>OY979725.1:8704882-9904882 GCA_963855995.1 Muricea muricata
TGTTTATTTCATCTACCTGTTCGGTGTCAGCCTTGGATTGAATCCATTGTCATTGTCATTGTCATCATCATCATCATCATCATCATCATCATCATCATCATCATCATCATCATCATCATCATCATCATCATCATCATCATCATCATCATCATCATCATCATCATCATCATCATCATCATCATCATCATCATCATCATCATCATCATCATCATCGTCATCGTCATCATCATCGTCATCGTCATCGTCGTCGTCGTCGTCATCAGAATCGTCATGACCAAAGTCATCATCATCATCATCATCATCCACATCCTCTCCATCGGTATCAGCATCTCCCCCATCTTCACCGCCATCCTCATCTCCTGCCTCTCCATCGACATCTGCATCTCCACCTGCGCCAGCGTCTCCGTCGGCATCTCCATCCCCACCTGTAACAACATTACCACCCGAATCAACGCCTCCGTCAACGCCTCCGTCGCCGCCACCACCTGTGACCACCTCCGTTGTCAGGGTTACATTAATGAGATCTACCAATGGTGGTGGAGCAATCCTGGAAACAAAATAATTTTGTTTCACCTGTCTTGGGGATACCTGGGTCTTTTCTGTTTGAAGACAATACGACAATAAAGCTTGTGAAATATCTGTTTTCAGGCTAAGTATATATGGAACATTTTTGGCGAACGTTTTGATCCTAAATCATATTATTTGTCAAATGTCGTATAAAGGTTATCATTTAGTTTTTCTAGTGCAAAATGGAGCTGCAATTTGGTGGAATATACTTGTCAAAGAGCTGAGCATACCAGGAATACATTAAAAGAACACAGGAAGATAAATTACCATAAAATTTAAAACGACTGTCCAAATTAGTAAAATTCGTTAACAATAAACTCCTGTTGCCAAGGAAATAAGCGTTCGTGTAAAGTAAAAATAATGCTATAATATCATTCAAATCTTGCACTGAAAACATCAAACATATATTGTTAAGTATTGTACTTTCGAACAGAAAATGTTTTTTATTTTCATTCTGGGAAACTATGGAGCATACAGCGTGGTGCTCTGTGGTGTTGGAAGTTAACTGATGATTTTGAAATTGCGAGTTCAAATCCAACTCAAAACTTTACCAGTTGTTACTAAAATAACTAGTTGAGTTCGGTTGGTTTATCGGTCAATCATGTGACTGTTTTTCCAATGTAGTTGTTCACACAGTCACACATCTGTTTTTTTAACAGTTAAGTAGGTTACTTACACATACTTTGATTTGGAAAACATTAATAGTTTAATCCAACCGCGAGGGTTCATTTAAGGTAAAGCTCAAACAATCTATCAATACTGGAAAAATATTTACACCCACCTGATTTTTACTATTCCATTTCGAAAGCTTCCGACCTGACGAACTCGAAACAATTCACCGCCATGAGAGCATTCGCTCAAAAACGTTTAATTTTTGCTTAGAAGACGTTAGATTGCGCGATCATTTGATGATGTCTTTTGGCCTAGATACGCCTCGAAGGCATAATTGCGCAACGTACGAATATTGTAGAACGCCAAAATTGTCACCCCATGCAATAGTATTATGAACTAAATGCAGATTAAAATTTTCAGTAAAATTAAGCCTTGTTGCCATTTTGTCGCAAACGTGTCGTATACATAACATAACGGTCTCGTAGAGATAGACTCTAAGACAATATGGACCTTAGGCTCTTATTTCTTGTCTACATGAAAGCTAGAATAAGAAAATGCTGGAAATAAAATAGAAATATCCTCCGGAATAAAATATCTGTTTTCATTTTCTCGAGCTGCGCTAAATTTGACAAGAATCGACAAAAGAATCAAGAAGATTTTAAGTACAGTATTTTATTTAGTTTTAGTTTGCCGTCGTCTTTGTAGCTATACATGTTGAGGTCTGTATTTACGATACATTTACGACCCAATTTAAAAGCAGACTGTAGTCATGCAATTAAATTTCATTAGTTTTCAAATTCCACAAATTATGGGAAGTACTACAGACTGCGAGCAAAGCAAAGCACTGCTCTTTGATTTCAACGTGTGATGTCATTGAATTATTATAGCACGTATTGGTTATCGTATCTTTGTTTAATAACACTCTGAATGAAACCAAAAAGGATTTGAACTCACACTTTCAGAAACAAAGTGAGATATTTGAAGATATCTAGGTTTCGTATGGAAATGTTTCAGTTATGCACGACACGTTTGTGTGTGGTATTAGAAGTGGTGAATCCAGCACGACAATTTGATTATGCTTGGTCTTAGACAAAACTTAAATATGATAATGTCTCGCAAATAATGACATGACATTATGCATTCATTTACAAATTGATCGTTTTTACAGTGTATGAATAATGGTCTGGCATGCTTTGCCACTTGAAATTAGCTGGACGCTCAATAGTTATGAAAGCCCAAACACATTCATTCACCCTGGGTCGGTTATACGAAAGGTGGATAGCATGGATAGCGTTTCTAAACACGTTCAAACCTGCTAGAACTCATATTAAAGCATTTTCGAGCTAAAGTCGCTCTTTATCACTTGCGAGTTCAATATCCCTGGTGTCATTGCTTTTTATGCCTTTCTGTGGCAGTTGAAAAAAATCACTATCCAGTGGATAGCGCGATCCATCTTTCGTACAACCTTCCTCAGTACTTTTGGTCAAGTAATGTTCAGTTCGGACAATTGATGGTTGAAGCTATTTGCTGTAGAATGAATTGGGATTCTACTTACATCCCTTCACCCTTTTTAACTTCTGTCGTCACATTTGCGTCAGGAGGCGAATTTTCCGCGGATCTTATACTTCGGCCATTGCAGATTGCAAGAAGTCCAAAAGTGAGGAGGACACATGCCAAGGTCGCTGTTATCTTCATGTCACTAGCCTGGTTAATTCGCATATACTGAAAAACAGAGCTTAGCGCCTTGGTTTTTATACGCGATTATGTAACGACAATCCTTTGCCGTTGTCAAAATAATATATCAAAAAAGGACCGGTTGATGTTGCTTCAAGTACTGTTGGTATGCTCTTGGAGATTGCTGTTGTAAGTCCTATCGAAGGCATTTCATGATATTTGACCAACAATTAAAGTCAAGTTGAATATAAGGAATGGTTTCTATTAGACGTTTTATACTTTATCGCGAGTTTCATCAGTTCTATTTCGAATTCTCACTAACATTATGTGCGGAGTAAAGATACGTTCCTAAATTTAAAAATGCTGGTTTGCCAAGATGAACAGAATTGAAGGGAGTCGTTTTTGCTGAACACTGCAGCAAATAAATTATATTGCTTTGTTATGGCAACCTTGTAAGTTTGGATTGACCAATGTCTGCAAGTGACTCGAACGTTGACCTGTCACGACCGACTATCCTTAACTGAAATGGGGGGGGGGGGGGGGGGCAGATAAGTCTGTATGAAGCTACTGGCTAAGACACTTATTCAAGCGTTTGCAAAATAAACTGATCTTTCACTGCAGAACAATAGAACGCATGATTATAATGAAGTCATTTACTGGAGGTCTTCTCAGTCTGCATGCGTTTTCATAGTGCTAGCCTGCATAATCGGCAGGCGGTCAGTTTTCAAAAGCCGCTTAGTCAACCCTTGATAAAAAATTAGATAATTACCCATAACCCTGGATGAAAAATTCAGTGCAAACGTTCCATCCAATTATTTATTGATAAGCATGGAGGCATTTCTTTACAAATTTTGCAAGATTACAAAAGTTTAAACAGTGTTAACCCTGCTTTGAACATGAATTGGAATTGGCCATTCATATATAACATGATATTTCGCCAGACCGAAATTTTGCCAAAATTTAACTACTACAGAATATAGCATTTGACAATTTTAGCACACATAGTAGTATTCCATTTGTTTTTCATAAGATTTTCGCGTTATATAGGAGGCGAAACCTTCACTCATAGTTAATAATGAAAACGTTCTCTGCACAAAAAATACACGCCTTCGACTACCATGTAGTTTGTCATAGGTAACGGCCATCACTACTAGCAGATTTTTAATCTACCTCTCGACTGGCAGTCGAAGGGTTATAGTTCCACAGTTTTTGATGTTTTTAGCAACAAAATTTTTAAAATACATGGTCTATATTTAAAACGCTACAAGCAGGCTAGTGCATTTTTAAAACGACGTAATCTTAGTAATATTTAAATGCACCCTTAGTGTATAATTGTCAAGAATGTCGAGTAACGTAGCCTAGGGGCATAAAATATGAATTGTATATTTTGATTTGTGAAAAAAATTTGTACATGATGAGTGATTGTAGTACTATTATAGTTTGGACCTCGCAATCATCGAGTGCAGATTGCTGATTAAATTAATTTAAAAAGACGATACTCTAATTTCTGTTTTCGTCGCGTCGCTCTTTGAGGAGGTAATATACGGTAACCAAGTTATATCGAATAAATGAAAAAAATGCTTTGTGGATATCAAGATAGTGTTCTCGGGGAAAATGGCTTGGGCTTTCTGTTGCTCTGGAGACCAGTGAGTATTCACGAATAGTATAATCGACAAATAAAAATACATGTTGGAATCCACGAAAATAAATTATCGGTATTGATTTCATTTAATTATCTCTTGTGCATGCATCTGGCTTCTGCAGTGTTGGTCTATGATCTGAAGGCACACTGACACTCTCTAAAAGATAAGGAGCTTTATATGTGGAGGTGAGTTACTCGGCTAAGCGAGTTGAAAACTGCATATATCAACTCGCTTAGCCAGCAAACTCGCACCTAAATGACTCAGATAGCAACTCTTGACTACCTAATAATGTTATATACTCGTTAGAAGAATATGTTGCTCTGGCGTAGGACACTGTGCCAGCTATTATTGTAACTCTTTTTAGCAGTTTACAGGGCATTTGTACGTCTCTACACCTGAATCAACGTGCATTAATTATGGTTCTCACCACTAGCGACACAAGCACAAGCTAGGAACAAAACAAACATATGAGCAGTAAAGTGTGCGACATAAGGATCGACATAAGCCCAAGCAACGAGATTACGAGCATAAGCTGTGGTGCAGCAAAAGCAAATTCAAAATTAAAAAGCTTCCTGCTTGGTCTTCCTCAACCTCTGAGGAAAAGTTATCTTTTGTTATGCTGCTTATCCTTATTCGCTAATGAGGGCCAGGCTTTACGTGGATACGAAAGGGTATTTCGGCCAGTTTAAACTCGCATGACTTAAGTCTAGCTCTCATGCATCGGCGACAACCATTGTCGGTAACCACTCATGGGTTAATTGCTTTGTGAATATTCTACCAAAAATGACTTCCGATCGTAGGGAACTAGAATGCTAAAATTAACGAGCTGTACCATTGAAGTTCATCTTATTAGCCTGTTTTTAACAGACTGGGTTGCGTTCCATCGAACTCTATGACGATGTTCCCTTAACTGTCGCCGATGCTTTCCTCCTAGCAGATTGAACTATTTGATGGTAAAGACTCGAGATTAATGAATGCAACTTCATTCTTTGTATTGCAAATTCGCTCCCTTGTGTCCACCAGCAAGAGAAAATCGCCGGTAAATACGACCGTGGAACCAGCTAAGCTTTAAAGCTTGCGAGCAATCCTCTGCCGGCACGTCCCTTGGAATTGTTAATCAAGTGTGTAAAATATCAGCCGCAAGCCTTGGTTACAATCGAAATGATAAACAAACATAAACATAAGAGATCGAACGAAAAGTCCTTGTGCAGAAATATGTTAGTCATGCCGAGAAAAGTTTCTCATAAACAAATATATTGATGCGTGTCTCCCATGTAAACTGTAGTCATGGAACCTTGGCACAAAGACCAAACAAATACCTTTGAATTCTGTTAGGGAAGTGCCAGCTATAATCTGAGCAGTCTTTGAGGGAAATGGTGATCACGGATTGTAAAAAAGACTTACTAGAGGCTGCCGAGGTAAGTAGAGAGTTCCTCTGGTACTAAGCAAATCATTAGTTTTCATCGGTGGTTGCAGAATTCTTAATGTCAATCATAATATAAGGTATACTCGCTTTGTATTTCGGGCATAAAAGATATTATTTATCATAAAATTACTGTACAACACAATTCATTTGACAACAGAATTTTTATTCGTTGATTAGGCTTACTTTTACATCTAAAGTTCTCTATAATCGCCCTAAGTCGTACTGAATTGCTTTAAAGTTCGGGCATAATTTTGAATCGGTTTAACAAGATTACGTCCACTTCAGGTTCCAGGGCTGGCCTTTGATTTTGAAATGATTCTGTCATAAAAAACAAATATTCCATCGCTAAAGTCCAGGACTCAATCCTAGTCGCCATCCAGTTCAGATCAATTTTGCTTGAACTGTCCACATTTGCACGAAAACTTAACCAGTGAGTTAAGCGATTAACCTGACAATAGCGTGCTACAAACAAAAAAATAGACCGATCTAAATTTTAAACCGATCCCAGATAACCTCTCAAGGTGGTCTAGTTTATAGTTGGTGGTGGTCTCGGATCAGTTTCAGCTCATTTTTTATCTAGATGGCCACTCGGTGATTTCATGACATGAATGAAATCGATCTTTTGTTCATCTGAAGTACTATTTAAAACACGAACAGGAGCGCTTTATCAAATATAAAATGCAAGGCACGGCCATGCGTTTTATTTTTGATAAAGCAGGAATACGAACATTTCAAATCTTAAATACCCATCTAAAGCATTTAAGTTCGACACTGGAGTGATCTTGCAAGAGCAGCATTGAGTCATGCAGACGTCGAACATAATCTGTAGACAAAGCTAAACTGAAAAACTAAAATGAACTAATTAATAAAGTTAACAAAGCTAATTATTAATATCTATTTTTTTTCCTGTACAGTTTCATCATAATGTTACTTTTTTTACAAGAATTGCTCGGTATAATCGGTATAATTAAAAGAGTCTAGAAAATTTTTTAACCGTCAAAATTGACTTTATGCAATCTTTGCATTAGTGATCTAAACAAGAACAAATGCTGTGCGGCTTATACTTTAAGAAATCGCTGCTACCGGCAACTTCGTTTCCAACTACGTGATAGTTTATCTTAACGTTCCTACTAAAAATTATGAGGACGTCCATGAAATCTCTTGGCGGAATTTGTATTCTCAGGGGCATTTTCAGTGACTTTTAATCAAGTATTTTTAGCAGTAACCTTTGATCAAGTATTTTCACGTTGTTGGAGCGACGTTGGGACGTATAGTTATATTTCGTATCCGAAGCAGACTTCCAAGCAACATCGAAAAAAGTCTTTTTCAACTGATCCGAACACTTTATCTGGTTTTCCAAAACAGACTTAAACGTGTACAAACGTATATAAATGTATAAACGCATGACAATTCCTATAATACCTAATGTTACAAAATTTTGAATTACCATTCAAACTCAAATTAGCCTAGTTATCTTCCTGTAGATTTTGACTACTTCAATTTCTTCGTGATATAATTATAATGGTAAATTATAACTGAAAAAGAAATAATTCAGATGGAAAATATACATTCAATATTATTTTGCATGTTTTCGGTTAGTATTCTTGAAAGATCCCCAAAACTGTTGGGTTACTTCCAGCGTTCCAGTAAGAGAAAGCCTATGAACTGGCTTCATTTACATTCTCATCCAACTCGTTAGTTCGGGCCATATGCAATGTGCCACTAGAGAATCCATAAGTGCTTCAAGTGCACATGAAACGATTTTTCATTTTAGAATCATAGAGTTTTATAGATGTGCGATCATCATCGCAGTGTATGGAGACGTTTAAATACATGGCCGTGAGGCAAAAAAAGAACTGTCCGGCAACTGCATGAGAACGAATTTTACACCTAAGGTTTTACCTTAAGCAAATTCTGTCAATAAACATGAAATACAACTCTGGAGAGACTTCATTTTGGTGCAGTTTTGTTCCCAGGGTAAGGCAGTTTTTTGCCTCACAGCTACCTTTTTCAAGAGAAAACAGTCCCCTAGCTTAGCATCATGGTTTCAAAATTAAATTACACCGCGGTAATCAGTGAACAAAGAATTCTACGATTCTGAAAAAAACCATTTCGTGTCATATGCATACACTTGAAGTCTAGTCTCGTACTTGAAAAACTTTTTCGTCCATAAAAAGTGAACTACTTCAAGATGCTAAATACCCAAAATATTGAACAATATACACTTATCATTGTATGCCTGAATAGGATACTAAATAGCTCTAAATATAATCTACATATGGAATACCTCAATTATATATAAAATATCCAGGATATCGGAATCCCCTGGACCTCAGGACCCGCAGTTTTTGATTTTTTGGACTTACATTCATGTTCTGCAAGTTCTTATCAAAAGTCAAATGTTTGATCGACCTTTTGATATGTTTTCATTTTTACATCACAATTTATTCTCTTCGGATAGAATTGAAACAAATAGCCTTTACTTCTTGGATATCAGTGTGACCAATGAGATATAATGGACCTAAAGAGCAAAGACCTACCACATAATAATGGACCTAAAGAGTAAACACCTACCACATGATAATGGACCTAAAGAGTAAACACCTACCTAATATGAACACGTTTTGTGATTGGTTTTCAGAGACAATAGTGATCAGTGTTTATGATTGGTTCCTTATAATTTTAATTTCTATGTCTTTCATTGTCTTGATAAACCAATTACAGCTACTGTTCGTATAGGTAGGTAGTGACCTGAGTTAAAGCCTGGTCCTTAGTGGCGACCTGAGCATAAGCACAAGCTAAAAACAAAGAAATGCAGTGACGTAAGCATCGACATAAACACAAGCATATAAGACTGCCAGCATAAGCTGTGGGAGAGCAAAAGCAAATTCGAAAGAAAATTCATTGTGTTCGTCTTCGTAAACCTCTGATGAAAAGTTATCCTTTGTTATGCTGCTAATGTAGTGTCGCCAGTAAACACCTGGGTTAATGACTGACTTAAATATAGCTCAGAAAAGAAAAGATATGGGTCTAGATCATTGTCGCATCGCCAAGAAAAACTTCGCTGTGATCAAAGGATGCTTTGTTTGGATGCATAAATTACAAAACACTCATACTTATTACGAAAATCGTACCGTGTTGTCGACCTGGTGACGTAATAGATCTTAAGTTCTCTAATCTTCTGCTTTCTAATCGAGAATAGGAAGTAAACAGAAGGGCCACTCGAAGTTTGTGTTTCCTCGCATGTTGCATTACGCATGTTCAATATGCTGGTTCCGGTCAGACAATTGCACTTTCTGGCCAATGGAAACACTGAACTGACTATTCTGACATTATTCTGGCCAGTCAGTTGCATAAAAACAGGGGGACACGTTGTACTGCTGGGTGGCCAGCAAAATGGCATTACAAAGATGTGTAGACAAAAGTTCTTTTGTGGTGAAGGAATTTGTATAGCAGGAAATCTTGTGAAGTGTAGTAAGAAGTCGAGTGGGGTTCCAAGGTGCTAGAACAACATTTTTTAAACTCTGAAGTCTTCCCAAGATTTCCTCAGGCTAAACTGATTTTGGCAAAAGTTGCATTACCACAGTTTGTTAAAGAAACTTCCGACCTTTTGTCTATGTCAAATAATGTTCTCCTTCAACGATTGGCGAAAGTATGTAGCCGTCACAAGTGATAAAACAAGGCTCGGATCAAACATTCTTTTTCATGCGCTGAACCAAATACGGTTGGGTTTGATACTGGAGCGACCATCCACTTATCCAGCGACGTCAAGTAAGACGTCGAACATAATTGACAGGCACTCAAGACAGAATTTTGTAAACGTGCGTGCACCTGAATTACAAGACACAATAAAAACTAGAATTAAATTTAAGATTACATTGATAATGAGTGAACTTCGACAACACATACTCGAACCGACCTGACACGGCCGCTTGGTAACAGGTTCGATCCCCACTTTGGTTTGGCATATTTTTTTAGCCTATCCAGTGCGGATATAAACTTAGAGTAACACCACAACATCATTTTCACCTGAGTACATGCATGGCAACAGCCAAGACACAATAAAAATCATAATGCTTTTTCAATAGAAACCGTTCGATATAAATGTGGAAGAAAGTATCGAATTTGCAGACTCTTTGCCTTGTAGTACTGTCTAAAACTATAAGGTGAACAGAAAAAATCCCTTTCTGTCACGAGCGATGTAAACAGGAAACCCCTAGCTATTAGAAAATATATATACTGACGAAGAAATCGAGTGAGGTGATTCTCCAAGCCAGTGCCACAGTACAAATGAACTTTTTTCAAACAGATACTAAATAATTCCGATTCAGCTTTATCATATAACTAAAGGCATCACAATTATTACTTAAGTTTCTAGTCTATAAGTCTTGACTGTTTTACATACTAGATGCAAAAGTAGGTCATTCAAATTCAAATTAGTCACATATTAGGCTGTTTTTTTCGAGATAACAGGATGCAAAAATCAGTTCGGTGCATAAAACAGTAGATCCTTATAGTAATAAATTGTATAGTTCTTGACAGCCCTAAATTGCTTCGATGGGTAAAAAAGTCGTGAATTGTACGCTCCAGAGGCCAGTGGATAGCGTTATATACGCGGAATAGTGGTTTTTTACACGACTATAGGAAGACATGAAAAGCAACGACGCCAGGGATATTGAGCTCGCAAGCGATAAATTTTAACTGGAAAATGCTGAGCATTAATATAGATTTTACCAGTTGCTGAGCATGTTCGGAAAGTTTGAGAATATGCATTACTGGTGGGCAGCACCATCACCTTTCGTACAACCGACCCAAGACGTTTCAATAGAAAGTTTATCAATGCGCACGGCCAAAGCTTTTTATTTTTGAAATGGAGTGCAGCATCCATGACATGATGTGGACATAGATGTTTCATTCCTTAAGGTCATCTTCATTCTTAACATTTCGTGTTGCCATTGTATCTTATCATGCAGTAAACTACTTTCAATAGGGCAAAATAAAAATTATAGGGTTTGCGCTGAAAAAAATCAAGCCGAATTAACATACAGGTATATTCGGAAAAGTAGGTCTATTCGAAAAGAAAGCTTTAATAAACACTACTTTTTGCTAGCTATGATTCCAGATTTTCTAGGTTCACATTGAGAAATTTTTAAAAGTCTCGGGAAGCTCTCAGAAAAAGCACACTACAAAGTTTTTGCACTCATTAGAATTATAACTTAAATAGAACAATGCAACTGAAAAGCACAAAATTGAGTGAACCAATTGCATACCATTATTTGCTCTGGGTAAAATTATAGTCAATTTACCCTGACTTGTGTACATATTTAACTCGATTTCTCGGGGTTAATTTATAATGATGCTTTAGAGAACAGTGTAATAACACCCGCTTTTTACGTTTTCTAAAACTGGCAAATAATGGACAAATATTATTGCACAAATTACTATAAGCATGCATATGCATATTAAGTTACTAATGAAATGAATCCTTATGAAACTCTGACAGTGTCCTCTGGAATTATAAAAATACTGATGATAAGGCGTATAGACAAAAGCTCTTTTTTGTCACGAACGAGATGCTCCAAGGTGCTTGAGTGAAGTTTTTTCGACTCGGTAAAAATGCAAATACTATAGGGTTCCGTTTCCGGCATTATTTCAGAAAGCTTCTGACTAGTTGACATATTACAAAGAAAACAACAGTAAAGTTCCAAGCACCAAACAGCTCATGCGATGAGAATTTTTCTAGTTGATCCAGATTTTGACTGTTGTGAAAACGTTTAAAAACAACCCCGTGTGCACATTGTGTAAGTCTTCTTCCTAAAACTTCATTCAATCAGATCTAAAATCACTAAATTTTGAAAAATATGTTTACCGAATATGCAACTCTAAACTGACAACTTTAAACTTTATCTTTCCACGAGTTGACAATTAAGTCGTGTTTGAACCGATTGTCCAAAGTCATTAGAACAAGTTTAAAAAAAACGCTTTTAAAAATCTGTAACGCGTTTGATGGGACTATCAGATTTGTTAAAAGTTGTTCCAGCAGGACTAATAAAGTTATGACGCAACAATATTGTGACAGGCTTGTGTTGTTAGCTCGTCGCAACAGGTCTTCATCAGAGTTGTAGACGGGGTCTAATGTTCTTTCAAGCCAAGGAATACACATTGTTACAAGTTGTTGAAAGCGTGGGGAAGGAAGTGTGAACACAAGTTGTTGACCGCCTCTTTTCAGACTTACTACAAAGGGGTCATTGCGTGTGTACTATAAGAATCATGACTCATTCGTTCAACGTTATAATTAATGCAAAGGAAAGTAACTTTATTGACACCGGATGACATTGTAACTTGGTTGGTCTATATACTTTGTTTGGTGATGACTGCATGTATGATGACGAATTCTGTTATTGTTCCACCTTCAAAAAGTCGTTAATAATTTATGATTCAAAACAAATGCATGTTTAATTATATAAGATAATGAATTGTCTTGATTAGCGTAAACTTTAATCGGAATTTTTTAAACTTTTTACATTCAGTTTTTTAATACAATTTATTTGAGCGACTGTTAGACTGCGCTTTTGAAGTTGTGTAACAAATTCGTGTCTGTTCTTTGTCAGTGTACATGCAAAGATACTCGAATTTTTGTACACTGCTAAAGAAGGCCGCTCATTTATCAAACATTTCGAAACAGAAATGTTTCCGACCAACACCTTTTGGCATTTAGGATCACATGGTCACAATATGCATATAAGTGCTCGAAAATTGCATTCTGCGCAAATTGGACTGCTGCCTCGCTCGCTTTAGACTCGCCTGCTTTGTAGCAATGGTAAAGCCTGGTTCATGTCTGGTTCATATTTGTCGTATGAATCGGCGATGACTTCTTTTGGCCGATGTGATTGAGTGAATTTTATACCATTGCAAAAGCAATCTAATATTTGTCCTATTGTTAAGTATTCTTTTATTCAGACTTTCTACGCGAGGTAGTGGATCTTTACAGGTATTAATTCTACAGTTCAAAAGGTCGTCTTCTTCTTCTGAGTTTGTTGGTCTGTCTTGTCTTGTCTTTTCTGTCTGTTCGTTTGAGTAGAGTTTTCACTTCTCGGCTACTCTGCAGCTACTGTTGAGATTCAGCTGAGGCTGTCTTTTACACTCACGGTCGTAGGAGTTTTTGTGCATGTGAACAGAATGGTGGGCTGGTGTGGGCTCAGCCAATCAGGTTCTAGGTTGTTGGCTTCTGAACTCTCCGCCAGCTCTCTTCCTTTGTTTGTTTTAAGGCGTTGTCGCACTGTCTCAGTCGGTCGTATGCTCCGTCAATATTATTTTAAAAATGTTCAAAACTTAACTTATTTCGTTGATTTCCTTAGTAAAACTTAATATCTCTATATATATGAACTCAACTTCAATGTTTGACTTTTACTTTCCTACAATTTTACAATACTACATTTTTATGACGTAACACCTTTATTACCTGGCCGCGCGAAATGCCTCTACAAATGATTGACGGGAAAGCCTCAAAGATGTGCACGAGTAAGTACAAAGTTTGAGTTTCATCGGAATTTTCCTTATTTACAACAAAACAGTATTTCCCTTTTATCAAACAATGACCCGTTCAAGTACACTACTTATACTGTGACAGTAACCGAAGAGATAACTGACATGTTTGTGCAAGATCCCAATTTAATTTCCTTTATGCACTTGCAAAAACAAACATGCCCATCATCTTTCCATTAATTTACTGCTTGATAACACTATACTTTAATTTGTTCACATATTCATTCACATACGTAAGAAGGAGAAAATGCCTGATCCTTACGACAAGTGTGAACCAGGCTTAAAACACATGAAAACGAATTGTTACAAAGACAAAATTCAAAATCAATGTACTTAAATAGTGGATCAATGACTTCGCCTATATTAATGTTTCATCACAAGGAAACCACTTCTAATACTTCGTTACAAAAAAAACTTTCACTATTGAATGTTTCACTACTTGTACTTCTGATCCAGACGTAGCCTGCAGAGAATGTGACTAGTATGTATTTTAACACGGAACATTTCGAAATCTGATTACAGTTTTCCGTGCATAATACAAAAGTATGCAAAATTCGCAACCTTCATACTGTTCACAGGACTATATTTTCCACACTTTAAACTTCACAATTCTACTAAATATAGGATGCTCTTTTCAGCTGTGCTAATGAATATCCCTGATTCAAAAATTTGTCTAAAAGGGGAGTTGTCCGCTGTATTTAAGTAACTTCTGTCAAAGAACAGTCGCTATGCGGTTAACTTGAATATAAAAGGGCATCAGTATTTTTACTCACCCTGTATAACGTATTTTAGTAATTTGGGAGCTCCAATTGCTTTGAAGTATAAGGGTTGGGTAAGAGCATGAAGTCGTGTACTCATAATGTGCCAATGAATGATGAATAATCCGAGTTTTTCGCCCAACACTTGTGGAGGATTTCCGGGGTAGCTAAATACTGTTCGTTCGTTGAGATAAACACAGTCTTTGCCAATTAGACAGTAAAAAAGAATGAAATTTGAATTAATCAGAATAGACAATGTGCAGAACATGATTAAACCAGAATAGACAATGTGCAGCACATGATTAAAAATGATTAATGCCAAACAGACGATGAACATGATTAAAATATTAAATCATAATAAAATTAAATTATTAATTATTTATTGAATCGTGATGAAATTATTCGGAGTTTCTATTATTTTGTACTTTATTAAATTACTTAGTGGTTACCAAAAATGCTAAAAATTGTAAGAAGTGTAGTCTTTCAAAATTTGCAGAATTTTGTATTACAATATAATTGTATTACGTGCGAAACATTCAGCATTTGCAAACTTAGCGAAGCCATATATTTTACTTCGGCCTATATTGGGCGGGAATTAAAATTGACACAGTATTGCCTGGATAGTAAAATTATAATAAATCTTCTTAGCCATGCAATCCAAGTTAATCGTTTCTCATGACATGGCGAGCAATTAATGGCATTTTCTTTTCTTATTTGCTGTTTTAATAATGAGGTGAAAACAATTGATTCACCTAATATTTACTAAATTATTCTTCAATGTTTATAACAGTGGGAGTGCTGAAAAGACCCAAAACATAGTACTTTTTACTGCATGTGAACGAATTCTTTCTGCAGATAAAACATCGAACGGGTTAGGGCAACAGAACTTTAATTTTAATTCGATTATTTAATTACCTTTTTATACACACTATATGAGGAGTATTAATATTAATATTAATATCAATATCAATATCAATTGAACGCGCTCCAGCACTTAAAAATTCCATTACGTTTCTTTATACACATGCGCTGTGAATCGCGAACACTTTATTCAATTGATTAGCTACTACATTTTTTTCATACTGGACCATTCCTGAAGTTCTATTGATTTTGTTCGCTTTTAATCGATGTCCTCAATTTTGATACAAATTACGATACTAACTACCAATTTGGCAATCCCAAATTTACCTCTACCTCTCAAATTGTAACCAAACACGATGACATCAATCCACACAGAGGGTTTCCTTTGTCGTCACTGAAGGTAACATAAAGATATCTTGTGTACTTTGTTTTTTACTCAGTAATAATAAAAAATCATCAGTTTGCCAAAAGATGTTGTGAACGGAAGACAAATGCTCTCGACTCTTGAGAGGTTGAAAATTACAAACTTGAAGTGCGGAAACTGCATAGCATTATTGTAGCTATTATCCAAAAAACGACAGTTCCTCTACAAACAAAAACTCTTTGCGCCGTTCACTGCGAGCTAGCTCGCGCATAAAAGCGCGAGAAAACATGCAAGCTAACCAGAGGGAATCGAAGCAGCCATCACGATGAAGTCTTGGACAGTTCTAGCCCTGCTGTTTGCAATCTGCGCTGTGCTCGTCAGTGTTGGACACAGTGAAGAAACTGAGGATGATTTCGTAATACCACATCTCGGAGATGAAGAGAACGAAGACGAAATGTAAGCTGCACTGTTTGAAGTTTATTACTAAGTTTTTAATTCTAAATATACCAGTCTCACCCGCTAATCGTTTTTTCCATGCAAATTCTATTCGAAATTTCCCGTCAAAAAATTATAGCTTTCAATCACGATTATGCATTAACAATGTAATATTTGATCTCACGAATCACGACAAACGTCTTTGTACAGTATGTTATCTTAAACAAAAATAATTCCAGCTGGACTGAGAAAACGAAACACGCCGAGGCAATTAAAGAAATACCTGGAAAGCTCTGGTTATCTGTGCATCATTTCAGTTTGGCCAGTGAGTTTAGCGTGACATTCTAGCCTGGTCCTCACTAGCGACATAAGGATAAGCAGCATAACAAAAGAGAACTTTTCCTCAGAGGTTTACGAAGACAAAGCAGAAAAAGAATTTTCTTTTGTATTTGCTTTTGTTTTACCACATCTTATGTCTGTAGTCTTATGCTTGGGCTTTTTACTGCGCATTTCTTTGTTTTGTTCCTAGCTTGTGCTCATGTCGCTAGTAAGGATCAGACTTTTACGTGTGTCTCAATATACTTTTACGTCGGTCTGCACAATGCACCACAAGCAGTGAGGTCATGTTGATGCACTGAATGCTAAACATAAGACATTTCCGAACGGCACTATTATTTATACGAGCCAGGAACAAAAAGTCAAAAAGTATTTTAATTTATTTCTTGATTTTGAAACAGGCCAGATTCGTTTGCGGATACTGAAAATGAAGATAAAAACAAGGATGACACACAACACATTATTTATAGTGATGCATGCTCACATAATTCCTTTCTTTCAATACAGAGAGGGTGCTTTGGAGAGTGTAAAGGACACACAATTAAATGATGATGACGAACCGGAAATGTTCAAGCGTGCCCCATTTTGGAGAAGGCGACGACGTCGTCGTCGTCGTAGACGTGTCAGCAAATTTATTGACAAAGGATGCAAATATGCCCGTTACGAACCAAAATATGGTACGTAATCTGCTTCCGACCATCTGCTGTGTAAAGTTGCAGTTCAGCTAGCTATCACTAAGGGCTCTAATCGAGATGGCTGATACAAAATTTTGTCCGGTACTTTCTTGACTCATGGCAGGGAGCACTTGAACTCATAGTATAACTTCTTCGGTGGAATTTTTTTAACGCTTTTCCTTGTCGATAGAATTAGCCTTCACGGTTTGATATGCGAATAACACAACATGTGACATCACACTGTCGATGAGATTGCTTAATATTTTGTGACGTATAACAGTAGAAAATAACTCTGAAGCTTCACTTCTATATGCGTAAGCTACATCACTACAGGCCTCCTCAATTACGCGTAAAATGTGATATGGTGCTCGTATCATTTCATCCTGTAAGGGTAAAATCCCGAGGCATATGCAAATAATTTCTTGTTCATTGACTGTGAAAACAATCAATTTCTGAAGAAATGAATAATGATAATAACTTGCAATTTGCATAGCAGGACTAAATTGTCAGGCTGGCTACGCCATTGTCCGCCAGCCAAACGCCGGTTACCTTTCATTAATATATTTTGCTCATATATAAATGTTTTTGTTGTACTGTATCTCACACGCCTGCAGAAATACTTATATTACACCATATTGCATTATACAGGCAGAAAAATATGTATTATCCATGGCCTATTTAAAGGAGATGAAGGTATGTAAATACATCTTATTTATCTTATATCAAAGAACTCGCGCAAGAAGCCGACAGATAAAGAAGTAAATTGTTAAAAAGAAAAGTTCAGGATAATTCTATCATGATAATTCTATCGAGTGTGTTTATTGCATAGACAGGTGGAATCTTACATCTTCAACTAGCTTAAAACTATAACTTAGATGTACAGTAAAACAAATAAAACTGAGTATTACAAATATTATTTTGCAGAAGCTCCTGCTCCCGACGTGTAAAAGGGCACTTAAGAAGCAAAAAAAAAAAGGTCGCGATCACAATAATGTTTCGGAATACTTTATAGACTGTCATTCATGCACTGTCATTAATTAATGTATCGTCAAAGAATTCTTGTAAATGCTGTGTTATTAATGAAATAAACAAACGTTCTACAAAAAAAATTGCAATGTGATTAGTTTTATTTTTATAGCGGGTAAAGCATGGAATGCGAGTATTTTAAATGGCTTCAAAAAACGACTTTTATACCCATATTGTGAGTTTATTTACAAAGAAATTTTCGATATAGATATTGTGAACTAGATGCATACAACAACACTGCACAACAAGGTCTCCCGCAAGGTGGTAGGCATGTGTTTGCTTTTCCTCACTGTACTGTAGAATCACAGGACAACAATATGCATATAATTTCTTTTTATTTTTACATCAAGAAATTATTTCTATTTATAGTACTATAATTTCTAGTACTAGCATATAATTTCTTTTTATTTTTACATTAAAAAATTATTTCTATTTATAAAAGGTGCCTGCCAAGCTTGCCATGCCACGAAGCAATTCCATTTTAGCATTATCTTGTGTTGTTAAGGGTGTACTAAGTACATTTCTCCATTTTGGCTCGTTGACATTTCTTGTAGACTTTTGCCAACACTTTTACTTCAATTCTCCAAAAAAAATTAACCATGCTGTGCTTTCGAGAAAGCGATATTTAAAGTTCAATTTTGAAAAAATAACATCACCAAATGTTCATTAAACATCACATAAGACTCTTCAAGGGTTGCCTTGATTTTTGAAGCGGTTTCTAAGTTACTGATCCCCCAAACTGCGAAAGAACGCTAGAATCTCGCAACAATCCTGGGTACTATAGTGTGCAAATATGCTTTCAATAGCTAAGAACTCACTAAGAACTTGAAAAATCGAGCTGACCATTTAGATGCTGGGTTTCGTGAAGCGAACAGCATATGCGATCTGTAACCAATCGGTCCGCAAGGCACTTTACTTTGCTATGGTTCGTAGTCAACTGGCTTACGGTAGTCAAGTATGGGCACCACAGACGGTCAGCAACATTCAAACCGTCGAACGTATTCAGCGTCGTGCTACCAAGTTCATCCTATCTCTGCCATACCGAACAGATATCTCGTACAAGGAAAGATTGCAGATCCTCGACATCATCCCTCGATGTTACTGGCACGAATATTTAGACATCGTTTACATATTTAAGTCTCATAAATGACTCTGATAGTGATAGTAACATCTCGGTCAAAGTTTCAACACGAGAAACAAGAAGTGCAAAAAAAGGGACTTTCCTAAATGTAGGAAAGTGCAGAACTGTTAACTACCAGAACAGTTATTATATCAGAGCTGCCAAAGTGTGGAACACTCTTCCAAGTTATATTAGAGACACAACTAAGTCTATAGCGTCATTTAAAACATTACTACGTAAGCACTATAAAGATCTAAGGGACAGTATTTTCAACCCCGATGACCCGAGAACTCTTAAGTCTGTTTGTGTGAAATGTCACACAAGTCGTCCTTTATGGAACTTACTATCTAGATCTTGTTGTTAGGTCAACCGAACTGCATAGTGGTCGCTTTCCCTTGTCGCGTTTACCGAAAGCAATTACCATGATGCTGATGATTACTTATCTCACGAATCCACTTCATATTCGAGTATAGCATTCCGGTGGTTGTGGTCGGTATGCGCGGTGGGGAAAGGCGGCCATTAATTTCTTTAAGCTTTCTCGATACACAAACAATCTTAACAGCTTCAAATTACCCAAAATATCCAGTCACGATCCTCAATTTCGTTGAGAATCAAACTTGGAAGATTAGGTTTTAGTTTATTAATTTTCTAATTATGCAGTTCAGGAACTCACTTAAAGCGGTATTAACTTGTCGTTTTGTCTTTTCATCGTCGTTTGTTCTAATTTGTGGTCTGTTAGTTTGTTTGTCTGTTTATTATTATGTCTAAATATCCGTCACGCTTTAGTGTAAATTTATGTTATGCTTTCTGGATGTTGTGGAACGTTATTGTGTATAATTTATTTCTATAGTTTATATTTAGTAACAGTTGACCTAATTATTAATGGCAAACTTGTAAAATAAAAATAAAATAAAATAAAATATATGTAGTTTTAGATCAACTTTCTGATGAGGCAAGTTATTTTTGCAAAATTGAACTTTTAATATCACCTTTTTCGAAAGATCACTTGAAATATGACCAAAGTGTTTTAGTTAGTAATTGATGATTCTATTGAAGAGATTCAGCAAAAAAGAACTTTGGCGTTTTAGGTCCTTATTTACATCGTCATTATTCACAAAATGCTCAACAACTTCGTTGATTTTGTTTAAATCAAATAAACATAACTCACGAGAGTTATACATATGTTGTTTGGCTTTGAGTAAAAAATGCCGAGTGTTACCGTCTTTAACAGGCTGAAAGTTAGCGTCCATTATCAAATCCAATTGCCTATATTCATCTTCAAAATTCGTATTTTCTGGGAATTGTGTCTTCAGAAAGTAAAGTCTTGCGTACGAAATCGAGAAGATAAATTTGAAAAATATTTGGAAATTGATCCCACTGTTTGCTTCCAGAATAACCTGCAAAAATGAGCACAGATAATACACCATGCGAATTGTGCCGCAACTTATCTCGCAATTTTGTAGAAATTGTACAAACATTTTTGCTGCAAGAAGCATCAAAGAATCCAGTTCTCCACTTCGCAACGATTGCTGCAATGGATTTTTCTAGACATTGCACAGTGCACGTAAAGCCCCTTTAAAGCATCCAAATTTTCTTTGACAAATTTTATTTGTCATTTTTTTCACTCTTTAAATTCGACCGCGTCTCGGGTTCACAAAACCCTAGGTCCCAGTTAATTATTGATAATTGCTAAGAATATATAGAGATGTTACGTCGCTGGTAACAAATGAATTCGTTCAGCACATATTCACAGATGTTGCAAAACTCATATAGTTATATACCATTGTGCACTTAAAGAGCTAAAAGTCCGGTTTTCGTCAAAGACCATGATCATGTAGCATGATCATGTAGCTATAGGTTCACAATAAGAGCCTGTTACAATACCTGACAGTGGTCGGCCCATCCTTCCATTTCTTTACAATCATCGATGCTTCGTTTTACCTTAATTATTTTAAGCAATATGTGAAGTTACGATTTTGCAACACCTTTCCATTATTAGACCATAATATAGAGCAACAAGAATTCCTTCACGAGAACTATTGAAAGTATTTCAAGCTCGTCCAGCTCTCAATTAAACATATTAAATAGGGGATTTTTTAGACAGTGGAAATTTACATCATACACTATTTTTATGTAATATTCAGAACACGATTAGGCGTACTTTATAAAGACATAGCCGAGCGTTTTATATGTGATAAAACACGAACTGCGAGTGTGTTAAATGGCTTAAACGACCCATTTTATACCCAGTGTATTAATTGACAAAGCAATTTTCAAATGAATATAGATGATGTTTATGCCGAGGAAATCAAGGAAAAAGTTTTGTAGAAATTAACGTGGATATTTATTACATATATAGACAGCCATGACTTCCTCATGTTTCTTTCATACATTTTTAATGAGTTTTTAAGGCACAAAAGAAATTTCCGGAAATAGCTTAATGATATTGAAAGGCGAAGGCCTAATGATATTCAGGAAAAGATTGTATTACAGTTTGCAAGTTGTCCAGTGGTTCGATAAAATCAAGATTTTTTACGACTTTAGAAATACGATTTAGGAAAAACTCGCCATGGAGAATAATGATTCTTTTGCTAGCCACTAATACCGATACATATCTACATATATTCCAGATTAGACTGAATATTTACATTCTTGTTGTCATAGCATACCAGTTGTAGTTCATCTGTGAGATGTTGCCAAGATCGAAGAACTCCTGAACCATTAATCCAATTATGATTGATAGATATGGTGTCTTCCTGAAATGTTTTGACGCAATGATCAATTGCGTAATGGGAAATACTTATCGCTACTCTAATAGACCATACCCATAATGACGTCATTTAGTAGTTAAGCATGTAAAACTATTTGAATATGCCAATATAATTGAATGGTTTAAGTAACAAAAAGATTATTTGTGAAATAAATATGTTAAATTATTTGTTTCATTTAATGTTCTGGACAAATAAGGACCTAAAACAATTTAACAATATTGCCATATTTAAATAGTTTTACTCGCTTAACTACTAAATGACGTGATTATGGGTAAGATCTATTGAGAAATCATTGATTCGGAAATACACAATATCTTACCATATTGATCACTTGATGATACCAGCAACTAAAAGATGAACACAGATCGAACATTCAAGTGGGGGTGAGCACAAAAGGGGCATCTTCTTCTTTAGCGTACGTGAACCTACAGCCGATTTACGTTTGAGCAAAGTTTTCGCGTTTTTTTTTTGTTAGCACAATATAGCGTACCTTGGAACAAATATAATTTCTCCCTCTTTTTGGTGAACTACTAGTGGTTGCGGTGCTTTGTCGAAGTGTGGAAATTTTTTAACGTCATAAACTTCAGGAGACATGACGTCATATACAAGATTGCCACAATTGTCCTTTAAATATTTCTCGGATCCAGGGGGGTAAAGGATCCATTTTTTATGACCACATATATTTGCCGACCAACTGTACGATCTAAAAAATTTACGTTCGATTGTAAAGGCTCATCTAGACTGCGTAGCCGGTGCTTTATCAGGGAGAGGATTCTCGCAATCCTGTACAGAGAGTGCAGAATGTATTCAACACAGTTCTTACCTGAACACATCAGCATGGAATGGTGTCCTAGATAACATAAGATGCAACTGGAATTATCACAATTTTGGAAATACAGTATATGTATACATGCAGGCATTGGCCATTAGGCCCTTAGGACTGATTTGAAGAATAGAAGAAGATGGCTCACCAAAAAGCAACAGCTATTGTTATCGTATAATGATCTAAACCTAAATATATAACAAAGAAAGACCACAACTCCACAAGCTGGTTTGACAGCAGTTACGGTTCAGCCAACAAATATCGTTGAAACAAATTTATCTGCTTGGGTTCGCGGACTTCCCACTGCATTTATATTGGCTCTTTGTTCACTGATATTCCGGTTTCTATTGCCTTTTGTGCAGTATATTTTACACATACTGATAGGAATTATTTTATCATCTGTTTCAGCCTAAATGCCCCAAAGGTAACTGGTTAGGGGCACATGCCATCCTGCATGTGCCCCTCCCCGCTGCCTGTATGCCCATGGTTGGAAAATATAAATATATACACATACCAAGTTCCTTTGGGTCCCATATAAACAAATCTATAATCATCGTTCAAATCTGTACATTGATCCCAAAACTCGTTTAACCAATCAGATTGAAATAGAACTGGAGTTTCATATGCTTTATAATTAGGAAAGTGCCTGTAAATGTTAGAAATATAAATGTTTGGAACGTTAAAAATCTATAAATTCAAACGAATCCAAACTCGCCAGTCACCGCAAGTTTCAACTTGTCTCGAAAGGATTTGAAAATTGCGATACCTTTCGCTCGCGTGCAGGCAATTCGTCACAGTCGCAATATCAGGTAAATTTTCTACTTGATGGTCATTGGTTGCCATGGAATGCGTCTTACTGTTGTTATTCACAATAGGTGTTGGTAAGGTAGTAGAACGTTCGATAGAGGTTATGAAAGGTGATGCGATTAGCGATCTGCGTGAGCGTTTTAGTTGTAATTAAATTAGAGGAATATCAATATGGACTCATTAAATTCACGTGCATGTTTTCTTTGGCTTGTCCTAGGCATTTTGTATGAGTCCATATTGATATATGCTACCTTACCAACACCGATTGGGAATGTAGAAAACCGTCAGCCAATCAGACGCTCACGCAGACATCAACGCGGTAACAAAAAGCACGAAGATTTAAAACAATATCCATCTTTCTGACGAAGACTCAAAGCACCGAGTCGAAAGTTCAAAACAATAAACTTTTAATCCAGAAACACTAAAAATTTATTAATTTATACAAATTAAATTTTTAATAAAAAATGCCTGGATCACAAATCTTCATTCTGCCAGGCTAATTTCTTTTAACTCAGTTGTTAAAGTTGATTTCAAAAGAAACTAGTGAGGCAGAACACAAATATGGGAACATACACCCCACTAATAACCATTCAAGTACTACCCCTGATTAAATGAAAAGACTTACTTGCAAAAGTGCCAGTCTTTAAGGTACCAAGACTTAAAGTCTATTAAACAAACATGTTAAAACTAAAAGTCAGAAGTTTATTGAAAATCTAGCAGATTTTAGAGAAAATCAGAGTACCAGTATGATTATAATTATATAATATAATTATGCACCATCTGTACTCCCAGCTGAGCCAGCATTATTCTTTTCTTCCCAATACTTTATGAAGTCTTTGAACAGCATGGGATGTTTGGGATGAGACTCAAACTGCACTTGATTGCAGTCAGCAACTGGAACTGTTGCCTCACCTGTAACAAGCAGTAGAAAATAATGACAACACTCAACTTCGTGCCCTGGATATATCATGTGTGATCAAACAGACACACAAGAATCAATTTCTTAACTACATCAGTTTGTTAAGAGCTTTTTACTAGTTCATGTTTTTGATAACACTGATGCCATGAATACAAAATAAGTTAATGTGCTGTTATAAATGGTGATTAAGACATTAAGTTATGGTTGTTGACAGGCATATCTTGATCAAACTCATCCAGGAAACAGTTGACATCAAGTTTCACGCCATTCTATAATTCATTTGTGACAGTAGAAAAGATGTCACCATTTATCTACTGCACAACAATTCTAATAACTTCTGGTTGCTGCAATTTTGTCAGAAACGTTGACATAGAAATCCTAGTAATATAAGCTCTGCATCAACAATTGAGCTATATATTTATGACACAATGGTAGTAACTCAGTAATTACTAGTACATCATGCACTTAGGTAAGTTTTTGCAGAGGTGTTCTAACTCATCAATATCAAGACTATTAAGACTTGGGTTGCCTACCTTGTACCCAGGAGGGAAAAGCCTGGGTACAAGGTTGGAAGACAGGGCCTATTAAATTATAGCTGAAGTATATTTTATCGAAAACAGTGCATGTCATGTCACACATTTCCTAGCATTTGATAATTCCACACAATTTCTCGTTTTTCCAATTTCCACTCGTGTTGATATAACTGTATATCAACACGGAAAATGTTTTATATTTCTTAAATAGCAAACACATGATTTCTGCATGATTGTGCATACCAAATGATCGTTTCAAAAATCTAAAACATGGCTTTCCATCACTGATCCATTCTTGCCTGCTTTTCCAATTCCTTGTGAACCTTTCATCCAACAAACATGGCAAATTTTCCGCCAAGTACGTTCCCACAAATTCATTGTAAGTTATCTCAGATATTCTTGATATTTCCATTCACGGTGCATGTGATAACGAGTTCATTCAGATCTCGGCATGAATTCTATTGAAAAGTTGCTAATTTAGGTTTTACAAACAGGAAATGAATGATTACGATGGACAATATTGTCAAGTTTTTACAGCCAATTCTCTTTGCAGAGCAAAACAAAGCAGCCTAACCTGAGTTCGTTGGTGTTCCCTTCTTCATACCGGTGTGAGTTGACAGAAATGGTCAAGAATAGGCGTGGGAGGCGGAGGGCTGCCAATTGGGAGGATGCCCCCAGTTCTGGCAGAAGACCAGAAGTAGCAGTTTTCAGGCAATTTCGTCTGGTAATTTGTCGGGCAAGGTATGAGGCATGGATATACTGTACGCATTCATAATAGCAAGTTGTTGGAGTAAATAAGTAGTTTTTAACGCAATAAAATTGCGTTGGTATTTTTTGGAGGATACCCCCGGACGGGGCGGATGGGGCGGACCCTGACTTTAATAGCTGACTAGTCCTATTGAAACAATAGCAATTACATTTTAAATTTGTGTCATCAAAAGATATCTTACCTAGGCATTTTCTTTGTCCGTACGTCTACACTGTCAAATACATTAATACAATTCAATATATTTTAAAGAACGAAGAGAAATGAAAGCCTGAATGAAAGTCTGGCCACGCATGATGTGAAGTGGAATACAATGACGTCATGTCATTTTGGTGGATGGAAAACAATTGCTGACCAAGTGATGCAAAAAAGTACGGAAATTAGAAAATGGAGGGCTGTCCAAGGTCTTTAATGTTAAAACTAGACCTAAAAGAATCGCATGTAACTTCTTTTGCCCCGGCTTTAAAACGAGTAAGTATAGAAGACAGTGTAAATTAAACAATTGCGCCCAAATGGCAATGTTTGTGTTGTGTTTCAACGTTTTCTCGACTGTTTTACAGTATATACGTGAGTTCTATCATGAAGATGGGGAGACATACTCTCAAGAATGCACTCAATTTGAACAGCTCAGAACGGTAATGTGTTGTTTGTAAACTGGTTTTAAACTTCCCGTTAGTGTTCTTTTATAAAGTTAGACGAGAATATGAACGCTAGCTTGTGAGTGACGTACTTATATTTCCTACATATATTTTTTGTTTTGTTGATAAGTGTGGTTTTTGGACTATATACATCCCTTGCAAGGCAAGGCTATTTTTAGTTGAGGTTGAGCGTGAGTCATATTTTAGCTGTTAACTTCAATCTATATTACAATATTGATGCCATAGAATTTATTTGATAATCTTAGCAAATAATATGTTATAACTTTGATTTTACATTTTGTCTTTATGACTTTAATTGTTTGATTTAATTTAACACTTATTTACAGGGCGCAAGGGAAACAGTATGTTTTGTGATCCCAAAACATACTGCTTTCCCGAGGATCCAGTAAGTAAGTGTTTTATTGATACATCAAGTGTCAAAGTGAACGACAGTATTAAAAAGACAAAAACTGTTTTTATTCAACAAAATGATACAAAATAATCTGATTTGAAAGTACAACAAACAACTTTTGGCTTCATAGGGACAAAAGGTCACATCTTTACCTCACACATGCTTGACTTCCGGTTTTGTCGCCACCGGGCATTCATATGCGAGCATTAATACTTTTAATGCCCTCACAGACCTGATGTGGTCTACAGTTGAATTTTGTAACTTTCACGTGATCATCTTTTAACCAATAAGATACTAGAATGAATAAACTTTGACACTTGATATATAATAATATGAAATAACTGACACTCACTCATCAAACCCCATAACAGTTGCATCTACCCATACATTGTGATTAGCTAGTTCCATATTTAACTCATGATTACCAACCAGCTAGACTAACTGTATATTTGTGAAGGGTAACACTTAACAGCCAAACTTGTGGGCCCCATTCAATTTCCTACCTGTAGAGATGTTGGTTTAAGTGAGTTAGGAAAACTGGAGTACACTAAGAAAACCCTACAACTGTGCTCCTACTAATGATAACTCATAGCTACATAAGTTAATACAAGCCAAATCCTACTGCAACTCAACAACTTTAACTTTTGACACAATATGAGAGGACATCATGACATAGAATTGCATAATAGAGAGCTTGAGTATATTTTCAGCTTGCCTGGTGGATATAGAGTAACACTATCTGAGTAACACTACCAATTGCAGTGCTACTTAGCACCTACACCAGGCATACTGAAAAATATGCCTGATTGTTCCAGGAATTAAACATGTTTACCAGCATTGCTGTGCTAGCCAAACGCTCTGTTATCTGAGCTAGGCCAGGTGATTCATGTATGTGATGTTTCATAACTAAGTTTAGATCATTCGATATCAATATATCCAGTTCTGTTGACATCAATATACAATCATCAGGGTGTTAGCCAGACCATATAGTGTCCGTTTGACGGACTCTTCCCAATTGAGATAACTAAGGAACTTTGCCAATCAGGAGTGGGAAGGTTCTAGTTTATAAGATGAATGTGACTGTGTATATTTTTTTTTACTTTTATTGTTATTTATATTATAAAGAAAATACTGTAAATGAAACAACATTTTCCCAATTTACCAAAAATGGACTTAACTTTGGCTTTCCAGCTAACACCCTGATCATGATTGATTAGATTGCTAAAATAACAATATCGAAAGAACTACAGACTCAGTTGTGAAATATGACAGAGCATTGGCTACCATTCCAAAGTTCATACCTAGATTCAATTCTCATTGCAGTCAGGTAGTTTTTCAGCTTGCCTAGTATGGATATAAAACCCAGAGTAACACCATTAGGCACATGTTTGTAAAATACTCAATTTTAGCCATAGACTGTGAAAGCAATCAATTTCTAAAGAAATGAATTTAATGATATTTTACAGTTAGTGAATCTAGAATTTAATGATATTACATCTAATTTCATACTTGCATATATAGTGGGACTAAATTCTGTGGGCTGCCTTTGCTACAGATGAACAACTTGTAATTAACATGTTTTTTCATGATTTTAACTACAGAAGTTTGGAAACGTTAGTTGGGATTAGTTGGTTTTGTCGTTTACATTGAATGTAATATGTTATTTTTTATGATTTGTTTAGGCTGCCATAAAACCAACTTATGACAATTCAGGGTGCAATTTGCTACGAAAGTATTATGGACAAATTCACGTACTCAAAACAAGATTCCCTATGGGGGAAGGGGCACCAGCCAGTGTTGAGTTTACATGGTTAGTTATTCTAAGATACAGTTAGTATACACAAATTATCCAGTATTATAATACCAAACATTTTTGGTGCAAATGACATAAGGCTAAAAAAAACTGTGGTTCCTTGGCCAACCCTATTTTTTTCTGTGTACCCTATTATTTTCTCACTAGTATTCAGGACATGTATATACAGTATGTAAGCAAGTACATGACATGTTTTGTGTCCCATTTTCATAGTTGATATGCATAATTTACCGAAGCATAATAAAAGGACTAAATCCAACCATAGAAAATAGGATTGTAACCACCAAAATCATAAAAAGATTTCGACAGCTATTAACCATTAACACTGGTTACACTTAAACTAAACTCTCACAAGACAAATATATATACATAGTGTTTCTTTTCAGGACTGATCTTTACACAGAAGATCCCATCACCATAGCTGACATTTCGTATGAGCAAACATCTATTCTGTTTAATCTAGGTAGGTTATTGTACAGAGAAGAGGCACAGGGAGGGGGGGGTATCTTAGCTTTGTAGAGAGGTCTGGGGTATCCTCCCCCAGCAAAAACTAGAACCCTTAAAATACCATTTCCATTGATTTAAGCTTGTAAAATTATTTGCAAAAAATACATGTATGTGTAATTATTTTCATGAAAAACTGCATCAGTTGATTTAGTTTGAAAATTTTATAATTTATCTCTTTAGTTAAATGTGAATTTTTACCATCTAATACTTGTCAACCTTATTGAAGTCAAAAACTGATTTTATGTGTCTTTTAAGAATAAAATGTAAGAATTGAGCATTACATATTGAGCAAATCAAACAGTCTAAAACATCTGACACAATAATCACATTGATTAAATTATGCCAGGAAGTGAGTATGTTTTTGTTGTTGTTATCCTATAGGAGCTCTTCATTCATTGCTGGGTTCGAAAGAGGATAGGGTATCAGAAGAGGTTTGTACAAACTAACCTTGCCAGTTTTGGCAGTGCAGTCAAAGCAAATTGTACTATACAAATGACTACTAGGTTTTTCAAGGACTGTAGAAGATCAGGAATTGAGAGGGGGCCGTATTCGTATATGTATTTGGATTCTGCCTTATTAAATTTCTTTTGAAATTGATTGTTTTTCTTAATGGTCTTTGAAGTGGGATATACGAATATGGGCACCTTCAATAGACCCTTCCCCTATTAGACAAACTTTTGAATTGGGAAAGTTTATTAGCACAGCTGGAAAGAGCATCCTAATTTTAGTAAAATTGTGAAGTTTAGTTGCAAAATGTTGTTAAATGCGGAAAATGTAGTTCAGTGAAGTTTGCAGATTTTGTATACTTTTGTATTATGCTTAGGAAAGGCTACCTCTATGTTGCAATGTGGTTAGCCTTTTTCGCGCGTAACTCAACAGTATACAAAATCTGCAAACTTCACCGGACTATTTTCCTCATTTTACTATATTTTGCAACCAAACTTCACAACTTTAATAAATTAAGGGTGCTCTTTTCAACTGGGCTGATAAATTTTCCTAATTCAAAAGTTTGTCTAATAGGGGGATGGTCTATTATTGATCTTCCACGATCCCTGTTTTTCGATCATTACCTAAAATGATATAAATGGAATTTGACGTTTAAAGCTGTTGTCAGGCTAAATTCCTCAGGAAATCCACGCTTTCTCTTGAAATGTTCAATTCTGTTTATTTTATTTCACGTAAAGTCTTATATATATTTTCACGTGCGTTTCTATTGGGTGTATCAAAAAAATGTAATCAAAATTTGGAGTGCTCTATAGCTTTCATTATTTAATCTACAGAAAACATTCTTTTGCAGTCAGAAAGAGCAGGCTTTTAGCTTTCAATTGTCACCATTTTGGTGAAATTTGAAGAAATGTGAATCATACGAAAATAACCAGTCGAAATTGCATATATTTTTGCCTCTCAACAAAAGAAAATCCCGTTTACCTGCCATGAGAAAAAAATTAACGTCGCTAATAAAATGCATTAATGTTACTACCTAAGCTAAAATTTTTATATTTTAATTCCAGAAGGGTTAGATTCCAACAGATTTTCTAACTAAATTCAACGAAATTCGCAACGGTGAAAAAATGTGATTTTGACCATCAATTTTTATCTGATTTGTATTTGGTCAATCTTTTTTGAAGTTTTAGAATAACGTTGGGATTCAAAAGCTAAAAGCTGGTCTTTCGAGATAGTAGCTAATCAAATCAATTTATTTTGCCAAATTGCATCAAACATATAACTATGTGTTTTGTTATTTAGGGTATGAAGGTTGCCTGCACACACTACCAGTCAGCAGCTGGCGCCTTTACATATATAAAGGTATAATGCTAGTAATACTAGTCGTCTTTAACCTGCAGATTTGACAACATTACAACCATCTCAAATCTGTATTATGTATAATGTAATTCCAGCCCTTGAAATTCGCGGCGGCATTCGGCGATTGCCGACGTGAATTGTGAAAAGAGCGTATTACGGCGGCAATTTTTTGCCGACGCGAATATATAATTTGTCAACAAATATTTTATTCCAATCACGACAGTAAAACGTGACTAATTTCGTCACAAATAAATTGTTATACTTTGATAGTCGCTTCTTGTCACTTCACAAAATCACCATATTAAGACAAACTGTGCCGAACAGAACAAAAGATAAAATTAAAAATAGCCGTCTATTATGTTGTTTGTGTTACTAGAAGTGCATATCTACACCGCGGTGTATAAGATTTAGTGTTTGGTTTCATTTACGTGTAGTTAAATAAATTATAAGAAAACTAACGAGTATAGCTTTCGTTTATATGCCTAAATGAATTTTGGAAACGTTCAAGGCCTGAAACTAAGCATAAACTGTTTTGCCGACATGAAACTGAAAATTGCCGACGTGAAACTGAAAATGACGAATTCACGACGGCAATTTTTTGCTGCCGTGAAAAATTCTGAATTTCAAGGGTTGAATTCACACAAGTACTGGGTTTGAGTCACATTGAGAAAACCCCAATCTCGTTCCCCGAGCCTGCGATCCATTGGGAAGGAAACGGAGGCTCTGGGATAATCCGTGATCGACATACAAAAAACTGTATGTCGCCCGTACTGCGCATGCGTTGGAAATAAATAGATTCAATAAGTCGCAATAGCCTTTTTCTAAAGTTTTTTGGAACAGTATTTTTACTATTTTGTTTGTAATGTCAGTGGAAAGTATTAGTTTATTTCATTCTGTGTTTGACGAAGCGTTAGAGCGACTGGGTAAGAAAAATCTCAAATTGAAGGAGTGTCAATACGAAGCGGTAAAGCCCGTTGTTGTCGACCGGCAAGACACGATTTGTATCTTGCTTACTGGTTATGGAAAGTCACTTATACACCAGCTTCTTCCCTATTGGCGGCTTATGAACTATTTATTTGCAACGCATGCGCAGTACGGGCGACATACAATTTTTTGTTTGTCGATCACGGATTAACCCAGAGCCTCCGTTTCCTTCCCAAGGGATCGCAGGCTCGGGGAACGAGATTGAGAAAACCCTAGGTACTGAGTATCGCGTCAAACTGACGACCTTACAGGTCAAAGGCGTTTTCTCTATTTCTTCAAATGTACTTCCATCTGGGATCTGTGTGAGGTTTCCAGTAATATTTGATGGTTTTCTTTCAAGAGAATTACTGTAGGCAAGTGCGTCCTGCTGGGGCTGCTGCCCACTTGAGCAACAAAGATACAAGCATATATGCGGAAGAAATATTTGGACTGCAGTAATTTCAGCACATTTTGCGCACATACCCCAATAAATCCATTTCTACTTTGATTGCAAACTTATTTACTATTAATTATACCATCTTGTTTGCGTATTCTGTTTTTGCAGGAGAATTTTAGCACTGATCAATATAGTGATACTTCAAAAGATGTTCTTAATCTCTATATCAACGTTATGTTGGTAAGTTGGTGTTTTTATCCTGAAAAAGGCGATAGTGGTATATATTTATAGTATATAGGAGTTCAAATTAACCAGTAAAGACGATGTACAATCTCTTGTGAACGAAAGTTTGGTTACATTTTGAACTTCAAGATTTGTACAATATGATGTAGTAATTTGATAATCCATATAAGAGTTATTCGTAGTCTTCACTTCGTACCCGATTAGTTATCCCATATGACACATGCAGTGCAATGTATTCGATAGTTCTATCGCATGGCGTGCTAATACGTCGATTAGAGATACATGCAGTGGTAGGTACGTATTAACATTTACGATTCTTTCTTTTTCATGCCAGGGTCAAGCTCAGGAATGTCTCTTAGAGAAATCCATGCTAGATAACAGAAAGAATTCCTTAGTTGCTAGAATTGCTATGCAGGTTCGGCCTTAATTTTATCACCGCAAGTCAAACATCTTTAATGCAGCGGCCTTGCTAAACCTATTTACTCACATTTGAAATTGTGAGTTTCGGCCATGGACCATTATTGGTCAAAAGCTGGCTACTGAATGCAATACTGTAGATACATTGCTGGTAAAAATAATTCCTCAAAACATAGTTTTGATTGGTTGAGTTGGATACGATTTTTTTGTGCGAGCGTGAAAGGGGGGCCATTTAACAGTTATTCTACGAACTCGAGTCGTATATGAGCTGATATGAGTCGTATATGAGCTGATATGAGTCGTATATGAGCTGATATGAGTCGTATATGAGCTGATATGAGTCGTATATCGCTCATATACGGCCGGAGTGAGTAGAATAACTGTTTTATTATATAGACAACTTATTAGTGAAATATACTTATTAGTCAGTTTAGCAATGTAAACAACTTCAGCTAATACCGCATAAAACACTACTTGTCGTTATTTAAAATTATGTTTCAAACAAATTTTGCCAAAAGTTTCAAATTCTTTTAAAATATATATGTTTTGGTCGAGACAAACGCTTGCTAACCTCAAAATTAAACACAGTTTTTGTTATTATAGCAATTCAAAACAATTATAATCTTTTCCAGCTTTCGGGAGACTTATTCAGTATTAATTCGTAAAAAAATGTATTTTATACTTGTTTAGGTGGTATTTAAATCAAGAACTAACCTTTATCTAAGTTTATGTGTTGTACGTATGGCCAAGAAAGGCCGCCAAAATGCTCAAAACAAGATTTTTTGCGATCGAAAAACTTTCGGCCGCCATCTTGTTTTCTCTACTAGTAGGATATGAGCTAATATCCTACGAGTAGCGAGCCAATCGGATTACAGAATTCTTTATATTCGATGGCAGTCTATATAACAAAAACGCCTATTACACACTGCTAAATGTTATGTATTTGTTGTACTTGGCACATTTATCTTATGAACTTATTTTTCTTTTCCAATACAGGTTCAAAATTATTACACCGAAGCAATTGCATGCTTGACATCATCGTTTGGAGAAATTCTTCCTCCCACAATGCACAAGGTGATAGTGACTTACACTTACCTGCAAATGTTCTTCATATCTTTTTGATGCCGCCGAGATCAAATTCTGAACTCAGTGTATTTATTACTTTTAGCACTGGAGCAAGACTTTGCAAATTAAATGCGCATATTTAAATACCTTGGCTTATGTAAGTACTTTAACAGTTGCGAGTCTTTATCTTACTCCGAATGGATGATTATTTTCGTGCTTGTATATGCATGCACTGTACAAATTATTGTCATATACTCGTTGGATAACAGCATCAAATTTGGTATGCAGACATAGATAAAGATTTAACAAAGCATTTCCAAACGGAAGCCCAAAAATTTGCTGCTGGGGAAAAAGATACAGTATTTGCCATTTTCTTTTTTTTTTCTCCTGAAAATCTTGTATTGTCAAAAACTGTGAAATTTCAGGTTACATAATAAATAAGACATTATAATTGTACATCCGAGTATATATCTCAATTTTCCAAGACTATTTTTCCGAGTAATTACTGCTCTAAATCGTGAAAACAGTAAAAAATCAATGGAAGTTAGTCACACTTAACAAGAATTAGAAAAACCAAGTTATACATAAGCTACACATAATATTAATTTCGTAGTTTTTTGCGACATCACAGTTTGATATGAAAGTTGAGGAAATGGTAAATACTGTATATTCTTGCAGTTGGGTCTATGGAAGTTACACGCAAATACTTTGTCTGTAGGGTTTGTTTGCGAAAAATCGTCTTTCTGCATAAAGCCGATCATTGGCGCGTTCTAGTCATTTGTCAATTTCAAATATTTTTTTTCCTCCAATGATAAACTCAAAGTCCTCTCAGTGGGAAACTCGTACCGGAGCAAACCCTAAAATGCATTGTTTTAGAAATCCTTTTCCTTCTATTGTAAATTATCAAATTCTTTTGAAGATGTACATGTCAAACACATCTGATGAACAGGGAAAATATGGAGAGAAGGTTAGTCAGAAGTGGTTGAAATTATTTTAATTTTTTGTGTGCAAACTGTTTGTTTATTTAATGTAATGTTTTTTTATTGAAGTTCTAAATTGCTTTCTTTGCACTAACCCCTTCTGGTGCACTGACCCAACTTCCCCAGCCCCAACTCCTCTGAGACATCATTTTCTGCATGCTAGGTTAAACACCTTGATGAGTTGATTTATCTCGCGTGGAAGTCATACTCGTATCGAAATTCAAACTTGAAATATTTAAGAAAAGTCCTACGCATTTTTGTTGCCTGTGCACTGAGTACAAACTAGGCTGGTTGACAAGAGCAAGCACAAATGTAGGTTAATGATTGGAGCTCAACTAGAAAAAGAGTAGTTAAAATGCATTGAAAAGGTTTCTGAGGCGTTGCTCTTATCGCTATTGTTCAACGGTTTGATCTAGTTAAGGTGGTTCCTGACCCTCTCTTCTGTGATATTTTTCAGGTTGCATTGTTAAAAATTGCGGCGCAAAGGATAGCGGAGGCGCAGAAGTTGTTAAAGGTAAGTAATGATTGTGTGTAGACATGCAGATACAATATGATAATATGTCACCTAAAGGCGATTCACCGACTTTTATTTGTTAGGCAAGAGGTTCCATTGTTTTGTAGTTTCTAAAATTGATCAGTGGTTACTGTAATCTTCACAATAAAACTACTGTATATGTTCAACTCCTGATCTTCATTCTAACATTTTATGAGGAATCTGATTATGCATTGCTATCAAAATCTGCTTACAAATCTGCACAAACTGTAAAATGCTTTAATGGAGGCAAACACACCTTAAAATGGCCGCAGGAACCTCTACTTCCAGGTAATCATGGTAATTCACTTGCTTCACTTTCCTCTTATTTCAGAATCAAAGTCAACAAATGGTGGAAGTGGTCCAATTCATTGCAGATGCTGTCACTCAAAAGTTAGAGTTGCTAACAGCTTATTGTTCATATTGCGTATTTCAAGTATTTGTGTATTTTATTAGAGAACTAATCTTTGCGTGTGGTTATTCCAGCCATGTAATCAATTGTGTAGCTAATCATGTGTAGTAGTTATCGTTATTAAAGAGCAAAATCTATAGAATAGAATAAATATATACGTGTCATCATTGTCACAGAACATGCAAGTGATCAGAAAGGCAAAAATAGACACTAGTGATATTGAACTCGCAAGGATAAAAAGTAACTTAAGATACTGAACTTTAGTGCGGGTTTTACCACAAATTGAACATGTTTAGAAAGTTGAGAAAATCACTATCTGGTAGATAGCGCTATTCATATTTTTTACAACGGACCCCGAAAAGTAACGGATCATTTGTTGATTGATGATGTTCCCAGCTCATTCCCAGCCCCTGTCTACTAAATTTGGATTATACAGTACTTGCACTCATGAAATACACATTTTTCCTTTAACAGACTAGACGTTGCAAAACGTGACAATGATTTTGTTTACCACGAACCAGAGCCAGCATCCACTGCTCTGCCTGAGATTAAAGGTATTAGTACATTAAAATATCTAGCTGGTCTCAGCCACTGCTAGGGATGTGCCCTGAAAGATACGGTGAGGACTTGAAACTCTAGCAATTACCTGCGCACTCGATATACAAGAACAAGTTCAGTCTGACAAACTGGAATCGAAACCTTATAAGTAGGCAGTGTCATGAAAAATCCTTTGTCTAGCCATATGATCTCAATGAACTAAACATCGTGGTGTCAAAATAAACCGACAAGAAGTTCTTAGTTCTCCAGACATTCACTGTTGTATAACATGGAAATATAACTTGGGATGTCATTTACTTACGATACATAGGTTGTATCTTACAAAGCAAGTAATGTTCAAACCAACAACAGACATTTATTCAAAATTAATCACAAACATAGTAATTAGTGGGTTAGTCAAAAATCCTTCATCAGCAAAGAACTTCAAGAAATATAGGGAAAAACAAACTCCGAATAATAATGTCATCTTGTGAACTTTGGCCTGTGGACTACAGGCTAGTAACCCTCTGGAGCACTGGCTAGTAAACCCTGTGGAGCACAGGCTAATAAACTTAAAATATTTAGTATTGAGGTTTTTAAATAGAGCAAGGCACAAATTACCATGGTGAGTGATATTTCGAACCTATTTCGGGGGCATTGTCAAACCAAACTGAAATATCATCACTATAATTTGTGTCTTGTTCTATTTAAATACGTAGCTAATATCTTGACTGTATGCAAGATGGCATTATATTATTTGAAGTTTATAGCAAATGAAGCATTTGGATGCATTGAAAAACGGGTGAATTTAGGTAACGAGAAATAGCAAAAAAAAATGACAGCAATGTTTCTGAAGAAATCTAGAACAACGTTAGATTTTTGCTCTGCTATGCAAAACACTAAAAGTTTATAATCGTATAGGGGCGTCGCTGGTGAAACCGATCCCATTTCAGCCACATGATCCTTCAATGGGAAAAGATATCTTTGAAAAACTCATACCAATGAAAGCGCATGAATCCTCCTCACTTTACAGGTACACCGGAGAACAATATACTTCTACAGTACATAGTGTGTTTTCAATTTTAGTTAATTTTTCAGTCTGTTTTCTTCGATGTACCGCGGTCGATAACACCGATAATGGCCTTAAATAGATAATATAATGAAAAATATTGGCTTGAAGTCTTTTAAGATCATTCGAGAGATTTTTGAGACTTCCTCAAGAATTAATTATTTATAGTATTTTAAATTTCAAATTACCATCGACTTCTTGTCTTCCGATAGTGAGGAAAAAGCAAATCTGTTACGCCGTTACTCCAGCATTGTGAGTGAAAAAGACAAAGAATTAAGGTAAATTCCATCAACCACCCAATCCGCACGTTGGGTATAAGATTATTGCATCCAATAAATTCTGGGGATTGGTAGTGTTAGAACTTAACCATCTTCTAAGAGATGAATTATACAAGAAAAGTAATGCAAAATTGGCATTGCTTCATCTAACACAATCATAGCTTTAGCGCAGAGCCTGATATTTTCAACCAAACTAAAGTGAGAAATCCCCACTCCCCTACCAAATTGGAAATTTTCCGGTCAAATTTGATTTCGAACAGAAATTTCTACTGGACAAATATTAAAATTATCTCAGGCTCTTTTAGTGAGGACATTTTTTAGAAGGATAATAAGAGGTAGTTGATTTAGAAGTATGATAAGAGGCAAGTTATTGTTGTTCTTGTCTGTAGTTCATGGCTTGCTTCAATGCATATTGATGATCTTTTACGACCTGAAGAAGCAGACAATCTTCCTGGTAAGTGTAAACTGTTTGCTGTATTTCACAACCATCCTCAAAGCTTTGTGAGTCTAAAAAACAAGTTCAGAATTGCGAGACTGTGCTCATCACAATGATGCGTTCTGTGTTGGCAAATAGACTCCTTTCCACTCATCGCAAATACCAATTCGGTGCGAGCGATTTCATCCAATCACAATGCTTGACTTGACTATTTTAATCAAGCACTTGTAGCGAGCTTGCGAGTTGGTGTTGCAATGAGTGGGAAAGAGCCTAAGTACGAAGCGGAGGGAAAGTATCCGTATATAATAATGCAATAAGTTTTTGCTCGAAACAGTGAGGGGAAATACTATATCAAAAAATGCTATACTATAGAATTGAAATACTATACAATGGCTAACATTACCCGGTAGGAACTGATGAACTCTATCAGGTATTCTGGTGTAACAAATATCTTGAGTTGACAATTTATTTCGTTTCAGCTGATCTCACAACCAAGTGCGAATCATTGCAGTCTAATCCTGGCGCGATTAAGAAATCAATGGAGATGATTACAAGTACGTTCATTGTAACCTGTTATTACATTATATTATAATTATGGCACATATTACAACTACATTATATTACGCAGAGATTGTTTGTTGCCATTGAAATTCGTCGCCCGTCGCAGGCAACGAGAATTTCGGTATTACGAATTAATCATAATTTTTGTCGTTTTCAAAAACATGGTAAAACGTAATGATAGTTTTATTTGAATTTTAAATAAATGCGTTTTTGCAAATAACCGATTCCTGGTCCCATAGGTGCTCATGGCATTGAGGCGAGTTACCCGGCCAGGCAATTTGAAAACGTATACCTTGCGCTCATTAGCTTGTCACTGTATTGCAGTTTTCAACTCGCTTACACAGCCAAAAACGCTACACACTTGTCAATTTTAAAGCCTTGTTTCACCAAATTTGCATTCAATTAGAGTTGCATCAAGTGTGTTAAAATCAGGTCTGTCACGACTTGTCATTTGCAGACTGGTTAGAACTTGTTGAAATAAGTTTCAGCAAGTGTGTGGATATCAAGGTTTTGACAATCAACTGGCAACAAGACTGTTGACAACTTGCAACAGACTTGTCGTCAACAAGCTGTCGCAAGCCATGCGGAAGCATCCTGGTATCAGCTTGTTGTAACAAGATGTTGCAAGATGTCAACAGACTTGTTGGAAGCGTTTTGCAGGGGCGTAGCCAAGGAGGGGCAAGGGGGGGGGGGGCGTTTGCCTTCCCCCAGTCATCCGAGAAACCATTTTTTCAAAACGTTGAAATCCGGGTAGAAAATTGTGGGGGGATAATCTGATAGTGAAAGAAGACCAGTTTACCAGAAAAAATGAAAAAACACCTGATTTGATTTATATATTTTGAATTACTAAAAAAGTCATTTCTATTTTCTATCAACTTGATTGTCTCGTAAATTCTTCTTGCCCGAACTTCCAGAATGGGGGAACCCCTATTTTTTAGAATTTTAGAAACCCTATATAGAATTTTAAATTTCCCCGGTGGGGATATCGCCTGACACCCCTTAAATGAGCTCGCCCCCAAAGTCAGGGCCCTGGCTATGCCCCTGCGTTTTTGGCTGTGCAGCCGAGTAACTCGCTTCCGTAAAATAAGCGCCATAAACCAGACTCATCTGCGACAATAACTATTGACGTTGGTGTTAAAAATGCACTTTGGCTGTTTAGGATTCGAATTGGAAGAATTTAAATTAAGATAGCTTATTTTCCCGTGTGGTAACGTGTTGAAGCTCATTTATTTCTAGAACTGAAAGAAAAAGGCGCAGAACTCGAAAAAACCTTGGAGGAGACACGAAAAGAAATCACCAGTGTTCAGAATGAGAAACAGACATTTATGGTGAGAAAGATTCAAGATTTTTTGCCCTACGATAATTTTGCAGTAGAATGAACGCTGATAATACCTGGAACTGACATTGGCAGTGTAGGTAGTGCAGTCAAAAGCACGCGAAAATGTATAGGATCTTTCGCTAACCGAAACGATATAGAAAGAATTCGATATTTCTAGTAAAAGTCCATCGTCGGGAAGTTAGTAGTGGGAGATGGTGGAAAACACGTGTTGGTATACGAGTTCATACAAGAACATCACGTGACAAATTAAAACATCACGTGACAAATTGAAACGTCACATGGCAAATTATTTTGCCAAGTTCATATGATTTTTGCTAACACGGATAAAAACAATCGTGTTGTCCCTCCCCCTTCCCCCCCTTACACATACACAACAGCACACGCATGCACACGTACACCACTAACTTCTGGAAGAAGGGCTTCGGTCGAACATCGCATTCAGTATTTTATATTCTTTTTTTATTTTGGTGAGGGTAAATGGTGCGTGGCACGCAGGAGGGACTAAGGGCGACCATCTCTGTCCATTATTCTAAAATACCTGCAGACGGTAGTTGAATGCGTAAAGGAGCTGTTGCTACCTTAAACTGTTATAAAAGTGTACGTGTTTTTTTCTATCAGGAGAAATTTAATGTCAAATTGGAGGAAGATAAATTAAAGGAATATCTGGACGAAGTTAACAGCTATCAACAAAAGCATGCGGATGCTGTAAGTTTAAATTTAAGGGTTTTTTTAGTTCACTTGCTTAACAATCATTAACTACTGCAGGCTTGTTAATTTTCAGTCCTCAAGCCGATATCAGGATGTGTTACATCGCTTGCACTGGCTTTATAAGTCTGCTGCAAGTTGTCAACAGGCTTGATGCAAGTTGATTTTCAAGACTTTTCATCCGCAAGTCTTTAAATATCAAGTTGCATCAAGTTTGATTTTTGCAGACTTGATTTCTCCTGATAAAGGCAACAGGCTTGATTCAACTTGATGACAATCTTGCATCGAGCCGGTAAAATCTGCAACTGAGCGCTTCTGGCCGTGAGCTGGTTCCTTTGCATTAACATCCAAATGCCATACTCATACACTAAATTAAAAAAAGCCACTGTCCATTGAGACAATAACCTTTTGGGAACTCTTGTGGCAAATTTCAGAGATACAAATTTAAAATAATTTTTGGGTATGCGAACCAAGACTTTGTAATTCGCTGGTGCCTTCGGTTCTTAGCAGTCTCACTTTGGAGTTTTTTAGATAGAAGCCCTCTGTACCTGCCAATGACTTTGTTGTTTGGCCTTCAACAAATGTTTAACCAAACTCTTATTTTTTCCCAGAAAAAGACCAATGATGAACTTGAAAAAGCGTTTCAAGCACACCACGAAAATTTGGAGCTGATGATCGGCCCTGAACAAGCTTTGCATGGAATATTGCCTTCACAAAATTTCTTGAATTGTAAGTTTACCTGTATGGACAGTGCATTAGGGTAAAGGGTATTAAATCCTATATTGAAGGAAGAATCACTTGGAAATATTTTTGAAAAAACATCCTGTGTTAGACGAGAAAATGAAAGTTAAAGTTTATGATTTCTTTTTTGTTGTAATTCCAGAGAATCATTAATGAGTTTCTCAATCACTAAATGTACATTGACATGATATGTAAATTCAAAATAAATGTGTAAAAGTATGTGTAAAATATTGGCAATCGTTTGGAAACCAGAATTTACATTGTGTGTAAGAAGATGATTTCACTGGGAAGAAATGACTTTGTACTATTTACAACATGAACGGCCGAGTTGTTTCAGAATATACAAGCTCGAGCCGAAGCCGAGAGTTGGTATATTTGATACAATACGGACGCGAATATGGTTTACAAAATATTGCCAATGATTACAAATAATTTACAAATTATTCTCAATTTACATAAAATTTACAGAATTCAATTTTTAGAAAGTACACAGTATTTACATACTATGAAAGAAGAATTGTTTCAATGAAAGTTCGTATTTGTACTTTTTAGCTCCAATTGAAGACGATGCAGTACAACGTATAAGAGATCTCTTGGTAAGAACTCCATGAAAGCATTAGTAAAGCCTGGTTCAGACTTGTAAGAATCGGCTTCTTCTGGCCGATGTGATTGAATGAATTCTGCATCTTTGCAAAAGCATTCTAATGCTTGGTATGGTCTTCAGTTCCTTTCAATTTTCATTCACATATGCCAGGAGGAGGAAGTGTGCAAACCGGGATTAAAGAAGCAAACTTGAAGGACATTGGCAATGATATATATTTTGATCCATTTGAGACTGTATTTTACTGTCCATATCTCGCAACAATATTTCAGTCCTACGGTATTCCTGTCTCGAAAATATTTAAGTCTACCTATGGTAAAATCATTGTTGATGACGAAAAATATCTATATAAAGGCTTATGTACATTTTTTTCTCATGCAATTTTCCCTATATGGATGAATGTGAACAAGTTAACTAACATAGTACATAAATTAAAATCAGTGAAACTAAAAATTTTGTATCATCTGCAGGCTAAAATTGAAAAGATGAAAACTCAGAGGGCCGAGTTTATGGAAAAATTAAGAGAACAGGTTGGCTTGTATTATTGCATTAATTGAAATTTCATTTCTCTTGGTACAGTTCAAAATTTTTCTTTTGCTCAAAATGTTTCTCTTAACTCCTGTGATGTAACCAGAATATGTAGTGTTTCTAATGCATTGTGTTTGGTTTAGGTGAATAAAGATGATATCACACATTTGATTGCTACAAGGGAAGGCGAAAATCTGGAGGTTTGTCCATTACAAATTAATAATAGCGGACCTTCGCTTAAATACTGAGTAATACTTTGAAGATTGCATTTTTTTACAATCCTTGAATGCTGAATTTCTTGAACTTTGCACTCAAAATAGTCAGAATAATACTTTCGCTAACCGTGAAACTGCTCATGACTGCAAAAATTTGCCTGTTAATGCCATACAGGAAATTGTGAATCAGAATGCTAACGCTTTTTTAACCCAAAAATATTTTCCATGGTATCATATATTCTCTGATCAGAGCGTCATAAATCACTGGAGACGTCATTGCGTGCAAAGAACAAAAAGGTACGGTGCGAGACGATGTCGAGTGTCATACTTTTTTGTTTTTTGCACGCCACGACGTCATCTGTGATCTATCACACTACAGATGCACGTAAAAATGAAATATATTTGTTAACTGTAAAATTAATGTACATTTACTCAACATGTGAATTAAAATAAATTTGTAATTTTTGTAAAATATTGTCAACTGTTTTAGAAGTTTTGTAAATGTCGTATGCAAGAATTTCGACTGCCCTTTGTTTTATCTTTGAAACTTCTCGATTTAACTGGCATGAAATGCGAAAGCACCTTCGTTATTTCGTTACCAACAATTCAGGCTTAATAATTTCTACCTTGTGTTTGTAGAGTTTATTTAAGGAAGAACTCAAGAAACACGATGGGTCGTGTGAACTACTGCAGTGCAATTTGGACGCGCAAGAAAAAATTATGAAGTAAGTATCGTTGAATCATTTATTCAGTTATAATCTGACGTTTGTAAATTTAAAAATCTCACTGGCTAATTAGAGTCGTGTTAACATAATGTTGTCTTCCGGGCAGTAGCGAAGCTAGCCCGACATTTGGTCATGCAAATGAAACTGTTCGGAGTTTATAGACCGTATAAGGAATCAATTTCTAAGGAAATGAGTAGAATGACCAAATTGTCGGGCTGGCTTCGGTACTGCTTCCGGGCCACATGGCGATATTGCGATATATTGTTGTAATATTGAGATGTGCAAATTGCTCGGAACAAATTGTAGTCGTTTTGACTAGTTGCTGGCTAAAAGTTACAATATTTCGACAATATGTATTTTCGGACATTTCACACAAATTTGACGTGTAATCGTTAACACACTCGCGTTCCATTCGGTGTATCGACGAGATAGGCCTTGATTGTTAAAATACACAATATATATTACAGGCTTGTGGGACAGATTTGCCTTTATTTTTGTAATAAACATTGAAAAGTAGAGTCGACCGGCGGGAAGACAACATGTTTGCTGTAAAATATTGATGAAATAAAATTTTTTCTAACATTTTGTTGATTGCTTTTGTAAAGATCAGTTAAAATGACAATATAACTCATTTTGTAGAATTTTCTAACTGTCTAACACAACTACTTGTATAGGCGTGTGAATCTCTATGAGATTGCTTACTTTGTGTCATATAGGAATTGTAATGTGTGTATGCTATGATTAACAATTTCAACGGCAATTTATTTGTAATATTTTAAAGTGATAAATGAAGCTTTTTGAAAAGTCGTTATACAAAACTTTTTTAGAAAGTCATTATTTGCGTCATTTTTTATCAGATAAGATTGAATATTTCGACATGTAAGACAGTTACTAAAATTCTATCAAAAAAATTTTGTGTAGTTTTAAGTGATCTTCAGAATGCAATTTATTTCATAAGCACTTTATTTTTATCCTTTATGTAGGCCTTATTACGTATCTTAGTAACGAAAACAATTTCAAAATAGATGATGTTTTATAAGGCGGGAAAATCGTGTGGTAAATTTTATGCAAACACACGCGAAACTTTATAACAGTGACTAAAACTACTGACTTCCTTTGTGTTTTCCTTATGAATTATTAATGAGATCTTTTATTAAGTTCTTTGTAAAATTTCTGTGTTCTGTATAAAGTCTCTTTTGAGCGGCTACTTTTAGGAGACAGAATTAAGAGCACGTCGTCAACTCGGCTTATACGGCTGTATTTTTAATGCAGATTTTTTTCAGCATCGCCTGCAGCATTTCGCTACAAATCCGGCGTTGCTAACCATATTTTTTTTACTCCTGTGTAGAGCCTTGACTGATGCGAATGCAAAATATGCTCATGCACGCAGGTCTGTTGCTGAAATCAAAGCAAAGTAAGTCACTCAAAATTCTGCACCATCCATGTCTCGGTTGTAAACTTATTTTGTATTCGTGTAACGTTCTCTTGTAGACGCGACATCGTTGTCAAAAGTTTGATTGGTTCTTATGATTTCTTCATGAACTTCAAAGACAAAGTCAGGTAATTCCTTCCCTGTCACTGTATAAGCGTTGGTTAAAAAGTTTTACCAAAGTATTTGATAATATTTTCGGTCTTGTTGACCCCCCAACTTGAAAAGTCGATGGTTGCACAGACATTGCCGTTCTTGTTAAAAGTATGTATTTAATACAAAGTCCTCGAATATATTGTAATAAGCAAGTGACGTTACATGGTTCCAAAGATTTCATGTATTCTAGGCCGTATAATAAAATATACAACGCGAAACTACGGGGTACATGTACTCACCTAATCAATCTAGTTTTCGAATGTAAGTCAAGACGGAGGGGCAGAATTAGATAGGTACTATTTAAAATACGAGCAGGAGTGCTTTATTAGATATGAAGACTTGAGGCTCAGCCGAGAGTTTAAGCAGAAACTGCAAGTATTTTAAATGGCTTTGAAAACGACCAGTTTTATACCCGTCTTGGAGTTTATTTACGAAGAAATTTTCAACATACATGTTCCGTAATCCGAGAAATCAAGGCGTTTGTAGAAATCTACGTGTGTCGTTATCACATGTAGACTCCTTTACGGCCATGGTTTGAATTATCGATGAGATTTTCAAGACAGTATTCACCACCGTATACATGCAATACTAGAAACAGGCTTTATAGCTACCCCTATAGCTCTAGTAAAACATGACACAAATATCTGCTTAATATATTGCTGGGCCGTGTTATAAATCGTATTTTGTACGTGTCTCAGAAATAGCATAACATATGATAGAAATATGTGCTTAATATTTTGTTGGGCTGTATTAAATCGTATTTTTTACTTGTATGTATATAATGTCATCTTAGTTACTATGACAACAATATCACAAGATGTTTGTAGTGTTATTCTGAGTGTATCCACACCGGGCAAGCTGAAAAATATGCCTGACCACGGCGGGTATCGAACCTGCGACCTTTGGAATGCTAGCCCAATGCTCTGCCAAATGAGCTGATAAATTCGGAATTGTGTCTAGTTCCTAAGACATCAATTAATCTTAAGTGTATCATGATTTTATGTTATTTTCATCGTTTTTTAAACCACAATTTGTTTAATGGTCTTCTTCAGCTGTATACTAGCGCTTCAGTCCTCGTTTCCAGTCCTTCTTAAAAATATCTTTTAAAGATATTTATCGGAAATTAACAGTGAGAGAAGGAGAAGAGGAGCAGAAGCATGGGGAGGGCATCACTTTTTCAGACCCTAAAAGTGGCAGAATGGTCTGCTTGAATAAGAGGGTCGTTCAAATTTATTCTTGAGTTTATTTTCACAGAGTTCTTGGTACACAGTATATTTAAAACAGACATTAATTAAGGAAAAAATAATGCTATATTTGGTTCAACCCTCATGACCTTGTCTTTGATTCCATACCCTCCGCACTGTTAATTTCTGACTAATATAATTAGATTTGTATTTTAATGGTATAACTTTGACAACAATATTTCCTGTTAAATGCTTTCGTTTTAAGACCAAAATTTGTTTAAAGTGTTTATGCAACGAAATTTCACGACAAAGTTTTATAGCCTCTGTGTAAAGTTAACGTAAAATGGGTTGGTAACCTCTTTTACAGAAGTTCATCATTTTGCTTCTTTCGTTAGAAATTTGGCTTTGAATAATATGCAAATATCATACTTATGACATCACAGTGCATAATGATTTTTAATGCTGTAGGAATTTCTCTTACAGTATCCATGATAAATTTCCAAAAGTTGCACTAAAATACAGAAAATCGGAATTTGTAAGTTATAATTTTGGAATTTTGTTCGACAAAATTAAATTGTTCGAAAAATCTATGTTGTTTTAAAATACATTATGCACTGTGATGTCATAAGTTTGATATTTGCATATTATTCAAAGCTTAATTTCTCACGAAAGAAGCCAGACGATGAACTTCTGTAAAAGAAGTTACCAACCCATTTTACGTTATCTCTACACTGAGGCCAAAAAACGTCGGGGTGAAATTTCGTTGCATAAACACTTTAACAAGGCCGTTTTAAATAAATTGATGTGGGGGGGGGGGGGGTAGCCACAGTAAAAACCTAGGAGTTCTGTGTTCACACTTTTTTAGTTTGAGGCTTATACGGACATGAATTACCAGGGAGGTTAAGCCTGGCGGGAGGCTGGGACCCCCCCCCCGCACCGCTTCTGACGACCTTGTTTAATGCGACGGTCCTCGTTAGTTCGCGTTGTGGATCTTTAGCTCTCTAATACCGCTGTAGGCTTCGTTTTTAGTCCGTCACGTGTATTTTCTTTCATTATACTATTGTGATTTTGATTGTGTTTATCTGCAGTGCTGGGGTTACTTTCTACAATCAACTATCGGAGATTTTTGAAAAGCGCCGGCGAGAAATTGCTACAAGTTGTAAAAGTGAAAAAGAGAGATTACAGAAAATCTTGGAAAAAGCAAAACAAATTAGAGGTATAATAAGCTAAATCTATGACTTTATAAATAAGAACTAAAGGAAAGCTTTTTGAATGATTAGAATTGGGAGGAGGAGGCAAGGATTTCAAGTCATGCATTTATACATGAGTGTAAATATAAGCAAAATAGTTTACGCCAAGCTGGAAAATATCACAAGTTCGACGTTACGTGTACATCATCGCAAAATGCATGACTTAAAGATTGTTATAAAACTCTTGTGAAACTCTTTAATTTTACAGATATATTTGCGAAGTGATGTTGAAAATATGTTATTATTATTATTACAAAAACTTATATAGCGCTTATAGCACATAGATCTAAGCGCTTTACAATCATTAACTAAGAAATATATTACAACAATAACAATACTGATAAAATATTAAAGATTAAAAACCTAGTCACAAGAAACCCAAGTCACTAAAAAACGTTACTTCACATTATAGGCTATGTCAAACAAATGCGTCTTAAGTTTACTCTTAAATTCCGAGAGATCTATACATGCTCTAAGAGAGGAGGGTAGCTTATTCCATAGTCTGGGACTACTAACGGAACAGACTCTCCCACCATAACTATTTACACTAAATCTAGGCTCATTAAGTAGAGAAGCGTTAGAAGATGTAAGACACCTTGAATGTTTATAATGGCTAATCATATCCGCTATGTACTGCGGAGCTACTGGGTGGCGCGTTCGCCCTCTCCGTGTTGTTCTATTAAAACGTTACTTCAATAACGTTTACTGCACCCATTAGTGACTAACTTAAATTTTGATGCATGCCTTGAACATTTCTGCAAAATGTTTGCTGAGGGTATAGAAGCTCAAACTCAAGGTAGAATTTTCTGTAAAAGTCAAAATGTTCTGTTATCATGTTAAAATGACAAAAACACCCTTTGAACAACATAATTGTTGACTTTACAAGACCTTAATACCTAATTGTTTCTACTATTTAGACTTGTAAGAGTAGGTAATATAAAGAAAACAACCTTCTTGATACTATTTGAAAATTTATTTTCAACGTTTTGTCAACGCCTGTCATACAATATACGCTAGATAAAATCGATGAATCGAATTTTTCACTTCTTCCAAAAATTTTACCACAAATTTGAACGTCTATATCTCGGCTAATAGTTTATAGATATTAATGTATACATCAAAATTTAAGTTGAGCATTATTAATCTTTAGTTCGCACACATCTTTGGTTCTTTAATAATAATAAAGCATGTCAAAGAGGGGAAGATTTTTTTTGCGCCACACGGTATAAGACGAGAAAATGAAAGCGAAAGTTTATGCAAATCAAGACAAATCTGTACCACATATACAGACACAATTGTTTATAAAGTGATAATCATTGTTCTGATGCCGGCTTTACCTGATTTTAACTTAGCAGTGCAGCTAGTCACGACAAATAATGTAGGTAAAGTTATTTTGACGTCAATCTCATTTGTTTGTACTCGTTTCGTTTTTACAGCAGAGCGAGAGAGAAATTCAGAGTCAAAAGTTGATCCTTCATCATCAATTGCTATCCCACCAGAAAAAAGAAACAACCCTGGTAATCCTCAACACCCCCCTCCTGTTGGTTTTCAACCTCAACAAGGTCATGCTCCTCATAGCCTTCAATCACAGCATGCTATACCTCATTCACTCCGTGGTCCTGTCCCACGTCAACCACAACCCATGCAGTCTGGACTCCGGAATCAATTCAACCCCCCGCCAACAAACCCTCTACCTCGTGGACCAGTCAATCAACCTGGGATGTCCCAATATATTCCCAGAGTACCGTCAGGAACCCTACTTACTGCCAGACCTAGGATGTCTTATCCTCATCCACCATTCCCCTCCACCTCCCAGAAGGGATCACGTCCACCTACATCAATGTCGTGGCAGCCACCCCCTGGCGGCAACCCAGGTGATATCTCTCCAACAGCGCCTGGTAATATTCGATTTCCTCCGCCACAAGGAGTCAGACCACCAAGTGTATCTCAAGGGCAACCACCAAGTGTAGCTCAACAGTACCCTGGGAGGCCCCATTTACCGATGCATACGGGTCAGACCGCTCAACATGGTCAGGTAGGAGAAGATAGAAGTAACTGGCAACCACAACATCATGGAGCACAGTATAGAGTTAATGCTCCTGACCAGAATCTATCAACACATATGACGCCACAACGGCATATGTTGCCTCGACAGCCAATAATGCCACATCAACCACGATCTGCTGGTCAACCTCCACTGCAGCAAAGACCACCATTACAGCAAGGACCGCCATTACAACAGAGACCACCATCTCACATTCCGCCCGTAGTGCAACAGCAGCAATTACCACCCCAACAGAAACCGCAAAACGTATCCCAACAACCAGCACGACCAGAGACTCCCTTGTCAACGCAGAGAGTCCAACAACCTTATCAGTCACAACCACCTTCCTATGAGCAGCAGTTTGGGATCGGATCTAATCAGCAACCTCAACACTTGCAACCACAATCTCAACGGCTGACAACACCTTACCAGAACCCAGCTGGTGCACAAAGTCACCAATCCCATGGTCTACAGCAGCAGCCTTTCAGCCAGAGACCAACTCTGTACCTGCAATCTGGACGACAACCCATGTCAAACCAGCCGTCGAGGACTCAACAAATACCAGCGCAATACCAGCATCAACCACAGATGCAACCTACTTCAACTAATCTACAGCAAACATTGCAACACCAAATACCGCCAGGGCGCCACCAAGTTCCTCCATCTCAGCCTTCTCAGCAGCAGCAACCACAGTCTCAACACTTGCCACCACAGCAACACCCAGGTTTACCACTACAACAAGTACAACCACAATCTAGTCAATACCATCAACTCGGTCCCTACCAGCAACAGTACCCTTACAAGCAACACCAGCAACCTCGTGGACCACACCCATTCGTTCCACAACAAGGATTGCAAGGTCCCAACCAGCAATCTGGACAGTACATGCCCCCAGTACAAAACCAAACCCCAGTTCAAAACCAACCCCCAGTTCAAAACCAACCCCCAGTTCCAAACCAGCCTCCTACCCCATATCTTCAGCTACAACCCTCTGAAGTTCCCCAGAACCTTCCTCCTGCAATTGAGCCACAGTCGTATCAGAAGCAGACTTTGATGCCAAAGCTTTCTTTGGAGAACTTAGCGCCTCAAATGCAACAACAAGGTTCTAATCGTCCCCCACAAAATGTCCCGCAAGAGCCGTCTGGCAAACATGTACAGACACTCGCCCAAGAAAACGTTCCGTATCAGGCTTCGCAACAGGATAAACCAGCCAGTCTTGCTTCTCAGCTACCATATGCTGGCCCGGGGAAACCAACCCAGTCGCAAAGCAAAAATGAAATGCTTCCAAGCCATCCACAAGATATGCATAATCTCCCACAGCAGCCATTTTATAACCAAAGCTCTGAAAACCGGTATCCACAGGCGCCAACAAATCAAGGGCAACCGACGAGTCAAACAGAGGGTCAAAACTTACCAGGTTTTGTAAATCAAAAATGGCAACAACCGCAACAACAACACCAGCAGACGAGTCTAACTGGTCCTGAGTCGAACGTTTCAAAACCTGGCGTCTACCTTTCTGCCTCAGGGTACACTCCTTCGACATCAAGTAACAATTTGTCTCATACTCGTCAAGTAAGCGGATCAGGTCAACAAGGAGAGTACCCTCCGCAAAGTTCTAAATCTGTCGTTCATCCCTTTTCTAACCCCTCCTTCCAAGCTGGAAACGATGTAACATCAGGCTATGGTCAGGAAAACCCACCAAGTCAACAAGTTAACCCTCCTGACGTCCCGAAACCTGGAGTGTATTCTGCCAGCTCTTCCCAAGATGTACCCACGGGACCACGTAGTCCTTATTCAACAACCGGTCAGGACGTAACACCTACCCAGCAAGTGCAACCTCCCCCTAACACCCACAACCCAAATCTTTCCCACGAAACAGTTTCGCCATATTTCCCCAGGGTTTCTGGCCAGGTATCGCAGCCTTACTCGACAGAAAACCGACCGACCAATGTTTCGGATGGTCCGAGCAACCTTAATTTCCGTTCAGAATCTCTCAAAGGATTTAATCCTACAAAAGTTGTGTTATCCAAGCCCGGCTCATTGTCGGTCACCCCTGTGCCAGACAGTCGTGAAGACACGACGTCTGAACAGTCTCTTCCAAACGACTTTGCAACTAGTACACAATTTGGGGGACCATCGAATGTAAGCCACGGTGCTTTAAGTTATAGTGAGGTAAGTCGATTTGACAGTTCCAAATACCACCGAACTGACCAGGCAGGTTCTGTAATGAAAACCACAAGTACTGCTAATGTAAGTATTATTAAACCAAAGTCAACAATAGACGACAAACTGTTAGAGAACCTCGAGTGTCTCGACTCTCCCCAAGAATTACCTCTGAAGCACCCAGAGAAATCGGCTAAAGCGGTAACTTTGGCATCAGATGCCCCTGGGTCTGGATCTAGTGACATTGCTATAGACACTGCTGGGTTACCTGGCCAAGGGTTGGCCCCTGCGTCGAGTCAAGAGGATGTACAGAAACTGCAGCAAAAGGTTTTGCTCCAACAGCAACAGCTTATCGAACAGCAGCAGCGATTTCTCCAGCAGCAGACGTTAGGCGAACATACTCAAGTGTGGAAACTGATGGAGCAGATCCAACAACAGCAGAGAGAGTTAGAAGAGCTCAGAAGTGAAATGAAAGTCAAAGATCAGTTCGGTGAAATCGAGAGACATTTGGAGAACTTGGAACGAAAGCAGAATTCACCAGAGACAAAAAAGGATAAAGGAGGACAATCGGGTGAAATGTTAGGGAAAAGAAATGAGGAATCGGGAGATGGCGATAAACAAGTGCATGGGGAAAGTGAGAGGGAACCGAGCCATCCAAGTGAGGAAGCCAAGGCTTCAGGAATTGGAGAGAAACCGCTGTTTGAGAAGGCAACACAAGACCTGTTGAGTGAAATTACTACTGAGGTGAGCAGTGAACCATCATTTAGCAACAAACCGCAGGAAATAAAGGAAGACTTTCTGATGAATCAGTTGAGTGCATTTTCGTTGTCATCGTTGCAGCCAGACAGCGTGGCTGCAAGCTCGAGCCAAAAACCTGCAAGCACGATAACGAGCGGAGAAAATAATCAACTCAAAACCGATACTGTATTGAACGAACCTCCGCCGAAACCATCAAGAACTCTTGAAGCCAACACTGACATTGAGGTGACAGAGAAATCGAAAACGGACACCTCAGTGCAAAGCGAGGAATCGAAAATGACCTCACACGTGAGAATGGTTGAATCCACCGCGATGGGCAATGAAGGTCCCCCGGCAAAACCAATTAAACAACGCCCGCCACTCCCACCACCCGGGGAGCACTCTCTGCCAGAGCCAGAGGTGTCCCTACGTGTATTTGCCAAACCCTCGCCAGACACAAACGTTACGGATGCGGATAAACCGGGCGAGAAAAATGACGAAGATGACTATGTGACGAAACTAACAAGCTTGGTGGAAAATTACCGAGATATCGTGAACGATTTAACCAAGCGGCAAGCTCGTGGACCAAGCACTCTTACAAAGGAATGGCTGGTAAGATTTTAATTGTTGCGTAGCCAATTATTCCGTTTCCGTATTTGAATGTTTGTTCCACTGCAGTGTATATTTGTTGATTGCATTCCAAAGGTCAGTTAAAATGATAATTTGGTAGAATTTTTAAGGTGGCTCGATAGTCAGAATTCATTAGAAATTTTATGTCTCTACGATTAAATGTTTTGTCGTGAATGCTTGAGCTTCATTTTAGTTCATTGCACAGCTCTATAGCACTGTTTGCTGTATTTAAAAAAGAATTTCTTAAAAGTTTGCCTGAACATAGAAATCACGTTTCTTGTTGGAACTCGTAACAAGAAACAGCTGAGCAATCGCTACCCTGTTGTTAACTTTCATAAAAGTGTGAGATGGAGTCTGCATTCAGACTCAGGCATACTGGGATGAATGTCTCTAAATTACATTGAAGAGAAAGGGAAAAGAGTATTTATACTAAATACCGCACAAAAAGAAAGCCCCCCCCCCCCTACATACATCAGAATACATTCTAAACAAATGAATCGCTGTTAATCAAACCTAGAACTAATTGGACCTATTCTGGGCATGATTTAAACGGCTTTGCACGATTGCACTACGATTTTGTGTTTACCAATGAATGGTGAATGAGACGGATCACACTAGCATATTCAGCATGTTAATTTTGAAATCGGGTATTTTTGTATTCAATGGGGTTTAACTCATTATTGCACGCATGTGTGACCCAACTCTTCACACACCATTGAGCAACCTACCATAGGTCCAAGTAGTTCTAGGTTTGATTAACAGCGATTCATTTGTTTAGAATTTATCCTGATGTATTTAGGGGGAACTTTCTTTTTGTGCGGTGTTTATATACTCATAGCTCATCATTATGTTCGAAATTTTTCCATAGCCCCACCACATAGCGCCACAAAATTGTTTCATGGCTTGCCATCCCCCTCCCCCCCCCCCCATATTTACTACTTTTCTAGTCTACTTTTCATCTTAACCAAGTACCAAGCTTATTTGTATCTTGTGTAATTTTCTCTAGGCAGTTCAACGCTACCAAGATACAGTGAGTCAAGTACTGACTTGTGATGTTGCGAAGAACAATACGACCAAAAATAGATACTTGGATATATTACCATGTATGTAATTTGACCATTTCTGACTAATGTACCCTGTGGTCCTTCTTGTCTTTCTTGTTGTAAAGCCAAGGCCTACACTACTGAATGTAACGTTCTATTCTTAATACTTAGATGACCAGACAAGAGTGATCCTACAAGGCAAAGAAGATTCCGACTATATAAATGCAACCATGATTGAGGTAAAATTCTCCCAGGAAGTATTTGTATTATGAATGTATTATTAAATATTTCTCTCTTCTCTCCCACAAGTTAACCATGTTAAGTTTATCCAGGGCTGTTCTTGCTTTTTAAAGAGATACGACAGTACAGTATATTATTTAGGGAGTTAATTTGACTTCCCTTAGAGCTATTTTAAACATAATTTAACTCCAATTATAGAGTTAATTAGCTCTTTGAAATCAACAAAGAAGTAATGTAACAATAAAGTAATTGTAACATCTGTAGGTAAATTTTTGGTGTCGTGCTTTTATGTCTGAAATGTTTAAGGACAAATGACACTAGCCATCCGTAATCTTGTTTTCTTTATATACTTTACTTCAAAAGTGTAGTCCAGTTGTGTTTTAACATTGAACATCTTTTGTTTCTATGGGAAACGAATTCTACCCTTCTTGTAACGTCATAGATTTTTTTGAATGTCTAAAAGGAATATATAAGATAGAGTTCCTTGTGTCTGTACCTTGCACTTGAAAACAGTAAGAAAAAATAAATGACCTAGCGGATTTTAAAAACGGTAAAATCCTTGGTCCCCCTTAAGGTTTATGATTTTTAAACCCGCTATTTCTTGCTTCAGGATTTGACGCCTCTTTCACCCAAGTACATTGCGAGTCAGGGACCAATCCCGCAATGTTTTATGGACTTTTGGGTGATGGTCTGGCAACAGAAGTGTCCGTTGATCGTCATGTTGACAAAGGAAGTGGAAGGAAAGAAGGTACCTGCTGAATAATTCAAGATATTTGTCGTGTCTGACCGCCGCTAGGCCACAAAGTCGTGGTACAAAGCAGAAAATATTAATTAGAAACAGTTTCTGCACACACATTATCAAATGTTTACGTGCATGTATCGTAAACCCCAGATTATTTACAATCAATAGAATGGTCATCGAGATTTATCTGTTTGCATGTCAAAACTATCGAACTAAAATCGCGAAATCAAAACAGTAATTGAATTACTTCGAAATGCAGCACACAGCCAAAAACGAACAACCTGTTCTGGCCTGATGAAAACAGCATTGAACAATGTTTTGCTGCCCACATTGTTGAATGTTGTCAACAATACTGAACACGTTTTTGAGCCTGAACTAGCCTGCAATCAGGTGTAACAATGTTGAACACTATTGTTGACAACCTTGAACAATGTGGGCAGCAAAACATTGTTCAATGCTGTTTTCATGTCAAAGTAGTTGCATGTGCGGTATCTGAGTACCATGTTTGATATTTTTTCATTATTGCTTTACTCTTTTGGATGCATGATCATGCATTTATCGTGCAAAAATTACTTTTGTATTTTGAAGGGCGGGTGAAACACATGGCTAGGACCAACACAAATCGAGTACTCAAAATATAATATAGTTATTAGAACAAACAATATTATAAAACAATAAAGCATCATGATAATTTTGAATGCATTTAGGTGTCAAAAGCTGTATGTAGCCTTTTGAAAATATCAAATAACCGACCAAAACTGCAAATTTTGTGTATAAGAACATGAAGGATAGAGAACAATCCCTGTCGAATGGCCGTTTTTTCGTGAAGTACATGTTCCTGAGAGGTCAATTGTATTGTTTAATTTTATTTTAATTTGCAGCTGAAGTGTCATCAATATTGGCCCAAAGACGAGGGACATTCTATGCTGTTTGGATCCCTTAGAGTCACCATGAAACGGCAAACATGCCTACCATTCTGGAAAGAACGACTTATTCACATAACTCATAACGAGGTGGCTAGCAAGCTTTTGTCCATCACCTGTTGCGACATCACTGTATCGATCGTAAAACTATATTCACTTAACTTTGGACTTAACAATACACTCACTGTGATATGTGTACTGCAGTATTTTTATATGTTATGTCTCCTGAAGTCTGTTTTGTTTTAGACTCACGAACTTCATGTTGTTGAGCACTATCAGTTTACTGGATGGCCTGATCAGTAAGTTATTGAATGTTTACATTTGAGACTCAGGGAGTTTGCTTTACCTCAGGATTTTATCACATTTGCTAAAAGGTTGTTCCAATAGGTCTGATGCAATCACGATATAAGATTACAAGGTTCACAAACAAAGTCGTAACAGTATTGTTATATTATGACTGTATCAGCTTTGCTGGAACAACTTGCGACGTGCAAGTGTGATAACAGGGGAGCTTAGGCGACTAAGACGAAATAGCTAAATAAACTTTGAACAGAATTATAGTATAGAAAATTTTCTTCTCTTGTATTTGCTTTCATACGAATATATAAAAGTCTCGAATGAGTGTAAGAAAAACCTTTAACGTGTGGAGAATTTTTGATTACAAACTGCCTATCACAGCTTGAGTTGCTGGCGTTGTTCACCACGCTAGGATGACGTGTAAACGATCTGCTGAACGTTTAATTATATTGTGCCATGGGATTAATGTAATATTATTGGTGACAGCGTTCCGGACGTGGTCGTCTTAGTTGCGTATGCTTCCTACTATCAACAGGGCTGTTACAAGTTGTTAACAGCTTGTTGCAAACTTGTTGACTACTTGCAACAAGTCGCGCTGCGTAGAGAGATCCTGGAATCCGGCTAAATGTACAGGAATCCGAATTTAAACCAACTATTGGATATACGGAGTACAGCAGTAGCGATCGAGAATCCTGACATTTTGAAGCTGTGTAAATATCGAGCCCCGTAACCTGGTGTTGTCCGTTTTCACATTACATGTTCCAAAAATACATGTGATCACATGTCGCAATATACATATCACATATCATCGCATAAATTTCACATGTTATTACATGAATTTTACATGTCATTACATCAATTTCACATGTTATCACATGAATTTCACATGTTATCACATGAATTTCTTATATGAACGCGTAATGATCTGGTCATTCATTTGATAACACAAATCAGATGATCAGCGATGATACACTCTTGACCCGTCCTTTGCCCTGCTTCTCCTCAGGCGAGAAGAAAGGGTTCATCGTAACGGGTTCATCTTAAATGTTTGTTTACGGAAACTACATTATTTTTCCTTCATAGTGGTGTTCCAAGTAGTCCGTCAGATTTCTTTAACTTTATGGGTCATGTTTACATCCGTCATCAAACAGTAGATCCTGATATTAAGAAACCAATCTTACTTCACTGCAGGTTTGTATGAGTTTTGCAGACGTTTTGGAAAAGTCGGTTGGGACAGTTAGCATGTCAGCACATCTTGCTTAAATTATTTTGGCAAGACCTAGCATTAAGGGTGTACATGCAAAATACTAATGAATTTAATTGATGTCTGTTGCATAGAAATTAAGAGAAAGTACCTAGAAATTAACCGCTTAGTCGTATGAACGATCCTCTTTGGTGTCGCCTGGCCAGAAACCTCTTTGAGGTGGACAGCATCAATCTCTTGCTTAACTTCCTGTCCTGGTCAATCTCTCTCTACCTCTTATTGACCATCAACTTCTCGATCTTTCATACAATACCTCATGCAGCTTTTGTTATGTTCACCTTTCTGTGCAGGGTGCATTTAAATGAAAAAAAAACCTACTAAATATTGTAAGCAGATTCACTAAAGAGTTTACTTTTTTGCGTGAACGCTGTTTGGAACCAAATGCTTAAATATTGTTTTCAAATATATTACCCTCTATTTAAAACCATGGTCAACATGAAAGTATATATATCATAGGGATGCCAAAGAGGAGTCGTTGAATTGTTTTTTTTTCACCATTAGGCATTGCACTGATTTAGATTTCCATCCCAATCTTTTATGTTATCATTTTCTATTCTTATCATTTTTGTTTCCGTTTAGTGCTGGCGTTGGTCGCACGGGAGCATTCATTGTTATTTACTCCGCCATGAGAGAGATGTATTCTGGAAATGGAATAAGTATGTAATATTATGTAATATTTATTAAATGATATATTATACCGAAAATCAAAAACTTCCGTAAGATTAAACTTTTAAGTTATTCAAGTTGAACATACTTTCGTGAATATGATGCTCTAAAATACAAAATAGCCAGATCTTTGTTTATTTTTATAACGAGAAGTACAGAAAATTCCTTTTAATTTTTTAAATATTTGTGTTTTTAACGCCCTTGCCCTCCAAAATACTTTATAATTCTTCGTGAAGTTCATCAAACTTTTCGCACATTCCGCCATTTTTGTTTACGAAAACTTGCCAATGTGTGCTTGCGTGTACAAGCGTTGCCATGACAGCGTGAGATATATAGCATATCTCACTTTTAAAGTGAGATACCTGGTGAAACCACCTTATCACGTGGTAGAAATACGATATTTTGATTGGACAATTTGAATTTGTGGTGTAATATTTCGAAATATGACATACTCTAACCGACCTGACCGCGTTGCATTGGGCTAGCATTTTCAACTTTTCCGATGTGGATATAAAGTTATAAACTCTGAGTAACACCACAAACATCATTTTCTTTTGACCATGACATGCTGTATTAACACTTTTCAGTGGACGTTCAGAAACTCGTGAAAAAACTGCGAGAGAAAAGAAAATACATGGTTCAGAAAAAGGTAATATGTTGTAATTTTTCTACATAACTATTTAAAATAGTAAGGATTAAGACAGCCATACGTGTTAATGCGTCGTTTTTAACTCCCGCCCCTCCGACCAAGGTACTTGTTTGTATTTCTCATAAAGTACACTTATGATGATAACGTAATGTAAATAAGACCCTTTATGAAATTTAGCGGCAGAAAATCATAATTGATCAACCCTCGCAGGCGTACAGCCCTGGCTGGACATAAATTACTCTTGTCAACTACCTCAATGGATTAGTGCTCATAACATTGCACCGGCATCTCAAAGGCGTAGGTTTGATTCCTGCCGGAGCACCTATAGTCGATGACGAATTTTTCCCAACTGTTCCCGCGTTTTCAATTTCGACATGTGTGCGATATGACTTTCACTGAGCACGAGTCTGCAATACTGAATCATATAGCAGTTTAAACTAATACTAGCCGAAAGTGCATGTGATACAAAATACCATGCAACACAAATTTGAAGAATCGCTAAGTCAAGATTTCAGTTGTAGAAATGTCTTTCGATTCCAACGAGCTAATGATAGAACTATGTTTTGTGTTGTAACCGGTTTACCTTGGGGGGGGGGGGTTGTTTTATCTGACACACAACAAACGTACACAACTTGAAATATTTGCTGTAATTAGTACTGGATAACTTGTTACTGATACATTATGATCTCGTTGCTTTACTCTAGGAGCAGTACGAGTTTTGTTACAAAGCAATTTTGTATTCAGCGGAGCAGTATCTCATAATAGGTGAGTTTTGTGAGTTCGATTATGTATAGACCTTTTTGACCCAGAGAAAAGAAGGAAATTCCCTCACTAAACTCTTTACTAATTCGTGAAGATAATTCAGAAGAATTACATATTTAATCTGTATTTAAAAATCGAAGGAAGCTCACGGAAGGAAACTCCACAAACTTTAATTGTGATCTTCTCGCAAAATATCCAGCCGTTTAAGAAGTCATTTCAAATCCTTGTAAGTGTTCATCCTCTAATTTCTAAATACAGACAAGCGGGTTAAAAAGCTTAAAGAGGTAGAACACTTACCAGGACTTGAAATATTACGTAAAGAACGTGAAGAATTCTGGTGTCCGGAAACGTGAGACCAAACCATATGCTCATGTATTGTCACAATTTTAGAGAACAGCGGCAATACTGTGGAAGATGATAGCAGTGATTACTCATCTTCCTCAGATGATATCTATGAAAAATCATCCGACGAATACGAGGAGCCTCTCGTACCCCAACGGCCTCCTATTTTACGAAACCGAAAAGAAATTCCCGAGAATAGCAACGACGGCAAGAAAGACGATTCCGGTGACTCTGCGCAAACTTCTCAGCAACAACCCACGTTGAATTCTGGGAACGCTGATTCCTCCGCTCAGAAATGTGTGGTGATTTCTGAGAAATCAGATTGCACTTCCACGCAGACCGATCAAAGTCCTGTAAAAGTCCTAAGCGTGGAAGAAAATTCTAGAAATATTGAACCAGGAAACACTTTGAATAATTTCTTAGAAATTTGTACGAAACGTTTGCCCGATGACGACGATTTGCCTCCGGAAATTAATGATGATGCCATGGTTACTAGTGGGTTCCAGGACACAAGTGCCAAAAGTTGCTTAGGTGATAGTTCTGAGAAAGAAACCTGTTCTTTGAAGAGTGGGGATATGGGGGATACGAAATATAAAGAAATCACCGAAGAACCTGAAGAGCTGGATACAAAAAGCGCAAATACGGAGGGTGGAAAAACGGACTGCAGTACTGCGGGCAGTAAAATCGCGGCCGTGATTCCAGGATTACAGGAAATACAAGAAGGGCTAATAAAAGATGCTGATGATGTTGCGAGTAATCAAACAGATGCTGACGTTCCTGTAAAAAATGTGGAAGAAAACGTAGAGGAAACTCCCGCGGGGGATGTCGAAATGCTTCGTACAGAGGGTCTTATTGATAATAGTACTAACCCTCAAGATGGTTCGGCAGAATGCGGAAATAAAGCAAGCGAGATTTCCGTTGGAAATGAGAACGGAAATTCAACACAAGAAGCAGGAAAGAGTTCCCCAGATGATTTACTCAAGAAAGAAACGGAGGATACGAAAGAGCCCGAGCAAGAACCGGCACCTGCAGTTACAAACCATTCAGCGGAAACAGAAAATCAGTCGGATAAGACATAATGATAGAATAAACATGACACTATATTCAAATACTTGTATTCTCAGGCGTCTATTGTGTTACTACCCTGCCAGATACTAATATTACGTCGCCTTACCTAAAATGGCAATAACAAATTGTTTTCTTCTCAAAATTTTGAAAGAGCTTTTAAAATTACGAGGAAATCGATTTCCCTTCAAACGTTGTGTAATAATCAAATGTTTAAGTGTGCAAACATTTCATCCGGGGGGCTAATTCTTTTTTTAACTTTTTGCCTATAAATATACAATTATTACCATATTAAACATTGCTAGAGATTTCAAGCATCCAGTAATTGCTATTTAGCTTATTAACCTTGCCTGCCCTAAAAAATGTCATTACACATGGACACTTAAATTTCGCACATGATCACATAATTTCACCTTGTGGCTTTGGGCGTCACCAAAATAACTCCATCCAAGTTAATAAACAAATAAAAAATCAGTGAAATATATAATTTTAAAAGCTCTGCAAAATAAGAAGCTCATGGAAAGATTAGAATTTTCTTGAGTAGTTTGTCGCCACAGGACCGATTTTGTTTCCAAGTATTAGCGGGAAATTTTATTAAACTGAGGAAAAGGTGCTTGCCAGAAAAAAATATCTGCGTAAAAGCCTTTAATACCACCATGGTGTAAATATTTATAAAATATAATACGACTAATGAATTTTACTTCGTAATAAGCAACTAAAAATATACTAAAGTGATCACAGATTATAATTGATGTTTTATTATTCAGCACAAAAGTTTTGATGTTATGTTTTACAGTGCAACTCTTTCACAAATGACATTATGTTTATATCTGTGGTCCTTTACGGACTCCAAGTGTTCAAGGTTCTTCTTATGGCGCTGGAAGATTTAACAACATGTTACCACTGTTTGGTAAATATGCCACATTAGGAGCATTACTGACTCTGTCCGCGATCTCTTCTGCCGCTTCCATCCTTCGAAGTTCGATCAAACCTTCTCCAGCCTCCTTAAATGATTGCGCAATTAGTGATGCGGCTCGTGCGTCACCCTCGGCTGAAACAATGGCGGCGAGTTTTTGTTGCTCTGCCTACAGTAGAAGAAACACACAGTAAATAGTTCGCGCGCATATTTTCAGACGAAATGGATTTCAAGGTTGGGGGGAGGGGGTGTTGGTTGGTATTTTGCCACCTGAGCATAAAATTAATCACAATAGGGCCATTTACACGAGACAAAATAAGTCGCGACTATTTTGTTTCGTATAAATGGCCCTAATATCACGCCTCTATAATCTCTATGATCACGAGGATTCGCGTAAATATTCGCGAAACCACGCGAGACAACACGCGGGACTCAATGGCAGAAAATGGCGGGAAAATTTCATATTTAAAAGTCAAAATGGCGGACAGTGACACTAACATAGAGATTATAAAAGAATTTCTTTTGTAATCTCTATGTACACTAACATGTCAAATATTGAGTCAGAAGACGAAGAGATTGCACGTCTATTGGACAACAGACTCTAATAACATATAGTAAAGGCGACAAGGAGTGCTCTAAAAAGTTCTTCACTATTTATTTCACATAACTATGTAAAGTATGCTGGGAAAACACTAAATTTGGATCATCATATTCACGAAGGTATGTCTAAAAATTATTTTGACTTGTTTTAATTTTTGTATAGCACATTATTCACTATTCATAGATTGTCTGCACGGAGGACTCGGTGAAATATTGATATCCTCAGGAAATATTAACACTGGGGGTTACATTTCGCGCCTCGCTCCCTCACTGTTAAAATCCTACTGGGTTTGTGTGGATAAAATATTGTGTATTATTTACGTAAATTTCGAAGTATTCGAAAAATGTCGTTGGGATTTAACCAGTATTAGCCAAATATCCTATTAAACTTCCCATGGGACGACGACAAAATAAGTGAAGGCATAAAAAGCTTCTCGTTCGCTATCAACGTTATGACGAAAATTTCGCCGCCTAAAAATTGCTGTAGTTGTCCGACTTTCACGCCTCTGAGAAAGATGAAACAGAAGTTGAAAATGTTCAATTACTGAAAAGCGACAAAACAAGTTTCTTCACCGACGAAAAAATTGATTTCCTTGTCCTTATTTCTCACCTCCAGAGGCAAGATATTGTAATGAAGTAAAAGGCAGCCTTTAAGCCTTTTCTAAACTCTATTGACAATTACCCATTCCGAAACCAGTAAGGAAGTGAAAGTGGAAGAAAATCCAAACTCAATTACCTTCTCCACAAGAAATCTGGCTCTCTCAGCTTCCTGTTGAGCTGGAAATGAAAAAGACATTTTTTAAATATTTATGGACAATAACAGACCATGATAAGGTCAAGAAATAACCAAGGGCACAGATATTAATGAGATCGCCAACAATCTATTTGAATAACCAAACAATATGACTATACATACCAACTTGTTTCGCTTCAACAGCTTCCGTGAATTCACGTCCAAATGTCAAATGTGTCTAAAAAAGCAAACTACTGGTTAAGTAAATATAAGATACTATAAAAGTACACCAAATAACCAGTGAAGAAAGCCTCGTTTCCATTCAGATATAATGGACAATTTGCATAATAGACTAACATTCGATCTAAGCAAAAAGAACAAAATCTTTTACTACAGCTAGAAAGAGGATCCTAAGATTAGTAGAATTGCAGAGTTTGGTGGCGAAATGTTGCGAAATACGGAAAATGCAGGCTTGCTAAATTTGCAAATTTTGTATATATTTGTATTACGCGCGGAAAAAGTTACCATTTTCGCGGCAATTTTAGCTCAAAAATGGTAACTTTGACAGACGGCACTGGCAAGGGCACTGGATACATCTATATCCACTGACCTCCAGATACATCTGGAGGAAGAAAGTGCGTCTAAAGTGGCTTTCTTAGACGGATCTCGTGTAGAAGAGTACCAACCCAACGATCTAGGTCCGCTAGTCCTGGAAAAATTTTGTCTCTACAAATTTTGCACGGTCAAAAGCTTTTTGCACAAGCAGCAAATACAATATGGCGAAGGGCAGACTCAGCAATAAGTGAAGACTTGATTAAGGTTACCAATTACGCATTCTTTATCTAATATTTAATATATGGTTTTACAGCTCGGCATTCTCACGCCAATAATTTTCTTAAGATTAATTATAAGACGGTAGCTTTAAACAACGAGTAGGAAGTTAGAATACTGTATTATTCTGGTACAAGCCCATATGAGATATGTATGGCCCTTTTGCACAAAATATTGAACCACCAAAGCACTTACAATTGATATATCATCAAGTATTAGACCAAATGATTTTCCACGTTCAACCAACGCTTCTCGAACTTTGTATGAAACCTACAATGTTAAATAACATGAGCATCACTGCAATTAGTACAGGTAATCATTATTGGTAGAGGTAATCACGCGAGTCTATTTTCTGATTTATACTGTATACTATACTCAAATGTTACGTCTCTCAACAAAACAGCACACTAAAAATTAAGCATTAACATGATTGCTAGGACTAATTAACAAAGGGATTACATTTTGCCAGTGTCTGTTCAGTTATATACACACGGTAGACGTCATAATGTGGTAAGAACATCAGTGAGCCACTCGCCAAGGCGGCTCGTGGGCCACCTTGTAATCTACTTGTTTTATATAAAAAAATTTGAAAATTTTGTGAAAATATGCTTTGTAGTGCGACGAAGACTATAGCATGCCATTTGACGTGATCATGATCTATACAAAACAAAGCACGCCCATTGGCTGTCGATAATTCTAAAATTGCTGTGATTTGCTTGTCGCTGAAATGGCGTCAGCGTGCGTCTGTCCTCGGTCATGGCTTTATAGGATACCCTAAAGGTCGAAATGTCGAGAGAGCACTGGGACCGAGTTGCCCCTGTGTTTTGTGTATTTCCCACTCACTGGGACTGTATCTGCTTCACCAAATTTAGCTAAAGAGGGAGCGTGTAGCGCGACAATAAGCGTACTGTTTTGCTATATTAAAACTATTCTCACTCACTGGGACTGTATCTACTTCACCAAATTTAGCTAAAGCGCGAGCCCGAAGAACGAGTAATGATTGTCGCGCTACGCGCTCCCTCTTTAGCTAAATTTGGTGAAGTAGAACAGTCCCAGTGAGTGAGAAATGTGACAACCCAAGAATGACTCAATATTGATAGTTATTATATGTATGGGGATACACAAAACACAGGGGCAACTCGGTCCCAGTGTTCTCTCGACATTTCGAACTTTAGGGTATCCTATAAAGCCATGACCGTCTGTCCTCCAATAGATCACAGTTCTCGACCAATGAAAATCCAGAATGAACTCTGATTATTATAAAAAAGAGAGTGAATTATGACACAATCCTATTCAAAGCTAAAAAAGCTATTAACGATTACTGTACCGGGTATGTAGAAATTTGGTAGTAACTACTCATTTTCTTTTTGTTATAGTATATTTATATACAGTATATATAAGAAGAGCTTCACTAACGATGCAAAATCACAATTGATTAGTGACTAACCCTTCTAATGATTATTTGAGTGAATTACGAAAGGAGTGAAATACGAAAGGAATAATTACCACTTCTCTCTGTGTGATGAGTTCGCTTGCATCAAACTGAGCCTTAAAAGATATTACATTGTACGGTAATTTACTGTGTGGCTGATTAAATGCTTGATCACTCTATAATAAGGGATTAAATTAGCGGGATGCCAATACCAATGACAAAAACCATGCCATATTTTCAAAATGGCAGGTGAAAATAAAACTGGACCTCTGAATTTTACAACGTGTGTTTGCATGACATGATTTAAATGTTTGAGACTTTGGCTATAGTTGATTAAAGTAAAGCTTTAGTAAACATGAATAATTTATAGCTACCAATTGCTTCATCGATGGCTTGCAGTATTACAAATGATCAATTGATCAGTTTAGCATTTGGTTAGAAGACTGGATGTTGTGGACCGCCCTTGTTATTTCAGCCCTGGAGCCTTTCAACATTAATGCATGTTTGGATCAGAGCAAGATCAGGCCATAAACTTAAGTAATTGTTTAAATATTGCAAATGATTCCTTACTGACCACAATGGCTTTCAACACCTCTGTAGTAATAGATGGCAAGACTCTCTCATCATAATCTTCGCCAAGACTGGTAAATATTCCTGGTAATCTCTTTGCTTCTGGTCGAAACAATATCCTCAATGTGATGTTAACATTCTGTAAATCTTAAGATTGAAGCAAAAAATTAACAAACGGGCCTGAAAATTATACAGCCTGAAATAACAACCAATCACATATCAATGACTGGCAAGAAATTGTTTATGATCAGCAAAGTAGCAAAGTTGCTGATCACTTTGACAGGCAGAAATATATATCACTATTGTCTCAAGAACACACTTAATTGTGCAATCAAAGGATGAGAAAGAGTTCAATCACACAAAAAACTCTTGTTCAGTTAATATCAAAGGAAAGACAGCCACACTTTTGTTGTTAATCATGCTTTTCTCTAACTATAAACCTCCTGGTTATACACATGTTCTTACTGCCATTCGTAAGCTGAGGAAAAGATCCAGAAAGTCATGCCTGCTGATCATCATGACCAAGACCTTTAGAAATTTGATGTTTTTTGAATTAACCATCTTTATTGTTGTGGTGGTTTAGCTTTTTTGTTAAGAAAGAGAGTGAAATGTCAGTTTTAGTCAGTTTCAGTCTTGTAGCACACGTTTTCTCCCCACATGCTATTTCAATTTGACAATCAATTGTAAGAACCCATTGTAGTCTTTCAAAAACATGGTCAACATTTTGCTGTGAAGCACTTAGTCATATAACTGAGTACTCAAAACTTGATGCACATTTAAATATTCGTGTGTGTTTTCAAAAATGTCGTTACCTTATACCTTATGCTCTTATTATTGTGACTACACACACATTTTAGCTTAATTATATCTACGTGGCCAACTTTACTTGCTATTACCTTTATCATGGCAAAATATTTTAAAGTAATGTGCACCTAGGCAGTGTAATTAGCAGCAGATATAAAACGAAAAACAACTCCACGTTAAAATTTATGTACATATATATTTTGTAAAAATGCGACACCATACAGTATATTTACCTTTGCTACCAGTTGTAACAGGAACATTTCTTGGTCGACTACGGATATCAAAAATAATCGGTCTTTGTACCCAGGGAATTAGAAAATGTGTTCCTTCGTCACTTATATCGTCCTTGACTCCTTGGAAACGGTCAAATATCACTGCCCTATGACCACCTTCAACTGCAGAAAAAATATGTACAATCCACAAGTTTTTAACATTTTTTCAGTGTAACAAGCATGCAACATGCGTATGTTGCATAGAAAAGAACCTTTTTCTAAAATTTACCATTTGTAAACTTGACATCAAGTGAAGAGCCATAAAAATAGTAAAATCATGATTGTATAATTTACTTTTAGTTTGTACATGTAATAACTAATATTTATTTTTTATTTGTGCCCGACTAGAGTTATTTTGTGATTTCTGCCATCTAATTGGCTGCACAAGCGGGCAGCTTTTTACAATATCTTGGCCCTCAGACCAAAAGTTATTGTAGCGACAACTTTTTGTTTACAAAGGGTATTTAAATTTTTCAAACAACTTAATGATAATGTAAAGTAAAAATGTTCTCCGATAATAGCTCTCATAGTGAGGGTGAGTTTTATTATCCAGATGAATTAACTTTTCTTGAAAACAAGCCAGTGTCAGTTTCAGCAAGCCAAAGCAATTTTAAGAATGTCAACTTTCTGTAGAAAAATTAACCATGACATTTCAAAAAAAATAAATAAGTTAAAAACATTGATTTTGTCTCTGCTGGAAAAACTATATTGATGCACAATTGCAAGTTTGCTGTGAAGTTTAAAAATTCAATTTTAATTTGCAAGCAGGTTTGTAAACAAAGGTTGTGACTGGTCCCTGAATTCAAGAAAGCCAATCAACTTTGCAACAAAATTTGTGAGGTTCGCATGCAGTACAATCTTACAGCGAAAAGTTAGTTGGAATCAATTAAGACAGGTTTACCCATTCCACGTCAAACTGCTGAAAGATTTATCGTAGTCTCATCTCATATTGTATTTGGCAAAAAAAACAAGTTCACAGTTCACACAAATATGATGCAATCACTTCATGCATTTACAGTACATTGCATTCATTATTAGTACCGTAGTAAGTGTATACATGCAATAGATGATGTTTACTAGAAATGTCCCAGTAATACAGTGAATATGCCATTGTGGTATTTAATATAACAAATAATAGTTCATTGAATACACAAATGAATGGTATGCATGCATGTTGGAACTTGGAACTTTGTGAATTCCACCGATCAGATCAAAATTCAAATTTTCAGAATCAAACAGTCTTTCAGCCGTATATCACTCACCATTGTACAACGCAGTATTAACAACTCCTCCTACAACTGCAACGCCAAGACCTAACGAGGCGATTTTGTTTAAAAAACTCGATATATTAGCAGCCATTTTGCTCAGAATTATTAACCATGTGTGCTGATTTTTGTCAGAAAATATCATCGGATCACACTCGTGACATAGTCGAAACTTGTCGTAACACGAGATTTTCCGATACGCAGCAAATGCAAATTTTCCGGAATCTGTTGGCCTGCGAGCGGGCTCAGTGGCAGGCTCGCTGTGAAAAATGGTCATATCGTCATGTTACACATTTCCAGTCTTTCCAAATAGAATCATCTTGAAGCTGCGGGGCACTAGATCTGTCCTAGCCCATTATCTTATTCGTTTTCAATGATCATAACTGTTGAGCAATAAACGACTTATCTACTGGACTGTATGAACTAAAAAATCATATTGATTTTTTTCGCTAAAATGGTAGACTTGTGGTCAAAATACAATTGAAAAGTTGCTGGAACTAAAACCGATAGAAAGCTTCGGAGATATATAGAGATTACTTCATGGTTGGTGAGCGCGTACGGTTTTATTCACAAGTGAATTATTACAAGCGAACGAGTGAGCCTGTAATAATTCACGAGTAACAGTGAGCATTTTCATTTTTGCCATATCACTGAATGTTCAAAAAATGACTGGGAAAAGTGGTTAGATCGAGTTAGGTGCCTTAAAGAAATAAAAAAAAACATATTAAACGTTACACAAGATATAATAGGGACAGGCATAAAGTGTCTGTATATAAAGCACTACCACTTTCTATACCAAAGTGAAGTATATATTTTGAATAACCTGTTTTCAAGATGACGCCAAAGCCGTTGAGCTGGCTCTCTTTGATCTTCTACACCAAAGTAACTGCTTTCAACTGATGATTGGGGTTTCTATGCTAGCATTAAGTATCATGAGAAAAGAGCGACCAAAGGGAAACGCATTGTACTTAATACCCTCGGCAACCACAAGAGCGACATAAGAGTCCGCACCATGCATCGTTACATTAAGCACGCACTATCACAAATTTGGCTACCGTTAGAAAGGAAAATTTTATCATTCAACCCCCTCCTCCCTTTCTCCATAAACCCCAGAAATAATGCAGCAATATATATTAAATAATTTCCAAGAAATATCTTTCTATTCCGTCCGCCATTGTTTTTTGTAGTAAAATTATCCTATTATGATAAAGTTGAAAATATTGACAAAACGGCATGTTTATTCATTAATTTCAAAATGCACAGACATTTGTCTAAAATATCCCACGAAGTACCCCCCCCCCCCCCCCCCCAGGAAGAATACACTGAATATTTTGTTTACTTGTTGAGCTGCATACTCAAATGATTCAACGCAATTGAGCGATAATCCGGTCTCGAATACCGCAAAAGCTGTATGTTTGGGAATTATTAGATTTAGAAAGATTTGGTAAAGAATCAGATATTTATTCATTCATTCATTCATCCATTCATTCTAGTCAATCAAAAAATACCGAAACCCTTCTTCAAACTTCATGGGTACAATTTTGTTATTTTCACTTCTGAACTCGGTATTATTTCACTCAAACAATAGGACTTATGACGGCAAATTTAATACTGGCTACAAATGTGTTTTTTTGCGTTTGTTAATTAGCTCTTATCGGTGTGAATACCTATAGTGATTTGATAAGTATATTTAAGGTCGGGTTGCATGGCATTATTCATCTTGGTGACTTCGTTGGAGGTTTACTCAAAATTTAGTCTTGTCATTTCAAAACTCTAATACCTCACAAAATGTGAAATATATTTGACTTGTATATGGCGGAAGAACAGCAAGAACGAAGAAGTAATTATATAATATCGGCACAACTTTCCTCAGCAGCGCCTTTCCGACTGATTTGGGCGCTTTATTGGACGCTCAAAAACAAGCTATATTCTTTCGGCTGTGAATTCGCACATACAGAATCTTCAAAGTCCAAATTGACAGCCCAAACTGAGTTGTCGAGTGGAATAGCAGCTGAGAGTCAGCCTAACAACTATGTCTTCAAGAAGAAAGGAAACTAACAACAGTTCAAGTTCAACCAAAAGGTCATCAAGAAGACTAACGCCGCTTTAAGCGCATTGGAAGTTCCGAATATTTTCAAAGTGGTCTTAGAATATATTGGTGATGAATTAGCGGACAATAAGGCCGACGCATCAAATATTAAAAAAGGAATGAGAAACGTAAAACTGTTCTGACAAATCCAGTTAATGTTGTTTGTAATTGTTTATTTCCTCATATTCAACGTCGTGGTAAATTTGGGTTCCTTCAATCTAATCTCGCGTATTTTCTCGCGTATGGCCCCAAGGAAGATACTCATCAAATTATAGAAACTCCTTCAAAACTCTCGATTTGCGCTTTCGATGCGGCAAATGAGGACATTGGGACCGTTCTTGTTCTGTGAAGAACAAGTCAAATGCTTCAAAATATTGGGGTTAGGGATGGTTGGGAAATCGAACAAGGTGTCATTATTCAGAAATTTTTCATGGTAAACTTCTCTCTTGTTTATCGTTTTGGCGTGAAACTATGTGCGCTTCTGAATTTGTTTAGATATCATAGAGAATGGGTACAAAATTTCCTTTAAAATAACCCCAACAACATATTCAATAGAAAATCGATCTTCTGCCAAGTGTAGAGAAAGTGCAGTGAGCGCGCGATAGCAAGGAGTGTTATATGTTATCTTAGTTATGATGATGGTGTTGGATACGGTTATGAATATAGGTACAGTAAAAGAGGTAATTTCCTGAGTATCAGGACGTAAGTAAACAATCCATCATTTTTTGCGCGTCCATGGTTCACAGTTTACGCTTTATATATGTTTTATATATATTATTGTTCATTATAAATTATATATTATTTGTTTTCGACATGAGAAAATAATATTGATATCTTTAAGCTACCGTGTAATGTTCTTTTTATTATATGGTCAGAAGTTGAAACAGAGAATATATAAATCAGGCCGCGGGAAAACAGACACGTTTTTCACACATTTTTTTATACCTTTACTAGTGAAAATATGGAAAATACAAGTGTTTTAGTTTACAGTAAAACACCCATGACCATTTATATACATGATAATATTATAAAACAATCTTAATTGAATAAGTTGCTACTTAAAGTTTCATGCAACAAGCAATCATCAGGCAAATATAGCGATATATATATATATATATATATATATATATATATATATATATATATATATATATATATATATATATATATATATATATATATATACATATATATATATATTGTTGGGGATTGCCTCCTTTTGTTTCGCCCAACAACTTAAAATCACGATCACACAATATACGTTTAATAAAGTGTAATGTAAAAGTTCACAGGTCACGTTGACATTAGATTATACCGTATCTGTTATACGGTATCCGGTTACAATCAATGAGTTAAATACTAGCGAACTGTTGTTCTAAGCTAGCGTTTGATCCAACGATCTTCCTCGAATGGTTCGTCTAATGGTTCGTCTAATGGTTCTTGGTTCTAATGTGTTTAACTATCATTTACAGGTTATATTTATACTAAATTATTGAGCAGTCATTGTGGTTTCTGACGCAAGTTCTCTACGGAAAATATGAAAATTCACCAAGTCTAACTGAAAATTCACCCTACGCATAAGTTCCGACTGCGCCTTAAATAATCTGTTGCTATGTCTAATATGAAAATTCACCAAGTCTAACTGAAAATTCACCCTACGCATAAGTTCCGACTGCGCCTTAAATAATCTGTTGCTATGTCATGTCTGTGTGTGGTTACGAAGGCCCTAGATTATTACGATGCATTTTCGTTCCCACATCATGCACGTTTACGCTAATTTAACTACATATCTATATGCTACTAATGATTATAATATTTGATGACTATATATACGCCGTAATACGCGAATTCTAAATTATTATATAATGTCTACTGTTCCTTAATAATAAACTCGAAAGTCTCCGACAATATATATATATATATATATATATATATATATATATATATATATATATATATATATATATATATATATATATATATATATATATATATATATATATATATATATATATATATATATATATACATGAACGACTTTGTTTTGGTTTGCGAAAGAAAGTGCTCAATGACATACAGACAGAGTGAAACGAATGATCGTGTAAACTATCTCAAGCTCAAAAACTTACCACTACAGTCTGTTTCATCCATTGCTTCTGAATATATATACCATCTTTGAACCGAAGGCATCTAAGTTATATTATACATAATAGTGGAATTAGTGAGAATTAAATCATGCATTCAGATATTTGCAAAAAAGAAAATCTTTCTGTTAAAATCCACCCCCTTCAAAAATTCCGCGTATAGAAATAACTCGACAACATTTTGGACAAACTCCCACAAACTATATATCTACGTCCGCTATTTATTTTTTTATTAGCTACATAAAATTTTCTGGTTACGATCATGTTGCAATGAAAATTTTCACAGATTTTTATTCGGGATCATGCAATAGCCCAAAATAGTGAATTTCATGCTTTATTTAAAAATGGACGTAAAAATATCTTAAATCGTTTTCTACAGCAAACATAACAGGAACCCGTCTTTCGCCCATTCAACTTTTCTTAATCCTAGGAGATTCCAGTGAATATTACTCTCCTATGATTTTACATATATAGCTAGGCTATGCTGGTTGAAAATGTTTATGTTGTAGCATGGTTCATATTTAAGCACTTATACCATGCACGCATGATGCCCTCGTCAACCACAAGAGCTGCAGGTATGTTTGTTTATCTTTAGATGTAGTCCTGTTTTCCGTTTCTGTTTTCCATAGCACGTTTTTCATGCGTTGAATTTTAAATTGCATTAAAATTAAAGCATCGTGTGAAAATAATACAAGATTTTTCATGCATTATTATGATCTTTGTATAGCCTCTTTTATATTTACTCGCCAAATATGTTTTAAAACATGCAAAGTTTTTCGCCGTTGTACTGGTGAGCGGATAACGGAAAACCGGAAACTCACCTGCCACCTTCAAAAGAACTCGTAGAAATAATACAACAGTATTTTCGATAATTTCTACAAGTAAAAATAAATAATATTGTGATTACACCTAGTTTTTTTTTTTTGCATAATGATCTTGCAATAAACGGATGTTTAGGAAAAAGAAAAAAATCATTGAGTTTGACATTTACCTAACTCAGTCAATCGATACATACAATCATACAATTACAAAAGTAACGTTGATATAATTTGCATTTTCCATCTTTTTCCAGCGTTGGTTAACGTGTTGAGGGTGATTTCAGACATTGGTTATTTAACTAACGTAATTTTGGGTGTTGCCAAACTGTTTTAGAGCGGAATCTCTTTTTTTCAATAATTTCGATTATTTTGGGCAAGGAAGTTAATATTTATTTATTTTGTCATATATTTGATTAATTTTCAGGATAAAGTTTTGCAATTGGCGGCAAAGTATATAATGACTCTCGTATCTTCTGTTGTCGACTCCATTGGACTTTCGAGCCTGCGTTGTCCAGGATTCCACAACTCTTGCTTGTGAGTACACTGGAATAGAGTACATTATGACGTTCAGTTTTAATAATAGCTGAAATATTGGAAGCATGCTTGACAATTGGAAAGGGAGGACATATTCATATAGTTATATTCATGTTCTACAAAAATTAATTTCTGTAGAGATCGATAGTTTTTGTGGAAACGATAAATTTCTAAAGATGTGAATAATGATAATGATTTAAAATTTTCATAGCATGACCAAATTGGCTGGATAACTTCGCCACTGTGTTGGAGGCAGAAGAGCTTTAAAGCTAGTTTAGCTGTACGATGGGCATGCGCATAAAGCGTCTATTTCGGTTTAAGCAGTGAAACATCTTATGATTGTTTGGTAGTTAATTAAACCATAAGCAATCACAGGAATGGACTGGAACGTAAGCCGAAGCGCTAATGTAACTGAAGCAACGCCCGTGATGTGGCCTGATATACATTTTACTTTGAAGCGCAGTAACTTTAGTTTGAATCTACAGTATTTCAGGATTTTGCATTTACATATATTTTAAACAAGAAAAGTAGTGAATGTCTATGGAACTATAACTATCGACTTTAATCTTCTTTTGGGCGCTGAAAGCTAGCGCTGAATGTTATCTTTCATTTTGAGTACTGAGAAATGTCGTTGTTTTGAGACTGTTCTCCCCTGAATAATATTGAAACTAATGAAGTACGAAGTAAAATGCATCACCCGTGTCCCAGTTTTCGCGTCAGCAACATCATAGCGTTCTTTAGCTCGCGCCAGCTCATTCCTTCAATTTTTTCTGATTAAACATGTTATAATTTGTCGCGCTTTAACTGCACTTCTGGCGCTGGCAACGCTAGCTCGAGACACGTTTATCACGTAATTAGACATACCGTTGATAGCTCTCTCTAGCTTTTTTCACATCGATGTCGAGAATTCTCGGAGTAACAATGGAGCTTTGTGTTGTTTCTATTTCTGGCAACTGATAAAAGTACAAAAAAACGAAAAGCTTTGATGTGGTTGATGACATTTGGTATATTCATTATTGCAAAGCTTTTGATCGATAGGATCTTTAATTTCTCATTCCGTTCCCACCTGCCAAGATGTAGTTTCTATTTCTTCAGGTGCATAAAACTTCAACCCTTTAACACCGTGACTCAAACTTCCTAAATCACCAGTTCGTCTATCTAAAATTTTCGTCGAGTGTTCACTTCGTTTCTTGTGCATTATTGATTCGTGGTCGTGTAATAAGTTTGGAACGGAAGGACTAGAATGCACTTTCTGGACATGAGGTCGGATGAGGTGGACGCCATGTTGTTTATTTAATTCGTTGCACCTGTTAAAAATCAACAACATATAAAGTTAGCACTGATTATAAAAAATATTAAGTCAATTCAAAATTTTAATGTAACGGACCACGTTTGTTCAAATAAGAGTTACAAGGGCCAGTACAAATAAGAGCCACAGGGGTTAGCGTTCTGGAAAAACTACAAAAGCGTGCATTGCGCATAGTATACCCCGACCTCTCTTATACCCAGGCCCTTGATGTATCTGGAATAGCAACCCTACATGAGAGGAGAGAGGAGACGAGTGTACCTCTCTTCCAACAAGTTTTAGAGAACAGCAATCACAAGTTACATCAACTATTACCATCTCGAAATAACAGTAACACTCGAAAACGCTTTTTTCAATTGCCAAGGGTCAAAACTAACAGATTGAAGAATTTTTACGATTATTACTAATTTTATATTTGAAATTGGTCTTACATAATGTATACGTGTAGTTTTATTCCTAATAGTTTAGATATTTTATATTAACATTGATAGATCTAGCAATTTATAATGCTATTTTTAAAAATTGTATCGTAAATTTTGGTAAAATCTATCGTATTTCAGCTCTTGGACTGCAATGATCAGTTTTAATAAAAATCTATCTATCCATCTCGGGGCCGCGGGGGTTAGCCTAACTCTGAGTTAACGTTACATTCAAAGAAAATTTTCCGTAGCTCGTTTATAAAATTGGGAATATTTCTTCTTGTCTACAACAATGCTAATTTTGGTTGCCGATGTCCTTTAAAGAAAACAGAACTGTAAAAATACAGAAACTAAATTAAACAGTGGGTTAAACGTTTGAGCTTGGGAATGCGTTTCGTCAGATATTTGTTTTTGTCAGAGGCGTGATAACGAGCTCACAGCATAAGCTGCGTATACCCCGTATTTTTCAAAGCTCTGAGTAACGAGAAATACTGGAAACGAAAGAATTTTTTCTTTTATTCACTCATTATTTCCCTTTTTACCTTGTTACGTAATATTTTTCACATACTACCATTTGCATTCAATCGTTAGGCCGCGTCGCGAAATGAAAGCTGTTTCGAGTTTTCCAAAGCGTGCTATCATTGGACAACTTTACGTTTTACATTTCAGACTTCTAACAACCGTCAGCGACTGGCCAAAAATAGCTTGACTGGCACGTCAGTTTTATATTACACGATCACAAAGCTCAAATTGTTCAGTTTCGAATTTGTCGTTCAAATTTTTTTCATGGTCAATTAAATATGTTGTCGGAATAACGATTCAGTTCATGTATTACTGGTCAGCAAGTAAAGGTGTCAGAACAACAAACGTTTGATACTTACATGTCTTTGAAATACATGTACATGTCTGTTTTCTTTTCCACAATCTCGGCTCTTCGCTCAACCAACTTCTTTTTTTTCTGGGAAATAAAACGCATCGTTAAGACTCACAATAGTACAGCGCAAAAACTCACAATGAATATTTTGTGATCTAATACCGTGCGTCATCCAAAATTGTGGAATGTTTTTATGTTTCAGTGTACTTTTGTAAAATGGGAGCTGGGAATTATGGGGACTATATTTTGGATGTGAAAATGGGTTCGATACACAAGAATAGAATTCATCATAAATGATTAGCTATGATAGAAAAGTACAAGCTTTCATTTTTAAGCTTGATACTCTCTACTTCTGAAACAAGTTTGTAAAACGTTTTATAGTATTCAGCAAATGAATCATTTAAAATAGAACATTTCAAAGTACATTTATTTCTAACGGCTGTATTGGGTGCAAAGATGTCGATAGGGAAAACGTTATTCAACCCACGATTTGCAGTTTTAGCAATAAACCTACTGTTTCTTTCATAAACTTGTCTCAGAAACTTTGTTTTAGAAACTTTTCCTTGTGTATCAAGGCCTCTACCTGCTCAAAATGGACAATTTGGAAAAATTGATTAATTCCATAGAATCCATGAATCTTTTTTGGCTTCATCAAGGCTTTTAATTAATTATAGACTTGAAGGAATAAGCAGTGGCAAATCGAAATGGATTACGATTGACTAGGAGTTGTGCACTAGGAAATGGAATTTAGTGAAATATTCTTACTGTTACAGAAATACTGTTATAGAAATATCTGACTGTTATAGTCTTACCTCCGCTATTCTTTGCTCCATATATTTCAGATACTTTTCAACTTTATGCGGTCGTTTGAGACTCTTATGATGTTCTTTCAACGCTTCACATATCTTCTTCCAACTTCTATGAAGGACGTATTTCCTAACCAGACATACCAAACGCGCCCCGGTCACTTCTATTGTCTTTTCAATCATATTCATAGCCACCTTAAAAAACAAGAATGTTGGATGTTATTACTCGTTCTTTTAATTGTAATCAGATCGCCTTCCCAAGAGAGGATGCTTGGTTATTTTTCTTTGCATGAGTTGATGGTTTAACTTGCTGAGAGAGGTCTAGAATCTAAAATCCTCTGGCACTCCAAATTTAGGTTTAAGAGAGTACCAAACTGCACGACAGGAAGAGGAAACAAATATTCATAACCGGTTAGATACATTCATATCTCACCATATGTTTCTCTTGTGGCAGCTTTTTCGCTGCCAAAGCATCATTCAATAGTTTTACATTTCTCATCATATCACTTTTCTTCAGATGTAACTTCTTTTCCTTCAATATTCGGGAATTCTCTGACTCTAGGGTTGCTATAACGGACGATTGTTGCTCGATTTTCTTTTTCATTTCACTGTTTGTCTTTTCCATTTCCTCTCGCTGAGTTCGTTTTGCGTTCGTTTCGTCTTGAAGTTCTTTTGCCATGTATGTTAGTTCTCTATTCAAGATTTGATTTTGTCTTGTTAATTCTTTGTTTCGTTCCACCACATCAATGTACTTGTCAGTCTAAACAACGGAGCCCAAAAGATATAGATATATCATACTTCATCTGCTTACAATACGAGATAGGTTGGGGTGTAAATTTACCTACGATTTCCAATCAATTTACTGATAAATATCTTTTTCCTGCATAAAGTTTCTTTTTTAACGACAAGATTTCAGAATGTTTGGGGGGGGGGAAGTCGCAGCTCGCTCGGTATGCTGATATTCGCTCTCAAAGCATAAGATCATCTCTCGAACACGGTAATACACTTCATTAAACTCTAGTGTTTGATCATCAGAAACTAGTGCTTCATTGATGTTAGTTCACCTTTATAAAAACAACACATTCAACGCACAAAAACGAATTTCTAACATTCTTTTTTGTCCTCTTGACTACGAAATTAGATAGAAATACATTTCAACTCATAATATTACGCTTTTCAGTAAGAAATAAACAAAAAATGAAAAGCACAAACCTCGCCGTGTTTAAGTTTTAACAACTCTATTTCTTGACTAGACAATTCTTCTCTAGCTTGTTTCAATTTCTCTGCTTGTAAATTTCCCATCTCTTTCGCTTTTTTGAGCAGTTCTTCTCTCGCTTCTAAGTCCTTCTCGAGGAAATTCTTTGCTACGGAGTTATCCTTCATTTCCATCCGCTTATTCATTAAAGCTTGAGACATTTTAAATTCCATCTGAACCATGAGCTCGGTGATTCCGCCCGCCATTTTTAACAGTTTGATGTGCGGATCTGTTGTTGAATCGTCTTCTAGTAAGTTCGGAAGTTTTCGTATGCTGTGAGCAGCATCGGCGAGATCTAGAAAGCAAACAATGCTTTAGGCTGAAAACTTTATGATCCAGTTCCCCCTATAGTAATTCACAGGTTGTATCGAATGATTATTGCATGATGCCTTAGTGCTTAGAGGCGAAATTTACACTGTCCATTATTGCATGCTACCCAATTGTCTAGGAGTGGATGCTCAAATGTCGAAAGGCTAAAGCCAAGTATCTTATGATGTTCGCATCCGTATGCAATTTGTACGCATTTAGTCCGAGTCGTGCCTTCGACTTCAATTTTTCTGCGAGGTCTCCTTGAGCACCCAGGGCCCCAATTATTTTATCTCCCGACCAACTTCTTTTTGCCTTGCTAACATCATTTTTAGATAGATAGATTGATAGATTAAGAAATAAAACTTTATTTTGAAGTCTTTTGTCTTCATATTTATGTACACTTTGCGTCATCGATTATTTTATAAAATCTAATTTGTTATTACGGTGTTTTGATATACATGTTTATCTATTTTTATACTCAATATAATACAATACAATAACTTTATTTTAAGTGGTTTCAACACTTATCCGAAAGGCTACTTTACAGGATGTCCACTAAATATAGTTAATCTACTAAAGTACTTGATATGATATATAAGAATCTATGATATAATATACTATAATTAACACAGTCAGACATTGTATTGAACGTGGGTCGTGCATTGGTCGTAATTTGCAATAGCCAATAAACAACCTCGTATTATTTGGAAAAATTTGATTTCGCACACAGAAGATTACGCATGCATAGTTACAAAAAATATCGGCAAAAAGTTTCGTTTATTTATGGATTTTTTATGCATTTTGAAAAAAGGCTGCAAACAGGCTGGTAAATTTCTTTGTTTATATTTATGTTGCTTTTAAAGCTGTTTTCTTTCTTCTTTTGACAAGCCATGTAGTTTATAGAAAATTCTTATATATGACGTATAGAAAATTTAACAATACTTACTTTCCCTGTCAAACAGTACAGCTAGACATTCCTTGAATCTGTTTACCGCCCGACAAATAACACTCGTATCCCTGTATATGTTGCCTAAATTGACTTTAAATTCAGTCTCAAGGCGTCTCGTCTCGGCATGATGTCGTTCAGACTCTCGTTTTACATACGTTCGTAATTTCTCCATTTCATACTCGTACTGAAGGTGAAGCTTTGCCAACATTTGTTTCGACTCGAGTAACTTATCTGTTGCATTTCCCCGTGCCGCGTTCGTGTTAGTCTGCAAGCCCGCACGCATCAGACTCAGCGTCATCTCCCGGGCAACCTCCTGGATTCTCTGTTCTTGGAAATTTATAATCTCTTCCTTTGCTTGAGCTTCATTGGTCAGTCTGTCTTTTTCCTGCAACATTTCATTCTTGGTTCGCTCCCAGGCCTGTTTTTCAATCTCGAACTGTTTCTTAGCGTCTGAGTTCGAAAAGAGAGATTTCAAGATGATGTTCATTAGATGTCTATTTGTTAGTATTTTTATAAATATGATTAACTAAGTCGATATCTGCTATTTGTTTGGTTTGCTTTCTCCTTAAACAAATATGAACCGTCCGGTCTTTCGCAGCTTAACATGTTGACAGGAGTTAACCGCAACCATCAGGGGGCTCAAATCCGTTGGCTCGAATTTGGCAATGAATGATAAAGTACTTATACCGTTAGCGATAAAGTTTTTGAGATTATGCATACAAACTGTCTAAGGGCAGCATTTTGATTTTAGCAAACCGTGTAGTTCAAACATTTCACGGTTGATGATTTCAATGTATTTCATTAGAAAGGAAGTGTCTAAATTCTGCCGTTTGACCCCTATTGGGATGGTTTATTTAGAAGTAGCTATTTGGAAAGTCTGAAAATTGTCTGAGATCAGCAGGTAATCAACGTTTTGGCACAAAAAAATCGTACCGTAGCTTTTAATGAAATATTTTCTCTAAAATGCTTACTTTCTGTTTGCATTTTATGAAACTGTATTTCTTCTCCAAGCTTCATCTTTTCCTGCTCAAATCGTGCAATTTCCGTCTCCAGTTTCAGTTTTAATTCTTTCACTAAATTTTCTCTTGCTTCTGCCGCCTTTCTGATTTCTTCCAGTTCGGCTTTTGCTTCCTTCAAAGACATTACCACTGATGTCCTTCGCGCTTCCTCTTTTTCCTTCTCCTGCTTCTTCTTTTGTTTTTCGTCCTTACTTTCTTTCTTTTCTTTTAAAGCAGCATCTTTAGATGTTCGTCTTATTGTTTTTGGTTTAGTCGTTTCACTTTGTTGTTTTTTAATCGTCGATATTTCCTGTTTACTCCCAGTTGTTGCGATAGGCTGTTGAGTTGTTGCTTTTTGTGGTTGTTGTTGTTGCTGTTGTTCTGGAGGTTGTTGTAATTGTGTTGCTTGCATTACGGGTGGTTGTGGCACTTGCTCCTTCGTTTCACGTTCAGTTTTCAAAGCTTGCTCTTGCTCTTCATTGAGACATTCAAGTTCATAAATTTGGTCCGACCTGTCCTTTATTATCTCATCTCGGATTTCCTATGGATTCAAAAAGAACAACAGTGTTAGAGTTAGAAACAGACAAATTTGGCTAACGTTTATTTATACCCAATTAACATTTTAAGATCACTCACATGCCTAGTTACTATTATATTAGCTTGCGGCAGCGTAACGGAGAACAAAAGTAACTACGCATTTAGAAGTAGGGACATGAATGAATAACTCGTATTCATCACTCGTATGCCTGGTTACTTTTGTCCTAACGTACTCTTCCGCAAACGAGAACTATGGTATCCAACCATGTGAATAATCCAAAGTTGGGAATTGGGTGGCAACGGGAAAAACATTGTTAGCCAAAATTGTCTACTGTTATCTCCACTGTCCAGATGTATACTGAAATTCATCATAGCAGTTTTTCTTTTAATAATAATGTTTAAACGTTGAAATTTTAGCAGACGAATGCGCATGCATAATTATACATCAGTATACCTGTAATTGATTTAATTGTTTGAAAAGTAATGCTTTTAGTTTTCTTTTTAACGATATCAGAGACGTACTATTAGTTATTAATTCTGAAACAAACCAATACCTTCAAACGTCATAATATTTGATTTTTAAATTAACAGGATTTTGATCGAGCTCATTAGTTATTTTCTGCAATAAAGAAAGTCTTAGAAGTGAATAATAAGTTCAAATATTAGTAGTAATTGGTGTGGAACCTTTTTTTAATTCTAGGATTACACTTCCCCGTGTCCACCCATCAAAAAATATTTTAAGAATTCTTTCTAATTCGCCCTTTTATATTCTTAGCAGACAGCACGAAAATAGGTATTGGGCTTATTGCATTTTCACCCAATGGCCTTGTTTTCACGTTTGCATTGTTTTCAAAGCAATCTTTAAATTTCTGAATTTTGATATTCAAAAAGGATTCGTGATAAATAGTGTTTTGCTTTGACTCGGAGCTCTATCACAAATCCATCCTCAGCCCTATTACACAGAAACCATGGGTAAATAATCGCGTAAAATGAAGACGGAGTAAACAAGTAACGAACGGCAAGGTCTACTATCTAAAATAAGACTTTTTTATTCCTTGAACTACTCGCACTACTTACACTATTCGTTATAGGAAAAAAAGCACACATACCACTTCTTTCTTTAGTTCAACTATGTCATCCTGACATTTTTCAATCTGTGTCTCTAACATCTGCTTCTTTTTTCGCAAAGTTTTCACTTCCTTCTTCTCTTTGGTTAACTTCCCTGTAACTGTAGTCAGCTGTAAGTCCAGTTTGGCCCTCTCTTCTTGTCGTCTCTCGCTCACTTCGTGCATGAAACGAAATTGTTTGTTTGCATTGCCAAACATTTGCTTACTTCGCGGGTTTGTACTCGACGTTGCGGCTTCTTCAAGAACTTGGCTGACTGCATTTGTGGCACTTCGCCAGTTTTTTGGCTCACCCAGTGATTCAGCTATGAAATGAAACAGAGTCATTCAAAGTTAACAGTTAAATATAATAGCTAAGCTTCTGATACTCCTCTCGCTTATTCTTTTTTTATATATTAACAAGAGTGCGTGCTTGGTCATTTAGGCCCTCATGCATATCTTTCAATTGATTTTTGCGCCTTTTGAGACAACTGAAGTGATGCAATATATGCTATAAATTGACTTTGAGAAATTACCATCCCAAAATGCGTCCTGGACGGCGTTGTCATTCTTCTTAAGGTGAAGAGTTTGGGAGAATGAGTCCTATTAATTTAACCGAGCAGTCTAAAGTGTTCGATTTAACCATTTTCTTTGGAGCATATATAAACAGGCATGGACTAGGCGGTCGGGCATTCGGGCGCAGTTGGCTAAAAAACGTTGGGGCCTGAAATTTACCAGATTCGGAGTAACGACACACTATTTAACTCGAAATTGTTTATATCAAGTAACTTATTATGTTATGGATGCTCCACATGCTCTATATACTTATACAAGGGCTCAGATTTTATTCCTGGCCGAGGCTAGAAAATTGCCAGTCCACCCCCGAGCATAAATTACTGAGCAATCATTCTTGTTTCGATCTCAAAGCCTCGTTCCCGTACATCAAAATTCATTGGCAATGATCAGCGGTCTTCTTGCTCGTTATTATTTGGAAAGTAGTATAACAACAACGTACCATCGAAAACTTTAGTTGCAATATATCGTGATTTTTGTTTGTTCATTTTCTCTTCAAGTAACTGCCTCCTATCACCTGGTTTGCCTTGTTTGTTTACTTTGCCGCCGATATCCGATTTCACTAGACCCATCTCTTCCGAAATTACCGACAAACGTCGGATGTTTTTCGTTACCTCCCAGTTAGTGAATAACTTCTCATCGACTTGGTCACACTGCAAATATTCTTCCGAGAGTGTATCACGAGGCCCTGGGAGCGAGTCGGGTGGGTATCTCTCCATCCACTCAAGTACTTCAGTAAGTAGTGTTCGGCGGTCAGAAGATATTTCTCCAAGATCATCCAGAATGCTTAACATCACTTGACAAACTGGTTCCTAGACAATGTCCTTTCTTTCAGTTAGACATCATGTTACAAACAAACTAGATAAAGAAACTTAGCCTGGATAGAGAAGCCAGGTATTCTGGCGAAAGCTAGGATAGCTCTAAGCCTGGAAGATGTTTAACGGCACACTGTTTTAGTTTCTGCATTTCTACACTTCTGTTTATTGCAAAACTCCAGAAAGCAAAACTACCATTTATACACACAATATTTCTGACTAAGTATTTTCAAGATTATAACAAGCTAGTCGGGCATATTCCTTTGCGTTTTACCAACGTTTATCAGGAGTTAAGTTAACTTTTGAACGAAGGTTTAATTAAGGTTGGTTATACCAAAAGTGAACAGCGCTGTTCGCCGGATATTGTTTTTAACACTTTCTAAATATGCTCAGTAACATGGAAAACTTATTATTAAGGTTCAGCATCTTCCACTTAAAGTCACTTTTTATTTCTTACGAGTTTAATATCCTTAGTGTCATTGCTTTTGGTGTCTTACTACAGCACTTGAAAAAAATCACTATCCGGCGTATATGTAGCACCATCCACCGTTCGTACAACTGACCCTGGGCTGTTAATTGTCCAGGGTCTGTCTTCTAACCCGCAATGATGAGACTTATCATTGTCATTGAGATTTAACCACATACTTCAATTTCCTCGCCAACAATTGTAACGATTTCATTCGCTTCCTCTTTTTCCTTATTTTCTTCAAGCTTTTCTCTTTTTTTCTCCAGGACAGACTTTCTTTGTTTCTTCTTTAGGATTTGAGTTCCTCGACGCATCGTTGCTCGAGCGTCATCAATTTCACCTTTCAATATCTTTCTGACTTCCTCTTTGATTCGCATTTCTTCCTCGTCTTCTGAAGTATAACAACACTTAAAATATATAACTATAATATTTTATTCCTCAAGAATCTTAGTCAGTTAACATTAATGTAGCAGAGGTATAAAGGTATTTTAAAACTCTGGGGCGAGGACTTCCTTCGATTTCCAAACCCCGAAGGAGTTGAAAATACGGAGCGAAGTCGAGTACTTTTAACGAATTTCGAGGTGTTTTGAAATCGGAAGAATTTCTCCTTACGATAATACGAGTGTTTGGATTTACTTCCCAAACGAAATAGTATTTTGCAAGATGGAATTTCCATGGACGTAACTTGAGCGTTAATTGGGGTTTGTATATTCATATATTCAGGCTCTGCGCAACGAATTTCGTTTGAAATTGAAAATCGTTGGACAGAAGACGAATGTATGAATATACCCCTCTCCCCTATTAACGCTCTATGTTACGTCTTTGGTAGTTTTTTTTCTGTGATTTAGAATTGCAAGCGTTCTCCGCGCTCTTACCCACCTTATCCATGGAAGACGTCAACCTCCTCTCCCTCCCCCTACCTGAACAATTTCCTTCTTGAATCCCATACTTAACATATTGACCGCATTAGTATTCATTCTTAAATGTAAGTGGCAGACGTGGCAATTCAGTAAAAGTACTAAACCTTCATCTCCGATCATTTTCTTGGGAGGAACAAAGAGCTCTTTTGTCAGTTGATCTGCATAATATACGTCTACAGTCTTCACGACATTCCGGAGAATGTCCTCGAGATAGTTCGATGCATCTTCGCGCACTCGTCGTAACTGGTTTCGTTGGATATTTGTGAGAGCGGCGAGCACCGACTCCGGAATCATCGTAAGTTGTTCGCGAAGTTTTGGTTCTTCCGAGACATCACTCTCGGTCAATGATGAAATGCCTAAATCAACGAAGGTATATAAATTGGGCATGGCTTTCTGAATGGGAAATATATTTCTAGAGTTAAGAGTTTTTATTTATATACGTGTACAATGTATACAAGCGGGGATATAGCCGAGCAAATGGTTGCATTTTCAAAACAACAGCACCGCTCATGTTATTAAAGTTAACATTACATAAAGTCACGACTCCCAAATATTTCCCATTTAAAAAGTCGTGACTACTCCAGTTAGAAAAATCCCTGGTTTCAATAAATGTGTATTAATTGATTGGCTTGAAACAGCTAATTATGTTTTGTATACTTAATAATGAGGTGGTGCTTTCCTAAAACAACTTCTTATTGAAGTATCAAAAGAAAAACTCCGGTGATTTTTCACTTGAAGCTTCCCATCTTGAGTTCATCTCGAACGACGTTGTCAGTGTAAGTACTGCAGTTATATAGTATACGCGAAAAGTATACGTTTTTTTTACTTCCTGGAAAGATAAAGTGAAAATTGACGTGTTGATCGAAGGACTTTCGTAAGGATATTATTTTCACTTCATTACTTCAGATAGCGAAGAAATCTATACTTTGCGTATTTTCATTTCTCGTTATGATGATTGAAGATTATAATCGCTATTTGATGCGAGGCTCTTTTTGGCAACTGCCTGCACAACTTACTCATACATAAACTATAGACAAAAAATATTCATGTTGAAGAACTTACTGGTATATGAGGATCGCGGAGAACAACTACCGCTCGTAGTTAAGATACTTTTTACCGCACTATTACGTATTGCTTCAACAAACGCTTCGGGATAATCTTTAGCGTTTTTGGAAACATTCGGGAGGAAGGCAAATTTGGACAATTCTTCGTCGCTTTCTGTGATCATCACAGATTCTCTCGTCACATTGGGATCCATTTCTCTGAAACTTTCCTTTACTTGAAAAAACTTTCCTTTACTTGAAAAAAAAGTTTCCTTTACTTGTTTTATAGGCAAGCGGATTTTGTCAACAGACTAGAAATTACACAATTACGAAAGCGAGTTATTTACTATTTTAAACGCACCTGTCTCACCAATTTACTAGAGACGTTCAGATTTGGCTTCCAATACCTCTACCGTTACCTTTAATCTATCGTTCACGAGATCAGATGTGTTGGACCTACCCGATTAACCAATCAAATTGTTTAAAAATCAGGAAAAGGCAGCGGTAGTGGTAGAGAAAGTCAAATCTGAACCTTTCTAATATAAGTGCTGTAACTAGAGCGTCAATTGGGACGGGGGTGTATGTTCACATATCCGTGTTATGCCCGACTAATTTCTTTTGAAATCAACCCCGATTACGACTGATTCCAAAAGAAATTTATCCGGCGGAACAAGAGGATATAAATATCTACCTCGTCAGCATTACAATTAATCGCATTTGCTCAAAGTTTTTAATTTGGTAAGCACTCATACAAACGATATGAAGTAACATGAATTTTAATCCAATCAACACCCAATTTTAAGACTTAAATTCCTGAAAATTGGACCTTAAAACACGCTAAGGTCTATTACCATTATATTACAGACTAAATGTTTATGTTGGCACGCACGCAACGAGAACCGGAAAACTACCAGCACCTCTACGAAATCTAAGTCTAAGAAGTCGTCTACGTCTGACTCTGTATCGTATGTATTCTGTGGAAACTGCGAAATGCTGTAAAATACTGAAAAGATATTCTTGATAAGTTCGCAAAATTTATGAATTATATTACACGCAGACAACATTTAAGCCGAATTTGGCGTAGGAAAGTGGTAGGCTTTTCGGCTTGCAGTACAAATATATGACAAAATTTGAAAACCTTGCAAGATTATAACTATATTGCCGTAATTTACACCATTTTGTCGCCAAAGGTTTCGATTTTACTAATCTTAAAATGTTCTTTCTAGCTGTGCTGATATTATAGATTTCGTTCTTGCTTATAGATCAAAATTTAGTCAGACTCTACAATGTATTTGTCCATTTGTTTTTCCAACATTCCTTGCTTTTTTCACGAAAAAAATAAGTCACAATTTAAAGCCTTACCTTTTTATGTCAAGCAAGCTTTTTTTTGCTAAAAATATGCTAGTTCTCTTTTTTTAGCGCACCTTTCGACACAAGATATTTGTGACGTCATTAATTTAAATCGCTCGTGCCCAATTCATTAGCGACGAGCGCGGTGACCTGCGCGCGTACAGAAAGTGAAAACAAATCCCGCAATTGTACAATAAAGAGACATCCTACATTGAAGAAACACTCTAAAATTGATACGTCGTGATGACTAAACACGATCTTTGAGAAATATGCTAGATTGCAAAAACAGGTGTTAGGTTTCGCTTTATTTGTCCATTCCTGCATCCCAGTTCAGTGCATTTTTTAAGGGATTGATTTGGGAGCCATCACCCCTGCCCCCTGTTATATGTATAAACAATGTGGACGATAATGTATGAGCATGTAAATAAATACTCAGTAGTTCTCGACATTAGTTATTGGCATTTATATGTTCAACGAACAAGCACAGTGCAAATAAGAATGCTGTGCAAAATGCATTGTGGGAACTCAACTTTTTTGCGCAGTTAAACTTAAAGCTCGAAACTAATTGTAAATTTTGTAATTGGGAGTTAGGACTTTAAACACGAAAATAGATTCAATATGAATGAAGAAAACAACACACGGAATGTTGCGATGTTTTGACTTAACGCTTGTACTCTCATGTCTTTCTTTTACCAAACTGAACGAGCAATTGAGCCACCCACGCATCGACAATTTTAAGCTGCCTTATTGACTTTCTGAGCGTTGCTATGGCTATTAGCCTCGTTCCCAGGCGCTTTTTAATTTTCTAATCAGGAAAAGTGTATAATTATATACACAGATTTAATATCGTGGATGCGCGCGGGAAACACGCGAAGAAAAAATAGGGGAAAAGGGACCGACCGCGCGTTTCGCTCCATGGCCAGCTGTGTCTTCCACGCAGTACCCACGCAATGGTAACGGTTGGGCCTGGGGATGAGGCTGTATGGCTATAGTAAATGCTAAACGTAGAGCTCATTTTCCACTTCAAGGCTTCAGCGAAACGTAGCGTATTCTATTGTCCCGATATCAAACATGCTGCCTGAGTGTTCTCCAAACAATGAAATGCTCTACGTTTCGTTACGATACGGTTGAAGTAGAAGACAACGACCGAAACGGTAGTTGGTAGATTTTATGAGTAAATAAGCCAAACCGCATTAGTACTGTCAAAATAACAAAGAGAAAAAAAGGCAAGTACAAAGGAGAACAATGAGTATTGTTAAAAATTTGGCTTATTTATGCAGGCAATCTATCAACTCGGACTGATGGTAGAGCATGCTAGCCAATCCACTAGGACTCCAACGTGTCTCACTTAGTAATAGCAAAGTCGTGTTTTCAGTCTCTTTTAATGCAGTTCTCATTTGGAGTGGTTTCTACATTTGTGTTCATCTGTATTATAGAGTGTTAATAAGAAATCAGGATCATCCGTACAATTGAGATCTGGACCGCTGATTCTTCTCATATGGCCAAAAGACTGGCGATGTCATATAAGAAAAAACATACTCTGAAGAACAGCACCTTGATGTAAACTCAAGATATGAGCAATTAACTACAAGACAACAGTTTTGCGGTAATATTTCGTGTCTATTTCAAAATCATTGTCAAACCAGAATAAACTATTTACAAGCTTGCTATCATACTATGTACAAAGAAACAGGAAGAAATGACGTAATAGTAATGCCTAAGAAAAGACTGCGAGTTCTTTAGACGCTTTCAGTCCATTATTTAACACTGGCTTTCTATAGTTGATATATAGAGCTTCAAGGAAAAGCAGAAGGTTAGAGTTAGTATGTTTAATTAAGAGTGAGAGGAATTTTAGGGTTGATTTGGATGAGATTGTGAAAAGAAACGATGTCACTCCATGTGTACACAGGTCAGTGTTTCTTCTTCCTTCAGCTGCCAGGAAATATATATAGTGATTATTTCACGCACGTCACTCATTAATGAGCACTCTTATATGAATGACATGGCATATGGATTGCTTTAACCAAAATGCGCTCAATTGTGCAAAAAATCATTTAACTATTTGCAATATATATTGCCTTCGTTTCTAGATCTAAACAAAGCGAAGATTAAAAACATGATATTATGTTACAGATCAATCGGCAGTAAATATAATCTCGTGTGTACTATGGTTAGCTGTGAGAGCTAAATCCAATATATTAAACATGTCGTGCAACAATTGTTAAAAAATCACCAAGCAACGTCCAAGACAGTGTTTAATCTAAGTGAAATTCAAACTTTGCACGGTTTTAACAAGTTTAAACATATGATTTAGTTTAATATAAGTTGTGACGCAATGCCGTACGAATGTCGTGTACGGGCTTGAACTTACTGGCGTACTTTTAAACGGGAGCCAAAGGGGGCCGGCAGACATATAATTATATGCAAATGAAATGGACACATCAGATGATAACGTAAGGAAGCAAAATATAATGAACAATATCGAGAGTGGTGTCGATCCGTATAACTCCTGTACGAACTCTCACGAGAAGCGAACATCTGAGATGGGCTTGGGTAACAGTAAGGAATACAGACCGCTCGACGAAGATGATAGCACAGGAGAGCGACCAAGACGACGACCGCTACATGGAATAAACCGTAAAGCTTTGCTCTCGTTTCTCGCAATAGTCCTTGTAGCCTCGGCTATCATTGTGCTTACTGTTGTCTTTGTTGTTACAAATGGTATGTCTTGTCCTTTCACGCTTTATTGTTTTGCATCGTAAACAATGTGGCACCGAACCTTTTGTAGCGGACGAGTTTAAACAAACTCTTTGGCGGGTTCGATAAGATTGATTCGACGTGTTATTGTTTGAGAGCATCGCCATTTGAAGGCTGTATTTTACCCAAGTGCTTTCCTTCTTTAATGATAGGAGGGCTACTTGGGCCCTTCGGTACGGTGTTCTAACCTATTTTGGATCGGTCGGAGCCTTCAAATTGTAAATGTGCTGTAAACACAGGATATTGACCCGAAATGTCGTACAAATAGTCAATTGGCGAAAGCGTTTGATCTTTTGTGTTATTTCAAATGGAAGGTTAATTAAGTCGAGTTCTGCCTTGATATAGCCAGGCCAATTACTTCTATTTCAAATATTACAGTACAGATATATCTAGAAATATCTGGGACGATTTTTACATGTCTGTAATTCCTGGCTGTATCACATATGCTCTGGCCTCTATTGCAATTAATCGCAAACATAAATGTTTTTCGTGATGTAAATATGACGAGGATTTAGCCTGATATCGTGAAATTAGCATAATATCATGAGAGACACGGGTATACAAAACAGAAGCGCCTTTTAGAAACGATGTTATGTAAGCCAATCTAAAAAATTCAACGAATTAAATTTTCAGCTGTTTTCTTTGAGGATAATTAATTTGAATCTATTTATCGACTTGTCATCACATTCGTCTTGTGATGTTTCATCCTAGAGGTAACCTGTTAACAGCTTGAAACATTTGGCTGTAATAGCCATGAAAACGAGATATTAATTTGCTCTAATTTTCATTTCTAACCGGCTGAAACATGACTGAGATTTAAGGTTGAAATTCGCAGGCTCGATTTTCGAATTGAGACTTGTATGCATTCCTCAAAATAAATTGATGGTTTATCTGATCTCCTCATCAAAATCGTTTTTCAGTCTTGTTTTTATACTTCATACTGGTGTTTCTATCAATATGAACGTTTCTAATAGGTATAAGGTTTTTTGCAAGGCAACGGGGTATATATTCTCATAAACATATAAAAATAGATTTTTTCCGCTTTCTGAAACAATAAAATTGAATTCCAAGTTTCGAACGACGGCCATGGTGAGGTTGGTAGTGACTTTCGATGAAGGACCGGACGAAGCGTTGACTTCTGCTTGTTTCGGATATTGAAAGAAGGTATATTTTCGTCTGATTTTGATTGCATTGTATACCTATATTGGCAAAGTTAGTTCGAGATGTTCCTATAGACATGCTGTTGTACACAATATCAAGGTGTTCTGTTCCAAACACAAAACTGCATGTGCAGTTACGAAGTTTCTTGATAGTAAGATAAGCTTGATTTTAGAGATTTCCAATTTGTTCTTGCAAGAAGATGGCCAATATGCAACTCATAGCACGGAAGACAAAAAGTACAACCATAGAATCTTTCGCTTTAATTTTTTCAAACGATAAAAGTACACAGCCAAAAATGAACAACCTGTTCTGGCCTGATAAAAACAGCATTGAATAAAGGCCTGTTTAAACGAAGCCAACATGTTGATCCAACATCACCCAACATTGTTGGATGCAACGTGTTGGCCTCGTTTGAACACCATGTTGGAAGATGTTGGCTTAATTTTAAACTTGCTTAAAATTTCGTCCAACATCATGCAACATTGTTGGGCCAACAAAGTTGCATGATGTAGGCCTCGTTTGAACAGGCCTTAATGTTTTGCTGCCAACGTTGTTCAATGTTGTCAACAATACCAATTGCAAAGAGTAGAGCAAGTTGCTGAGCCTAAACTAGCCTGCAATCAGGTGTAACAATGTTGAACAATTTAGTTGACAACGTTGAACAATGTGGGCAGCAAAACGTTGTTCAATGCTGTTTTCATCTGGCCAGAACAGGTTGTTCATTTTTTGCTGTGTAGAGGTTTGTGTTACATGCAACCGTAAATGGTTTTAGTATACCATTTTCCCAAGCTATTTCCACAAACTAGTTCACAAACCATAATACTACTTTATAAATTAAAGCGAAAACATTTAACCTCGGTACATTCCTGGCAATATTGGACAATCAAAGCCCCACCAATAAAAAAGAAAGGCGCTGGTCATTGGACGTCAGGGTTATTCTTCCATGATACAATGATCACGAATGTTCCGTTCTTAGACTCCAGTACGAAATTCGTGATGAGATCAAAGGCGGTATTATTCGTGTGTCCTAACATGAAACAAAATAACCGACGTAAATTTGGCTTCAAAGATAGCGGTCAAATTATCTTTCCACCCTGACAATTTATACAGCTTACGGGAAATGCTCAAGATTGTTTACTTTCAAATACATTTGCATGCTTTGTACTTTGAATTCACTTCTTTTGGTCATCAAGCTGTGATGATGCTCTCTAATCCGCAGAAGTTAGCTTGCATTGATTTCCAACGCGACTGATCGCCTTTTTTGGCATGAAAATCGATTTCACGTAATTGTAGACCAAAATACCAGACGCCGTGTGCTTAAAGCACGCTTTAATTAGGCAAGACAACCGTCAAAACGAATTACCATTGATTGCTGGACACGACCTCAAACAAAAGAGATCGTTACTCCGCTGCGATGTTATTAGATCTAGTCGGCGTGCATGTTGCGCATTCCTCATATCAGTAAATATGACAGACTAACTATATACCTGTTCATATTCATCAAAGAAAATAATTTGAAATCCTATTGAATCAAGCTTTCTCGTCGGTGTATATTAATTAGCCATTTCTTAACTGAGAGCCGCAAAGCATCCTGGATTCAATATTTGAAGGGACAACGTAAGCGTGTTGAAATTTGAAATTGGAGCAAGAAAAATTTAAAAATGTCTCATTATATCCAGGGAAAAGCCTTCTCGTCAAGCCCAAGAGGCTTTTTGCCTTATTCATTCCATGTCTCATGACTGGTGGTCGTCTATTTCGCACTCTCCCTTCAAAAAATCCATGCATACTTTGCGGTCTTGATTTTTGTATCTGCGAATGCAGATATATTGCTGTCGTGCGCGTAACGGTAACTGTAACGTTAGCTTATAGCCAATCACTGAACGCGTAAGCTAAATTCAGCCAATGGACGAGAATGTAACATTTGGATGCCGTTATGTTTAAATTGTCACTGAACTAACAGATTGGAAAACTTTTCAAATGCTTAAGTGGAGTGATATGCTGATTTTTCAATCCAACATGGCGAAAATTTTATGCATGAAGTCATGAGGAATAAAAGCCGATCGCAGTTAACGGAACATTAACAAGGATTTTGAGGTAATTTATGGGAAATTTTACACTTTACCGTACCGTAGTCAGTACTCTAGGAATTACGAAATACATACGCCATCAAAACATTATAAAAGAACGAGAAACTAACCACGCCATCGCACACTGACGTTATTTGGGTACGGCAAAGTGTAAAGTACCCAATTTATGAACAACTTTTTGTGACCAATTCATATTTCATAACCTAGATAACGAACTAGCCTGATAATGTAGGAACTAGCCTCATAATGTAGGAATATGTTATGGCTCTATTTAAAGCTGTTGTCTGGGCTTTAATATTTTTGACCAAGCTGAGATTTCCGCCCGGAGTATCTATTGCTATTGTTTTGAAATGTCATTGTAAATGTCATGTTCAAGTTCACTGTGTTCAAGTGTTCAACACGAGAAGCAAATCTGGCATTTTCAAGCACCTATGTATTTTCTGTTTATTATATCAGAACTACAGTCTTTTCTTGAGCAACATAAAATATCCAGAAGCTATTATGATTTATAATTGGTTGTAAAGCGATGATTTTCTGATGTCCTGACATGGGTGATTATCGCACAATGCTGTGATACTGATACTGTGCATCTGTGTCAATATAATATATTATTTCTTGTCATAAAAAAATTGTCTGCTTGTGAATTGCCCATATTCGAATTATGTTTCAATGTGTCTCTTGTTCAAATATTATTTGAGTATATACTTTTATTTTCAATGCATGACATGACAGATAGTTTTGTAATATATAAATATTGTTGAGATTTTAAAAAGTATATACGGTAATGCTATTGACAAAACATTCAAAGCTAATAATTTTTCAATAACAATTTTGTAGAAACAGTTAGTGTTGGCACAGATAAGCTGTATAAATATCATTGTAAATGACATGTTCAAGTGTTCAACATGAGAAGTAAAACTGGTATTTTCAAGCACCCTTGTATTTTCTATTTATTACATTAACTACAGTCTTTTCTAGCAATATAAAATATCCATAAGCTATGATTCATAGTTGGGTGTAAAGCAATGATTTTCTGATGTCCCAGCATGTGTGATCATGTACAGTACTGTGATACTGATACTGTGCCAATATATTTCTTGTCATCAAAGTTTAAACTTGTCTGCTTTGAGTACTTTTTTCAATGCATGACCACATGACAGATAGTTCTATAATATATAAATATTGTTGAAATTTTTGAAAGTATATGATGCTATTTCAAAGCTTAAATAGTTTTGCAACAATAATTTTGTAGAAACAATTAGTGTTGGTACAGACAAGCTGTAAAATGATGATTTCCTCATGTCCTGGCATGGGTGATTATTGTGCAATACTGTGATACTGATATTGTGCATCTGTGCTAGTAATATATTTCTTGCCATCAAAGTTTAAACTTGTCTGCTTGTGAATTGTCAATGTTCAAATTATATTTGAATGTGTCTCTTGTTTAAATATTATTTGAGTACTTTTTATTTTTTTTTATAACATAAGATATTTTTGTAATATATAAATATTGTTGAAATTTTTAAAAGTATACAATGCTATTGACAAAACATTGAAAGCTAATATTTTTCAATAATAATTTTGTAGAAACAGTTAGTGTTGTTACAGATAAGCTGTAGCATTTGTATTGGAGTAATAGTACTTTTTGGGTCAAAGTTCATTCAAATAATGCCATGTGTGAATAAATGTATTTGATATCTCTACTCTGTGATACTATATTTTTACATTCAACACCCTTATTTCTACGGGTCCCAGCCGTGAGTGAGAAAACATTTTACACTTCTTTCGTGCCTCAGCCAGCGGAAAATACCACTTCGCTAAATTTCCTTTGCTAAATTTCCTTAGCCCAATTTGAGGAACCCAATGTTGTGAATATGTCCGGGTTCTGTCATTAGATCTGTTCCGCCTTCTTTACCGTTTCGCTAGCTAAACGGCCATTATTTAACCATATTTATGTCGCTTTTACCTCTTTCCCACTTCGATTCACAGATACATGTACGCATGGCGTACCTATTTTTTAAGATCTTATCGGATCTGAAGGAAGAGTTAGTAAGTTATCCGAGTTAGGATTCAAGTTGGGATTCGAGTTAGGCATGAATTGGAACCATTGATATATATATATATTATATGCTTGTGCACTACTAGATTTAAAAATACAGTTTTTAATGAGACTTGAAATTTTACAGAATACAGCTTTTTGGAAGAGAGTTAAAAGTCTATATTGCTTAAAAAATCATTCAGCATCTATAAACAACCTCTAATTGTCTACCGGCATATTTAAACTTGCGGTGTTGTTACTTGTTTCTAGGAAAACGTACTTGACGATATGCTGTAGTTTCATCCTCTATTTGTTTGTTTGATTTTCTTTTTAACTGTGCAGGTCAAATTCATTATTCTCATCTGACAGGGGGAGGGAGATTTTCGTGGGGGTGCATTGATGCACTACCAAGGAGCTGACCCGGACTTTGTATTAATTCTTCTATCACTGTTGTCGGTTATGATTTACTCGTTCCACATGCCAAATTATGACTTGCATTGTCATATACTTAACCTATTAACTGAAATTTTCTTCAAATCAAATCTATGGTGCATGTGCTGGCATGGCATGATTTGGACTGATATCTTGCAGATTCAAAGGAAAGCAGTGGAAAGTCGAAACAGAAGCGGGATGATAATCGTTATCAATTCGATGATATGTTCGGTGGAAGATTTTACGCAAACATGCCGGAAGAAACGTGGATTTCGGGTAAGCAGTGGCACCGCACATCCAGGGTTGGGCACCCCCATCTCTCTATCCAAAATGACTTGACGACGTTGAGGTAAGGCTTAGATAACAAGTGAAATCAACGCACTAAAAGTCATAATGTTATATCGATGTCCGTTTGCTAATGTTGAACCAACCAGAAGCGGTATTTTTCCGGTCTCTTTCAGGAATAAAATCCCCGGATTTTCTTTGCTTAAATCACTTCGTATCAAAATTCTAGAACAGAAAATCACATTAGCGAAAAGGTTTAATGCGAAAGTTCCCTGATATAAAAAAATTCAGATGAAAGTTTGTCGTTATTCGGAATCTGGTGAATTTCAGCCCCCAAAGTTCTCCGGACCTCGGTCCGCGCCCGAATGCCCCACCACCCAGCCCAGTTCGCCCCTAGAACCAACGTTTTTAAAATAAAGTCATAATAACATTGAAATCATTTTGCGGACGTATCAACCTATTTTCGACCAAATTTCGACGCTCTAACATGTGCCTCTTTGCCCTTTGGGGTCCTTTGCCCTTTGGGGTCCTTTGCCCGCTCGGTTAGTTTTCCAACCAACGTTCCACAATTGTCCATAACGAAAAAGATGGCAGCATGTACATTTTACCAGAATGCAAGAAAAACTACGAGAAATGCTAATAAACAAAGAAAATAACCTCCTCTCTTGTGTCTGTCATTCAACAGACGTCAATATGATTTTGCAAATGATTTTCGACCGCAATGCATCCTGGTAAAACGTACATCCGCCATCTTTTTCGGTTAATTGTATGGAATATTTCTTTAGATGACAGCGTACTTAGACTTGATGATGGGGACGTCGTGGAATATAGCGTAACAAGTGGTCGAACAACTACGTTGTTTTCCAAAGAAACTCTTGTAAGTACGTGCAGGTAACCAGGCCGTAGTCTTTCTTGTATCTCATTGGCTAGATAGCGCTCTATGTGTCGTGTTTTCCAGTCGAGACGGCCACACGTGACATAACCACACCTAGAGAATATTCAACTTGTTGAATTTCACGGACTACTTTGACGATTTTTCAAGACTATCGGGTGGTTCGGTCGTGGGTGCCTGTACGAAATGTTTTCAGTATTTGTTGCCGAATATCATAAAACTAATAATATACGCGCTCAAAAAATGAGTAACTCTGTTATTCGGATCATAATTATATTTCAATGACGATGAAGATACATATGGTCCATGTCAACTTCATATTCATTTGCTCGTGATTTGCCGTATATATCACTGCAATTCTCAGAAATTTACATCAGGGTCACGCCTCATTATTTACTGTGATGTCATGTGTATGATACTTTCGTATTATTCAAAGTGAAATATCTCAAGAAACAGGTTAAATAGTGAAATTCGAAGAAAAAAGTTAACAACTTTAATTTGCATAATCCTTAAACTCGCACCATAATACTTTGGGCTGGAATGTTGTTGCATCGACACTTTAGACAATCTGTTTTTACCCCTGGAAATTTTCTAAGGTTATTATTATCTGCCTTGCTTACTTTTGAAGTTAGTGGCCTCAAGGGACGCTTACTTTCCAGGGGCGCCTAATTTCGAGTTGTTATTTTCAGCACCGGCCAATTTTAATTCCTTGGTAGAGTATTTATGGCATACATATGATTTAGCGAGTTTCTGTGCCATTACATTACGTAAGGGGGAAGGGGGGGGGGGGGGGTGCTTACTTTCGAGGTTCTCTAGCGAGCGTTGAAAGTGACGCTTACTTTCGAGACTAATTTTATGACTCTACGGCCGGGCGTAGGTTAAAGACCCTGGATACGAGGTTGCTCTACGGCCGAATATTGGGTAATAATTCCATGTTTTCTTAGTACGCGAAATTAAATCTCAATCCAAACTCTAAATCTAATCAAATCTATAAATTTAGGGCTAGGGCCAGGGTTAGGGCTAGGATTAAGATTTATATTCGCTATACTGACAACACGGAATTATTACCGAATATTGGTTTTTGTGCTCATGCTCCCTGCTTCCTCGTGTTTTTAGAAAAAAGTTGGAATTGAATACGAAATGTCAGGGTATAATACATTATCACCAGATGGAAAATGGATGTTGTTCGCACAAAATAAGAAACAGGTAAAATTCTTGAACATTTTTCTGGAACCGGCAATATTTTCATTGTTACAAACGAACTGTTGGAATGATTGTTTTGTAAAATTATAGGTCATTTTACAAAACGTTTGACTGAAAAATTTTGTACCAAACTATCACAACATTGGTTATTTTTTTATTTCGACAGCCGACCATGCAAGCATTAAGTACCAGGTGATTTGAAAACACGAAATTGAGTCTGGCAAAAGTTGTCGAATAGACATTGAAACTACTAACTTCCGCATAAAATATCATTTATTTTGTTTTAATTTTTTGTTTTTTCAATAAGTTTCATCCCGGAAAAAAGAGATATAACTGGATAAAAACAAAAAATTCGTTTCTATTTGATCGCCAGATTTTATTTTTTTTAGAAATATCGATACTCTACTGTTGCCGAATATATTGCTGTAAATAAAGATACTCAGTAAGTTGCATGTTGTGTTCTGGTGTCACCCGATATCGAACTTTCCAAACTCTAATTAACTAAGCTAGTGTACAAGCACAGTATCAAGGATTAATTCTACTTTACTCCGTTCCTTTTTCGGCAGTAAAAGAGTATTTTCTACGAAACTTCGTTTTGCATAGTTGATTAAGCCAGATGCTGACTTGAGTCGTATAAGGCAGTGTCGTCTAAATTAGGGTTTTCAGTTGAAACAGCGGACAGGTAACGACACCCTGCGATACCTTTCATATTATTCACACCTTCTCCTGTTAAGGATTGAATATTTTCACATGAAAACCCAAAGATACGTATGAAACGGGGGGGACATATTCATAAACACGTGTTACCAGACTATAAAAACAATTTATTTCAAAAGAAATTAATTGTGCACAACACCAATATATGAAGATGCCCCCCCCCCCCAATCACCGAGTTGGCTACGACGCTGATGTTATTGGATTACGTGGAAGAACTTTTAAGACTGTATTACAAGTTCTTCAATACTTTTTCCGCTCAAACGCTTTGTGGACGAGCTTCTCAACTTCTGGCATTGAAATTTATGCTTTAAAATTCAAGAATTCTGTTCATTTACGAATAGATAAAATAGAATAGACAAAACTGAAAAATCAAATTGAAATATTTCGTCGACAAAACTTTGTAACACAATAGTATAAGACAACTTGTACTACTGTTTTAAAAGTCCTTTCACTTTAAAGTTTTGTTGTGATAGGTACTTTAAGTAGTACGTGCATTACTAGGGATTTAACTTTTTAATGCATGCAATACCAGACAGATTTTCGTTCCCTTTCAATCTAACCATGAAGAGGTTTGTTTATTTTCCAGTGATGTTGTTAAGATCACTACCCCAGGTTCTCAATCAACGTCTCTTATTCAATACATCTCGTGGGGAAAGATTCACAATAGCCTGGTGAGCATAAATTGATAGATAAGAAGAGTAATAGTTAACCGTGCTAACGGAAAATGTTGGAAACCAACGATCTTTTCCGGGTATTTTCTGAAAATATCATTCAAAACGTCCGCCTTCGGTCGGGATTATGCTTCTCACACTTTGAATTTAATGGATTTCTCATATCCTGAATGTCTTTCGTTATTTACCCCTGTGTTTTCGGCACCCTTTACATCACATGTTAAATTATATTTTATTTTTGATGATAAAATATCAAGGTCACTTTTAAGTTTAATTGTTTATTGATAAATAGACTAGAGACGGGCAGCAAAATTTTGTAAAGACAGTCAGGATCTCATTGAAAACCTTCTCTTGGCCAACATTGCTGTGGTATCGCACAGATGTGGTTCGATTCCTGTCTGAGGACCTATGTCTGTGGACGTATTTTTTGTCGACTTTTCCTGAATTACGACATGTGTCCTACCCTACACGAGCTGACATGTAGCTCAAAGTTCTTTTATTTTTCACGTCCATTTTCTTCAGGTATTCGTATCGGAAAACGATATTTTTTGGATAGAATCAGTTGCACAACCAAACCCTGTTCGAGTTACATCGACTGGCCTGGAGAAAGTAATGTTCAATGGAATCCCCGACTGGGTGTACGAAGGTAATTGTTGTGTGATTGTCAGGCAGACTTCGTGCGGGTACATCGCGTGACAAGCCATGGGAGGGGCAAACAATGCGCCTATTGAAAGAATCTGAACCTCCCCTACTCAGTTTAAAAAATGAAGTAGCAGTTACACTGTAACTTCAAGAAATTATATCATGGTTTTACCTAGAAAAGTAACTTTTACTTAGTTACAAAAATGTGAATGTAACTTCGTAGTGGTAACCAATTATATTTACTACGTTAACCAGCAACTAGTTCCTTTTTTAGCATGTAAGTGTAACCAATTCTAAAGGTGGAGTAACTTTACGAGCATATGTTGCCATTTAACGTGATGTTCTTGCTTATTTCCAGAGGAAATTTTAGGTCAACGCCCTTCACTAGTGGTTTCCTCAGACGACAATTACCTTTGTTTTGCGAGCTTTAACGACACCCATGTTCCTCTTTACAAGATCGCCTTGTATGGGAAGCCTCCCACAGCGTACACCCGTATCCAGGATATCGCTTACCCTAAACCTGGCACGACAAACCCGGAAGTGCATATTTACATTTATGATGTGAAGAGTAGAAAAAGTATAGAGCTTCTTCCACCCTCAGATTTCAAGAGCAGGTAACGGCGTAACGCACGTGTTCAGTATTGACATTATCTCCACCTTACCTACCCCCCCCCCCCCTCCTCGGAAATGATACTAAATTACATGTTTTGTTAACAAACAGAAGGTCAACTCATGCTGAAAGCATCTATTTAATTTTGATGACCGTTGCTCATGAAAAGTTTATCCGCACTAAAATCTATGAAATGCTATGGCATACTTTTTCTCATTTGATAATTAATTTCTGGAAAAATCAGAAAAGCCTTACCTTTTTTCTCAAAATTGGGTACCGTTTTCAATGTTTCTCAAGTCTGTCTAAAATGTTGAAAAACTGATTTATCAATGCTTTTCTGAAAATGAAACTTCCTCTGCAAAGTGAAAAAAAGGTCTAGCATTAACGAGGGATTATATTTGTTTGGAAAAGAGAACCCTTTTTGTGGCGGCAAGACGGAAAATGGTGCCCTTTTATTAATTTTTAAGTTACTCAAAATGGTTGACAAGGGTGGACAGAATAAACACCCGCGGGGAAATCAGCCATACGGGCTGCCCTTATTTGGTCGGTGTATGAACAAATAACTGGATATGTTCTTTTGAAATGACTGAGCTCACTAGCTAAAGTGCGCAAAACTATCCCCTGGTCTTGGTTTCAAATAAAATAGCTAAAAGAAATTGTACCCGATCCCCTGAAACTCCTGATTGTTTTGAAACATCATGGCGGTGTACTTTAATAGCGCAAATGGTGAATTTGGTGAGAAATAATTATATGCACTTATCGGTAGATAGGCGAGTTTTACAACAATTTTTCCCCAAGTTAGGCGAGGCTTTTCAGCAAGAAACATTCATTTATTCTGCTCAGGACATGGGATCAGCAAACTGCAAAATCGTGAGGTAGATAGTATTATCCAGCAGTCTGTAGACGAGGTATTCTGTGTGCTGGGTTGCGCACATATATGATGGCTAGTATTTGACAGTACGTATCGTCTACTAACCTGAAATAAGAGTTCACGAGAGCTCATTTTTTCCTCGAAATACAACGCGCTCTTATTACTTTTGAATGTGTGTAGTCTGCATTCCAATCATTTGCGCACTTTAGCTAGTGAACTCGGTCATTTACAAAAGACAGACATACCCAGTTATTTGTTTATACATCGGCTAATTAAGGTGTGTCCTTATCATTGTTTTTCCGCGTGTGTTTATTCTGTGCACCCTTGTCAATCGTTTTGATTGACTGGAAAATTGAGGTAACCTTTTCATTCTTGTCGCCACAAAAGCAATTTGCTGAGAAAGTGTACACCTTTTCATGTTTTGCTAACAAATCTAATCGCTCGGTAATGTTAGCTGTTTTTCAACTTTGCGGAGGAAGTTTCATTTGCAGAATAGTATTGATAAATCAGTTTTCGACATTCAAACAGACTTGATATTGACAAAAAATTGTGACAAAATGAATACATCGCCGTTTGTTGACAAACATTGAAAAAGGTTACCTTTCTTTCAAAAAAAGGTAGAGCTTTTTTAAATTTTTTGGGATGAAAAAGGGTATGCTTTTTTGTCTTGCCCATAGAGATTAAAAAGTTGAAAAGACGAATTTGCTACATTTGTCAGTTTCAACTTCGAACAATTTCCTGATTTTAGAATTGCCGAAACTGTCCACTGACTCTTGACATGCATCTTAAAGTAAAACACCAAAATGTTAATTTTTTATTAGTTGAATAGCGCACATAAAAAGAATTTTTTTATTCAGTTATGTGCCAGAAGTTTTAAAACTGTAACAAACTGTTCTTTTATACTGCCCTACTTTATTGACAAGATATTTCAGTTTGATTTTTTGTTTTTCCTGCTTATTACGTGACAGCTTGCATAATGAATCATCAGAAAGTTAACTATGTTGTTTTGTTGTAAAGAAATGATTTAGAAAATAAAGGGAATGCTTACGTCTGTCCTCAAGGACAGTTAACGTAGTAGCCATTCATTATGCCAAGTTGTACTTCAGTTTTAATTTTTTTACCTTTCGTTTCGTATGCACTGTAACTTCTCATTAACTGTAGTTATTTCACTACCTTCTATTCAACTAGTCCCAGAACCGAATATTTATTGCTACTTTCCTCAATCACCAGCCATGAATTTTGAAGTGAGATTGACAAATTTACGCATTTCAACACTCAAAAACATACTCTTTTCTTTCTAGTGATTACTACTTTACTAACCTTGTGTGGGCCGACAATCAAACGGTCAGTGTTACCTGGATGGACCGTGCACAAACAATGAACATTGTAATGTTATGTAAGGCTGCCAATGGAAATTGCATAGAGGTAACTTTATGGGAAATCCTCTTACCCGAAATAATCTTATACAAAGTGCTCCAGTTGCAACTAAGAGAGAAAGTAAACTTCTAGGTTTTGAGAGAAAGCCCCCGTGGTTTAAGACTAGTGTTTCTAGTATAAGCCCATGCTCCATTTAATGAAAGCGAGCTTCAGATTTGACTTTCACTACCGCCTTCTTTTCCTGACTTACAAGGAATCTGATAGGTTAATTTAATCGGGAGGATGCAACACATCTTACTGCCTGAACCATAGAATAAGAAATGAATAGAAGGGCCAGTCAGCAGTGCAACATGTCTCCCTATGTTTATGCAGTTTACTGGCTGCCACCAGCCAGTTCAGCATTCCTATTGACCAGAAAATGCAATTGACTGGCTGAGAAAATGCTAATAACGTGCGTAATGCGACATGCGCGGCTTCAAAAACTTCAAAGGCTCCGACGCGAGTGGCCCTTCTATGTATTCTTATTCTATGGCCTGAACGATAAATTCAGCTAGTGGTATAGTGGTAGTCAAATCTGAACCTCGCTAATATCATACTACCACAGGCGCCTAAGAGAGGGAGGGGTGTGGGGCTTGATGTAAGTTGTTTCAACAACTTGCTGCAAGTCAGCAAATATCAAGTTACACCAAGTCTGTCTAATACAGAATTGGTGTAGTTTGATGAGTTCAATAGTTTTGATGAAAGTAGATGACAAACCTGCATCAATCTGCTAAAATCGACAACTTGCATCATCAAGTCTGTGGCGTCTGGCTGTGTAATGATAAACGTTAACTTGATCGACACTAACAAAGTATTTCTTAATAATTCTGTGCTGTTTTCCGTAGAATTATAGGTTGGTCGTTGATGATGGATGGGTGAATCAAAACGTATGTGGGATTAATTGAAAATTCCCGTCAGCACAGCCAGAAAAAGTTGGTAAAACATAATCCGAAGATTAACTTCATGAAACAGACAGACTGATCATCGTGATGATTTTGTAATGAAATTAGTGCTGTGCACCGGAGCCGGAGGGCCGGAGCCGGAGCCGGAGTTTTGCCCTATTTTGCCGGAGCCGGAGCTGGAGCCGGAGTTTGTTCACCTCCGGCAAAACTCCGGCAGCACTTATTTGTGCTGCAAACTTCTATCATAGATCAACGAAAAACTTACTCCATCGAAGAAAAAGTAAATACAGCCCAATACAGCTTGACACCAACATACAAATCATAATTATGGTATTTTATGTTATTTTTGTATAACTGTGACGTCCGCAAGACGGTAAAGCATGTGAAAATTTTACCTAAAAATTTCATCGAACGCTGCAACGCTATGCTTACAATATTGACATTATTGTCAACATGAAAGGTCGAATATGTGTTTTAAAGAATAACTGAAACATTACCCTCATCAGTAAGGTCTGAGAGCAGAGTCTTTCCTTTGGCGGGTAGCATTGTAACAGGAAACATTGGTTTCATTACTTGCGACAAACTTGCTTTCATTAAGTTTGATAATAAACAGTTTTAACCACATTGACCTTGCGTCTTGTTTTTGCAAATACAATACCGTGCATCATGCATATTACAAAATGTTAATGCGAAGAATGCGAAGTGTTCACAAAGATGGCGTTTCCAATTTAAACTGAAAAAATTTCCAATTTTGACAAATTTGCACAAGCCTAAAATTTTCTGCCGGAGCCGGAGTTTTTTTTCCCGGAGCCGGAGTTTTTTTTGCCGGAGCCGGAGCCGGAGCCGGAGGTGACAAAACCGGAGTTTGCACAGCACTAAATGAAATCGAAATATCACAAACTCGTTCTCGTCTTGTTTCAATCCGATGCAATCGGTTTCAAGATGCTAAACTTTGGATTATGTTTTATCGTGTATTTGTTGAAATTGTCGGCTGGTATTTGTTTTATATGTAATATTTGGGAAATATTATAAAATGTTATGAACTTTCTGGCCGTGCTAATAAATTTTGTTCTCTTTGCTTGAGTAAAAATTTAATTCATATTGGATTCTATCTATTCGCGCTCGATTTTTCCCTGTTCGTACTGTAAGTCCGTTCAAAACATTTACAAGTTTATTCTGTTTCAGTATCCCGATCCATTCTTCTCAGCTGAGGGGGATTTCTATATTCAATCATTGCCTCGAAATGAAAACAAAGATGAGGGAGATTTCTTGCACATTGCCAAGGTCCCTGCGACTGTAAGTAAATAAATTGTGTACTGTACCACAACCCCCGTAACCTAGAATGACACCTGGGGCTAGCTGTTAAAGTCTCTGTCGGCGAAAATCTCAGCTACCGTTCAAAAGCTCACAAAGTTGTTTCAAGGGTTTTTTATCTTCCTATCCTACTACCTTGTGTTGACCACTGTTAACTGCGTTTTTTAGCAAAGTGCAAATAAAGATGTCCAGTTTCTGACGTCGGGTCGTTGGGAGGTGAAGAAAATCAGATCTTTTGACCAACAGAATGGCATTGTGTAAGTTGTAACGCTTTTAAAAAAAGCCACAGGGCATTTCACTTTTGAAATGATGTAAATGTTATCGTCTGGAAGTAGCGAAGTATCCATTGTTTGTTTTCTTTATTTTCGAATTTCACAACCAACGTTAGTTTAGTATCATCCAAATAATGTTTCTCTATTTTACAGCTACTACGAGAGTACAGAGGAATCTCCTACAAAAGCTCATCTCTACAGGTATTTTTAGAAACACTGCACAAAAGCAAAGTTGGATTACATTCCCATCTGACGAAGTTATGAAATACGATTGGCTCAGCAGTTAGGGTAGGAGGATTGATTGGGCTAGTTCATTTTGAAATTGCATCGTACTGTGATTTGAAAATATTCTTCAAAGTTCTTTCCTAAATGCATCAAGATACGTTTGAAGCTCACAAGTTCTCGACTTAAACCACCCAGCTGTGTGCCTGGATGTTGGAATTTTGTGCTGTGTAAAGAATATTGGCTTAACTCATGCTTAAAACGATAACTGACGTCCATTGGAGCAAACATACCATCATATTAAAGATGAAATTTGTGCGATTCTTTCAAAAATAAGTACATGGATTAAAAATAAGTACTTGCCCCATTCCATGGGTTTTCCATTCATTCCAGTCACATGAAATTTATGTATTCATTTCTTAGCGTTGATCTTGATACTGGCAAAAAGAAGTGCATCTCCTGTCAACTGAAAGAGACAGAAGGTATAAAGAACTTTAAATTTGTTAGTCTGTTTTAATGACGTCACAGTTGCAACTGGGTGGACTGTACAGAGTCGTCACAATGAAAGGGAATGGATGTGTATACGTACTAATCCAGAACCCGAACGTGTTTGCCAATTGTTTCTTTAAGAAAAGAATTTTACTCTGTTGTGACATGATGGATTTTTGAATGTCCAAGATGGCGGATGACTAGTATCTTTGTTTTTTTTGTCCCTCAATATGTCAAAAACTAAGCATTTTGTCAAACGTATAACAACGGATATTACAGTTACTCTTTTCTATAAGGCAAAATAAAAACATATTTTTCCATACCCCTTTATAAAGGAAATTATCAACTCAAAGTACCATTAATTCATTTCTGATTACGTGTTAGGAACTACTTTCACAATGTGATTAAATGTTCGTCAATTTTTTTTATGGCTGACATTTTGCCAGGGCGTTACAGCGCCCTCGACCATTTAAGAGAAAACCTCTGATTGTTCTTCAAAATCGTTTATCTGTAGACGGACGATGTACAAATTTTTATTCCTCATTCAGCACAAAGAGTTCTTGGTACATCTTAACCTGCTCAGGTACGGTTACTCTGTATACATACTTATACAATATTGTTCTCAATATTCGCCTCTGTATGTTAAAATTGCTATACATTAGACATTGTCAGTTAAATGTGTTATGTACAACTATTTCAATTAAAGTTGTTCCAGAGCAAAGGGGAAACGCGAAAGGTCAACTCCCATTAATTTAATAAGGATTCCCAGCAAGCATTTCGCGCTTTTATTCGACTTTATTGATTTGCTCTGTAACAACATTAATTGAAGTAGCTGTATATACATGTCGGTATGATTCTAGAAATATTGTTTTTTTGAAGTTGATTTATTTGCAACGTCTCGAGCAGTTTTTGCTTTGAGCTTCATTTGCTCCATTAGCAATTTCTTGCGTTTTTCTGCACACAATTTTGTGATTATACTGCGCCATTTTCCCCGGACAGTATGCATATGCAGCTATGCCGCTATGTAGCTTGGTGTTGGTGTAGCTGTAACCTCAACACTCGAGTTAAACGATTGAAACAGTATTATATCAATCATTTCGTGTTTTGAATTCGACAATTGAGTTTACAAGATATATTCGGAATATTTTTGTTTTGTATTTTATTAAATTGTCGTCTGGTAAAGGTTTTGTAAATGAAGGATCGGTTTTCTGCTCAAAATTTTCAATTTGTTTTACACGTCTTTTTAAGTAATGGGGGATTTTTGTCACTACTTTGTGTTGGTTTATAATCATCGTCGACATCTTTCTTATCAGCCCTCTTAGCACGCTCACGGCTATATTTTCTGCAGGACCTGGCGTGCCAATAAGTTGGTTCCGAAGTGCAAGAGGGGATAAAGGTCAGTCAGATATACATTAATGAAGTAGTCAATCGACTTGTCCTTTGTTTCTAAGGTTGCAGATTCGATTCTCATTAAGGGCTTCTAAATTTTGACATCATTGTTTGGTTTTAGTGGTCTTGCTTGAGTCCAATGCGGAACTTCAGGAACTGTTGAAAACGACAAAATTACCAACATATAAGTATTACACAATAAAGACTGCTGATCAGAAATATGGTATGAGCCTTTGTATTTTCATAGTTAATAGAGCAGGGGCCGGTTGTATCAAAGACGTTTAGCTTAAACGGTGGATAAGTGAAATTTAAAAATCCCTTTTACACCTAGTACGGAACAGAAATTATGAATTCAAAATAGTATGAATATTTAGTTTTATATGTAATGGTTCTTCTCAGGTCAAATAACTTTGGTTAGTTTGTTTATACAACATGCAAACTTGTTTTATATTTTTGACTTATTCACCGTTTAAGCTAAACGCCTTTGATACAACAGGCCCCAGATGGTTTAGAAACTCATTAGAATAACAATATAACTCATTATCTATCTTGGTCAAACTTTATACAAAAATATGATCTTTCATCGTCACGTGTGTATTGTGTTTTTGCCAAATCCACCAATAGGAATTCTTGTATTACCCTAATTGTTCAAGTCGCGGATGGCTAACTTTCCTAAAACGTTGTTATTGGTGGTTAGGTAAAAATACAATACGCACGTGACGACGAAGGACCTTATTTCTGCATAAACCAGAACAAACACATAGATAATGACATATATTGTAGTTCTAATGTTCCAAACCATCTAGCTCTATTACTATGATATTCTCAAGATGACTTCCCTTTAAAGGATATATTGCCATGTCCATTTAATTGAACATTCCGGGAACTAGATTTCCAAGAAACGAAATCAATGATGGCGGGCTATTTACAGCCGATTTCCCAATGCAAGCTGAAAATTTTATAACATCCTTTGAGGTCAACCTCTTTGGGTTACACTTACATTATCCGACATATTTTGGACATCCGGTACACCTAGGTACATTTAGTGTATTTAAAAGTAGATCTGTCGAGCACAAAAACAATGGAAGTAAAACAATGCGTAGTTCTAGTTTTCCTAGTAAAAATTTTGTCTTTGCGAAATGACGGATCTCGGCTCGTCTCAATCTCCTGTCTGTATTACACTGTCTTGTCAGTTGTACGTCGTTGCCATTCGCTACAGTGTTTATTTGGAAACTTATTTTTAAGAGGTTACTTTTTTCTAATGCAAGTTATTTGTAATCAAAAATTCTTATAATTTCAGACATACAAGTGAGAGAGACAAGGCCTCCCAACTTTGATAAGAATAAGAAATATGCCGTTCTATTTGATGTGTGAGTGAAAAACATCAATAAACCTTTTTTGAGTAGAAAAACCTCACGCACTGTTACTGTGATGCAAAAAGCAGCCGAATCGGGCATGAAAATCACTACAATCCGATGTAAACCGATATGGGGTGAACCGGGCCGTAAAAGCTGTATCCCATGCATGTATAATTAGGTCAGTTGATCTAATCGGTTCATCGGTATTTCATAAGTTTTTTTCCCAACCCCCTTATACCGTGTATCGTCTATTCATCTAAACCCTCAGTATCCCTACGCCCCCTGACCCTAGCTATTAATTAGCACCCTGTTTAACTCTGTTAACTAAATATGTATTTATATTTGATTTAGGTACGGAGGACCTGGAAGCCAAGAGGTACAGTATGAGAGGTTGTTTTCGCACTGCTTATTGGTACAAGATTTAACACTGCTTAACGGTACTAGATTGGAACAATTTGTTGACAACTTTTAACAAGGATGTGGAAATATTTGACTTGTTACAACACCTAACAGGCGTTGCGGCAAGATGGTCAAGTTGACAAAATATGGCTGTAACTATGTTGTCATCTCGTGAAAATGCCGAACTTTAATATTATTTTTACCAGTTACTTTAACATGTTTACAGAGTTTTAAAAAATCACTGTCCAGTGAATAGTGTTATCCAGTTTTCGTACAACCGACCCCAGTCTTGTTGCTACTTGTTTGCAGTTTTGTTACAACTTTGTTACATATGTAATAGGCATCCATCCATTGTAGTTGATATTTCATGTTAAAATGGCATAAATTGTTTTTCGAAGCTCTGAATCTCAACTACTCTGACCAATTGCACTTCGTAGCTCAGTGAATCCAACAGGAGAGAGTACACAAGACGAGCGCTTTTTAAGCTTATCCATTATAGCATGACTATACAGTAGAGTGACGTGATTCTAGCGGTGGGTCTCTGTTCAGGCTATCGATCTAGAAAGATTCTAACCTGTTTTTGCTTTACAAAGGCTATGTATTTGAAAGTCCCTCCCCCCCAGGTGACACCGACTTGTGCTTTAGCACTTGTACCTGGAAGCACTCGCAATTGCCGTTAAAGTAAGTACCAATAAAATAGCATCACTTCGTTTAGATTATGGAGACGTATCAGACTGGATACAATACTTATTTGACAAGTAATTTTGACATCATTGTATGCGAAGTGGATGGCCGTGGAACAGCAGCCAGAGGAAGGAAGTTTGAACATGCTGTTTATAAACAACTGGGAGAGTTTGAGAAGAATGACACTTTGGCGGCCGCGAGGTAACAATATTTCGCTTAATGAGTTGAATTTCTCCTGCCTTATTCTTCACTAATGACAGACGATGTCAATGCATTGATTGAACCACTTCGTATGTCTTCAAAATATAATGTAGCATCACACCAATTTGAAATACTGTTACCTACATGAAGTGTTTCGGAGGTTTTCTTTTAGATACTCTGTTGAACTCGTATTTGCTCAGTTTTGTTCAAAGAGGCAGAAAAATCTATCATTTAGCAACTAATTAAAACCCGGCTCTGTGTAATCGCGTTTTCCTTCACCCCAAGCTCAGCCCAGAAAGCGCTGCCAGCACGCTGGTTTTTGCTGCATAGACTTTCGGTCAATCCCCTCTTTATGTGAGCCTTGTTTATATAGTGCCTTTGCAATGGAATTACACCCAAACATTTTTTAATGTAAAATAAGTCGTTAGTTTCTTTTGTAGAATTTCATTAACTTGCTTATTTTTTGAGATATTTTACATTTAATAATATGCAAATGTCATACTTGTAACATCACAGTGCGTAATGATATTTTGCGGGTTTCAGCGGGTTTCTTTTTGAAATACTCTATGCCAACTTATGAATTCATTTGCTGCAATTCTCAGATGTTATAAAGAAAACCATGCAGCACTAAAACATGTTACGCAAAGTAAATATCTCAAGAAAGAGGCAACAAAATCTAAAACAAGTTCACAACAATTAAAATCATCTTTATAAACTCTGCAGAGAAATTCCTTTCCATGGACATGTCGTGTTTTGTACAGCATATATTAAATTACATATTTTTACGCAGGTTTATACAATCGAAAGAGTACGTTGTTCCAGATAGGATAGCAATTTGGGGCTGGGTAAGTGCCTGGTTTTCAATTTCATTTATTTCAATAATTGATGGAATAATAGAATGAGATTAAAATTTTCAAAAAACCATATGTTGAGACAAAAATAAGTAGATGCTTAATATTTTGCCAATTAACGTATATAATTCAGGTCTCATAATCACCATTGTACATGTGGGTGACATAACAGGCATGCCGAAAACAATCCGAGATGGTGGACAGATTGCGAATTTATGACGGTTTCCTTTAAAATATCTCGGGAACTCAACAATGTTTGAAGAAGATGTCTAACAGTTAACTTTTGACTTTTCACACTCATTCGAGATTAAGACACAGTTACGTTTCAGAAATTATTCAACATTGAGTTAAGTGCCACCAAAGTATAATTGATTCACCCCTATTACACTGCGACCCACGATATTAGATTTACAAGATATTTGTGCCGTACGTGTTCAAAATGAGCATTACTATTCATTGAAACTTACGAACATCAAAACAAAGTTGTGAGAAGATCTTTACGATGTTGATATTTGATGTTAGTCACATGACTGAAAATATATGGCACTGTTCCATATTTCAGGCGGACCACGCTATTAGTTTTAAAAATATGATAACACGATAAGACGTCGTTTTTAACTTAATTGGAAGTGGAAACCACATCCTTTAACCAAAAGCAGCATAGGTAACAACAAGAGAATGTTTTAGTTAGAAAATAAACGAACTTGGTGTCATAGTTGAAGAATTTTTCAAAGAATACGTGGAATGGAAGAAAAGAGAGATTCTGGACTTCTATAATGGATAGGAATGGGAGGTATTAGGCGTTTGAAGGAGAACTGTTCGTAAATTATCATGATCAACGTCTATCAACATTTTGAGAAAGCTTGCTTTGCCATATATCTTCAAAACTAGCAATGATGGATTCCTGGTAAGCAATAATAATTCTAAAAGTACCTCCACTGGTGTCGTGGAATAAACGTTTGGAACTGGAATGAGGCAAAAAAATGCTTGAGAGCACAACGGAAGTTTGTCCTTTTGACGGGCAGACGAAATCAGCATGATAAAGCTTGGAAATTGCATGTATGGGTTAGTTTATTGATTTTCAATGATGGTATGTGGCAGGCGAGGGTAAGGAGTCATCAAAAAAGTGGTAAAGTAAACGAGTTCTGCTGGTAACAGCGGAAATAGGGATCAGAGGTCTCTTTGCACATTTAGGCACATATGAAGACATGTTGGTTGCTAATAATACGAATCTAAATGATCGTTCTACCACTTCTTTGGCAGGTACCTGAAACCTTTCATCAGAAGTTCCTTTTCCCAGCATTAGGGCATTATCATGTTGGTCTCGACTTGTCTGTCATGTCTGTCTGGACTTGTTGTGCTCTCAAGCACTTTTTTGCCTCAATCCAGTTCCAAACGTTTATTCCACGACACCAGTGGAGGTACTTTTAGAATTATTATTGCTTACCAGGAATCCATCATTGCTAGTTTTGAAGATATATGGCAAAGCAAACTTTCTCAAAATGTCGATAGACGTTGATCATGATAATTTACGAACAGTTCTCCTTCAAACGCCTAATACCTCCCATTCTTATCCATTTTAGAAGTCCAGGATCCCACTTTTCTTCCGTTCCACGTATTCTTTGAAAAATTCTTCAAATATGACACCAGGTTTTTTATTTTCTAACTAAAACATTCTCTTGTTGTTACCTATGCTGTTTTTGGTTAAAGAATGTCGTTTCCACTTTCAATTAAGTTAAAAACGACGTCGTTATCATATTTTTAAAACTAATAACGTGGTCCGCCTGAAATATGGAACCGCGCCATATATTTTCAGTCATGTGACTAACATCAAATATCAACATCGTAAAGATCTTCTCACAACTTTGTTTTGATGTTCGTAAGTTTTAATGAATAGCAATGCTCATTTTGAATACGTACGGCATAAATATCTTATGAAACTAATATCGTGGGTCGCACTGTAGTAACGTTTACAACACGAGGGGCCGTTTTGTATGGAATATAGGATCGGTGAGATGAGTTGTGTGTATAAATCAGTTGAAAACAATCGTGGTTGTATTTTTCTCTTAAAACCACAAGTGTTTGTGACTGATTAACATTAATTCGTATGGGGTTGACAGGAGATATGCATGGGATGTCATCTGGAAAGTTTAATTGGGTATAGAACTCATTGGTCATTCATGATTTCACAAATAGGTTTATTAACTGTTTACTTTTTTGCTCATTTTCGATTAGATCAGTGTCAGAGCATCTCTTTTCTAGCTCCCCAATTTAGAAGTCCTCGCCTTTCCTCGTGATCATAAAGCATATAGTATAATCCTCAACAATTAGACGCATATTAAACCATATTGGTTTCTTTGTTTAGTCGTATGGCGGGTTTTTAACATCATATATTCTCAGTACACAAGATACTCGAGTATTTCAGAGCGGTGTGGCTGTTGCCCCTGTTACAGATTGGAGATATTATGGTGAGTGAAGTGATAGGAACATTTATAAGTCAACATATATCATAAAATGATATAAACATCCATTTGCCAGGATTTGGTACACATATTAAATGTGCGCGTATGACATTTTGTCGAAACTTTTTAAATGAAGTTAAAAGGCTGTTCATTTGTTTCATACCTCTCCATTTTTTTTAAATTAGTAGCTATGATTTTTCTTTAATGCAGGCCTATGATGTCCTTTGTGCTTTCCCATTAATTTTAAAAAGTTTTTTTCAAGGAAAATAAACCTTTCGCCTCCTAGGCGTTTTTTTTAAGTTTAGCGATGGGAATCAAGGAATTTATTTAAACGCCATAACTTTAATCTCGACAATGTTTTTGTTTCTTCGAATTTATAGATTCCATTTATACAGAAAGGTACATGGGAATGCCAGACAAAAGCGATAATTTAATTGGCTATGAGGTAATTAACCTATATTTAATTTCATGAACAGCATCATTCATCAAAATACGTTTTCGTCAGTTATTATAATTCCATGATACGCAATCGTGAAATATAACTGGGTGGGGTTAGGGGATTTGATCACCCTGTGAGCAGAGCCTTATTCTCCTTTGTTTTTCTGGCGCTGCGGTAGCGAGAAAAGGGTGTTTGTATTCAGAGTACTGAGTAACGAGTAATGAGTAATGATTTTTTTTACTTACAGTATAAAGATAAACCATGAAAACATTGATTCCACTGACTCATTGACATTGAGTCTTCAAACGATAATCTACAAGGTGAATAGCATGTTCGCAATAGTAGAATACTAGTAAACGAACCTGCTACTACTGGTGTCCTGTAAAACTTTATAATTAATTTTCAACCGCCATCATAGGTGGCCCAGAAATCGGTGCTTTTTAACCTTAAATAAATCAATCTTGTACATTATGTTCCTTTTAAAGCTGTCAAAAACTCGCGGAATTGTTTTTTCTCGTGCGACAGTCGGTCAGTCTCGCGCGTAATGTAAATAAATTGTCTGCCGTTAATGCAAACACTTTAAAAACATACAAATATTGTGGAAACTAAGAGCAACAACGAAATAAAAACTACAGCATGTTGAGCACGGATAATTTTACTACATTCTTACCAATTTTCCCGTTTCAAATCCTTTCCAAAGTACAAGAAAAAAAGCGAGAGTTTTGAAGGTTTTTTCAGCGGCAGAAATATTTTTTTTCGAAACCTATGTTGGGGTCACTCAATCAAAATTTATTATAAACTTTTACATGACACCAGGCTCGTTTACTGGTATTCTACTATTGCGAACATGTTATTCACCTTGGAGACGATCGTTTGTAGACCCAATGAGTCGGTGGAATCAATGTTTTCATGGTTTATCTTAATAATGTAAATAAAAAAATTCGTTACTCGTTACTCATTACTCATTACTCTGAATACAAACACCCGCGAGAAAATAAGGCTCTGCAGTATTCGAATTCCGCTTTTATTGCGCATGCTCTGATGCTCTGCATTTTGTTGCTTGGTTACATCCAAAAATTTTTTCCGGTGCATATTATTTTGTGCAATTGTTTTATGCGAAGTCAAAAGTACGTAAAAGTACTTTTAATGTGCGTACTTGCCAACGTCTTTCAGACAAATTACAAGAACTTAATTACGGAAACCCTCAATAATTCTAAATATATGCCTCGAAACGTACAACTTTCGTTTGAAGATTTTTTTTCTTGTTACATTGAATATTGGTAGTATCCAAGAAAACAAAAAAAAAGGTCAAGGAAAGGTCAAAAGAAAACAAAGGATCAAAACAATAAACAACAGAGAGCATTGTTAAAGATTTGGCCTAATTTTTCATAAATACTACCAACTGAAGTATTCGAGTCAACGGTTAACCGTCAAATGGTAATCGTGCGCATCAAATAATTAAGCTGGTTTACTTCGTTTATTTCATGACTGTATTACTGCGACATATAACCCAGTTTTGTCTTCACACACTATGGTATCGCAAGCCTTTGTTATTTTTTACATTCTATTTTATTTTATTTTGTCGAAAACTGAAAATGTCAAAAATACCTTGTTTGCTTGAATACCAGTAAGAATCAGGTAAAATAATAAAGTTTCGTATAGGATTGCTTTGTTATAAAAAGGATTATAAAATTCTTTTATCGTGTTGTTCAAAATGGTCATGGCCACGGACGAGAGGCAGGTTTTCAAAATGGCGAATTTTTTTAAGATTCCCAAAACAAGAACAAATCAACGGCATTTATAACAGTCCTGAACCTCATCCTGTAACCCTTTCCCTGAACCTAACCTCAATTTACTGTAGGAATTTTATAAATTTCTGGTTGTTGATTCGTTCTCGTTTTCAGAATCTGGAAAAAACCCCGCCATGTTAAAAACCTATCTCTCGTCCACCCCTTCAGCATCGCCCAGACAAAATGGCTTCCAGCAGCAGATTGATCCCGCAGTACTATGATGTGACAGTAATCCTTTAAGAAACATATATAAAAACATATTAAACAACTTACTCGATTTTATTTCTTTGCAGTATACATCCGTTCTTAAAAATGCCAAAAACATTCCAGATAATTCATTTTTACTGGTGCACGGTACTGGTGATGGTATGTATATAGGCATGCAGTATAGCTTCCACATGGGATATCATTTTTTCCTATAGGCGGCCTATAAAATGTTCTTAATATGATGCAATAATTATAATTACTTGCAATGGTTTTGTAGATCTTTCATTAACTTTTTTGAAGTACAAAGTATGCTTCATAGTTTAGTATTAAAGGGAGAAAGAAAACAGCTTTAAAACACAAATATAGCCAAGGACAGTTTTACTAACCTGTCTGGGGCAATATTTTTTTATTTTCTTTCTTTCTGTTACTTTTTTCTTTGTGGCTTTTTAAAATTTCACAGTTTTATCCTGCTTTTTCCTGCCAACCTCAAATTGTTTTCTAGCACAAATTGTTCCGCGGTCCGCCATATTATGCAGCCCTCTTGCTGGACAAATTTTTCAAATGGCCAATTTGGAAACGAGTTTTTACGAAAAAAATGTATCAATTGCAAAGTGTTTCTGTCACTATAGAAATACAGGGGTCTTTTTCTTCTTTCAAATTATAACTCGGTAAATTTTACCGTAAGGAAACGTTTTAAAGTTAACTTAGCTCGTCAAATGCGTGGCACATGTCACTATTTTCTTGACTATTTAGTTCTTCTACACTTACAGCCACCAACACCGACTAATAAACGGGGGTTTTTTGACAAAAAAAAACGAAGCTGGAAAGTTTTCATGATTTTATACTGTTGGGAAAACAACAGATCTGTCATTATTTGTTGACTATCAATGCTATTTTTATAAATAATTTGGCGACATTTATATACACGTAAACTTCATCTTATAGCCAAATCAATCGGAACGCTCCGGCCGTTAATAGCGTTAGAGGGGTTCCCAAACTGGGGCTAACCATAAATTAGAACGGCTGGAATTAAAACCCCTCGTAGGCTTTATAATAGACGAAATACTGTATATCTAAAATTAATTTAGAAGTTTCGCTCAAAACGGCGGCAGACTTTTGTCACACAATGTTTCGCCTTCAAACTTATATAGCTTTATTTTACAAAACTGGAGAATTGTTTTTCAAATACTTTTGATATTGGACATTTAGTTTAGAAAATTAACCTTTTGACGTTTTTTGTAGATAATGTTCACTTTCAAAACAGCGCACAAATGATTGAAGTTATGACTGAAGCTGGAGTAAAGTTTGAAATGCAGGTATGTTTACAATACAGCATGACCTCTGAAACAGACATATGAAATCCCAAATTTTTTCCTCTCTTTTTTCAGATTTATACGGATAAACACCATTCACTCGAAGGACGAAACATTCATAAACATTTATATCACTTACTAACAGATTTCTTTAAAGACAGGTTAAACTTATAGCGTAATGTGGATTCTGTACAAAAAATATATTATTTTTATACTGATATTATAATTGTACACAAATGTACGGTGAAAATTAAGGATGCGTGTTGACCATGCATAACTATAATGACAATTTTATTGAGAATTCTACAAATTTTAAAAACTTAGTATTACCGACTAGTTGTAGTAGAAGTAAGATTCAGAATAGCAGAATACCCTATCTTTATGAATTCTGGGTGAAAATTTAGATTAAAATTTCCCAGTGGCGGATCCAGGGTAAGTCGAAATAAATTATAGCAGCTCAATTTTAAATTCAAAATAACTTTATAACAATGTCATAGGTTATGAATTTCAAAAGAATAAAATCTAACCAATGAAGTTGCTTTGAAGGTATTTTAAAATGTAAATATATAGAGGCGCGAGAAAAATACGGCCAGCCCAAAAATATGATATTTTAAATTACACCTGTGGTGTTGCTATTTAAAACGAACCAATCACAATACGAGACAAAAATAAAAGGTAATTCGTAATTTTAATTATAACCGTGCAAGTAGGTTGTCAGTCTCATATGTTTGCATGTAACAGCAAAAGCAGTTGGAATTGAATAATTGAGTCATGCTTCAAAAAGATTGTAAAAAACAGGGGAAGTTTCAGCATCGCATGCTGCTACTCATCCTAATTTTGGGCAACGTGTTAACAATCCTTTGGGCTAAGATCGACCCCTCTCCCAGTGGCGGATCTAGCGTAAGTCAAGATAAATTACCACAGCTCATTCTAGGATATGTTTACATTTTAAAATACCTTCAAAGCAACTTCATTGGTTAGATTTTATTCTTTTGAAATTCATAACCTATGACATTGTTATAAAGTTTTTTTGAATTTAAAATTGAGCTGCTATAATTTATTTTGACTTACCTTGGATCCGCCACTGCCCTCTCCCTGCTTGCAATTCTTTTGGGCTTCATCAAGGCTATGAAGGAATTAAAGGCTAGCAGAAAAAGATTAGCTATGATAAAAAACTAATAGATTTTTCACCACTGGAGCTTATTAATTTTTTATGAGCTTCGCCAGTAAGTTATAATAACTACATTGAAACATTGAACACAGGACAATACATTACAATACAAGACAAGTCCCTCGGAACATTACAATATAATCTACCGTATATAAGGCAGGCATTCCACAACAACGTTTAGGCACCAATTACTGCGGACCCGCACAAGAACAAGTCACATAAGTATATACACTGAACAATTACCATATATTCAATTACAGCAGTTTTAAGGAAAATGGCAATATATTTCTTTATCAGCTTGTTGATAAAAACCTTTGAAATAATTGTAACATCCGTTGTTAATTTTTTGGTAACATACTTAGTTTTTGAAATATTGAAAAACAAATAACATTAGCCATCCGCCATCTTCTTTTATACTTAGGTCTATTTTAATGACGTCACAACCTTGGTAGATTGTATAAAACTTGATGTGAATTGGGTAAATCCCGATAAAATTTTCTTGAACACTTCGCAATTTACGTAAGAAGTATTTACATACAAATCAAGTTGAATTTCAACATTCGACATACTTGTTAATTACTTCTTTAAGAGAAAAAGCAATTACCCAGGTTGTGACATCATGGGGTCTTTTAATGTCCAAGGTTAGGGCTTGGTTCGTCATACTGAGAACACGAAATTATTACCTAAAAACTCTTAACTCGTTTCCTCTAAATCGTTTGATCGCTCCAAGGCAACATTTTTAGTTTGGCTGGTCTGGTACTCCAGACAATACACGCGCACAGCGTGATGGGGATTAGTGAAAATAGTGAATATTATGGCAAACGACATGCGGGCGGGGCAAACGACCATTTGGCCATTTTTTCCTCCCCAGCCACGCTGTCGGAATTAGTCGAGTTTCATCGCACAGATTCGGGTTCCGACGAAATACCGAATGTCTCCGAATTTCAGAATTTTCAGTTCTTCGCGTTGGAAAGATGGATGGAACGTGTTTATATCGTCGATGTGGTTATTATAGCTTTTTTCCAAGGTACTATGCTTTATTTTGTATGAGAATTTGTAGTAGAGTGCTTAGATGGTATATATGTATGATTTGTTTGGATGTGGAGCATGAATTTAGCTCGTGAGTTGGGAAGGAAGTTTGGTGATTCATTATTGCACGTGTTGGGTTCGGTCGATCCCAGACTGGAAAGTTTGTACTGCGCAAGCCAAGGGATTTCTCCCTTGCGCACTTTAGACCCTTGGCTGTCCAACATGAGCTCCTCATCTGAATTGTAGAGTAAGACTAAAAGTAAGATTGCACAAGGGGTTGGCGGAAGGTGGTACTTGTTTCAGGATTAGGTTCAGGGTTAGGATTAGGGTTAGGCTTGTCGCGAATTTATTATATTAGTAAATTCAGAGGCGTTTAAGAATTTACTAATATAGTAAATTCAGCTGGGCTGTCTGTATATGCGCATTTTTAGAAGACTGGTGCGGATATGCACAAACTGCAGCACGATCAGCGAAAAATATTGACATTTTTGATATTGACTCTATGAGTTCAAACGATTTTGCTGAAGATAACTAGATACTGTTTTAAACATTGCTTTATTGAAATTATGGTGAAAGTTGGTTCTGACACACACATGTCTGCGCAATTTTCAAAATTTATATGCGCATGTTTTCGGTAAACGATCTGTCTCCTTTGCGCATTTTGCAAACTTTCCAGTCTGGGGTCAATCGTTCATAAAAATCAGATCTGCAGCTGTTACTCTAGATAGCTCCGAGCTTTTAGTCACTTCAACTCCGCGTCAGGTAAACTAACAGTCGACCTTCGCGACAACTTAGTTGGCGTTTGAGCTTTCTGCAACATTTTTAAACTGAAAACATTTGGCAGGCTAAACTTAAGACACACTGAATCGCTCTACTAAATCGCTTGACTCGCATTCTGGCTCCCGCACTCGAAAACGCTTGTAATAGACGGCTGAGATATTGATATGACCCTATCAATTATGCCTATTAATATAGTAATATTATATGGTATGTTTCTTTCCGTTCAAATCAATGGTTTAATTATTAAATGTTTACTCTTTGCTTATTGGTTGATTTGATCGCATAGCAAACGACAGTTTAAGTGGGCGGTACGGCAAAAACAAAGCCAAGCGCTGCAGGCAGTCTTTCAGCACAAGGCTGTGCCCGACTAGACCTCCTGCCACGCATGACGCAGGCTACTGTTACTCTGATCAACTCGATAAAATAAACATCAATTTAATCAAGCCGTTGTTGAAAGACCCTATGTTTTCAGTTTTGAAAAATATGCGAATGAATTGTGCGTTTGAGATTATTTTAGTTTTGATAACACATAATTTGTATGCTAACTGTGCATCTTCTTCGACATAAATTGTGGATCATGACAAACCCGACTGGAAAGGTTGAAAATTGTGCAGCGGGTGTTTACGAAATGTGATGGAAAATATATAGAGAAGATCAAAATTGTGCGGCAGAGATATGCCTTGCAGTACTGACTTTACAATCTGGATGACACCTGCATGCCTGGCCAGTGTAAATGTATCGCCAGTATTAGTTAATATATAATATGGCTTTCAACCAAGGCCGTAGCACCAGTATAGCCATGCCAGGTATAGAGAAAAATGTGCCTTTTTTAGAATTATGCACAGTATTTTCATTGCATTCATACAACTGATAGATAGATAGACATATACAAGTGTCACTTGTATACTGTATGTCTATCTATCTTTTGCTTGATTAAAGAAACCAGTTCATACTGCATAGCCAGTTTAATAGAGGCTTAAATTGTCTGTGACTATAAAATATAGTTAATATAGGAACATGTTTGCGACAATATTAACTTATAGGGTTATTATTAGCACTGATGAAGATCCGAGCTTACAGATAGAAAGCTTTGCGATAATAAACTTACGTGGTGTTTCCACAAAATTGTATTTTGATATTTACTAATTTCTTGTAAGGACCCCCTCCCCTTAGCTAAAAAATGCATATTTACACTGATGAGCATCGTAAGAAGTAACTAGTTGCCTGTAGTTGCAACTAGTTTATTTAATTGAAAGCTAATTGTGAAATCACCAGTAAAGTGCACCAATGGAAAACATACAAAAGGTACTCTAGCTTTGAACATGTGTGTGGTCATCATCCATGGCAAAAGTAAATGTTGAGGGAAAAAGTTGCCCATTTTTTAATAAAAAGATAAATAAGGCTTATGTTGGCTTGTGTACTTATCAGTGATTTGCAGCTTTACTTGCACTGGGTTGGTTGATCAAAATTTGAGTTGGCAGTGATCACAATCATTTCTAAATGTATTAGAAGTATTTCTGAAGAAACCAAAAATAACAAACTGTTTATATGTTTTTAAAAATTTCACATACTGTCAAACTTTTCTCCTGTTTGGTGTCGGTGCAAAGTACCTGTAATAAGCCACCAAATGTTCAGTATTTCAGGAACTTGTCCTCTGATTAAAGACACCAGAGTAAGACACTCACTCTATCTCTCGCTGGTGAAGTGTCACTTAAATTACGCGACTGAAGTCTGGTCTCCGTCAAATATTTCTCTCAAACTCAAAGTCGAAAACGTCCAAAGAAGAGCAACAAGATGGATATTACAGCAACGTAAGGGACAGCAGGAGTACAAGGATCGACTAGTTGCGTTAGATCTTCTACCACTTTGCTATGATAGGGAGTTAAAAGACTTAACATTCTTTTATAAGGCATTGCATGGACACATTGGCATGGACATTTCCAACTGTGTCTCCTTTGTCAATAAGGGACGAACCAGGTCAAGTAATTTGAGAACACTGAAAACACCATATTGTCGAACCAGCACCTTTCAGTCATCTTATTTTAACCTTATAGAGAAACTTTGGAACAAGACCATTCTCGTTACTCCTCAGAGAAACTTCTCTAGTTTAGTGCTCTTTAAAAGGTCAATTAAGGACTTGTTTAAATTGGAGCTGAACAGATCTTTTGACTTGTCAATGCCTTGCACATGGACTTTCGTGCCTGACTGTTCTTGCCACAGGCAATCAAGTAGTCGTTAAATGTCAAGTCTCAACAGGGGCAAGTGATGATATTCCGCGATGATATTGTTCCTACTCGCTTACAAGCTGAGTTATATCATTCTACTATTCATCATTCGCTTCTGTTAGATTGTTCTGCTCTTGTTTTGTTGTGTGGTGTATTGTTTGATGTATTCTGATACTGTACGACGTGTACATACTTTCTATATTACCGTGAGGGAGATGCCTTGCATGAGACGTAGTTACTGTCCCGTGCGCATATTTCCCCTTTGGGCCATTGCTTGCTTGCACATATTTATATTGTGGTTCCAATAAAGTTGTTAAAACAAAACCCTTTCCTCATCAAGTTAATGCTCTGCCAAAAGTCATTTGTTGTTCTAGGTATTCAGATTTCTTCCCACATGGACAGTTAATGGTTAGATAATATGTGTGCACAGTAATTGCCATATACTGTTATGGTGACCCTGCGCTTGAAATGATTCAGAAAATGTCTGGTCAAATTTTCATTTGCTTATCATATACTTTGACATTTTTTGTAGATCTACAGAGTACAGTGCAAATGAAAGTTCCATGAATGCTTATCCAGCTGATCAATCACGAGGAAGTGAACACTGAAGAAAAGTGTGCAGAAGGTCTTAATATTTTCATGTTATATTTTGAATTTATTTAAGTGCTTTGAACATTGTTAGGGTGATTCTCTTGTCACTCATGTGACCTTGCTTTTTATTTTGGTGTCACAAAAGCCATGAAGACCAATTGGACTGTCATGTGTGGCCAGAAAGTCGTAAACTTATGATTTCCACAATAAGTGGCTATGTTTATGTTTTGAAAAAAGTACAGTTCTTTTATCCATCACCAAACATACCTAAAGAACGATGATGTTGAATGTTCAACGTTATATCATTATTCCACAACAATTGCAATAGTGTAGTTTTGAAAAATGTCAGTTTTATTCCAACCCAATTTGATCATCTTGTGCGACCACTTATTATGGAAAGTCTTATGTGCATAATGATGAATGTACTGTTAAAACTCAAGTCCTGTTTGGTTAAAATTAATGGTATAGGTATTCTTGTTTGGCCTAATAGTTTATAAAAACGTACAAAAGGCTTTCTGGTGTCTCTGACTAACGTGTCTGGTTCCCTTACCACTCAGATAAACTGTTGTGAATGCAGATTTTAGGACCAAAACATCTCGTGATCGCTATTGAAATTATTATATTTAAAGTGTTTATGAAACGAAATGGTATTGGGAAGATCAGATGAGATAACAATATAACTTCTTTGGTAGAATATGTCGAAAAGTAAGGCAGTTACAAAAATTCTATTAAAGAAGTTATACTGTGATTTTAACTGATCTTTCCAATGCAATCGAAGAATTGCGGGAGAAAATTTCGTTTCCTTTATTAAATAGTACAGTCTTAATGAAACAGCGCGCATCGAGCGTGTAACGGGCTCGAGCGAGCGAGAAGCGCTCAATTTCTCGAAAGCATCGAGTATCGAGTATTACGAGCGAGGTCACTCGAAATTATCGAGTGCTTCGAGTATCGCGCGATTATCGGGTGAGATTAGCATTTTTATTTACAATACCGAGCATGCGGAAATTTCCGAAATTCACAAGTGTAATGACTAATGTTAGTTTATGTACATTTTTAGCGCGTTATATCGTGTTAACATTGCTCACTGTGAAGACTATTTTCCATTCCACTGTTGTCTGCTCGACTTAGTTTTGTATCTAGATTTATAACATATTATATTATATTTGGAAAAAGTGCTCTCAAGTGAATGCGTCTCAACCGGGAAAGTGAAAAATACTTCAACCGCGGTGACAATCGAACTCACGACCTTGATGTTGCTAGCGTCCCGCTCTACCTCCTGAGCTACGCAGTCTGAGTACGAGTATCGCATCTGAAATCTGAATGTCGTAAACATAACTCGTTTATATCAATCCAGCACTGAACAATACTATGTTCGACAATGATATATGGAACATCACATAAAATACAGTCAAATTATAAATCAATTAAAATTCATTTCACATTATTCTATTTATTTGAATTTTTTGTTTAAAATTGAAGTTGGCAATGTTAGAAACACAATCAGTAAAATATGACTCCGAAGTTTGAAATTTATACCCCTGTCAATTTTTTTTTATGAAAAATAATCGTTTCTTCGTGATTTTTCGATGTTTGGAAGAGGTTTTTAGAAAGGTACTTTCCACTGTTTCCAGAGGAATCTTGTGCCTTCATAACATGTCGCATTTATGCATGTCGCAAATGCATTAAAATAGGTTACTAATTTGTGTATTTATTTAGTCCGAATCGTAAAAACACATAGCTGAAGTAAAATGATATCTTTCATCTAGATTTATCTCTAAGGCTTATATTGCTTCGTGTGTGAAAGAGTGCACGCACTGCTTAAAGTCGTTGGTTTTCTCCGGGTTCTCCCCTTTCTTCTCACAGTAAAAATTTGTGTTATTGGTAAGATTGATAGTAAGTAGGTTCTACAGGGTGAGTAAAAAAACTGATGCCCTTTCAAATTTAAATTAGCCGCGAATTTGATGACGGTTTATTCCCATGGGTCTGTATGTTGTCTTGTTTCTGACTTTGTCTTGTTTCTGACAAATCTTGCACGGCTACAATCATGCATTTTAACTTCTACAGGGAACTACTTCACTTCTACATATAAATATTCTTACACTTATTTCGCCGAAACGCCTTCATTTGCATGGTTTCGATGTTAGACCCATATATGGGTTCGTATAAACATAATGAGCGAAATACTTGGTATATGAACCCTGCCAATATTTTGCACTCTACATTGACCGCAGTGTTAGGCTATTTAAACTCCAACGATAGATCGTTTTCACTAGTTTTTTTTTGTATACCCTGTATTTTTTGCGCAACTTTAATTCCCTTCGGAATCGAGCCTGCTTTGTTTTTATCACAGCTGTTGTAGTTAAATAGTTAATTGTTCACAATGAGTTACTAGTTCCATAGTTCTTGCTTACCAAAGCGAATTTTAAAGCACCAAGATTACTTACATCATGTTATTAATCAAAGAGGATTCTCATAATCATGTCAAGTCCCTGCTTCGATGTGTATATCTACTTAAGGTGGCTCGATACAGTTTTCAAAAAATTAAGCTATAGTTTACTTTTAAGTTAAAACACTTTTAATTTTTGCGCTGCTAAATTTAAATAAGTCCGTATTGAATTGTTCATGTATTTTAACATATTTTCTTTCAAATTATGGCAGTTTTGACGGCCACTGCTCCGTAGCTATGGCAACACTTGCGTGTGAAGAAGCACGGTGACCCCAATTTTTTTCTTCACATCATGTTACAAACACCATAGACATAGGCTAACATTGGGCAAAATTTTAAAAAATTCTATAACGCCAATTTTTTTAAACTACAAAAATACTGTTTTCTTGAAAAACATTTTTTCCACATTATAGAAGTTTTTTATTTTTTGTGTAATGCAAGACTTTTGTAGCGCGATACTGCATACCAAATTTGAAGATAGCTCACCGTGCGAAATAAGGAGATATAGCACATTTAGTTTTAAAAATTGAATTTTTTAATGACGTCAGCAATTAGTAAATCCGCATCAGTTTGCATTTTTTACGCGCGAAATGACGTCAACATCTCACATGACATGCAATATTCGATATTTTACGTATAGATTTGTTGTAAAGAGATATATAAGAAGATTTGTGTGAATAACATTAAATTTGGCGCATGCGTCTTTATTTGTGAGCATTATATATCGAGTTTCCTTAATCAATATTTGGTCAATGATTTAGGCACTCGTAGCAATTTTGTTCTAGGCATTGGAATTCTAACAATAGATCATTCTCAGTAGTTTGTGTTTTTGATACACTCTGTACTAAGTGCAAAAAAAATTGCGGCGGTCAAAATCGCATTTTTTTCGCCGTTAGGAATCTATTAAAAGTCTGTTAAGATTTAAATATGAAGCTTTGGCAGTGAAAGTGATACCAAGTGACTTTGACTTTAACCTTTGATGAATGTTTACAACAATAATTTAACGCATATTACAGCGAGCTGCCCGAGAGAATGCGTACAAGGTTTATGCAACAATATATCGAATGCAAGGTTTATGCAATACCATATATTTAATGATGCCGTTCGCCTCAGTTATTATCTGTCAAATAATTACTTAGTCCTCTCTAACGCTTATTAAGGTAGTTTTCTTTTTTTAACATCGTATTGTTGTTTAGTTTTTCAATGCATGCCCAGTAAAAAGCGAGTACACCAACCATTAACCAAAGACAGAACAAGGTGGGAACGAACTGATATCGACCTAAGAAGTGAATCACTCCTCGTGTTCATCAGAAGATGTCACTATGCAAGTACTGTGACAATTTAGGGTTTGTCAAAGTCATTTTAGACATTTACAGTAAAATTTTCGTTCAGTTTCCAATATTTGAAATATTTTGAAACATCATTTTCCCCGTATTTTTTTCTTGTTTTAGTATAGGTGATGTTCTATGAAGAGAAAATGACCACCATATGAAACCATAAACAGCATCGATAAAACGAGACCAATCGAAACCATGACGATGCAAAGATGTAGTACTAGTATGTTTGTTGATGTTATTACTCCGCCTGCCGTAGGCGAGGCGCAGTTTTAAATTCGCCCCATCTTTGTTTTATTTTTCTTATTATTTTTTTTATTTTTTTTCGTTGTCACAAGTCGTTGCAGCGCTCATGGGTGATACCGCTTGGCACAAGCCGCGTGAGCCGACCTAACACAGTGTTTAAACTGAATTTCTAGCGGAATATGCCAACAAAACACGCATTTTAACATGTATGCCAGAACATCTAAACCGCAAGAATGAGCGCAAATTCAACTGAAATATCTTTATACAAAACAGAATTTTTAACGTGTAATAGTGAACAAAAATGGAAAGGAAGGTTCTTTATCAAAACATTGCTCCAGAAGTGTTTTAAAACGGCAAATTTTGATAGACTCCATCATTCTATGATGAAGGAGAGAGTCTAGGTAATGTGTTCCTAATTCTAATCACGAAGTATTCGTTGGGATTTCTTTCCTTGGTTGTCTATACCTATGTTGAGATGCTGATATTTCGTGCAAAATGATTTATTTGCTTGTGGGATCTCATACATATATAAAAGGTAAGAGACATTTAACATTCCAATTCCAGAAATACATATGTTAGTCTAAAGCCCGTTTTCCATTTTTTTCGTGCGACGCGAAGCGAAAACAAAAATTCGGCAACGTGATTGGTTAACATTGGTTGGCAAAAAAATTTGCCGCGAACAAGTAGGAACCGTTCGTTCTTTTTTTCCTGTTCGCGCGAACAAATTCGCCAAGTGGAAAACGGGCTTAAAGTTTCCAACAAATTTTATCGTGGAGACTTCAGGCTGCAATGTGCTACAGAACTGATTTAAATGATGCTACAGGTTAATATATTTACGTATTGTATACACTTTTAGTAAAATTTTCTTTACTTGCAACTACCCAAAAATTAAACAGCCTTATGGTGGTGGTATTATGACAAAAGAATCTTGTTTATTATATGTACTATGAAAGTCTTTAATTTAAATTAAATTCTAAAAAATGCAATCTTACTAGGACTCTGGGCAGAGTGCCTGGTAAGTCACTCAGACATTGATTTTTGGTTATCTTAGTGATTACATAAGATGTGCTAGCAATGTCTTAAAATGCCTTGGAAGGTACCCTAATAATAACTGATTTAAAAAGGAGTTCGTTGGGCGGAACAGAAATAAGTGAATATACCCCACCCCCAATGAACGCTCTAGTTACAGCCTCGTGCCCATTTTCGTTTTGGCAGGCGGAGTGAACGCCTTAGCAGGCGTCTTGTTTTATACAGTGGTGTTATAATAGTATCAACTCGAAATGGATGGATATGACGTTGTGAACGTTATTTCGATCTTCAAATGTTTCAGGATTCTATAAATATTTATAATGACCTAACGATTTACACAGGAACCATAATAGCACATTAATACATGATCCTCGTTTACTGATTAAAAATCCACGCACGCGAGTGGTTACCTGGTAACAACGAGTGCATATTCATTCAAAATGTCTTCAAATTTTCTCGTTTCCATTTGTCACTTCAGCTTTCGTTTTAATACCTGTAGTTGGATTCAAAGCACTCAAAAGCATAGGTGGTACGTTACTATATTTTTTGTTTTGATGTGTCACAAAAGTGTTTTATTATGTCACGCCTGTACCATATTGCTATTAAGTTAATTTAAAAAAAGGCCCTGGAGGGGACTTAATCAGAGTGCACCTAATTAGGTTTTCAGATTCAATTCCTGGAGCCAGGTAGATGTGCGCTAACTGATATACACTAACTATGACTTAGTATAGTTAGTTGAGGTAAGTACGAAATTTAAAATAGTATAACATTAATTTTCTCCTTATTTTAAGATGTTTGACTGGATATGTGTGAACGTGTTACCAACTGCACTGGCGCGATGTTCTATGAAGAGAGAATGCCAATCAGATGAAACCATAAGCACCATGATAAAACCATAAGCACCATGATAAAACAAGACCAATCGTAGTCAACAACGATCCAAAGATAGAGTGAACGTAAGTTTGTTAATTTATTTACTGTTTCCATTTTCTTTGTAAGTTCAGCTTTCGTTTCAATAAAAATTAATATCAGGAACTAGCATTACAAGTGTCGGTGGTGAAGTGACAAGCACAGAAATACATAGGATCTTTCACTGCTTGAAACTATATAAACATCATTCGATAGCCCTTCGTCAGGAGGTTAGTATTTAAGGTAGTGATCCATTACTTTATTTTCTGCGTACTATGTTTTGTAATGTTATGTCAAGCCTGTAACCATATTGCTAGTAAGTTTTTCAAAAAGGCCCTGGAGGGGACCTAATTAGAGTGGACCAAATTAGGTTTCCAGGTTCAATTCCTGGAGCCATAAAGATGAAGATGTGGGCTAGCTGATATATGCCAACTAAACTTAGTATAGTTAGTAGAGGTAAGCATACTAAATTTAAAATAATAGTGGGTGTTTACGGTTACTGTTAAGGTAGGTAAGTCTGTTTGACATGAACAGAAGGTAACTCTAATCTACTATAGTTAGTATACTAGAGTTACCTTAGACCCTGTTTACACTAGAGCAAAAGTTTCCGGATTCGTAAAAATATCCGGATTCCTTGTCTTTCAGGTCTACGGCGTTTACAATGCACGTTCTCACATAACTATTGTCAATACATGAAGCACAACCGTGATTCTACCAATCTTATTTTGTGGTTTTTTGAACGATTTTGACAGTTGAAATTAATGGCGATACATTCGAGTTCACTCAAATTCTTTTACGGAAAGAGTTCGCAAGAGAAGTCTTTTCGGATTCAAACTTTCTCGGATACAAAGATCCTACAAACTTCCGGATTTGAAAGTTCCGGATTCATAATCTATCTGTGATAATTTTGTATCGGATTCATGTTCCTTAGCGTAAAACGAATCCGATGTCAAAACATTCCGGATTAGCGACGAATCCGGAATCATTTGCCCTAGTGTAAACGGGGTCTTAGTTGACTAAGGTAACTCTAATCTACCTTAGTGGTAGACTACAGTTACGTTAGTTAACAATAAGGTATAGAGACGGTAACTTTACTAAGGTTAACTCTAGTAATTCTAGTCTACCATTAAAGTAGACTAGAGTTACCTTAGTCAAGTAACCTTAGCCAGTCTATGGGTAACTCCAGTATACTAATAATAGTAGATTAGAGTTACCTTCTGAGCATGTCAGATAGACTAACCTACCTAACAGTAACCGTAATAACTAGATTATCGTGAGAGCTATAAAGCTACGAAAACTGGTAGGGGTGGAAATTAGAATGGTCGGGGGTGGTTAGTGGGATTAAGTTTAACTGTAAGTACCTACATAGTGCTATTTAAATTATTAGACTTACCGCTACATAAATAGCACTATGGAGGTACTTACAGTTGAACTTAATCCCACTAACCACCCCCGACCATTCTAATTTCCACCCCTACCGGTTTTCGTAGCTTCATAGCTCTCACAATAATCTAGTTATTACGGTTACTGTTAGATTGGTAAGCCTATCTGACATGCTCAGTAGGTAACTCTAGTCTACTATAGTTAGTATACTGGAGTTACCTTACTTGACTAAGGTAACTCTAGTCTACCTTAGTGGTAGACTAGAGTTGCGTTAGTTAACTAAGGTAAAGTTACCGTCACTCTACCTTAGTAACTAACGTAACTCTAGTCTACCACTAAGGTAGACTAGAGTTACCTTAGTTAACTAAGTTAACTCTAGTATACTAACTATAGTAGATTAGAGTCACCTTCTGAGCATGTCAAATAGACTTACCTACCTTAACAGTAATCGTAAGCACCAACTATTATTTTAAATTTAGTATGCTTACCTCTACTTACTTTACTAAGCTTAGTGTATATCAGCTAGCCCACATCTTCATCTTTACGGCTCCAGGAATTGAACCTGGAAACCTAATTAGGTCCACACTAATTAGGTCCCCTCCAGGGCCTTTTTTAAAAACTTACTAGCAATATGGTTATAGGCGTGACATAACATCACAAAACATAGTACGTACAAAATAAAGTAATGGATCACTAACTTAAATACTATCCTCCTGACGAAGGGCTATCGAATGATGTTTATATAGTTTCAAGCAGTGAAAGATCCTATGTATTTCTGTGCTTGTCACTTCACCACCGACACTTGTAATGCTAGTTCCTGATATTAATTTTTATTGAAACGAAAGCTGAACTTACAAAGAAAATGGAAACAGTAAATAAATTAACAAACTTACGTTCACTCTATCTTTGGATCGTTGTTGACTACGATTGGTCTTGTTTTATCATGGTGCTTATGGTTTTATCATGGTGCTTATGGTTTCATCTGGTTGGCATTCTCTTCATAGAACATCGCGCCAGTGCAGTTGGTAACACGTTCACACATATCCAGTCAAACATCTTAAAATAAGGAGAAAATTAATGTTATACTATTTTAAATTTCGGATACTTACCTCAACTAACTATAACAAAATTTGAAGACATTTTGAATACCAGGTAGCCAATCGCCTGCGTGGATTTTGAACAGTGAACGAGGATCATATATAAATACCACTTATAAAAAGAATCCTGAAACATAAGACCAAAATAACGTTCACAACGTCATATTCATCCACTTCGCGTCGATACTATTATAACACTACTGTATAAAATAAAATCAACAAACATATTAGTACTACATCCTTGCATCGTCGTGGTTTCGATTGGTTTCGTTTTATCGATGCTGTTTATGGTTTCATCTGGTAGCCATTTTCTCTTCATACAACATCACCTATAATAAAATAAGGGGAAAATGATGTTACAAAATATTTCAAATATTGGAAACTGAATGAAAATTTGACTGTTGTAGTATATTGAAATTTAAACATCAAAATCTCCAATTTTATATCTGAGTTTATCTGAACAAGCACATTTCTTTGCGTGAACTCAACCTTAAACTGTATTATATTTTTTCTGGACAAATTCATTCCTGCGTGGTGAAGGAAGAAAGATAGTTAAATGTTTATTTCTGTTTATTCCAGCTATTTTTTCTAGTATTCTAAATTTATGTTCTAAAGTCTTCAACTTCACAAGAAATGAAACAGTTTTATGTTGAGCACATACATAAAATAACGCGTACTTACACGAAAGCCAAAATACAACCAAAAGGCCAAACATTTTATTCAAGGCCAAACAAGAAATAACAAGACGCCTGCTAAGGCGTTCACTCCGCCTGTCAAACGAAAATGGGCACAAGGCCAGGCAGGGCTGTAACTAGAGAGTTGATTGGGGGTGGGGTACATTCACTTATTTCTGTTCTGTCCAACTAATTCCTTTTTAAATCAATTATTATTACGGTACCTTCCAAGGCATTTTAAGACATTGCTAGCACATCTTATGCAATCACTAAGATAACCAAAAATCAATGTCTGAGTGACCTGCCAGGCACTCTGTCCAGAGTCCTAGTAGGATCGCATTTTTTAGAATTTAATTTAGATTAAAGACTTTAATAGTACATATGTTAAACAAGATTCTTTTGCCATAATGCCACCAACAAATAGCTGTTTTATTTTGCAAGTAAAGAAAATTTTACTAAAAGTGTATACAATACATCAGTCTATTAAATCCATCAATTTATTAAATCTATTCTGTAGCACACTGCCTGAAGTCTCCACGATATAATTTGTTGGGAAAATGTTGGCTAGCCTTTTGATATATTGACCAGCTTTGAATTAGATATTTGATGTGTTGATAAGGTGTCAGGTAAATATTTGGCATGTTTATAAAATGTTGGTAAGGATTTTGACTAGTTGACAAGTTTTCGAGCAGACTTTTGACATGTTGATAAGATCTGAGTTATGCTCCTAGTTAGATTTTTGGCATGTTGACAAGATGTCGGTTAGGTTTTTGGCTTGTTGACAAGATGTCAGTTAGGCTTTTGGCTTGTTGAAAAGATGTTGGTTAGGCTTTTGGCTTGTTGACAAGATGCCGGTAAGGCTTTTGGCTTGTTGACAAGATGTCGGTAAGGCTTTTCACTTGTTGAAAAGATATCAGTTAGGCTTTTGGCTTGTTGACAAGATGTCGGTTAGACTTTGACCTGTACATGCCCACAAGTTGTCAGTTAGACTTTCGACATGCTGACAAAGTATTTACTTCCAGAAAGCTTCAGGTGTCAGTTAAAACATTGGTATATAGGCAGGGTGTCTGATAAAGTTTTAGCAAATTAAGAAAGTGCCAGTTGAAATTTTACTAAATTTAAGTTAAATTTTGTTCTTTTTTTTATTTTGCATTTTTGAGTTTTTTTCTTGCTATTTTAATAATTATAGCAACAATCTTTACAGTAATCGACTTAAAAGTATTTCTGTGATCTGTATTTTCTGTGATATCCAATTTGAAATCCTTTCTCTGAGTCAACTATTCAACGTGACGTTCTAACAAAACAAGTAATAAAATCGCTCATAAAAACAACAAAAATTAAAAATTAGACTAAGCTATTAAGTCTGAAGTCTCCACGATATAATTTGTTGGGAACTTTAGACTAACATATGTATTTCTGGAATTGGAATGTAAAATGTCTCTTACCTTTTATTTGCCGTTTTAAAACATTTCTGGAGCAATTTTTTGATAAAGAACCTTCCTGTCCCTTTTTGTTGACTATTACATGTTAAAAATTGTGTTTTGTATGTAGATATTTCAGTAGAATTTGCGTTTGATTCTTGTGTAGAAATTTCTAAATTTCCTTAAAAGTAGGAATACAACAGAAAATGACGGAAGCACGCTCTCATCGCTCCTCGGTAAAGTTTCGCGGTGGAATTTGTCGTTTTAAAACATTTTGCATGAGAATTTTTGCACGTAAAACCTTCTTGCGGTTTAGATGTTCTAGCATACATGTTAAAATGCGTGTTTTGTTGACATATTCCGCTGGAAATTGAGTTTAAACGACGTGTTTAGGTCGGCTCACGCGGCTTGTGCCCAGCGGTATCACCCATTAGCGGCGGCACCGACTTCTGACACCGAAAAAAAAAACAGAAACCGGGCGAATTTAAAACTCCGCCTCGCCTACGGCAGGCGGAGTAAAAAGGCAATTTAATTTTAATTTTGTGAATTTCGATTACAAAACATGCCTTGGACTGTCGACCAATTGATTTCGTCAGGCGATTACAGACTTGTGAGAGGAGGGGGGTAGCCTAATTACTAAAATGTAGTGAAAAAAGGACTTTCCATCTAATGGTGGGAGCAGGTTGGCGGGAACACTGGAGAATAAAGGTCCTGTCACAATGCAATTTTTCTTGCAACTTGAAATGCAATTCTACTATTGGGAGATGTAAAATTGGCAAATGCAAGTTTCCATCACAGTTTGCTGGGGTTTTTTAACGTACCAAACATTTGTCACAAATTTACTTAAGAGTAGATTTTCCCTGTAGCAAAAAAGATGGCAAATGTCGATTTTACCAGAGTGCATGGCAGTCTGAAATTGTTTAAAAAGGCAAATTAACGTCTTTTGAAGAACAGACAGAAGACAATAGGTTATTTTCACACTTGTGTTAACATTTCAATCCAGTAGCTTTGCTTCTTGTCATCTTTTCCCACGTATTCTTTCTTGATACCTGCAATGCATTCTGGTAAAATCGACATGTCGCCATCTTTTTTGCTACGGTGAATGCAAGGAAAAGTGCACCGTGTGACAGGGCCTTAAGGGTAAGAGGTGAATAGAGAAGGAGACGGAGCAGGATGTGGGAGTCGTGCAAGGTCGGGAGGTTAAAAAAGAACAAGGAATGTTATGTTTTTAATGCCTTTTGGACTTTTCTTGAGGCAATTAAAATTCAAACTGTCAAATCCAAACACTGTACAGAATGGCCGACTTTACGTGGTCTTTAGTTTTTACACAACCACTTGCATTGTTATCTTTTGCAGTTTGTTTACCATTTCAGTTATCTATCTTCAATAGAATTCTTTGAAATTTGTTTGTAGATCGACAAAATGCTTAACCTCCTCTCAACAACTGGCAGATTATGAAAAATGAAATTGTTAAAGGTATTGGAATATTGCATGTACAATATTGAATATGGGACAATTTGGGACAGTATAATTTTGGACATGACGGTTTCATTCTCACCTAATTTGACGATTATTTTGTGGGTACACATACCGTGGAATCTCATGTGCTCCAGAAGCATTTTAATCTTAGAAAAAGTCAAATAATGATGAACTGTGTTTTAAAAGAAAGTTAGAATCTTATTTGGTTCAAATCAATTGAATTATGGCCCAAGAGTTCATGAAAACACATACAAAAGGCTTTCTTAAAAAACTGAAATATCAAATCTAGCAATTTTATATGTTATGCCTCTAAACAACACAATTCTGTTTCTAAAAATTGGTACCCTACTAGACCTATATGCATGATTATACTAATTTGGACATATTTATTTTTACCCATTAAAATATAAATTTGTGTTTAATCATTCGTGTTTGTCATTATTTGACTTTGTAATGTTGGTTAAACATAAGGAGATTGAGGTGACTTTGCCAGAAACAAAAACATCCATTATTATACTAAAATTTCAATATATGTAGCAATTAAAACTAACCACAGGAAATATATTTCTACTTTTTAATTGAAATGTTTCTGTTATATGCACTATATCATATTTTTGATAAAAAATTACAACACCTATGTTATTTCCTGGTTTACTATCTCAATCATCTTTTGTTTAAGCTGGCTTTGAGTGTTCATTTGAAAGTTTGGAAAGTTCATTTGAAAATCACAATAGTTCTCAATGTTATATTGGACCCTTTAAAGTTAAAAAAATACTTTGTAATATTTTATACTACTGGTAATTTATCCTAGATACAGACTTTGTGATTTTGTACTAGAATGTTGACTTTCAAACTTTAAGATGAACTACTTATTAAGGACAAAATAAGCTAGCATATTGTCTTTTGTTTACAAAGTGGAACTTGTTTGGAATTGAGATGAACTGATGCAGTTGTTCTTTAACTTTATCAATTAATTACATATCTTAAATGAAAAAGAAAACCACAACTTGCCAAATAAATTCTGTGGGCTCTTTTTATTAGCAAAGAAAAGATGTGGCGGATGTAAGAATTTAAGAGTAAAAAAGTTTCCTTGGACTAAAAAAATTGACAGTATGCCAGATTTTCTAGATAAACAAGCAGTACAGATGTCGGCCAATAATAAGTATAAGTAACTACAATTTTTAATTTTAAAAGTTTTCTATTGATGCCTGGATACAGTAAATACTTTACCAGAGTTCTTCGTATTACATCGACTTGAAAAAGTTTTAAGTCACATGAAGCTTTTAGTTGATACTATGCAATTTCAAATTTTACAGACTTCTTAATTAACATGCCAAATTTACCTTGTTGAACATAAGGTCTTTCCTGAGAAAAAGTAAAACTGTCTGGCATTATATGGAGTAGAATAATTTAAATTAGTTTGAGACTTTGATTTGATAACAATTTTGATTTGTACTATTTACAATACAAGTGACCGGGTTGTATCGGATATACAAACCCAAGCTGAAGGCGAGATATCTGACATACACAGATGCGAATGTTGTAAATGGCTTGTGAAACTCGTCAATTTTATACATCAGATCTATAGCAAAGTGATTTTGAAAATACCGATTCTGTAAGATGAGAAAATGATTTCTTTTGTGTTTCCTGTATGATTTATTACTTTATAAGTTTTTTAATTAAAATTACAACATATTGCCTACTGGAACTTTTTATATTGTTTGGTTGTGGTGAATTTGTATTTTGGCAATTGAAATATTTCTGAATTTGTATGTGCATTTCCTTTGCTTCAGTTCAAGTTTACATTTCAAATATTCCACTTTGTAATACTTGCGTGGTAATAATAATATAAGAAAACAGGTTTACATGGCTCTTGAATATAGTCTTTTCAACAAGTAAGTAAAGATGAATTTATACTTCAAAGAGATATGTTCCTAACCTGACAATGGTACCTTCCAAAAAGACTAAATTTAAATTGATTCTTCGAATAAATTTTTTACTTTTCAATCCAAGATCAATCTAAGTTATGTATTTCTACTTTTATTTTGGTCTCTTTAACACTGAAACTATCAATTGTATATAAAGCAACTTCACTATCGAGTGACTTCATTAGTTGCTGGGCAAAGCCAAAGCATTGATTTTTCGGCTGTTTTCAATGAAAAATAGAATTTTGCCCAAAGTTATCTCAAATAAATTATCACAATTTGAACAAAAAGCTTCTGTTCTTGTGCCCACCAGAAAAATGAGATGTCTGAGACTTTCTTTGTATTTTTTTGCGAAAAATAAATCGCATGCACTGTTATGCAAAGAAAAGTGTAAGAGATTGGTTTCTGAAAAATGTCGTGCTACACACAATATTCTAAAAATGCTTGGTTTTTATTCTATGTATTTTTGAATTTTTTGTTAAAAAAAATAAAGGTAGCAATGTTTAGTGCATTTCACATTGTCAGGTTAGAAACGCAATAAGAAAAATGTGGCTCCGAACATTACAGCTTGGTCAATTTGGAATTTATAAAAAAATCGTTTCTTCGTTGTTTTTCGACGTTTTGAAGGGTTGTTTCGAGTACAAAAAAGTATTTTTAGGAAGAATTATGTGCCCACGTTACATGTCTCAAAGCCATCAAAATTCGTTGGTAATTCGTGCATGTATTTTTTCTGACTTATAAAAGCACAATTGATTAAAAATGATATTTTTCTTTTGACAAAAATACCTTTCTTCTGTGAGGCTGGCTGTATTTGAAAAAGCGTTGGTCAACGCTCCGCCAAAACTCGTGGGTTTTCTCCGGGTACTCCGGTTCTTCCCACTGGGAGAGTTGACAGGGTAGTTACATATGGTTATAAAAATGTGACTAACTTTTGAAAACCTTTCTACTTAGACTTGTTAAGCCTTCTCGTCATCTCTATCAGTTGCATGTTTTGAGCCACATGTTTTTCTTTGTAATTGTGAAACAACTCGTTATATGCTGGGTAAACCTTTGCAAAACTCTCAAAATTTATCACTTCAAGTTGTTTCATTGTTATAATATATTTTGAAGTATAAACATTTACTTACGTTGAAAAGACCCAAGTTTTTTAGGACTTTGTTCATTCACTTGTGTTATTGTTCTCTCTGCCATGTTCTGTTTTCTTCTGTTGTTATTTTAATAAGTACAATGTGTGGTAGTTAATCTCTTTTTATTGTTATTCAAATTGTATGTAATCTTTACAAATTTTTTCAATAAATTGTTTACAAAATTTACTTGTGACCCCTTTTTAATTAAAAATTCAATTCCCATGGGAATTGAGAAATTGAATAAAAAAAATCCCCCTACCCCGGCCAGCTCCCCAAGTGCCACTTCCACCTAAGTAGAAGTACTTATACATGTAGTACAAGTACTTCTACTTATTCACGGTGGAAGTAGCACTCGGAGAACTGGCCGGGGTAGCCGGCAAAGAGAAGACCAACTTTGCAAGTGCTAATACAATTGCTAAGTTGATCTTCCCTAGAGAGCAGCCGCGCGTACCTAACAAATTAAAACAACAAACGTTAGTGACTTAAGTACTTAGCATGCAAATTTGATTCCCAAAGCCAAAATGTCAAGTGCCCCCCGCTGATCCTACCAACTGCCTACCTGCCTCAGTTCTAAGCTGTCTTCCTCAGTTCTAAGCTCCTGCATTCCATTCGTTACCTTCACTTTCCTCACCATCGCACAGTCACTCACAGCTGATAAACCCGCATGCACCACCACCACCCCGACTGCCACCCAATTTCGAAAATTAAAAGAGTTAAAATTTCGGTAAAGTATGCATTTTAAATGCAATTTATTTGGATATTTTAGATCAAACGTAAACAGAAAAAGCTCGTACATAAAAACAGGTGAGAATTCTATTTAAAATTTGCTTGCAAAATATAAAACTTAATTCGCATTTTTCTTAGTTAATAGTATAGATCAATTTAGTTGATGTTGAAACCTACTCTTAACTGTTTTGTTAGAAGTGACGACAGATTTTGGTTTTTAAGCATACTTTCAAAAATTTTAATTCCTTTAATAAACCTAACCCCATGCAACTTACACACGGCGCACACCCTCGCAGTCCATACATTTAGCTAATAAATTACGTTATAAACAAAAAAGCAAAATAAAAAGATAAATTACGTTATCTCTAGCTACTTAAACCCACTTAGACTGAGTTTTTGATTGAATTTTCAAACGTAAAACCTTAGCTGAATGGGCATGGGCTTTTCGTTGTGTTAACTGTTCCGGAGTAAATATAAACCTGGGGCCGGTTGTATCAAAGGCGTTTAGCTTAAACGGTGGATAAGTGAAATTTAAAAATCAGTTTTACACCCAGTACGGAACCGAAATTATGAGTTGAAATAGAATAAATATTTAGTTTTATATATAATTGTTCTTCTCAGGTCAAATAACTTCAGCTGGTTTGTTTATACAACATGGAAACGTGTTTCATATTTTTGACTTATCCACCGTTTAAGCTAAACGCCTTTGATACAACCGGCCCCTGATACTTACCAAAGTCCAAGGCTGGGTCAAATAAGCATGAGAATTAGGCAAAAATAAAAAGCAATTGAAACTCAACAGATTCACTAAAGATGTGTTTTTTTTGGCAACTTATATCCTTAAGTGTAGATGACATGCAATTTTTAATGCCGTAATTCTCACACTTATTTAACCGAAACGCCTTCATTTGCATGGTACCTCGCAGCTGCTCTCAAACCACCTTCGTAATTTGCTTTAGTGTACACAAACAATGACTTCATTGTTCCTGCTTACCAAAACAAATCTGAAAGCACCAAGATACTTATCATATTAATAATCAAAGAGGATTCGCATTATGCAGTAATTACCATAAACAGACGCATCACCATTGAAACAAAGCATGCCGTATTCCCATGGGAATTTAAAATGCACAAAAAAATATAATGATCCTACTGATTTGCATGGATGTATGAACCAAATTAGCTAAGAAACAAAGAAATGATATATTCCCTTGGGAATTTAATGTAGCAAAAAGATGGCGGGTGTTGATTTTACCAGAATGCCTTGCGGTCTGAAATCGTTTAAAAACTTAAGGTAAATTAACCTCGTTTGAGGAACAGACAGATAGGTTATTTTGTCACTTGTGTTAAAATTCCGTCCATTAGCTTATGTTAAATATCATTTCACTGCTATTCTTGATTGATACCCGCATTAAATTCTGGTAAAATCGACATGCCACCATTTGTTTTGCTACGGTGAATTGGAATACAAGTCAAATTTTCTCGCTTTTTAACCAGAGAACACATTCTTTAAAGGTAGAACGACGGAATTGATCGTTTACAATCGACGCCATCTTTGTTGACGTTTGAAACACATGGCAACCACAAAGTATCTATTCATTATATCTGATCCTATCGAGCCATACATCTTTAAAGTATCATTCATAATACGCTAAAACTAACGATGAAATAGTAAATTGACACAAGTACTTCGCTGTAAACAGCTGAAGTAATCTGCAGAGTCAACCAAGATGGCGCCCAATCACACGAAATGACGGCATGTGCAAACCAAAAATAGTGACAAAATGCATCAACTATAATTTAGTGGCATTATTACGAAACTTATTTTTGTAAAACGTTCAATCCTACATGTTATTTTGTTTTGTTTTCAGAAATATCCAAATCCAAATGTTAGAGACGAAATTTCCAGGCGTTAAGGTATTGTTTCTTTAAAAAATATTGTCGACATTTACCATATTTTTACCTGTTTTTTGACTCGAAAATTGACTGCCAAACTCCTAGGTATTCTATTTAATTATTTTGTTGAATGTATTTGATATCAATGTTATTTCAATCCAATTTTTTTCACTTAATTTGCTGTCTTCTCTTTTTCATTAACGAGAAATATCTATTAAATCCTCTTTGATCCCTCAATAATAAGTATCTTGTTTTCTACTAACTTGCACATTACCACTACTTTCTATTACAATGTCGTGTCTTCTCATTCTTGTGGATTGTTGTTTTGTGGGTCTTGTCGTCCAGGATCGTTCATTCTTTTCTTTTCTTGTGCGTTTTTTTCGCATCCCATCACCCTTTGCAATAGTAGAAAGAATTAAATCATGAGATGATAGTTACGAGTAATTTATAAACTATAACATATTAAACAATTATTGGATGAGGTTTTTGTGATATGCGGAATTATCAATGTCGAGGTAAGAGTTATCAGCCGAGCCGAAGGCGAGTCAGATAACTCTTACCGAGAGATTGATAATTTTGCATATCACAAAAACCGAATCCGATAATTGCTTTATTATACATTTTAAGTCTTTTTCCTCGAGCAATTGACGCATTTCGCCCTCGGAAGAGCTTAAAAAGGAAGATGCCATAACATGAAACAGAAAATATCGAAAAAATGTTGTTGCCATGCCAACCATTGATGCCAACGAATACCGCATACTGTAATAATATGCACCGTAGGCTCAACATCCAGATAACTCAGTTATCTGCTAGCAGATAACTGAGTTATCTGCAGATTGTGTGATAGTCGCATTTATCTGCATACAACTGATCAATCACAACGCATAAAACAACTGCAATGTATAATAAAATAGTTTATTAATTAGGCCGGCCAAATTATTGTGTAAGCTGTTAATATGAAATTTTTTTATTAAAATCTCGAGAATCATTAGTAAATCGTGAACAAAACACAAAAGAAAATCATAGCCGTGAAGGAGTCTTTATTTCTCACACGCACACAACTTGCAGCTACCCTAATTTATGATTTTAAATCAAAATATCTCGAGAATTAAACAACACGTAAGGAATGTGTAAATTCTTAAAGCTCTTTCGAACAATAAAAATTAATATCTCGCACTAATCTCTGTCAAAAGCTCTCTCAAATTTATTACCAATATCTCTTCAACTATTACTTTGCAGGTGAAATGTAACTTCTATCAAAACTAGCTTACTTCAAGTTGTTTGGGAATTAAGATTTTACGTGTCAACGAGATCAAATATGAATCTAAGATGGCAGACAGCGCATTAAATTTCTATCTTTACGACCAACTCCCCAACGAAAGGCTTTAATTCGCTCGAAAGTCGAATTTTGTTTTTTTATTGTTTAATGTAGTGAAAGATCCTGTGTGCTTTTTACAGCACTGCCAACACTAGCAACGTTAGTGCGAGATGTTAATTTTTATTGAAACGAAAGCTGAACTGCTAAAGAAAATAGAAACGACAAGATAAAATCAAAAAACTTACTTTCACTCTATCTTTGGATCTTCTTGGCTTCGGTTGTTCTCGTTTCATCATGCTGTTTATGGTTTCATCTGGTTGGCGCACTCTCTTCATGGAACATCACGCCGGTCCAGTAGGTAACTAGCTCACTCGTGTCCAGTCAACCAACATAAAATAAGGAGAAAATTAATGTTACAAAATATTTTAGAATATAGGACACTAAGCGTTAATTGAAATTGACTTTAACAAACCGTACATTGTGATAGTATTTGCATCTTAACATCTGATGGAGACGGCTTGTGATTTACTTCTTATGTCGATATGAATTCTTTCCCATCTTGTTGCGTCATTAGTTGATGGTTGTTGTATTCACTTTTTACTTGGCATTCTTTGAAAAAAAAATTACGATGTTCAGAAAACTGTTTACAAGATAAGCAAAGAAAACTACGTTCACAAGCATTAGAGAGGACTAAGTAATTATAATAGGCGTGACAGGTCACAGAGGTTAGTCGACGAAGAAACTCATGGACAAATTCCCGGCATGATGATATTCCGATAGCAAGAAGTACAGCAAGTGTAGAACGTGTACGTGTAAGCTTAAACTGTATCTATGCAACTCCAAGAAAAGCGCAACACAAAATGGCGGAATTTAAAGACATTTCTGGTGTCATTTCCAGTTCCCTAACTTTCGCGGACAAATATATTTATATATTTTTCTCAAATTTTTTTGAAGTAAATCTAGATGGATTTTGTGAATAAACAAATTGAAAAAAGTATTGCCCACGTTAGGAAACTAGAACGGGCGCTCAAGAATGCCCACAATTTCTCCAATCTGGATTATATTTATTGATTGCGCAAATGACTGATAAAAAATAAGAGAGTAATAAAATACCAAATGGTTTCCTCTTCAAGATAGTGTCATACATGCGCGCGGCATTTCGGGATATTTGGGAAAACTCGTGTTGAAGTTGAACCTAAGGCAACATGTCAAGTACATGGATGACGCTATCCTGCTCAGGAAACTATTTAGTAATTGTCTTACAAAATGATTACAGTGAAACACAAGTCAACGCCACGGCATTTAAATTTCTCGTGTAGGATTGTTTGATCCTGCACAGTAATAGCCAAGTGGCGCAATCGTCAGAGCAAACGCCTATCACATGTGAGGTCGTGGGTTCAATCCTTACTTCAGACTCGTGACACCCATGTGAGGAGTTAGTCAGTCGTGGGTTTATCCCGGGTACTCCGGTTTGCGAATGTTGACTGGATGGTTAAAATTGTAAAATATCAGTAATCACCGGAACACGGGTACTTAACTAAACTGCTGACGATGAGGCGGAACTCATAATGAATTAATGAAAATGTGTTTCACTGTAGTTATCATATAATGTAATTGCCAAGCTGAATGAATAATTCTCCAGTAACTACGTCATATGAATAATTTACAATTATGAGAGTAGTGGGGGGGGGCAGCATAAAGATTGAAGTAGTGTCAAGGAAGGGGTACTACCCTGACGGGTACTAGGCGAAGAAGTAGAGTAAACAGGAGGAAGAAAATTAAATTGGAGTAAATAAGGGGGATTGATGTAAAGAAGGGGAGAAGCAGGATAAAGAAACCAGTGGAAGGGGGTGCTATCCTGGAAGGAGTACCCGGGAAAGAAGAGGGTGAACAGGAGGAAAAGTAGATTGGAGTACAGAAAGGGGAAATTAAATGGATCAGGAAATTCAGACTTGCAATTCAAATGAAAGGCAGCTCATTGGTCATGTAAACACTCGTTAAATCATGGTTCTCGCTTGCCTTTAGCTTGGAATCATCTTTGAATTTGAACTGAAAGTCTGAATTTGCATGTTTCTTGTATAGAGTGCAGTGTATCAGAACAGAAGAGGTTTTGAAGAAAAAGAAAGAAAGAATAAAAGTAAGTTAAAATTTGTAAAGAATAATGAAGAAACTATTGGTACAGCACTTGATACATGATGATAATCATCATTATAAACTCTCTATTAATCCGGGGGGGGGTATAATAGAGAATTTGCAATGATAGTAAGTATATTGTAATATTTGGGTTTTTACCACTAAATCCTCTTGAAAGTTCTTTTTGGCTGTGGCTTCTCTCATCACAGTTGTCTGTGCTTGTCTTGCAAAATCTCTGGAATATCTATAACGTGAAGGTCAATATTTAAGATTAGAAAAATAGAAACCGTAAAATAGAAAGAAATTTAAATCGTGGCGAATACTTTTTACGGTCTTGCTGGCATGACAAAAAGAGAGTATAGATTTATAAGATCATGTTGATTTATCCTTTATCTGAACTATATTTAACTTAGATTTTAAAATAGGTTTCACCCTGGTAAGCAGACCGAATGGGTTTTCAAACAAGATAACATTTAATGACTAAAACGTGCACAGAATAGTTAGAGAATGCTTACATGTCGAATAAAAATCCAATACTTTTAATGTCCAACTACACAATAGCGATTTTCGTTGCATTTCTAGACTGGAGAAGAAGACGACGCCATTTTGATTTTGATTTCTCCCGACAACGGCAGATTTGTCTTCGCAATTTTTTTCCATTTCTTCGTCGTTTCAGCTCCAATTTGCTCGTTGTGTTTCTTTCGTACCTTCCTCGCCATTTCCGTACAACCAATGGACATTTATACTCAAGATTAAGACTGTATTGAGACTTTCAAAATGTTCGTCAGGAGACATAAAAATCGAAGCTTCTTCTTCGGGTTGCAGAAGCAAATGACGTCAGACGACCTTTGTCCGCCAGCAAATACCCGTATGTATAACATTCAATGATCTTTTTAGGAAGCTGAAAATCGGTTTTTATTGCGCAAACGAAGTGTTTTTGCCATTATTTCTTACTCAGGTCTTTCTTCTGCTACTTTACTTCATGTTTACTTAGGTAACTTGCCAAAAGAAACGCCTGTAAGGGACAATTTTGCAATTTTTTTTATTTCGATGCTGATGAACAAGGGAAGACTCGTTAAAGCTTTGGCAAATATCTTTCCCTCCGTGGCCGAGAGGTAAAGACAACTGTCTTGACTTCGATTTTGGGGGATCGAGGACCGGTCCAGTTCAACTGAGTTTGGTAAGAATTTAATTCTGATCGATGCTCGATCCACCCAAAACTGAAGTCAAAGCTGGGCGTGGAGTGCAGGAAAACACTAGGCAGTACCGCGAGGCCGAGGAGGCAAACGTTATTTTCCCAGCGTTGTTAACTAATATTTAAGCAAATTTCATTAACTTGACTGTTGGGGACAGACCTGTAGGGTTGGTTCATTGAAGACTTCTCGTCGTTATTTCCCTTCGTTCAAGAAGACAAGTTGTCTTCATCGAGAACTAACGACGAAAAGACTTCAAGACACCACTAAACCACTACACTGTGCCAATAATATATGGCTGACTTCTTCCTAACGCTTACGGTACGACCATGGATGCGCAAAGATGCGCAAACACATTAAAGCCTTGAAAGCAAGTGTTTTCTTTTAGGAAAGAATCAAGGACGACAACGCTTACTAAATCAAAGCCGTCTAGTCATGTTTTAAGTACTTCAGCTGTTTAACGATCTTTTACCAGATCTTTGCAAGAGGAAAAGTAAAATTTTGCATCATTATTATTAACTTTCCGTCAGTCGTTTCTTTCTTGATCGAGCATTATATGCCATTGTGTTCAGTGTCCTTGATATAGGAGCCATATACTTATGGCCTTGGGTTTAATTCCCAAACACTGAATGGCAGTGTTTTGCTCTTCCGATGAGATAACAAGATGGCACTGTAGAACGCGTGGTTTTATATAAGCTACGAGCGTCAAGATATCCTTGATAGGTAACTATTGATCCTACAATGGCACTTATGTTCACTGCCAATAGGAACGTTTTCAACTCACAGCTTGTACATAATGGCTTTTATAGGTTGTGTCACAAGGAAACTGCAGTTCGGTCGTAAAATCAACTTGTTTTCAAGGTTGCCGGGTTTTAAACATTACTGACACTGTTAATGTTGTAGCTCGGAATTGTAAAACAACGGCGGCAATGCAGTTTTCTTGTGCCATAACCATATAAGCTACGACCACCAAGCTTTATCCATGATAGGAAAGAATTGATCCCACCAACGACATTTGTATTCTCTACCGATAGGAACGTTTGAGACTTACAGCTTGTACATAACGCATTTTATCGGTGAGTCGTAAAACCAACCTGTTACTGCTCAGCAAACTACCATTTCCCTCGATCAACGATAGTCGATGAAGCTTGGCGCTCGAGTTGTTCAGCTAAGTTAAACGATCTTTTATGGCGAGGTCTTTTCAAGAAGGCATGAAGCATAGATGCGCAAACACTGTACAGCCTGTAAAGAATATGTCTTCTTTCGGGAAAGAGTCAAAGACGATAACGCTTATTAAATCAAAACTGTGTAGGCATGTTTTAAGTCGCTCAGCTATGTTTAACGATCTTTTATGACCAGGCCTTTGCAAGAAGGAAAGTCGAAGTTTGCATATACTATTGACTTTCCGTCGGTCGTTTCTTTCTTGATCGAGCTTTATATGTCATTGTGTTCAGTGTCCTTGATATAGGAGTCATGTATTTATGGCCTTGGGTTTGATTCCCAAACACTGCATGGCAGTCTTCAGCTCTTTCAAGTAATAAGATAACTTTGGAACAAGATGGCAATGCGTTATTTACTATATGCCTGGTCATGCTGTAACTAATCATGTAGTATATTCTACAAACCTTAACTCAGAACGTTGGCTGTCAGTTTCTATTCGTGGTTGCTTTGAAACATTGCAGATACTGCTAACCTGGCTATAACCTGTAAAATGCTTGGTTTTACACAACCTACGAGCGCCAAGCTTCATCGACTATCGTTGATCGAGGGAACTGGTAGTTTGCTGAGCAGTAACAGGTTGGTTTTACGACTCACCGATAAAATGCGTTATGTACAAGCTGTAAGTCTCAAACGTTCCTATCGGTAGAGAATACAAATGTCGTTGGTGGGATCAATTGTTTCCTATTAAGGATAAAGCTTGGCGGTCGTAGCTTATATAAATGATAAAACCACCCATTTTACAGGTTATGGCACAAGAAAACTGCATTGCCGCCGTTGTTTTACAATTCCGAGCTACAACATTAACAGTGTCAGTAATGTTTAAAACCCGGCAACCTTGAAAACAAGTTGATTTTACGACCGAACTGCAGTTTCCTTGTGACACAACCTATAAAATCCATTATGTACAAGCTGTGAGTTGGAAACGTTCCTATTGGCAGTGAACATAAGTGTCCATTGTAGGATCAATAGTTACCTATCAAGGATATCTTGACGCTCGTAGCTTATATAAAACCACGCGTTCTACAGTGCCATCTTGTTATCTCATTGGAAGAGCAAAACACTGCCATTCAGTGTTTGGGAATTAAACCCAAGGCCATAAGTATATGGCTCCTATATCAAGGACACTGAACACAATGGCATATAATGCTCGATCAAGAAAGAAACGACTGACGGAAAGTTAATAATAATGATGCAAAATTTTACTTTTCCTCTTGCAAAGATCTGGTAAAAGATCGTTAAACATAGCTGAAGTACTCAAAACATGACTAGACGGCTTTGATTTAGTAAGCGTTGTCGTCCTTGATTCTTTCCTAAAAGAAAACACTTGCTTTCAAGGCTTTAATGTGTTTGCGCATCTTTGCGCATCCATGGTCGTACCGTAAGCGTTAGGAAGAAGTCAGCCATATATTATTGGCACAGTGTAGTGGTTTAGCTAGCTAAACCACTACACTGTAGCTTTAAAGTGTAGTGGTTTAGTGGTGTCTTGAAGTCTTTTCGTCGTTATTTCTCGATGAAGACAACTTGTCTTCTTGAACGAAGGGAAATAACGACGAGAAGTCTTCAATGCACCAACCCTACAGGTCTGTCCCCAACAGTCAAGTTAATGAAATTTGCTTAAATATTAGTTAACAACACTAGGAAAATAACGTTTGCCTCCTTGGCCTCGCGGTAATGCCTAGTGTTTTCCTGCACTCCACGCCCAGCTTTGAATTCAGTTTTGGGTGGATCGAGCACCGATCAGAATTAAATTCTTACCAAACTCAGTTGAACTGGACCGGTCCTCGATCCACCCAAAATCGAAGTCAAGACAGTTGTCTTTACCTCTCGGCCACGGAGGGAAAGATATTTGCCAATGAAAGCTCTAACGAGTCTTCTCTTCTTCATCAGCATCGAAATAAAAAAAAAATGCAAAATTGTCCCTTACAGACGTTTCTTTTGGCAAGTTACCTAACTAAACTGGAAGTAAAGTAGTAGAACAAAGACCTGAGTAAGAAATAATGGCAAAAACATTTCGTTCGCGCAATAAAAACTGATTTTCAGCTTCCTAAAAAGATCATTGAATGTTATACATACGGGTATTTGCTGGCGGACAAAGGTCGTCTGACGTCATTTGCTTCTGCAACCCGAAGAAGAAGCTTCGATTTTTATGTCTCCTGACGAACATTTTGAAAGTCTCAATACAGTCTTAATCTTGAGTATAAATGTCCATTGATTGTACGGAAATGGCGAGGAAGGTACGAAAGAAACACAACGAGCAAATTGGAGCTAAAACGACGAAGAAATGGAAAAAAATTGCGAAGACAAATCTGCCGTTGTCGGGAGAAATCAAAATCAAAATGGCGTCGTCTTCTTCTCCAGTCTAGAAATGCAACGAAAATCGCTATTGTGTAGTTGGACATTAAAAGTATTGGATTTTTATTCGACATGTAAGCATTCTCTAACTATTCTGTGCACGTTTTAGTCATTAAATGTTATCTTGTTTGAAAACCCATTCGGTCTGCTTACCAGGGTGAAATCTATTTTAAAATCTAAGTTAAATATAGTTCAGATAAAGGATAAATCAACATGATCTTATAAATCTATACTCTCTTTTTGTCATGCCAGCAAGACCGTAAAAAATATTCGCCACGATTTAAATTTCTTTCTATTTTACGGTTTCTATTTTTCTAATCTTAAATATTGACCTTCACGTTATAGATATTCCAGAGATTTTGCAAGACAAGCACAGACAACTGTGATGAGAGAAGCCACAGCCAAAAAGAACTTTCAAGAGGATTTAGTGGTAAAAACCCAAATATTACAATATACTTACTATCATTGCAAATTCTCTATTATACCCCCCCCCCGGATTAATAGAGAGTTTATAATGATGATTATCATCATGTATCAAGTGCTGTACCAATAGTTTCTTCATTATTCTTTACAAATTTTAACTTACTTTTATTCTTTCTTTCTTTTTCTTCAAAACCTCTTCTGTTCTGATACACTGCACTCTATACAAGAAACATGCAAATTCAGACTTTCAGTTCAAATTCAAAGATGATTCCAAGCTAAAGGCAAGCGAGAACCATGATTCAACGAGTGTTTACATGACCAATGAGCTGCCTTTCATTTGAATTGCAAGTCTGAATTTCCTGATCCGTTTAATTTCCCCTTTCTTTTCTCCAATCTACTTTTCCTCCTGTTCACCCTCTTCTTTCCCGGGTACTCCTTCCAGGATAGCACCCCCTTCCACTGGTTTCTTTATCCTGCTTCTCCCCTTCTTTACCCCAATCCCCCTTATTTACTCCAATTTAATCTTCTTCCTCCTGTTTACTCTACTTCTTCGCCTAGTACCCGTCAGGGTAGTACCCCTTCCTTGACACTACTTCAATCTTTATGCTGCCCCCCCCCCCCCACTACTCTCATAATTATAAGTTATTCATATGACGTAGTTACTGGAGAATTATTCATTCAGCTTGGCAATTACATTATATGATAACTACAGTGAAACACATTTTTATTAATTCATTATGAGTTCCGCCTCATCGTCAGCAGTTTAGTTAAGTACCCGTGTTCCGGTGATTACTGATATTTTACAATTTTAACCATCCAGTCAACATTCGCAAACCGGAGTACCCGGAATAAACCCACGACTGACTAACTCCTCACATGGGTGTCACGAGTCTGAAGTAAGGATTGAACCCACGACCTCACATGTGATAGGCGTTTGCTCTGACGATTGCGCCACTTGGCTATTACTGTGCAGGATCAAACAATCCTACACGAGAAATTTAAATGCCGTGGCGTTGACTTGTGTTTCACTGTCATCATTTTGTAAGACAATTACTAAATAGTTTCCTGAGCAGGATAGCGTCATCCATGTACTTGGCATGTTGCCTTAGGTTCAACTTCAACACGAGTTTTCCCAAATATCCCGAAATGCCGCGCGCATGTATGACACTATCTTGAAGAGCAAACCATTTGGTATTTTATTACTCTCTTATTTTTTATCAGTCATTTGCGCAATCAATAAATATAATCCAGATTGGAGAAATTGTGGGCATTCTTGGGCGCCCGTTCTAGTTTCCTAACGTGGGCAATACTTTTTTTAATTTGTTTATTCACAAAATCCATCTAGATTTACTTCAAAAAAATTTGAGAAAAATATATAAATATATTTGTCCGCGAAAGTTAGGGAACTGGAAATGACACCAGAAATGTCTTTAAATTCCGCCATTTTGTGTTGCGCTTTTCTTGGAGTTGCACACATACAGTTTAAGCTCACACGTACACGTTCTACACTTGCTGTATTTCTTGCTATCGGGGTATCATCATGCCGGGAATTTGTCCATGAGTTTCTTCGTCGACTAACCTCTGTGACCTGTCACGCCTATTATAATTACTTAGTCCTCTCTAATGCTTGTGAACGTAGTTTTCTTTGCTTATCTTGTAAACAGTTTTCTGAACATCGTAATTTTTTTTTCAAAGAATGCCAAGTAAAAAGTGAACACAACAACCATCAACTAATGATGCAACAAGATGGGAAAGAATTCATATCGACATAAGAAGTAAATCACAAGCCGTCTCCATCAGATGTTAAGATGCAAATACTATCACAATGTACGGTTTGTTAAAGTCAATTCAATTAAAGCTTAGTGTCCTATATTCTAAAATATTTTGTAACATTAATTTTCTCCTTATTTTATGTTGGTTGACTGGACACGAGTGAGCTAGTTACCTACTGGACCGCCTTGATGCTCCATGAAGAGAGTGCGCCAACCAGATGAAACCATAAACAGCATGATGAAACGAGAACAACCGAAGCCAAGAAGATCCAAAGATAGAGTGAAAGTAAGTTTTTTTATTTTATCTTGTCGTTTCCATTTTTTTAGCAGTTCAGCTTTTGTTTCAATAAAAATTAACATCTCGCACTAACGTTGCTAGTGTCGGTAGTACTGTAAAAAGCACACAGGATCTTTCACTACCTGAAACAATAAAAAAAAACAAAATTCGACTTTCGAGCGAATTAAAGCCTTTCGTTGGGGAGTTGGTCGTAAAGATAGAAATTTAATGCGCTGTCTGCCATCTTAGATTCATATTTGATCTCGTTGACACGTAAAATCTTGATTCCCAAACAGCTTGAAGTAAGCTAGTTTTGATATAAGTTACATTTCACGTGCACAGTAATTCTCAAAGAGATATCGGCAATAAATTTGAGAGAGCTTTTGAGAGAGATTAGTGCGAGATATTAATTTTTATTGTTCGAAAGAGCTTTAAGAATTTACACATTCCTTACGTGTTGTTTAATTCTCGAGATATTTTAATCTAAATTCATAAATTAGGGTAGCTGCAAGTTGTGTGCGTGTGAGAAATAAAGACTCCTTCACGGCTATGATTTTCTTTTGTGTTTTGCTCACGATTTATTAATGATTCTCGAGATTTTAATAAAAAAATTTCATATTAACAGCTTACACAATAATTTGGCCGGCCTAATTAATACTATTTTATAATATACTGAGTGTCAAAGTTCATTTATTCCTGTTTCTTATTGGTTAAGAACGTATCACGTGATAGTGGAGAAATTCTATTGTCTCCCTGCAACGTAGCTAAGCGGTGGACATTACTTTTATTCACCGGTAGACAACAAATCCACAAAGCCTCACGTAGCCATGTCAGGTAAAAGGTAATCCTTTTTACACATGTTTGATTGATTTGTGGTACTTTTCTTCTCTTTTGGCACTCAGTATATAATAAAATACTTATTGACTGAGACCTCGGGAAAGCAGTATGTTTTGTGGACCCTCGACATCGACAGTCTCTGGTCCACAAAACATACTGTTTCCCTCGGTCTCAGTCAATAAGTGTTAATTACTATACATTGCAGTTGTTTTATGCGTTGTGATTGGTCAGTTGTATGCAGATAAATGCGACTATCACACAATCTGCAGATAACTCAGTCATACAATAAGAATACATAGAAGGGCCACTCAGCAGTGCAACATGTCACACTATGTTTATGCAGTTTACTGGCTGCCACCAGCCAGTTCAGCATTCCTATTGGCCAGAAAATGCAATTGACTGGCTGAGAAAATGCTAATAACGTGCGTAATGCGACATGCGCGGCTTCAAAAACTCCAAAGGCTCCGACGCGAGTGGCCCTTCTATGTATTCTTATTCTATGGCTCAGTTATCTGCTAGCAGATAACTGAGTTATCTGCATGTTGAGCCTACGGTGCAGATTATTACAGTATGCGGTATTCGTTGGCATCAATGGTTGGCATGGCAACAACATTTTTTCGATATTTTCTGTTTCATGTTATGGCATCTTGCTTTTTAAGCTCTTCCGAAGGCGAAATTCGTCAATTGCTCGAGGAAAAAGACTTACAATGTATAATAAAGCAATTATCGGATTCGGTTTTTGTGATATGCAAAATTATCAATGTCTTGGTAAGAGTTATCTGACTCGCCTTCGGCTCGGCTGATAACTCTTACCTCGACATTGATCATTTCGCATATCACAAAAACCTCATCCAATAAGTGCTTAATATGTTATAGTTTACTTATTAAGCTTTGTGGAAACACCACGTAAATTTATTATTGCAATAATAAATTTACGTGGTGTTTCCACAAAGCTTAATAAGTATATTGTATTCACCATGCAAACGTACAAGAAACTTATCATGTTATAGTTTATAAATTATTCGTAACTATCATCTCATGACTTAATTCTTTCTACTATTGCAAAGGGTGATGGGATGTGAAAAAAACGCACAAGAAGAGAAAAGAATGAACGATCCTGGACGGCAAGACCCACAAAACAACAATCCACAAGAATGAGAAGACACGACATTGTAATAGAAAGTAGTGGTAATGTGCAAGTTAGTAGAAAACAAGATACTTATTATTGAGGGATCAAAGAGGATTTAATAGATATTTCTCGTTAATGAAAAAGAAAAGACAGCAAATTAAGTGAAAAAAATTGGATTGAAATAACATTGATATCAAATACATTCAACAAAATAATTAAATAGAATATCTAGGAGTTTGGCAGTCAATTTTCGAGTCAAAAAACAGGTAAAAATATGGTAAATGTCGACAATATTTTTTAAAGAAACAATACCTTAACGCCTGGAAATTTCGTCTCTAACATTTGGATTTGGATATTTCTAAAAACAAAACAAAATAACATGTAGGATTGAACGTTTTACAAAAATAAGTTTCGTAATAATGCCACTAAATTATAGTTGATGCATTTTGTCACTATTCTTGGTTTGCACATGACGTCATTTCGTGTGATTGGGCGCCATCTTGGTTGACTCTGCAGATTACTTCAGCTGTTTACAGCGAAACACTGGTGTCAATTTACTATTTCATCGTTAGTTTTAGCGTATTATGAATGATACTTTAAAGATGTATGGCTCGATAGGATCAGATATAATGAATAGATACTTTGTGGTTGCCATGTGTTTCAAACGTCAACAAAGATGGCGTCGATTGCAAACGATCAATTCCGTCGTTCTACCTTTAAAGAATGTGTTCTCTGGTTAAAAAGCGAGAAAATGTGACTTGTATTCCAATTCACCGTAGCAAAACAGATGGTGGCATGTCGATTTTACCAGAATTTAATGCGGGTATCAATCAAGAATACCAGTGAAATGATATTTAAGATAAGCTAATGGACGGAATTTTAACACAAGTGACAAAATAACCTATCTGTCTGTTCCTCAAACGAGGTTAATTTACCTTAAGTTTTTAAACGATTTCAGACCGCAAGGCATTCTGGTAAAATCAACACCCGCCATCTTTTTGCTACATTAAATTCCCAAGGGAATATATCATTTCTTTGTTTCTTAGCTAATTTGGTTCATACATCCATGCAAATCAGTAGGATCATTATATTTTTTTGTGCATTTTAAATTCCCATGGGAATACGGCATGCTTTGTTTCAATGGTGATGCGTCTGTTTATGGTAATTACTGCATAATGCGAATCCTCTTTGATTATTAATATGATAAGTATCTTGGTGCTTTCAGATTTGTTTTGGTAAGCAGGAACAATGAAGTCATTGTTTGTGTACACTAAAGCAAATTACGAAGGTGGTTTGAGAGCAGCTGCGAGGTACCATGCAAATGAAGGCGTTTCGGTTAAATAAGTGTGAGAATTACGGCATTAAAAATTGCATGTCATCTACACTTAAGGATATAAGTTGCCAAAAAAAACACATCTTTAGTGAATCTGTTGAGTTTCAATTGCTTTTTATTTTTGCCTAATTCTCATGCTTATTTGACCCAGCCTTGGACTTTGGTAAGTATCAGGGGCCGGTTGTATCAAAGGCGTTTAGCTTAAACGGTGGATAAGTCAAAAATATGAAACACGTTTCCATGTTGTATAAACAAACCAGCTGAAGTTATTTGACCTGAGAAGAACAATTATATATAAAACTAAATATTTATTCTATTTCAACTCATAATTTCGGTTCCGTACTGGGTGTAAAACTGATTTTTAAATTTCACTTATCCACCGTTTAAGCTAAACGCCTTTGATACAACCGGCCCCAGGTTTATATTTACTCCGGAACAGTTAACACAACGAAAAGCCCATGCCCATTCAGCTAAGGTTTTACGTTTGAAAATTCAATCAAAAACTCAGTCTAAGTGGGTTTAAGTAGCTAGAGATAACGTAATTTATCTTTTTATTTTGCTTTTTTGTTTATAACGTAATTTATTAGCTAAATGTATGGACTGCGAGGGTGTGCGCCGTGTGTAAGTTGCATGGGGTTAGGTTTATTAAAGGAATTAAAATTTTTGAAAGTATGCTTAAAAACCAAAATCTGTCGTCACTTCTAACAAAACAGTTAAGAGTAGGTTTCAACATCAACTAAATTGATCTATACTATTAACTAAGAAAAATGCGAATTAAGTTTTATATTTTGCAAGCAAATTTTAAATAGAATTCTCACCTGTTTTTATGTACGAGCTTTTTCTGTTTACGTTTGATCTAAAATATCCAAATAAATTGCATTTAAAATGCATACTTTACCGAAATTTTAACTCTTTTAATTTTCGAAATTGGGTGGCAGTCGGGGTGGTGGTGGTGCATGCGGGTTTATCAGCTGTGAGTGACTGTGCGATGGTGAGGAAAGTGAAGGTAACGAATGGAATGCAGGAGCTTAGAACTGAGGAAGACAGCTTAGAACTGAGGCAGGTAGGCAGTTGGTAGGATCAGCGGGGGGCACTTGACATTTTGGCTTTGGGAATCAAATTTGCATGCTAAGTACTTAAGTCACTAACGTTTGTTGTTTTAATTTGTTAGGTACGCGCGGCTGCTCTCTAGGGAAGATCAACTTAGCAATTGTATTAGCACTTGCAAAGTTGGTCTTCTCTTTGCCGGCTACCCCGGCCAGTTCTCCGAGTGCTACTTCCACCGTGAATAAGTAGAAGTACTTGTACTACATGTATAAGTACTTCTACTTAGGTGGAAGTGGCACTTGGGGAGCTGGCCGGGGTAGGGGGATTTTTTTTATTCAATTTCTCAATTCCCATGGGAATTGAATTTTTAATTAAAAAGGGGTCACAAGTAAATTTTGTAAACAATTTATTGAAAAAATTTGTAAAGATTACATACAATTTGAATAACAATAAAAAGAGATTAACTACCACACATTGTACTTATTAAAATAACAACAGAAGAAAACAGAACATGGCAGAGAGAACAATAACACAAGTGAATGAACAAAGTCCTAAAAAACTTGGGTCTTTTCAACGTAAGTAAATGTTTATACTTCAAAATATATTATAACAATGAAACAACTTGAAGTGATAAATTTTGAGAGTTTTGCAAAGGTTTACCCAGCATATAACGAGTTGTTTCACAATTACAAAGAAAAACATGTGGCTCAAAACATGCAACTGATAGAGATGACGAGAAGGCTTAACAAGTCTAAGTAGAAAGGTTTTCAAAAGTTAGTCACATTTTTATAACCATATGTAACTACCCTGTCAACTCTCCCAGTGGGAAGAACCGGAGTACCCGGAGAAAACCCACGAGTTTTGGCGGAGCGTTGACCAACGCTTTTTCAAATACAGCCAGCCTCACAGAAGAAAGGTATTTTTGTCAAAAGAAAAATATCATTTTTAATCAATTGTGCTTTTATAAGTCAGAAAAAATACATGCACGAATTACCAACGAATTTTGATGGCTTTGAGACATGTAACGTGGGCACATAATTCTTCCTAAAAATACTTTTTTGTACTCGAAACAACCCTTCAAAACGTCGAAAAACAACGAAGAAACGATTTTTTTATAAATTCCAAATTGACCAAGCTGTAATGTTCGGAGCCACATTTTTCTTATTGCGTTTCTAACCTGACAATGTGAAATGCACTAAACATTGCTACCTTTATTTTTTTTAACAAAAAATTCAAAAATACATAGAATAAAAACCAAGCATTTTTAGAATATTGTGTGTAGCACGACATTTTTCAGAAACCAATCTCTTACACTTTTCTTTGCATAACAGTGCATGCGATTTATTTTTCGCAAAAAAATACAAAGAAAGTCTCAGACATCTCATTTTTCTGGTGGGCACAAGAACAGAAGCTTTTTGTTCAAATTGTGATAATTTATTTGAGATAACTTTGGGCAAAATTCTATTTTTCATTGAAAACAGCCGAAAAATCAATGCTTTGGCTTTGCCCAGCAACTAATGAAGTCACTCGATAGTGAAGTTGCTTTATATACAATTGATAGTTTCAGTGTTAAAGAGACCAAAATAAAAGTAGAAATACATAACTTAGATTGATCTTGGATTGAAAAGTAAAAAATTTATTCGAAGAATCAATTTAAATTTAGTCTTTTTGGAAGGTACCATTGTCAGGTTAGGAACATATCTCTTTGAAGTATAAATTCATCTTTACTTACTTGTTGAAAAGACTATATTCAAGAGCCATGTAAACCTGTTTTCTTATATTATTATTACCACGCAAGTATTACAAAGTGGAATATTTGAAATGTAAACTTGAACTGAAGCAAAGGAAATGCACATACAAATTCAGAAATATTTCAATTGCCAAAATACAAATTCACCACAACCAAACAATATAAAAAGTTCCAGTAGGCAATATGTTGTAATTTTAATTAAAAAACTTATAAAGTAATAAATCATACAGGAAACACAAAAGAAATCATTTTCTCATCTTACAGAATCGGTATTTTCAAAATCACTTTGCTATAGATCTGATGTATAAAATTGACGAGTTTCACAAGCCATTTACAACATTCGCATCTGTGTATGTCAGATATCTCGCCTTCAGCTTGGGTTTGTATATCCGATACAACCCGGTCACTTGTATTGTAAATAGTACAAATCAAAATTGTTATCAAATCAAAGTCTCAAACTAATTTAAATTATTCTACTCCATATAATGCCAGACAGTTTTACTTTTTCTCAGGAAAGACCTTATGTTCAACAAGGTAAATTTGGCATGTTAATTAAGAAGTCTGTAAAATTTGAAATTGCATAGTATCAACTAAAAGCTTCATGTGACTTAAAACTTTTTCAAGTCGATGTAATACGAAGAACTCTGGTAAAGTATTTACTGTATCCAGGCATCAATAGAAAACTTTTAAAATTAAAAATTGTAGTTACTTATACTTATTATTGGCCGACATCTGTACTGCTTGTTTATCTAGAAAATCTGGCATACTGTCAATTTTTTTAGTCCAAGGAAACTTTTTTACTCTTAAATTCTTACATCCGCCACATCTTTTCTTTGCTAATAAAAAGAGCCCACAGAATTTATTTGGCAAGTTGTGGTTTTCTTTTTCATTTAAGATATGTAATTAATTGATAAAGTTAAAGAACAACTGCATCAGTTCATCTCAATTCCAAACAAGTTCCACTTTGTAAACAAAAGACAATATGCTAGCTTATTTTGTCCTTAATAAGTAGTTCATCTTAAAGTTTGAAAGTCAACATTCTAGTACAAAATCACAAAGTCTGTATCTAGGATAAATTACCAGTAGTATAAAATATTACAAAGTATTTTTTTAACTTTAAAGGGTCCAATATAACATTGAGAACTATTGTGATTTTCAAATGAACTTTCCAAACTTTCAAATGAACACTCAAAGCCAGCTTAAACAAAAGATGATTGAGATAGTAAACCAGGAAATAACATAGGTGTTGTAATTTTTTATCAAAAATATGATATAGTGCATATAACAGAAACATTTCAATTAAAAAGTAGAAATATATTTCCTGTGGTTAGTTTTAATTGCTACATATATTGAAATTTTAGTATAATAATGGATGTTTTTGTTTCTGGCAAAGTCACCTCAATCTCCTTATGTTTAACCAACATTACAAAGTCAAATAATGACAAACACGAATGATTAAACACAAATTTATATTTTAATGGGTAAAAATAAATATGTCCAAATTAGTATAATCATGCATATAGGTCTAGTAGGGTACCAATTTTTAGAAACAGAATTGTGTTGTTTAGAGGCATAACATATAAAATTGCTAGATTTGATATTTCAGTTTTTTAAGAAAGCCTTTTGTATGTGTTTTCATGAACTCTTGGGCCATAATTCAATTGATTTGAACCAAATAAGATTCTAACTTTCTTTTAAAACACAGTTCATCATTATTTGACTTTTTCTAAGATTAAAATGCTTCTGGAGCACATGAGATTCCACGGTATGTGTACCCACAAAATAATCGTCAAATTAGGTGAGAATGAAACCGTCATGTCCAAAATTATACTGTCCCAAATTGTCCCATATTCAATATTGTACATGCAATATTCCAATACCTTTAACAATTTCATTTTTCATAATCTGCCAGTTGTTGAGAGGAGGTTAAGCATTTTGTCGATCTACAAACAAATTTCAAAGAATTCTATTGAAGATAGATAACTGAAATGGTAAACAAACTGCAAAAGATAACAATGCAAGTGGTTGTGTAAAAACTAAAGACCACGTAAAGTCGGCCATTCTGTACAGTGTTTGGATTTGACAGTTTGAATTTTAATTGCCTCAAGAAAAGTCCAAAAGGCATTAAAAACATAACATTCCTTGTTCTTTTTTAACCTCCCGACCTTGCACGACTCCCACATCCTGCTCCGTCTCCTTCTCTATTCACCTCTTACCCTTAAGGCCCTGTCACACGGTGCACTTTTCCTTGCATTCACCGTAGCAAAAAAGATGGCGACATGTCGATTTTACCAGAATGCATTGCAGGTATCAAGAAAGAATACGTGGGAAAAGATGACAAGAAGCAAAGCTACTGGATTGAAATGTTAACACAAGTGTGAAAATAACCTATTGTCTTCTGTCTGTTCTTCAAAAGACGTTAATTTGCCTTTTTAAACAATTTCAGACTGCCATGCACTCTGGTAAAATCGACATTTGCCATCTTTTTTGCTACAGGGAAAATCTACTCTTAAGTAAATTTGTGACAAATGTTTGGTACGTTAAAAAACCCCAGCAAACTGTGATGGAAACTTGCATTTGCCAATTTTACATCTCCCAATAGTAGAATTGCATTTCAAGTTGCAAGAAAAATTGCATTGTGACAGGACCTTTATTCTCCAGTGTTCCCGCCAACCTGCTCCCACCATTAGATGGAAAGTCCTTTTTTCACTACATTTTAGTAATTAGGCTACCCCCCTCCTCTCACAAGTCTGTAATCGCCTGACGAAATCAATTGGTCGACAGTCCAAGGCATGTTTTGTAATCGAAATTCACAAAATTAAAATTAAATTGCCTTTTTTCAATAAATTTGAACCAGAACCAACTCTATACATAGAACTGTCTCAGCATACTTTCTTCGACAATCTCAACAATTCAAGACCTCATTCAGTTTCTATAGCGGATTTCATGGTATTATTATCGAACCAACTTCAACTGAAAACGGTATACTTAATCTTACATGCGACCATAGCCATGCTTGGAAAGCACAAACTTACAATACTCGAAAATTGTACTTATTTCCAGTCTGATCTCTCAAAAATCGATCTCTATGCACAATCTAAGTACTTTGCTACAAATAATGATAGAAAATAAAGCATATTACCTTAAAACAAAGTTAGGATGCATGAAAATTTAGAGGACTTTCAAGGAGCAAAATCTTCGAGCTAGAGAAAAATTTTGAAAAAATAGTATTCGGAAAATCTTCGAGCAGCGTCGGAAACCGACGAATTCCGAGGAACGCCGAAACTACCACTTTGTGTCGACATGCTCCGAGCCATAGAGATTATAAAAGAATAGAGGCGGCATCCTGATTAAAATTCAGTCAAGCTCGCGGGACAAATTGAAGCTCGCTAATGGCACAGATAAGATATATACAGATAGGGAACTCGCGGGAAATCATGTCCCCACTTTTAATGCGCATGCGCTATGCTCTGGCAAGTGTAATGCACATTTTTTATTAGGAAAAAGATAGGGAAATGCAAAATTTTGGCAATTAAACGGCGATTTTAGGCGCAATAACCGATCGATCTTTATTTTCTGGACGAATTTTACTGATAAATGGCACACTGCGTGTTCTTAGCAAGAAGGAATTCAACGAATACCCTTTTTAGCGGCGAAAATGAGAAAAGAAATCCGGCAGGAGTGAGAATTCTCAGGCGATCTGAAGATTCGATTCAGTACTCTGAACTCGAGTTGGAATTTGGCTTAAATGTAAGTTTTTTTTGCACCAGCTCGTATATATGAAATTATCAATATATTTTTGTGAAATGCAATGTTGTATCAAAGGGTATTTAAACACTTTTATAGACCAAGGACATGCAAAAACAAAATGAACATCAACATGCACAAACGGTGCCATGGAGCAAGACATGTAGACTTTAATACTTTATTTAACTTATACGATTCCTCTACGCTTAGAACAGTGCATTGGTCAATGGTGATTGGGATGCAGCATGCAGAGTTACTGTAAATATGAGTGTCAAACTAAACTGTTTTATATTTTATTTTTCTAGATTGCCAATCAATTCTGTTAGATTGCATTATTCTTTCAGTTACAGTGAATTAGATACAGGATCATACAACTATGGTTAATTTTTTCACTTGATTGTGGAAAACTATTTGATTTTAGTATAAATTTCCAGGTAACTATTGATTTTCCTGCACTCTGATTTGTCAAGATCCACTGTTTCTGAAGTGACAGTCACTGGTCAGTGACTATAGCTTTTTGCTTTTTGTCTTTTTTATACAGTAATAAATTTGAAGTGAATTTTTATAGAGTTGTGTTGATTATTATTTGTAACCGCCTGGAAATTTATACTAAAACAATTAGTTGCCGAAGGCAAGGTGATTACAAGCCAATATTCACTGAGCCGAAAAGCCTATATTCACTTCGCCTTCCACTCAGTGAATATAGGCTTGTAATCACTTCGCCAATTGTTAATTATTGGAATGCCTACCAATTTTACATAAGTATATAATCTCTACTTACATCAATAGAGATGCTGCACCCCCTGAGAGTGGGACCTACTATGCACCCTACTGAGCTGGGTTACCAGATTTCTTACCATCATTGGTGCTGTCACAAAAACAAAGAAAACAAAAGGCAAATACAATGAAAAACAAAGAGCATTGTTAAAAGTTTGGCTAATTTATGCATGCAATCTGGCAACCCTGTTACTGAGTAAGTTCAAAATTTTTCTGTGTAAACACTTGCCTGGCAGTTGCTACAATAGTATTATGTTTATATAATTTTACCTTGCCAGAGTGGCTCAAGGAGTAAACACAAGATTATATAACATGCCTTCAAACTGTGCTGGTTTAATCAAAGATTTGAAAAAAGTAGCCCAGCCCCCCCCCCCCCCCCAAGGAAGAGTTTTGCAATTTAATAGGGCTTCCCTTTAAATAGAAAATTTCTTATCAAAGAAAGGAACAATGCATTTATCCATAGTATTTAAAATTTTATATCCAGATAACTGTAAAAGTAAACATTGGATCATTGGCTGCTTTTTTATTTAGTAATTTTCATGACAGCATGTGGGGTCTATTGCCTGTTTTAGAGTGAGAGTATATTATACATTGAGAATGTAATAATTGATAGTTCATTGACATTGAACACATATTTTTTTTAATGATTTATTAATATGAAGCACTTTTATATAAATGTGGAATAAATTAACATTTATCAAAACAAACTTTGTATTTTTAAACCTTAATTACACTGTACAGTAGCATCTGTAGTATACATTTTTAAATGTAGTAATCTTGCATTGCATGTACAAAATTTGTCTTCACAAGTGCCTTTGCTTGCCTTTGAAGTTTGGGAACCAGGAGCTATGTTCAAAGAAGAAGAAAAGTAGAAAATACATGAAGGTTCAATGTTTATGACTTGGTTCCAATGAGACATCAAATTTTAAATTGATTTCATAAATATTGAGATTGCTTGAGATTAACTAAATTTAAACATATACATTTTATGTCTGATCTTGCATGTATAGTTGCATACCGAGTCATAAATGTTAAACTCAAATAGCATATATTATTCATACAAAGTAGATTTCATGTCAAATCATCAGTGTTTCTCATAGAAAGTTGACAGGGATATGCCGTGGTTCAACATTTGTGGCCAAATTATTATACCATATCACTTGACAAGTAAAATCACCAGTATGACAAAATCAGTAAAATTATTGCAAAATCAGTAAAAATTAGAGTAAAATGCTTAAGTACTGTACCATAGGTCTATGTACAGTAGTGTGTTTAAGGATTTACAGAACATAATGGCAGAAAATCATCTGACGTTAGACAGAGTAAAAACTAAAGTAGGGCGCATGAGGGCACTGTTGCTCTTTAAACAAAGACAAAGTTCACCTTACTATCGGGGTTATTCTTGCTTTTGACTATGACCACACTGATTGATTGATATACAGTAGAAAGTGTATATACTCTAATAACATTAATACATTATTAAATTTCATGTAAATAGTATTATATGTACAAAATTATAATATATTTGTATATTTTAAATTCTTAAGTTTCAAAGTAAAAATATGGCTGCTGGAGCAATAAGCAGTCACTGCACTGCCACTGGTATTTTCAAATGTGTATTGTGGGCTATTAATTATTAATGGTTTGACCTGTCTTCAGCAGCTGGGAAATTTGTCTGAGCATGCGCCAGATAAGCCTTCGTGAACGCGTGGAAATTGCGTGATTTACGCGTGACATTTAAAAATCATATAACAAACATGGATCACAAGCATTTTCAGTGGACTAAACGACCTTTTAGCGTAATTTTTAAGAGCACGCTAACAAATCAGGTGAGTAGATATAAACATGAAGGCCAAGTTCCAGCTAAAATCATGCTGGAGCAAAAGGCTGATTTTTTAAAATTCGACTCAAACTAGTCAACGCTCGTACTCGAACAACAATACAAAAATGTCACTGAAATCGATCGACTAAACGCATTAGTCAATTGAAAAATATCTTTACCATTTGTACGAAAACATTTATACAGTATCAAAGACGTCATTGCACTGACGGCCCACGTGATTGTGGATGTTTTATCACTTTCACGACCATTTCAACAACAACCGTAATTTAAAGTACTTTTCCGGTAGCGAGTTTCACAACAAACTATTGGCCATGAGCGGAATTTATAAAACAAAAAAATTGGTTTCGAAAGGAACATAAACATATTGGCAGTAACAGGAAACAAATATCTTTTTGGAGCAAAAGCTAAATTTTTCAGTATTAAGTCAAACGTAAATTCAACATCGCGCTTAATTTTTGGCAACCCACTCACATGTCAAAGTTTGGAAATTTGCTTCAGCAGACGATGTCATCACTTCAAAATATGATTAACTGACAGCTATATCAGTCCTCTACTGAAATCAATGAAAAATTGTGAACCAAATTATGACTGGCTCGTCAAAGAAACTAAATTCCGAGCACCTCTGAAACCAATCTGTATTTCGCAAATAATATGCTAATTACATTTTGTGTTCAGCCGCCAACAATATTTTTGTACAGCGGTGGCAAATTTCCCAGCTGCTCCTGTCTTCCTCAAAACGACGAAAAGAATCAATCAAATTCAATGGCTATTGTTTTAAAATCAACACCTATGCTTTCTTACTAATTTAAAAGACAGGAAAGTAATACTTTTGCCCATTAATTTATCGAAATGGACATGGGATTCTCCTGGGTGATGCGGCAGAACTTCACAAGCACCGAGATTGTAAAATATGGCCATGCGGTGCAAAGTTTATATTAATTTATTCTTCGTATTTAGCCCCTAAATGTACATCTTTTTACATAAAGATAACCACTTACTATTTACCTTTCAAATTTGAATCCCAAAATGAAGATCGGTGGAGCAACTTCGCAAAAATATTTATTTTTGTACTTTCGAACGGGGTTTTCCCTATGCTTTTGACTGAAAACACGACGAACGACACTTGCCAGAGCAATTTGCGTGGCGCGTGGAATGACGTGAGCGTGGGGACACCATTGAACTATAATAGATCTGGAACGATAAGTCAGGGGGGGAAATTGAAGCCGACTTTGTGTTCACTTTGCAGGTAGACCCAGTCCTTTTTAAGAATTTCGTGTAAAAAATATCATTTTTGTATCCGTAAAATTCTTTATTTAAACCTACTAACAGATCTCTAAGATTCAGAAATATTTAAACAATGACAGTTGAATTTATATAATATGTTATAAAATTTGACAAAAATCGTACTATCACGGAAAAATGTTGAAGCAAAGGCGAAAATTACGAAAAATCCGCCAGATTTTGGCTACTTTTTCTGAGTTTTTGAAAGTTCAAGTAAGAACCAAGACGTGAAACCACAGGAAATATTTAACTCCATGCAAAATACATCCGTGTGTGAAGTTTTAGGAAGATTGGACGTTTTAGGGTCGAAAAAAATGCATTTAAAAAACATTGTTTACGAAAAACACATGAAAAACGTCAATTTCTTCATGTTTTAAAAGGGTTAAAGCAAGGATTAAAAGTTCAGAATAAAGAGGAGTACCTGGCGTTCACTGCAAAATAAGTTTGGGACTGTCTAAAGGTTTCATTATATATTTTTTTTGAGCTCAAGAGCAAAGTTTTCTTTGACACGTACAAACATTTGTAATTTTTTAAAAATACTAAAGTCAAAATGCTCACTTTTTGCTGCAGATAGGTGTAAGACAGTTGGAACTAAACAGGAAACCTGGTCTGAATCCAAAATAATGATGTCTTTCGACAAAAACAGTGTATTTCTTGCCAATTTTTGCTCGAAAACAAAAATTCTCACTCCTCGAAAACCAAATCCGACCTCTCCCCAGTCTTTTTGAATGTTGATTTTCCAGCGCGCCGGCTTCAGCCAATCATAGGTTTAAAACACTGAAGTTATCGTTCCAGATCTATTATAGTTCAATGGGGGACACAAAAATTGAGGTAATTGAGTGCGAGTTCCCTATCTGTATCACTGAGCTCTACTAATATATCTGGAGATCGGGCTCTAATACCTCGCCAGTCAAAAAAGTGTCCCCGAAAACATGGCGGCTTTTGGCCAAAAATACGTCATTTTTACGTCACAAATTTATGGTATAGACCACTGACCAGCAATGAATGTGGAAAAAGGGGTTAAAAATAAAATATTTTCACCCCCCTGGCGTTTCTTTTTAAAACTTGAGCGAGAAATGCCCAAATCTTGCTCCGTCTTTTGGTTTTGGAACACCGGAAAAAGAAAAAATTTGTCTCTTCACCGGTGAGTATAAATACTGAATAGTTTTGACAGCTATTTGTATATTTTTTGTAAAAAGTAATCACGCATGCACGACTTTTTTTAATCGCTTGACAGTTGACGACTTGACATTAAAGTTTCTACGCATGCAATATCGATTTGTACTTTCCAGATTCTGTGAAAAATCCAGAGTTGTACACTGTACAGCATATGGGTAAGAAATGTAAACAGGTGGACCAGCGAAATTTGTCCCGGTGAAAGATAGCCGTATGAGTTCAGAGCACTGACATGTTTGAAGAAGATGGCCCTGGTGGAAAAGCAGTATTGAAGCCATATGCTGTGCCCACAATCTTTAAGTGGCTTGCTGAGGTTGGTGCTGTACCTTGTTCTCGTGTCATATTACATTTACTGTATCCAATAAGATGCTAATGAATGGCATATAAACATTGAGAATTCCATAGGTCACGTATGACCCACTAGATTAGGTAATGCACACATGATATTTCCATAGGTTATTTCACTATATAAAAACAATATTTACAAACAAGACATCAAGGTTACAAGTGAAGGTTGTTTGTCAGGAAGGTCACTTTGTTTGACATATTAAAAATATCAGTTTACAACCCCAAATCCCATTCATGGCCCATTATCAATTGGGGTCAAATATAACTCAAAACTTGTAGTTTTTCAACCATGTTTTCAAAAGTGTCTGTACTGAAACTAGCCCCCTAGGGTTAATACAGCAGATAAAGGAACAAATTAAAATAATTCTGACGACTAATTGTCTTACGGGACAATTCCATTTTGCCTTTTATTTGTACCTTTTCAGGTCTGATAAGTGAATTTTCGATTTTATTAAATATGCCTAAAAAATTGTTATGCTGTCAAGAATGTGATATTTCAGGTTGCAGTAATTAGTACAGAAACAAAACATGCATTATCAGAAATTTCATTAGTAACTATTTCATATAAGACAATTATACAGCAATCTTGATTTTTTTAGTTCTTGTTGAATTAAGAGCCTTTGAAAGTTATGTATATCCAGGTTAGTCCACAGAAATTTTGCAAAATTTTATTCTTTTTGTATGTTTCGAATTTTGTATGTTACGGATTTGTGTATATAGTTGGTAGAACTGTTTTATGTAACAATGTTTTAAAATTGCCTGAAAGATTAATTTAGCACTGTTGAATACTGAGTAGGTTGGTCAATTTTAAAATAATCTACAAATTATTATAATAAACAATTATTGTCACTGTCCAGCTGAAACAAATAAATATCTATTGTTTAGGTAGAAAAACAAAAGGTGCCTAGTGGTTTGAAGGAAACAGTTCTTGTGACGGAGGAATTTGAAGCTGCATCCACAGAACCAGGTTGTGTTGAAGTTGTTACTGTATGATGGTAATGACAACTTAGGAATGAAGGTTTTCAATATTGTAAGTAGCCAGCCAGGAAAAAAAGGAAACAGCCTGATGAGTGTCAAAGTAAAGTGAGTAGTAATGAGGCAAATGATTAAGATCATTCCTACTTTATAAGATCTCCTTGCAGATTAAGAAGAAAAGTTGATGATCTTATGGACCAGGTTGAAAGTTTGAAGAAGAAATTGAATATATCTCAGAAAAAAAAACATGTAGGTTAAATAAAAAGGTAAGCTCCTTGATGACAGTGGTGAGTTAAAAAAAGAAAACCTTGTCAGTAGTGGTTGTGCTAATATTCTGGAAAAAACTTTTTATGGAGTTACTAGAGGCTGCTAAAAGGGGGGGGGGGGGTCGGATCATGTTTCATGAGAGGAAAAACAGCCATTTCACATTTCACAGATAAAAAATTAGTAATTTCACGAAATTTAATGAACTCGTTTTTAACTGTGTAAATTTAACCCCTTTCTTAACCCGTCAGCCTATTTTTACGCTGTAGAAAGTAAAAAGCACCATTGAAAGCTCAAATTCGGACGAATTTTTGTAAAAACAGCCAACACACGTAGAAAAGAATGAAGAAAATAAATGCATTTAGTAAAATTGTTGTAACCAATGCATTGTACTTTGTTCTTTAGCACTTATCCCTACTCGTCCAGCTGCCAATCACGACTCAGATATAGGCATGTAAATCACATTTCATGACACAAAAATTTGTCAAATCTCATTTCACAACAACAAATACTGGCAATTCACGGCTCACGAAAAAACCCTTTACCACCCTCTTACTAAGGAACTTATGAAAAGGTTAATCACACAGAAGAAGAAAAATCCTGGTGCATATCCAGGATGATATGTCTATACACAAGCATGTCTAGTGGGATGGTAAGGCAGGGAAGTATTGCGGGTTTGTTGACTATGGCATTGATGTCGACAATGACTTGTTGCCAGAAGCTTCAGACACACTAATGTTTATGGTAGTCTCCTTAAATTCCAACTGGAAAATACCATGTGGATATTTTCTGGTGAATGGTCTCACAAGGGAAGAGAAAGCAAACTTGAACATTGTAAAATTGAACATTGAATTGTAAATTTTTTAGGCTATTACCAGTATTTATTAATTTCATATTAATAGCAAGTCTATTTTCTATTAACAATGTCTATTTCTATTAAGTCAATTTTTAATAAAGTCTTCATCTATTAACAGCAACTGAATTTTCTCTTTACTCTACATTTTAATTGGATAATTACAGTTTGACAATTTCTGGCTGTCCTGAATTTTTGGGCATCTAGAGGCCTGAATCTATAAAAGTGAAGTATATATTCAATTATTAATGGCAGATCAATTCTCATCTGACAGAAGAAGTGCAGATGTTCCTAAGCGGAGTGGCATTAGTACACACCCCTCCCAACCCCCATCCACCCCCCTCCCATAAAATCTGCCCTTGTCAATTATGTTTTTTTTTCACTAAACAGGAATGAAATGCTGGTGCTGCATAATTTAAATCTTATAAATTTATATATGTATATAATAATTATATATGTTAATACTGGTATTGTTTTGATTAATAAAATCATTGTTCATTAATATAGTTGTTTTTTATTATATATCAAGTATTATAATTATACATACATATGATAATTAACACTTATTGACTGAGACCGAGGGAAACAGTATGTTTTGTGGACCAGAGACTGTCGATGTTTCCCGAGGCAAAGCCGAGGGTCCACAAAATATACTGCTTTCCCGAGGTCTCAGTCAATAAGTATTTTATTATATACTGAGTGTCAAAAGAGAAGAAAAGTACCACAAATCAATCAAACGTGTATATTTAATCAAACATTTAAACCTTTTACCTGACATGGCTCCGCGAGGCTCTGTGGATTTGTTATTTACCGGTGAATTAAAAGTAATGTCCACCGCTTAGCTACGTTGCCAGGGAGACAGTAGAATTTCTCCACTATCACGTGATACGTTCTTAACCAATAAGAAACAGGAATAAATGAACTTTGACACTCAGTATATAATAACAATTGTTATGACCCTTTGAGTGCTAATGGCATGACACTGCTCTGGATAGCCCAAATATATATTGTTCAGGTAAGGACACTATCTTGCTGAAATGGTCTAGGTATGCAATTTGGTAACTCAGGCAAATATTCCTTGGGATCCCAATCCATTGAGAACACACTAATTTAAACTTATACGTGTAGATTGAGAGAGTACTTTGATTTATGTTGATGAAAATATGAAAAAAATTCTTACCTTCCTGGCCTTGTCCTTGTCATATTGACTGCCATGTGGGCTTACATTTATCTGGTGCATTAGTAATGTTCAGTACAATTCCCCTGAAAAGTGAAAAGCATTCACTCATATGACATGTGTAAAATTTATTACCACTCATATTAAACTAAACAGAAAATGACAAATTTAAGAAAAAATGGTAAAAACGAATTTGTGAAACAGTTTTATTGAAGATGTACATTTTTTTGTACGTTAAACTTGATGCAAGTTGTGTTTACAATATACAATTGTAGAGCAAAACCAAACAAAGGTTCTTTCAGCCCAAGACAACTGACATGCTGTTTTAAATAAAGCATGGACATATGTATAAATTGTGTTGTATTGATATGATGATATCATCGCATCTGAGTACTAAATATTAAAGTATTCATGGGTCACTCAAAGTCAGGTTTTATGTTGTTCAAGTTTACTAGCCATGTAAAATATAAAACTTTACCTGACCTTTCATATCTTTCGTCCTGTTTCCCGCTGTTGACTGCAGAGGCTATCATCATATTCGCAGGCGGTTTAAAATTCTTGACCATAAATTCATAATAATTTCAAACGACGATACGATTTTTTTAATACACGATGTAGATTGTAGAAATAAAACAACAATTTCAATCGCTAAATCAGGGGGGGAATTTCGTGTCGCCCGCAAGTGAATGAGCCCTGGTCAGTGGTAAACCGCATTAACGGCGTACCCCAGCTGTACCCCAGTGACGTCAAATCCGCCATGTTTTTGGGGACACTTTGAAGTCGAGAGCCCGATCTCCAGATATATAGTATAGCTCAGTGATCTGTATATATCTCAGTGAACTCTAATACAACTGGAACGATAACTTGGCCGCCATCTTTGAAGCCAAATTGAAGGCCGCCATGTACGTCACGCCGCGAAAATATGACCTATTTTCAAAAGCTCTTTTCGACCCTTTAACTTCGTGTTTTAGAGCCAGTTAGGTGCTAAATATTTTCTAGATAGATTGAAATTTCATGTACCTCAACTTTCTAGGACGTCCAGTAAGGTTTTAAAATATTTTTTGGCTGCTAAAAATGAAAAACAGTTCCGGCGAAAACTTTGTCACGAAATATCTTTTTTAAAAAAATGTTACCTCTCGAGTTTTAACAGTTAGATGGAAGAGGCTGCCAAGAACTATCCGTAACCGAAGTTTAAAGCTTTAAAACTAATGCTATCTGACGAAAAATGTAAGTTTTATACATATTTTTGAATTAACCATACAAATACACCACTTCGAAAACCTCAATTTACTCACGTATTAGAAGGGCTACAGCAAAGACTAAAAGCTCAAAATAGACAACGATACCTGGACTTTAGCACAAGAGACGTTTTGGAAGTGTTGAAATGTTTTAAAGCAATATATTTTCCAATTGAAGAGCGTAGTTTGCCTCGTAGTTTGCTTCGGCACGTTGAAACTTTCGTCATTTTCCAGAGTAAAAAAGTGATAGCCCTCAATTTTTGCCGTAACAAAGTGTAGAACAGTCAGGACTATCCAGAAAACCAGGGTCGAATCTTTAAAATTGAAGTCTTGTGATGAAAATTCTCATTTTTCAAGCATATTTTCGCTCAAAAACAAACTTTCCACTCCTCGTAACTTTCCCCAGTCCTTTCGAACAAGCCATTTTCCCAGCGCGGTTCCCGCCTTTTGCTTCAAATTTGGCTTCATCCAATCATAGGACGAAAACATAGGAGTTATCGTTCCAGTTGTATTAGAGTTCACTGATATATCTTATCTGTGCTAATGGGGGGCAAATTTAAGACCCGGATGTAACATCTTACATCTATTGGCTGTTGATCGACTGTTCACAACAACAAATTGAGAAAGCTGAGAAAAAACTTTTTCCGATTTTTTCGCACTAAGAGTTTTTAGATAAAAACTAAGGCGAAAATGTTAAAGATTAGTGCGGGATTACCTTGGAAGGTTTGAATTTTGTGTTTTGAATACAGGATAAAGTTGGGTATGTTTAATATTGAGTATTTGTGAGCGAAAATGCAATTTTTGTATTCGAAAAATCAGATGAACACACTAGAAAAGTCCTTAAAGTTTAAATACATCGCAGTATTGTGGTTGTACACCTTGTTGCACCTTTAAAACAATTTTGATAACTGTTTGAAGGTAAATAAGTTCAATTTGTGTTCAGATGTGGGATAATTTAGCAGATATTTTGCAAAACCTTGCTGCGAAAAGCCGGTCAAAAACTGGTTGCTATGCGTTGCTAGGGAGAACCTAAGGTTGAAAAACTCTGATATTTACACAAAGATCTGGCTGTCTGCACCTAAAATTACAAAAACTAGAAAGCTAAAAACATTTTTTCCTAGTATAGTCAGTATCTGTGTGCATCATGGTCATAAAAACAAGAAAAAATTGACAAAAACAGTATGCTTTCATCGCTGTACATCCGGGACCTAAATTTGCCCCCCATTAGATTTGTTCAATTTGTCCCGCAGTTCGTCCCGCGATGCCCACTCTATTCTTTTATAATCTCTATGCTCCGAGCAAGTTCCTTGTTCCTGATTCAGAAGAAGCTGTATCACAGATCAGATATATACAGATAGGGAACTCGCACTCAATAACCTCAATTTTTGTGTCCCCGTGCTCACGTCATTCCACGCGCCACGCAAATCGCTCTGGCAAGTGTCGTTCATCGTGTTTTCAGTCAAAAGCATAGGAAAAACGCCGTTCGAAAGTACAAAAATGAATATTTTTGCGAAGTTCCTTCACCGATCTTCATTTTGTATGTATGTAGATATTTCAGTAGAATTTGCGTTTGATTCTTGTGTAGAAATTTCTAAATTTCCTTAAAAGTAGGAATAAACCAGAAAATGACGGAAACACGCTCTCAAAACTTCACCGCGACACATCGCTGGAATTTGTCGTTTTAAAGCATTTTGCATGAGAATCTTTGCACGTAAAACCTTCTTGCGGTTTAGATGTTCTAGCATGCACGTTTAAATGCGTGTTTTGTTGACACATTTCGCTAGAAATTGAGTTTAAACGCCGTGTTTAGGTCGGCTCACGCGGTTTGTGCCAGCGGTATCACCCATGAGCGCTGCACCGACTTCTGACACCGAAAAAAAATAAAAAAAAAAAAAAAACAGAAACGGGGCGAATTTAAAACTCCGCCTCGCCTACGGCAGGCGGAGTAAAAAGGCCAACACGCGATTGGTCAAAATCAATCTTGTGTGTTTTGGTTACCTGGCGACGAGACCTTTGACTGCAATGCTATTGAAAATAACGCACGGAAAACGTGCATTATTTATTCATTCAAAGTGTCTTTAAATTTTGTGCAACGCAATGAAATGAAGATGAAATTAATGGAGCAAGTCCTAAAAGAAAGAAAAGACAAACAAAGCGCAGCATCGCAATAATTACACGTAAATGAACTAAGCAAAGGCGTAGGCGTACGTCTGTATTTAAATTAGTGCAAGCAGTGAAATAAAAATAAATGTGAAGTTGCACAATTTTAGACCTCCTTTTAAAGCCCTGTCACACAGTGCAATTTTTCTTGCAACTTGCAACGCAATTTTACTCTTAAGAGATGTAAATTCGTGACAAATGTTTAGTATGATAAAAATGTATTAGCAAACTATGATTGAAACTTGTATTTGCCAATTTTACATCTCCCAAGAATAGATTTGCATTGCAAGTTGCAAGAAAAATGTCACTGTGTGGCCTTAAGATGAAGAAGAATATATACTTTTATACTTACTACTGCTAATAACTGTGTATTAAGGAAAAGTTGTGAATTAAGTTTAAAATCGCTCTTTCATGGTGTTTCTTGTTTTTTTAATTTACTGTTGGCATTTCTCATGTATTCCGTATTTGTGTTATTTGCAACATCGTGTGATGCAAATTAATCATTACTCGCAAATGCGTGAACGCATATTCAAAATGCGTAGAATACAAATTGCTAAATTATCACAATATAATATAATATTTACGGAAATCGTTCAAGCTAACCATACGCGTGATTGAAAATGAAGGACGCATTGACATTGTGATAATTTCGCAATTTGCATTCTACGCATTTTGAATATGTGTTCACGCATTTGCGAGTAATCATTAATGTGCATCACACGATGTTGCAAATAACACAAACTTCAAAATAGTACAGTGAGAAGAATGTTGTTCATTCATTCTAAGTTGTGGGAAGTAAAGCAAAGCCTACCTAAGAATGTGTTAAGGCAACACTTAATGTATTATTATGTATAATATTATACACATTATTCATAGTTTGTACACTAAATGAAACAAAAACAGGTGCATTTTCACAATTGCTTGTCGAGTCAATGTGCAATAAAATTCATTTGAACAAAAAAAAGCGATCAGACATACGCAACGTAAAATGCATTCAAGCACACTTATCAACGCCATACTACTTTGTCTTCTGAATGCTTCCTTCATGGTGGCCGGAATCATTGTGAATTCTGTGGTTATCATCAGTCTATGGAGATCGTCACAACTACGTAAGAAGCTGTGTTACTTTATGATCATTGTCTTATCTTGCTTTGATCTGGTTATGGTCGCCATCGCTCAGCCTCTGCTAATGCTATCAACTATTTTGTGGTCGATGACAATATATCACGCAGAATTTCAAACCACGCAGCTTTATACGTGTCTTCTTTTGCAAGCATTTTCAATGTTTGCACTGTTTACGTTGAACATTGAACGATTTCTGGCATTAACGCGTCCATTTTTCCACCAAACTGTGGTAACCAAAGGAAAACTTGCACTTTCTCTCGCACTTCCGATAATTATAATAGTCGCTCTATCGCTGCTGTGTCTGACTTACTCAAAAGCAGAGGTTTATCTTCCTATCGTCGTAGCTGTATATCTCCTTTCATTCTGGTTCGTCTTGGCTTTCTTAAACTACAAAATGCTGGCCATCGTTAAGTCCAAACGTGAAGGCGAACTACGCGTCGCTCCAGCAAGTTTGGAAACATCCGAGAATCAAGAAAGACAAAAAAGAAATTTCAACAATATTTCGACATGTTCTTTAGCGGTTGGTTGCTTTTTAATCAGCTCCTTTCAAGCAATTATTAATGCTATCTTGAGTTTCGTATCGAAATCTCCAAAGAACGAGAGACAAGGTACATCATATCATTGGGCCATTACATTTGTCAGTATGAACTCGACATTCAACTGTGTGATATTTTTTTGGAGAAACTCAATCCTGCGTCGTGAAGGAATGAGGATAGTCAAATGTTTATTTCGGACTGAACGATCGTGATGAACTTGGTGGTTATCTAGTTTCACAAGAGTTTTTTTGCTGTAACGCGTGCAACACGCTTTAACAATGATGTATAATTATTATTAGCTGAAGCTTAACATTTATGGTTGATATATTACATATAATAACATGCAACAGAATTCTTCAAGGAAAAAGAAAAGTTGCCATTCTATGCTCGCTTGTTTGCCTTGGGTTACACTACAGTAGAATGTTTGCAAATGCATGAATTTATCATCGCATGGTATTCCTGATGGCGCTCTCCCCCCTCCTAGCTATATAAAGTCTAGGACCTGTATATGAGTTTGTATGCTATTCATTTAGGACATATAATCTCAAACATTTTAGAGTAGGTTGACCAGGGTGGTCAACATGGTAACGCTGCCCGAACCTGAATCCGGGACAAAACGTCCGAAAATGACCATACAAAAATATGACGCTTTAGACAAAGTGCTGTGTACCAAACTATAAACGTTTTGGCTTATCTAAGGTGCGAAGATGGTTCAGAGATGGTGCTTTTGGAAATAGTCATTGGTAGGTGTGATAAGCCTAGGACTAGCGCTATTTCACAAGAAAATGTCCTGTCATGGCGAATTGTCAATTTAGAGCATCAAATAAGCAGCAGTTGACCTACATTACTTTTGTTCTGAAATATTTTTTATAGAAACATAATTGGTATTTATTTAAATATATTGTTATTATTTTGGTGCAAAATAGTTAACAAAATCCGCTACTTTACCCCCTCCCCGTTTATCACCCCCTCCCCTTCTAATTATGAAAATCGGCTCAGAGATAATGGTATCGAAAATATTTTAATAGATTCTAGCTGTTTAACCATCGACAAGATAAAACCTGAACTTTGTCCAAATCCAGGGCTATTGTATAATCCAATGTCGGTTGTGAACAATTCGGCCCCGTTATATTTCCATCCAAGCCAATTCGACTGTAATTATAATAACCATGTATCAAGGATATGAAAAGAAAATATAACTAAAATATGTAAAATGCAGCATTTTACCACCCTTGCAAGTTCTGTTTACAATTCTTTTAAACTATTTTGTGCAAGTCTCGTGTGGGCAATGTATTTTAACCGTGATAGGGGGAGTGAAAGCATTTGCGAAGATCGAAAGCATATTGCATCGCAGGTGTTTTCTATTTTCCTGAAAACATTGACCCGCCGCCTGTTACGGCCAAAATACATTGCCCACCGCAACTTGCACGGAAAATTTTGATTCGTAAACAGAATATACAAGGGTGGTAAAATGCTGCGCCTAGTTATATGAGTAGATTACCCCCCCCCATATAGCGTTCAAAGAAATGCCGACAATGACGTCATAGCGCATGAACAGCACGTGAACAGCACATGTACATAGAATTGACGTCACAGCACGTGAACAGCACATGCACATAGAATTGACGTCATAGCACGTGAACAGCACATGCACATTGGTTTGGGGTCATAGCGCGTGATCAGCACGTGAACAGTACAAATTTGGTTTCTAGGGCGATCCCAAGCACGGCATGTGTATCAGAAAAGAGAGAAATGCAATGTAGGTTTAAAAAATATTTATTTCAACTTTTAAGTTTTACAAACTAGTGATTATATTTCAGTTGGTATAAACATATGAGATAATCTATGAGACTCTTAAAAGTAAAAGTTTTTTCGATACTAGTGGATAGAGTATGTAAAGTTAGGTATGATAGTTTAAAAGTTTGTTCAAAAATGTTCCGACATTTTGTTGGTGGTTCTTCGTTCTTGAGGATTTTAAATGCTTCCACGATTAGGATCCAGATATGTTCTTTCCCGATATGTGATTTTGCTTTGTCGCAACAGTTCCACCAACTACATAATTCCCCAGTGTTTGTGTCTTTTCGTTCAATTTCTTTAATTTTTCTTGCGATCAATTCTACAGTTATCGCAGCAGTCAGTTCTTTTGGAGTAAATTGTTCTTCGAGGTTAAAAATGTTATCAGAATACACCTGCTTAAAGGAATGTGCCATTGTAGCTAGTGTCCGTACGGCTTGGAGAGCAAGTGTATTATGATAGAGTATCTTGCAATACATGTATTGAATCAATAGAGCGTTGCGCGTAGGAGTGAAAGTTAGGTATTTTTAGAGCGTACGTTCGCTATGCTGCTGTTTAGACATTGTTCTGCAGGGTGCCGGATATTGTAAGAGCGAACGTACGGTAGTGTTTAAACGCTGTACGTTCGCTATGCTGCTGTTTAGACATTGTTTTAAGCGCACGTACGCGTGGCAAGGTCAATTCATGCAATGATATACAGTATGCTAATGCTTAGGCATTGTCAAAATGCCTCAAGGCATATTCTAATTGCGTCATGTATTTTTAGAGCGAATGTTCGGCTTTCGAATGTGTTCAGGTATTGTTGAAGCGCAGTAGGTACACTATGCTAATGCTTAGATGCCTTGCTCAATGATGTTGCTAATTTCTTACTATTTACATTGGCAAACATTACACAGATTAACGATTGGAAAATTTATCTCTTAAAATATAGAATATACAGTATGATAGAAATTGAGCATAGCGCGTGTAAATGAAGAATTAAATGCAATATAGGTTTAAAAAATATATATTTCTTTGGAGCATTACAAGTACATAGAGGGAATTAGTGTTTATATTTTAGTTTATAAATACATAAAAGATAATCGATTACATGTTTAAAAGTGTTCGCTTTTTCGATATTCAAGGAAAGCGTATGTGGGCTTAGAGTATGTAGTACAATCCGTTGTATTTTTCTTTCAATCAACTCAACAGTTATCGCTGCTGTCAATTCGTCTCGTGTAAACTGTTCGAAATGTCATCAGAATATATCTGCTTAAAAAGATGTGCCATTTCAGATAGATAGTTTAAGCAAGAGCTGTTTAGTCCGTACGGCTTGGACAGCAAGTGTATTATGATAGAGTACATTGCAATACATGTATTGAGTCAATAGTGTGAAGTATTTTTAGAGCGAACGTTTGGCTTGCAAGTGTGTTTAGATGTTGTTCTACAGGTGCTTGACATTGGAAGAGCATACGTACGGCTTGCAAATGTTCAAATATTGTTGAAGCGTAGTATAGGTACGCTGTGCTGATATGTTTTGGCAACTCATATGAAATCATTCAACCATACCGTGTGTTGATTTTAGTATGTTCAACAATATCTAACATTTGCTTAACAAATGACTTCCCTAACGGTTTCTACAATCTTTCCGAAGGACGCCGGGACTTCATTGCGGGACTCTTTTTAGGTGTCCCGCTTCAAGGGGCTTTTCTCATGGGACACGCGGTACTCACTTACGGGACTCTTTTTGAGCGTCCCGATGCGCTTTAGATGCACTGGAAATTCTGGAGGGCGTTGCTAAAGCATTTACTCTTATAATTACGGGACGTCGGGACTTTATTGCGGGACTCTTTATAGGTGTCCCGCTCAACGGGACTCTTTTAAGGGACTCCGGGACTCTCTTACGGGACACTTTTTAGGCGTCCCGATGTCCCGTTTTAAGCAATCGATTACCTGGATTTAATGCGGCACTTTTTTGGCGTCCATTACTAACGGACTAGTGCAGGGGGTATTAATTAAACTCAAACATTGATCAAACCATTTATCTGTTTCAATTGTTCTATTTGAACATATGTACTATTAACGATATTGTCAATGTAATTCATTTCTCGATTCATAAGATATGCAAGCGTTGTCTTGATCATCATCCTCTTCGTCAGGGAAGTGCTGTCTGTCTTCTAACATACGTTCCAAGAGAAATTTTCTCTTCCTAACAGCTGCGGCCAGGGCTTCGTCGGGATCAAACTCATCTTCGTCGACGAATGCATCTTTGGTTTTCATTATTTTCCTATGCACAGGATCTCTTTTCATTTCAGACATCCATTGCAGGCGAACTAAATAGATATTTCCCAACTCCTTTCGAAGTTCTGGTAAAATTTCTGAAAAGGCTTGCTTCTTTGCGTCAATTTCACTAAATCCATTATTTTCAAAGCTTTGTACAAGTTCATTGTGCTTTGTACGAAGTTCCGCTGCAGCTTCGTGTATTAGTACTCCCCAGGGATCGGCCTCCTCGTCTGAGTCGTTCATCTCTTCGGGACTTTCGCCTTCGTCTGATGAACTGAAAATATCTTCATTGGATACTGTTGACGTTTCGTCGTCGGATTCACGTCGCATCCTTTTAGGGCTCGACACTTCTTCTTCAGACTCTTCATCATGTGATACTGTTAACATACCGTCATTCCAGTCATCCCGCATTCTTTTTCGACTCGACATGTCTCCTGACAGATTTTGATCACCAAGTGGCTTGACCTTAGAGAGATAATATCGTCTCGTTTCTCCTGAGAGTTGATGAGTATCTGCTAGATGGTTCGATAACTTTACGAGATTCCTTTTTCCGCAAATGGGACAATCTTTACGCCTTCGCGGCATGCTACTAACTGCGTTTGAGGAATAGTTGCACCTTCTTAAAAAGTGTCTCGCAAGAGAGTCCCGGAGTCCCTTAAAAGAGTCCCGTTCAGCGGGACACCTATAAAGAGTCCCGCAATAAAGTCTCGATGTCCCGTTTTAGTAATTAGAGAGTTTACGATCTGCGACGAGGTGGCTCGACGACGCAGTTCCAAAACAAGCAAATTTGTTCGAACTGTGAGTGGTTTATGGTCCCAGAGGAATTCTCAACGGCGTTGTCGTTCTCAACACGACATTGAACTAAGGATTATCGCGTCCTTAGAGCAACGTGGAAGCCAATTGTGATTTTCAGAGCCGTTTATTTAAAGGCTCCACAATTCAGCAACAATCGCATTTCTAAGGGTCAAACGTTGCAGTGCTTAAGATTATTTGAAGTAGCATTGAAATATTATTATATCAAAATGCTAAACGCTTTTTTAAAGCTAGAAATTCACATTGCGTTGTTGAGCAAGTCGCGTTGTGAATCGTAAACTCTCTAATGCTTTAGCAACACCCTCCAGAATTTCCAGTGCATCTTTCGATTTACTAAAACGGGACATCGAGACTTTATTGCGGGACTCTTTATAGGTGTCCCGCTGAACGGGACTCTTTTAAGGGACTCCGGGACTCTCTTGCGAGACACTTTTTAAGAAGGTGCAACTATTCCTCAAACGCAGTTAGTAGCATGCCACGAAGGCGTAAAGATTGTCCCATTTGCGGAAAAAGGAATCTCGTAAAGTTATCGAACCATCTAGCAGATACTCATCAACTCTCAGGAGAAACGAGACGATATTATCTCTCTAAGGTCAAGCCACTTGGTGATCAAAATCTGTCAGGAGACATGTCGAGTCGAAAAAGAATGCGGGATGACTGGAATGACGGTATGTTAACAGTATCACATGATGAAGAGTCTGAAGAAGAAGTGTCGAGCCCTAAAAGGATGCGACGTGAATCCGACGACGAAACGTCAACAGTATCCAATGAAGATATTTTCAGTTCATCAGACGAAGGCGAAAGTCCCGAAGAGATGAACGACTCAGACGAGGAGGCCGATCCCTGGGGAGTACTAATACACGAAGCTGCAGCGGAACTTCGTACAAAGCACAATGAACTTGTACAAAGCTTTGAAAATAATGGATTTAGTGAAATTGACGCAAAGAAGCAAGCCTTTTCAGAAATTTTACCAGAACTTCGAAAGGAGTTGGGAAATATCTATTTAGTTCGCCTGCAATGGATGTCTGAAATGAAAAGAGATCCTGTGCATAGGAAAATAATGAAAACCAAAGATGCATTCGTCGACGAAGATGAGTTTGATCCCGACGAAGCCCTGGCCGCAGCTGTTAGGAAGAGAAAATTTCTCTTGGAACGTATGTTAGAAGACAGACAGCACTTCCCTGACGAAGAGGATGATGATCAAGACAACGCTTGCATATCTTATGAATCGAGAAATGAATTACATTGACAATATCGTTAATAGTACATATGTTCAAATAGAACAATTGAAACAGATAAATGGTTTGATCAATGTTTGAGTTTAATTAATACCCCCTGCACTAGTCCGTTAGTAATGGACGCCAAAAAAGTGCCGCATTAAATCCAGGTAATCGATTGCTTAAAACGGGACATCGGGACGCCTAAAAAGTGTCCCGTAAGAGAGTCCCGACGTCCCGTAATTATAAGAGTAAATGCTTTAGCAACGCCCTCCAGAATTTCCAGTGCATCTAAAGCGCATCGGGACGCTCAAAAGGGGTCCCGTAAGTGAGTCCTGCGTGTCCCATGAGAGAGCCCCTTGAAGCGGGACACCTAAAAAGAGTCCCGCAATGAAGTCCCGGCGTCCTTCGGAAAGATTGTAGAAACCGTTATAGGGAAGTCATTTGTTAACCTAATGTTATAGATATTGTTGAACATACTAAAATCAACACACGGTATGGTTGAATGATTTCATATGTCATATGAGTTGCCAAAACATATCAGCACAGCGTACCTACTGCGCTTCAACAATATCTGAACACATTTGCCAGCCGTACGTATGCTCTTCCAATGTCAAGCACCTGTAGAACAACATCTAAACACACTTGCAAGCCAAACGTTCGCTCTAAAAATACTTCACACTATTGGCTCAATACATGTATTGCAATATACTCTATCATAATACACTTGCTCCCCAAGCCGTACGGACTATACAGCTCTTGCTTAAACTATCTATCTGAAATGGCACATCTTTTTAAGCAGATATATTCTGATGGCATTTCGAACAGTTTACACGAAACAAATTGACAGCAGCGATAACTGTTGAGTTGATTGAAAAAGAATTACAACGGTTTGGGCTTAATACCTTACCTGGGGAATTATGCAGCTGATTGTACTTCTGCTATGAGGCAAAAACTTAATAGATTACCTATATAGTATGTTTATATCAACTAAAGTATAAACACTAGTTCACAATTTTTATTACAAAAGAAATAAATATTTTTTAAACCTATATTGCATTCTCTTATTTACACGGCGCTGTACTCGTACTGTTCCTTGCTGATCACAACATCAATCCCATGTGCGTGTGTTGTCCACGTGCTGTTCACGCGCCATGAGTTTATGACAAACGTGCTATTTTGGATGATTACAAAACATTTCCTTATGGATATTGAGTTATATACTGAACTGTTATTTATCACAGTCCAAAATTGCATGCTAATTGTTGTTAGAAAAGTTTTTTTTTAAATAAATGTTACATGTTCACGATTCTTAGTTTATAATAATGGTCCAAGTTCACTCCCGTTTGTTCTTCCAACGTTTCGATTTGTTTGGCATTTTTTACGCCGAGATCCCACATCATTAGTTCCTTGGCGTTCATGTGATAAGTAAAGGTGTTCCCTTGTGGGGCTTTAGGCACTTATAATCCATTCAGCGTTTCCAACATGATTTGTGTTAGCAAAATCGTTTGTAGCATCGAGTTATCGACTAGTGTTTCGGGTATTATATTTGTTTCTACGAGACTCCGTATAAAATCTAAGATCGAGCGATCTTGCCGTGTTTTGTTTGACAACCAGCCGCTAACGATATCTCGCCAAAACATGTTTATATAACGAGCTCTTGCTTAATGGTCTAATCTTGGAGATTCAGTCTTTTTATAGCCTAACTTTCATCGCATCGAGAAACTTGCCCATGATGTCATAATCTTCTGAAATATAACCATGACGAACGCATGCGTACCAAACTTTTTCGATAAACCCTTGTTCAGAAAATGTTTGATCATCAGCATCAAAATCGAAAATCCATTTCTTTTGATCTGCTATTGGCAACTCGCAAAAAATCTCACTGTGCAAATTTGAGAAACACATATTGACACAAAGCACGAGCTTATTTTTAGCCATAAACAATATATCGACAGTCATCTTGCAAGCGTTCGAGCAAATATGATCAGAAACGAACAAGACGCAGCGCTTTTATAGGAGGGGTGGCTGAAATTCCGCTCTCAAAGGTTACAGTAGCTTAAAAGTCTCTTGTTTCAGCAAGCGTCTCTGCCCTGTTGAAAAATCAGATCTCCAATTATGATATGTGTACTTGAGCAATTCAAGGCCGTTTACTTTGGGAGTAATGTCATTTAAACTCTGGGTAAAAACCTCCATGACATTGCCTTCTGAAACATTTTCCAAAGCACAGTCAAAGTACAAGCATAACTGTTCATCCCTTTCCATCATAAGGCACTGATGTAATTGTTTGGGATAGGTGGTCAATAATAGAGCCATCACAGTTTACAACGACGAGGCGAGATATGATCGTTGGTATTTCGCCATTCTTGCTTGAACTCTCTATGACACATATCTCTTTAAGCAGATGTATTCTGATAACATTTTGCTCTTAAGAGAAGAATTTACACCAAGCGAATTGACAACAGCGATAACAGTTTAGCTGATTGAAAGAGAAATTCAACGGATTGGGTTTAAAACTTTATCTGGGGAATCATGCAGCTGATTGTACTTCTCTGATGAGCAAAATCGAATATCGGTAGAGAAAACATCGGGACAATTCTAGGCTAGCAAAATATCGGGACATTTTTGAATGAACTTTTAACTTATCGTACTTAAGTCTACATGCTCTTTACTTGAATATCAAAAAAACTTTTACTTTTAAAAACTTAATAGATTATCTAGTATGTTTATATAAACCAAAATATCAACACTAGTTCACAATTTGTAATGCTCAAAAGAAATAAATATTTTTTAAACCTATATTGCATTCTCAAAAAATTAGCCCAATTTACGGATTTTTATAATCAAGGTACGCGTGGGCGATGCCTACCGTATGATGCAATTGGAATATTCCTTGCGGCATTTTGACAATGCCTAAGCATTAGCATACTGTATATCATTGCATGAATTGACCTTGCCACGCGTACCTGCGCTTAAAACAATGCCTAAACAGCAGCATAGCGAACGTACAACGTTTAAACACTACCATACGTTCGCTCTTACAATATCCGGCACCCTGCAGAACAATACCTAAGACATTTACAAGCCGAACGTATGCTCTAAAAATACCTAACCTTCACTCCTACGCGTAACGCTCTACTGACTCAATACATGTATTGCAAGATACTCTATCATAATACACTTGCTCTCCAAGCCGTACGGACACTAGTTACAATGGCACATTCCTTTAAGCAGATGTATTCTGATAACATTTTTAACCTCGAAGAACAATTTACTCCAAAGGAACTGACTGCTGCGATAACTGTAGAATTGATCGCAAGAAAAATTAAAGAAATAGAACGAAAAGACACAAACACTGGGGAATTATGTAGTTGGTGGAACTGTTGCGAAGAAGCAAAATCACATATCGGGAAAGAACATATCTGGATCCTAATCGTGGAAGCATTTAAAATCCTCAAGTACGAAGAACCACCAGCAAAATGTCGGAACATTTTTGAACAAACTTTTAAACTATCATACTTAACTTTACATACTCTATCCACTAGTATCGAAAAAACTTTTACTTTTAAAAATCTCATAGATTATGTCATATGTTTATACCAACTGAAATATAATCACTAGTCTGTAAAACTTAAAAGTTGAAATAAATATTTTTTAAACCTATACTGCATTTCCCTCTTTTCTGATATACGCTCTCTGCTTGGGATCGCCCTAGAAACCAAATTTGTACTGTTAACGTGCTGATCACGCGCTATGACCCAAACCAATGTGCATGTGCTGTTCACGTGCTATGATGGCAATTCTATGTGCATGTGTTGTTCACGTGCTGTTCATGCGCTATGACGTCATTGTCGGCATTTCTTTGAACGCTATATGGGGGGGGTAATCTACTTATATGTTTTAGTTATATTTTCTTCTCACATCCTTGAGAAATGGTAAAGTTTGTTATTATTGCAGTCGAATTGGCTTGGATGGAATTCGATTGGATTGAAATAAACACCAATTATGTTTCTATAAAGATTTAGGAAGAAGGTTCATGTAGGTCCACTGCTGTTTATTTGAAGCTCTAATCCCTAAATTGTCCTAAAGTGAAATATTAATCCCAGGCCAATCACATCTCCCAATGACCATCCCTAAAAAACCATCTCTAAACCATATTAGCACCTCAGAAACGCCAAAACTTTTATGGTTTGGTAGATAGCACTAAGGTCATATTTAGGTGTGGTCAGTGTCGGATGTCTCGCCCCGGATTCGGGCAGTGTTACCATGTTGACCGCCATGGTCAACTTACCCTAAAACAGTTGAGATTATTTTTCCTAAATGAAGTGCATACAAACTCATCTACAGGCCTAGACTAATAAAAAAACTGATAAAAAACGGCCATTAAAACATATTTTTGTTTTGTCAAATACTTTCACAGCTGGGACCTATTAAAAACCTGCCTAATATGAACACGTTTTGCAATTGGCTTACTGACACAATAGTGTTCAATAGAGCTCGTTCTTCAGAATTTCGACTTCTATAGGTTTTTCATTGTCATCATTAACCAATCACAGCTATTGATTGTATAGGTACCTGGCGACCCATATTTTACAAGAAAATTCAAGTAAAATTCTTACCTGTTTTCATATACGACCTTTGATGTTTTTACATTTCCTAAAATATTAAAATAAATTACATTTACAATGCATATTTTACGGCCTTTGCACAAATTTGAATTATTTTATTTTTTCGAAATTAGGTGGCAGTCGGATTTGACTGTGTAACGACTGAGGAAGACAGAACCGAGGCAGTTAGTAGGATTAGCAAGGAAGGGGAGTAGTATTACCCCCCCGTATGGCGCCGGAAGTAATTAGTATGCAAGCCTGTATATAGGGAAATGACGTCATTGCGAAGATGTGCGCACGCTAGGATGTGTGCACTACCCCAATACACGCGAGGGTGTGTGCACTATCCCGATGCACGTGAGGATGTGTGCACTATCCGATACACGCGAGAATGTTCGCACTATCCTGATGCACGCGAGGATGTGCGCATTATTCGATCCACACGAGGATGTGCGCACGGCGGTATTCGAAAAAACACGTTTTTAGAAAGATGTATTGACAAAATGAAAATTTTACGTTACCTTAAGTATAAGTATACATATATAGGTTTAGATACTGTTTGTTTTAGATATTAGATACTGTTTGTCCTGCTGGTCTTATGATGTTCACACATCAGTCCAAAGACACCCACAGTATGTAACTTGTCCGCATTCCAGGACGACGTCAAAGCACTGATCGGACTAGCATTATACATTCTGCGTGCACTGTTGTGTGTCAACAATTAGTTATCATAAGCTGTTCGTTGTCGCTCTTTTTTCCAAACATAAAAAACATAGTTGATTGTCCGGGAATAATGTCCAGCAATAGCCACAACGTACTGTCCCGTCGACCACGGACGATGCTGCCCAATGTCTAAAACACTCACAGTGAGCACCTTGGTGACAACACGGTGTATTCATAGCGAGTGCCTTTTTGGCCTAGATAGCTTCAAAACAGAAATGGCATTGCTTTTCTTCTATACCGTTTTCCGATAGTATACCAAATAGATGGATTATAGCTGTTGGCAAAATAACGCCTGGTGAAGATAAAGCTCCAACTGTTTCCATTTTCGGATGTTGATGTCTTCAAGCGTATTATAAGTAAAGACTGGACAGGTGGTTCATGTGTGCTGCGAAGTATGAAAAGGGAGTTAAAGGGGGTATGACGAATACGAAATCGTACTGATTTTGGAGAAAAATATTAGAGCGTTTCTTGGTTTGCATAAATTAACACACGGATTAACGTTTGGAATAATTTATTTTTGTAAGAATTACAGACAGTAGAGCTATATTTTGTTAGTCTCGTACAAGTTTATGCGATGAGCAGATGAGCATCTGCTCATAACTGCTCATGAGCACATGCTCATTTGCTCATCGCATAAACTTGTACAAGACTAACAAAATATAGCTATACTAACTTGGCTAGCCACATCGGGACCTATGAGCGTATGAGCATGTGCTTATGAGCAGTTATGAGCAGGTGCTCAAATGCTGATAAGGCCCTAACTGTTAGGTATTGACAGCTATAACCATTGTGTAGATCCCAACTATTGGTATATGCAGATTACCATCTGCTTATACGAGGTTGATTAGAGGGTGGTGTGGGGCCGACAAAAGGTCTATGTTGGGTCAATGTGAGACCGGTGTGAGGTGAATATATTAAGGACAAGCAAATAAAACAACGTCTACAAACTCAACAGGTTTGTATTCTTTATTTACTACAGCTTTTCATTAGAAGCTGTACTACAGCTTTTCATTAGATGATGAATTTCTATTTGATCTATCCTACATAACAAATATAAGCACAGCGTTCCCTGGTTGTTTCTAAGTCTTCTCATTTCTTTGAGGCCACGGCATGCATCGTCTACCAAATTGTTTAACATCCAGGTTTGTACGTCAACCGTCCTTTTGCGAAGGTATAAAGCATTTCTCTTTTTCTTCAAATATTCAACTCTTTTTCTTGCCTCTGCCACACGCTTGTTCAGGTCATGTGACCGCGATAAGTTCAGGTCATGTAACCGCAATAAGTTCTCCTCCATTAAATTGGCAATCTAAAAGTCTTATCTCTGTGAACGTTGCAAGCGGTATGCTCTTACCGACTCAAAATTATCATTTTATAATATTGGCAGGATAACTAAAAACCAATCAGATTTTAATATGGTATGTTTCATATGTGCTCGGCCATCGGGCCACATAGGGCCTTATGAGCGTATGAGCATGTGCTCATGAGCAGTTATGAGCAGATGCTCATCTGCTCATCGCATAAACTTGTACGAGACTAACAAAATATAGCTCTACTGTCTGTAATACTTACAAAAATAAATTATTCCAAACGTTAATCCGTGTGTTAATTTATGCAAACCAAGAAACGCTCTAATATTTTTCTCCAAAATCAGTACGATTTCGTATTCGTCATACCCCCTTTAACTCTCTTTTCATACTTCGCAGCACACATGAACCACCTGTCCAGTCTTTACTTATAATACGCTTGAAGACATCAACATCCGAAAATGGAAACAGTTGGAGCTTTACCTTCACCAGGCGTTATTTTGCCAACAGCTATAATCCATCTATTTGGTATACTATCGGAAAACGGTATAGAAGAAAAGCAATGCCATTTCTGTTTTGAAGCTATCTAGGCCAAAAAGGTACTCGCTATGAATACACCGTGTTGTCACCAAGGTGCTCACTGTGAGTGTTTTAGACATTGGGCAGCATCGTCCGTGGTCGACGGGACAGTACGTTGTGGCTATTGCTGGACATTATTCCCGGACAATCAACTATGTTTTTTATGTTTGGAAAAAAGAGCGACAACGAACAGCTTATGATAACTAATTGTTGACACACAACAGTGCACGCAGAATGTATAATGCTAGTCCGATCAGTGCTTTGACGTCGTCCTGGAATGCGGACAAGTTACATACTGTGGGTGTCTTTGGACTGATGTGTGAACATCATAAGACCAGCAGGACAAACAGTATCTAATATCTAAAACAAACAGTATCTAAACCTATATATGTATACTTATACTTAAGGTAACGTAAAATTTTCATTTTGTCAATACATCTTTCTAAAAACGTGTTTTTTCCGAATACCGCCGTGCGCACATCCTCGTGTGGATCGAATAATGCGCACATCCTCGCGTGCATCAGGATAGTGCGAACATTCTCGCGTGTATCGGATAGTGCACACATCCTCACGTGCATCGGGATAGTGCACACACCCTCGCGTGTATCGGGGTAGTGCACACATCCTAGCGTGCGCACATCTTCGCAATGACGTCATTTCCCTATATACAGGCTTGCATACTAATGACTTCCGGCGCCATACGGGGGGGGGTAATACTACTAAGGGGCACTTGTCATTTTGGCCTTAAGCGTGAAATTCACAAACCAAGAACTTAAGTCACTAACTCTGTTGTTTTTATTTGCTAGGTGCAGCTGCTCTCTAAAGAAGATCAACTTCAAGGTTGGCAGTATTTATGAATAATTAGGCCAAACCATCATCAGTTCTGTCAAGAAAACAAATGGCTAGCAAAAACAAAGAGACGGTAAAGAGCATTGTTAATTTGGCCTAATTATTCATGAATACTACCAAAGCCACTCAACTCAGTAATTTGCATCAGCATTTGCAAGGTTGGTCCTACTACCCCAACCACCTCTCCGAGTGCTTCTTCCACCGTAAATTAGTGACGTATTTGTACTATATGTGCAAGTAATTCTACTTACACTAGCACCTGGGAAGCTTGTCGGGGTAGGTGGGTTTTTTATTCAATTTCTTTGCACTATTGGATAACATAATATAAATACACATGAAGATGAAGAAGCAACATTCATCAAACACAAAAGCGGCAAGACTTCGTAATGGTGGAAATTTTGGCTGATTGTTGAGGATACAAAATCGGAGATAATGTGGATGGCACAGTCTCAGAACAAGTCGAAGCTGAGCTGAATTGTTCTTTAGTCATCTGTGATTATGGAAAGGTACGAGATTGTATGATACTCAAACAAGGAAAACGGAAGATATGGCTGAAAAAAGCTACTTTAAGAACTTGACAGAATTCAATGTATGAGTTGTACGTACTTAAAATTGACATGAGTTCAGCAGAGGTGCTCTGGAACTCAGAACTTGGATTTTTGATGGTCCGGTTCCGCCGGAACCAGCGAAAAATGCACGGCCAGAACGGAAATTTGTTGAGCAGCTTGCTTAATAAAATATAGAAATTAAAATATAGACTAAATTATGCAACTAGCAATTAACACTGGAGTCCTGGTATATCATCTTAATTCCTCTCTCAAAGTTAGTTAAGTATTTCATCAACAATTTAACGTAATCACAACATGTTTGCGTCCATTTATGGCACATTGTTTATAATCAATACTACGATCTATACTATTTCGATGTACCGAGGTTTTATATGCACATGAATCCCTCGCTCTCGGTAGTTTCCTGGCAACCTCGCAAGCCAGGATCTTTACCTACGCCCGGCGCTGCCACAAACACCCTGGTTCAGGCGGGTCACGTGACACCCCAAAATCTGGGGTGTTTTTAATTAGCGACCTTTATTTTATTGGGGAGGGGTGGTAGAGTGGCTTATGAATGCATTTCTCGTGTTCAATGAATTTTTTTTCAACAAGAAATTGGTCAAATTGCCAGGAAAGCTCATCAAAAATTGCACTTTTGCTGCTGGGGTCACTATTTTCAAAGCATGAAAGCTCAAGCACGTGTCGAGTTTCACATGAAACACAAACGTGGATCAGATTTCAAAAGATTACGCATCGCCGCAATGTAAATGTCGAAGAGAAAATAATCCTGTGATATTGGCTTTTGGGTCGACGTATTGACGGCGTTTGCAGTCTGTATACGATAACTGATACCAAAGGACGCATTTATTATTGAAAGTCTGGATTTATATTACTGCGAAATTTCTGTGGAAATATATAGAAAGAATTACCGCAAGCGACGGCAAAATTTGTAAACAAATGTCAACTGACGCATCGCGGCGACCAGGCGACGAAAAACATATCACGGCGAGGAGATACATCCATATTATTATCAATTTTACTATAAAGCCAACAAGAATTTTTCAAAGATAAGTCAAAGGCTCGTCTATGCGTGTATTTTTAACACTACAATTTTTTAGTTGATCCAGTCATCCTCTATGCACTATGCGATATGTATGGAAACCACGACAAGCAGACAACTTAAGGAAATACAAAATAAAACAAATTCCGAAAATAGACATCTTGTATTCCTGATATTCAAGAAAGAACAAGAAACGATGGAGTCGGTGATATTTCGTCTTTATTCCACAATGTCTTTGACAATGTCTTTGGAATAAAGACGAAATATTACCGACTCCGTCGTTTTCTTGTTCTTTCTTGAATATCAGGAGTACAACATGTCTATTTTCGGAATTTGTTTTATTTCGATATGTATGGATATGTAGTATTACTTTACATGTAGAAAATGAATGACAAATAATAATTTTGTTGGGTACAAGAATACAGTACTTGCACATTATGAAACGAGGAATATCTATAGAGGTAGTGCTGTAAATAGCACTCTCCTCCGCAGAGCCTTATTTCGCAAATTATTACAAAATTACGCAATATTAACTGATGTATTGAACTTACATGAAGTTCTGCAGTAAATTAGTAAGCGCGCAATGAATTTATAATAATTTGCGAAATATCTCATTAACTTCCATAATCAGCGCTCTCACAACTAATTTCCATATCCTTGTTTCTAGAGGGGGAGGGTGGTTGGGAATTAGCCGAACAATAAAATTTTGAAAGGAATGCATAATATCCTCATTATGCGTAATACCACCCCCATAGAAACAGTATAAATCTAAGGAAATTTCCTCAGATTGTGAGAACCCTATCCATAATACAAAGGCTCTGCGGAGGAGAGTGCTGTAAATAGTTTATGTTACATAATAATAATTGTCTGTGTAAAATTTCTGTTCATATTCATGAAAGTATATACATATTGTGGTCCTGGTAGGGAAGTGTGGATGTTACTCGTCTGATTTTCAAGATATGCTATGTGTCGCCTCTCGAAAACAATGCTATGTCTCTTTCGAAAATTTTAATTGTTTCCTCCTTATATACGATTATGACAGTATTGACGATATGATTATGACTTGATTGCGCTAAATTTACCCCAGAAGGGCCTCATTATTTCTTACTTTAACTCTTACATTGCTGTTATTTTGTTGCTCGATTCTCGGGGTCAAAACTAACAAATGATAAAAAGAATATGTATATATAAAAATATAATATAGAAATTATATTATGTGCAAATGTCAGTTGCAAAAAGTGAAATATATTTCGCTCCATGGGGCCTGTGTTGGACATTCCCATTTTCGTATTTATTTCATGCACTAGAATTCCCCTGTAATACAGTTCTCGCCCTTTTTAAATCAGTAATCCAGTAGTTTCAAGGTAGTTTTACATGGTCATTGAGAGTTTTGTACAGTCACTCATGGCTCATCTAATTATATGCCCTTGGCAATATTGATCTTTATTGATGATAGACATGATACATTACGCGTACGGCGTACACTCTGCGAGTACCCTAAATATTTGCATCGGTGCACACACAATTTAATGAGTAATTCAGAGGTCATGAATGTATATGATATAAACGAATAAAGCAAAGTGAGAGGCCATTTTAATGTCTTTTAAAACAAACACGGCAACGAAAGATAGACTTAATATAAACTTACGCGATCGTGTGCCAATGCCAGTTGCCCAAGCCCAACTTAACACTCAAACTGTCATTGAAATACTCATGCTTTTGGAGTTCAAACGCTGACAAGAAATACGGACAAAAAAAGAGAAAAGTACATAATTTTAGATCAGAAAATTCATGTTATTTTTTGCAACCACTACATCTCGCTCCTTGCATTTGAAATGTATCGCTTGTATGTGGAAGCCTGTAATTTCATACTTTCCTGACTTTCCCCACCACACTAAGCAGGTTTTTGAAAGAGTCACGTGACCAGCCTGAACCAGGGTCTTTGTCGCAGCGCCGGGCGTAGGTAAAGTTACAATGTCAGTTCCGGTGCACCCCTAGAGTTCAGTGTTAAAATTGTGTGTATTAATATTTAAGATTGCTGTGAATTCAATCTAAAAATCATATCTATGTGTTTAAAATTCTTAATTTTGTCTGTGCATGACAATGTCTATGTCAATATATCTTGGAATTTTTTCAGTTTGCTATGTAGGGATTTTAAACATATAATTAATGATCATAAAACTGATGTTTGTACAGTTACATGTCAGCAAAATCCTCATATGGTTACGTATGTTAATAGGATTGGCAACAATTAAACTTGTCAATTGTTTCAACTCCCTTTTCCATCACAGACCAGTGGAAGTCTATATGTTCATTGTAGTGAATTGTGCGAGTCAGGATAAACCCCTGCTCCCCTAACATAAGGGGGGAGATTAGGAATCACTTGGTTTCTTGTCCTATGTACTAATTGAAATATTAGGTATCTATCTACAATATCTTTTACTAATCAAAATTTGATAAAACATATCACAATCAAATATATGCATAAAAGTTGAACAATGCATGCAAATTAAGTCGTTTTAAACAGCTGACTCTCATCACAAACACACACACTCTGTGTTTTGATAAAAAAAACTTGGATCAATATTTTATTTCTGTCCCCCAATGGCCAAAAGGCCAGGTCACCGAACAATCCAAGATTTTTAAATAATTTGGTAACCTGGCAATCACAGTATGCCAGGGTCCTCAAGTGTACAGGAGATTAAACACAGGAAACCTGGGTACGAGGTCGAGAAACATCATGTTTTGTAATTACACGTTTTCTCACTTATTTTTTTATGTCATTTTAAAAGAATTGAAAGATATGTTCAGTAATTCTTCATCACTGTGAAACGTTTTTATCATACACCTGTCACTAAATCAAATTTTTCTTGTAGCTAAATAGCAATATCCTAGTGTAAACTTCACCTGTTTGGGTGAGCAACGTCAACAATTGTTATTTCAAAACGTGACATTTACGCACCCAAAGCAAACCAAAGTCCATAAGACAACAAAGGAAATAAACGTACAACAAAGTCAAAGCGTTTGATTTGTCACACTAAACGGTGGATTGCAAATGCCAAATGGTAGAATCTGCTCAAAAATTGTCGGCGGGAAAAGGATTTTGCTTTTACTGACAATGTTTAATTAAACGAGGTTTTAACTAAGTAGCAGCTTTTACTTCTTCAAAGTGGAAAAATTCAAGATTTCCATGGCTATACAATTTGGGCTTGATCTTTGCAATTTTCAGCTGATTTAGCAATCAAATTCCTCTACTACAAACAATGATACAACATATAGCGTATTACCTTCGAATAAGACCAGGATTGACAAAAAATCTTGTTGTTTCTTGTCCTAATAAACTCCCCGCCGGCGCCATGGTGAAACAAAAAATTTGAAATTCGGAATTCACTTTGTGGGGATAGACCCAGTGGATCGCGAAAACATGGCGGCTTTTGGTCAAAAATACGTCATTTTTACGTCACAAATTTATGGTTCCATTTGTTACGAGCACAACCGATACGTAGAAGGGACTGTAACCCAACTCTAATAACAAGCAGTTAGGCAAACGTGATCGAGTGATGAGGCGGAATATCATATTGTACCTACCGGGTACTCCGGTTTTCTCCCACAGGGAAAGTTGACAGTTTGGGATAGGTAATACGGGCTCACAGACAGTAATTGGCTCATGCTGTTGTGGTGCCCTTCTCTTGTGACTAGCTAAGCTTTTTCTAAATAAGAAAAAAAACAAACATGGAAAACAGAGTTTTTTTATCGAGACAAACCTTTCAGTTGTTTCAGGATAGTTCAGCATGACCTTCACATTGCTGTGAAGTAATGAAAAACGTAAGTTTTATTATTTTTATCTGTCACGGTTAAGAATCATTCGCAGTCATATATTTTTGCATGGAAGGTTTTACTATTTGCTAGATCTCAACCACGTACATGTGAAGGGTACGTGGTATTAATGGTAATCCAGTTGTGTTTGCACTACTTGACCCAAGTTGCCAACAAGTTTGGAACAAGTTGTCGACAGCTCGTCCTATGCGTTGTATTTTTTTATGCTGATATCATGACTGGAGACAAATGTACGGTAAAAATAAGTCGCGAGCTTTATTATTTGCTGTGAAGAAACCCTAAACTGAAATTTTCCTTAGGGAAGGCCTGCTTTAGTATATTGGCTGCTGTTACAATTAGAAACTAAGGTTGGCTTAAACTAAGGTTGGCTTGAATTAACACTGCAGATGGTATGGCTAAAGGTCTAGCGCACAGTAGAATTCGCTGACACTGACAAACGGAGGCTTGACGTTTCCAACAAATACACGACGCGATTTTAGGGACTTGTCAGAAATTAACAGGTGGGGAAGGGGGGGGGGTGGTGGTGGAAATATTGAACTTAAGGTTGGAAATGAGGTGATCCATCTAAGCAATAGGAACGAAATTTCCTTACCCTCCCCTTGGGCCTAACATGAAACACCATGACCCTCCCCTCTATCATCAGGTGATTTAATACAAAAGTTCAGTTTAGTTACACACACACTTACAACGTTTACACTATAAAACTCAATGCATTTTCATTCTAAAATATATGTGTTTGACATTGTAACATACATGTGCATTGGAGCATTAATAGTCTGACTCTGTTTTGATTGTTTTTGTTGTTGATGTGGTTTTAAAATAATATTTGAACTAAACATAGCACTATTTCTTTCTAATCTATTTATACTGTGTACTAACAACTGTACGAGAATAAGAATAAATTTGAATGACCCTCCCCTTAAAAGCAGCTCATTTTTTCTTCACCCTCCCTTTTTTAGATCCTAAAAAAGCTATGACCCTCCCCACGTTTCCACCCCCCTGTTAATTTCTGACAAGTCCCTTAGTCGGCTTTAATCTGTTCACATTCTGTTGTATCGATATTGTGCGATTTAGATTGGGCTGACTGAAATTGTGCATGTAAAATTTGAAGCCGCATATACGTACGATTTAGTCGGTCGACAAAAATCGGCGGGTGTGCACCCAATTGTTTTTTGACAGTGCATTGTTTTTTTTTCAAGCTATTTCTCAGGCCTTACAAGTATGATTCCCGACAAGATTTACCAAAATAGATTAAACTTAAACGTGTATGTTTTATTTGATATGTTATGTGATATGATAATGATATAATACTAACATCGATATTTCACATTACATTTTAAAAGATGTTTCTATTTGATATTAAAACGTATACGTTATATATTTGATTTAATAAACTTGAATTTGACAGGTTTTTAACTGACTCATTGCATTACAACTCCAGAGACGACTCCTGTTCAGTTTCCAACATACTGGGATGATTACTTATCAGAGTCTGAGGCCCAACTTTTTCGCATTAAAGTCAGCTTGGAGAATAACTATCAGAGCATTGTCATCATTTGAACACGAACTAACGTCGCTGAATAAATCTTTTTTTATGTCGCATCTAAATTGATTCAATGTCATTTACGTAACTTTTGTCCACCGAAAAAATGTTTACCATGACTTAAAGTCAGCGAAATCGTTGATAAACAATCGAAGCTTTCCGTCTTTTTCGAAAACGCAGTAAAGAAAAAGCTTTTTCTCTCGATATTTTCTTTCGCAGAGGATGCCAAAGTTTTTCACCAAACGATCAATAAATTCAGATTGAAAGATTTCATCAACTTCAAGACTGCGATCGTAAATGCCAAGCATGTTTGGCTCGCCCAAACACTTTCTTTCAAAATCCATTTGCAATTTAACAACAAATCGTTTCCCATCCCGTGGTGGAGGAGGACTGTACCTAGGACCAACTTCATCAAGACCTTTAGCATGAACGTTAGCGAGGCCGTCAGCCACACGTCTTTTCATGGACGTGATCAAAAAACTGGATTTCTCGCGTAAAATCTTGCACAATTTCTTGTGTTTTGACCAGTGACGTCTTTGACAATCGGCGTTGCAATACGCAGAGTTAAAGCACTTCCCACAAAGTTTCAATTTCTCAGACAGCATCAAACACCCAGAACACCAAAAAGAAGACAATTTCAATTGCGTAATAACTCGTTCTTCGTTACGGTACACTTCGTTTTCAAGGAACTTTGCGGACTTGTAACAACTGGCCTTCTTGGATAAATCACCAACCATGCGATTGAAGATCTGAGTATATTCGAACATGTTAATATTATCAACATAGGCAGGACCAAAATTATCATGGATAGTGTTCAATTCGACTACTGATGAGGGAAAAGCCACTCGTTTTCCGACACGGACGCCTCCGCGTTTGTTACGAAAGACTTCATTCATCGATACCTTACACCAAGAGTTAGTCTGCGACCAAATACCCCAGGCTTCATTATCAAAGAACTTGTTTTCTCTCATATCCACTTCCGAGTTCCTAATGAATATGCCACTCTCGTCATTTCCATAAACATGATTCCTCATGAGTCTGATTTGCTTTGAAGTATCTAAGACTGCAATTCCTTCGACACCATTGTGGTAACTTTGACAATCATATACTTCACATTTGTTTGCCCCGGGTCCTATGGTCAACCCATGTAAACTGTTGTTATGCATGAGACTGTTCTTCGCTCTCAGTATTCCATTTTCGCGCACTTCTAGGCCAGATTTCACATTACGCGCAAATATGCAGCGATCAACAAGCATTTCACCAGGTCCCAAACACAGCAATCCACCAGCTTTGCAATCAGTAAAGCTACATCGCTCTGCATTAAGCATCCCGCTAGCGACAACGACAGGCCAAGAAGTATGATTAGAAGTAAAATTACAATTAACAATCTTAACCCATGAATTAGGGGAACTACTTATTTGACCTTGATCAATGAAAAATGCAAGATTTACAAACATGCATTTTTCAAGCAAATTGAAGCCCAAGCCATGTTCAAATTCTATTTTAACAGAGCCATCAGATTTTGCACCGACCATAATGCAGTTTCTCACACATACTTGAGTTAATGGCACTGTGTCAAACGACATGAACATGCTTGATTTAAAATTATACTCATTCGACACCAGAATTATCACCTGCAGATAATCTTGTGAATTGTGCCTGAGCAACGCTGCTCTCAATTGATCTGCAGTATCACAAGTGCAAATGCGTTCTTTAAGCCCTGGAAAGGATTCTTTAAATGGCTGATATTGCGAAAAAATACAACCGCCATCTTTCAGCCCATAATAGTAAGCCGCCAGTGCTGCAGCAATTTCAGCACTGACCTTCTCTTCGAGTGCCGAAGCCTTCCTAGCATAGCCTTTCCAACAATCTGGGAATCGCAATATATATTCATTTGCATCTTTTAGGGCGGCATCACGCTGGTTTAGCTTGATATAAGCTGAAGCACGGTTAGTCAACAATAAAGGGTTGAAAGCAGGAGTACTTTTACTCATATCTATAGCAGCAGAATATGCTTCCACTGCTTGTTGATAGAGACCATCCTTAAAGTTTTTATTTCCCTCTGATCTAAGCTTTTCAACGTTGTTTCCCAACTCGTCCGCTTCAGAACCCTCAGGCACCACCCTGGCCTTTTCGTCAAGAGCTTCAACGGTACTCATAGGTGGTACACAACATTGCCTGATCCCAATCTGAAGCCACTTTGGCAAAGGGACAACAGGAGGACAGAGAGATCTATCAGAAAGACTTCTCTCAACTATATCATAATTTGATAAAGGAACCCAATCTAGTATCCGGTAAGCAAAATTAAGGTTGCGTTTAGCTTCAACTTGATTTTGATTAGCACTTAAGTGAACAACGCCCTCATAAAGAATTTTGGCGGTTTCGAACGTGTATAGAGAATCTAGACAACTTTGCTCACGATTTTCGAGCAATTGCTCCATTCTCTGTTGGAGATAAAAACCATGGAAGCAAAGCTTGGACCATAGATAATAATCCGAAGAACTTTTGGACAAATCAAATCTTGTCAAGCGTTCTTCGAGATTACCTAGCAGATTTTTTGGAGATGCACATTTAGAAAATGCAAATGAGAGCAAGCGTACTGCATCAACAAAACTCTCAGCCCTTCCCTCAGCATCAAGATTTTCTCTGACCAGCTCCTGAACCAAATGATGTGTACTGACAGAGTGCGCATGGACATACATGAAAAGTGAGAAATCAGTCAGCAATTTAACAACAGCAAGACAACCGAAATGAGAACTCAAACAGTCACGAAATGCTTCGTCTTCGATTGGTGGTTCACCAACATTGACCAACTCTTGCTCAATTTCGGTTGCATTAAGGAATGCAAAAGCGTTCATGAGCCGGATGGCAGACATTCCGTCCGGACTTTTTTTGATGTGACTGATGTTCAACAACCATGTGGTATGAACGGCCAGACGTTCAGGTGCTTCGTGAACTGATACAGGCTTTGCTTTCTGTCTTTCCAAAAGCCCCAAATGCTCTTTTTGGTATTGCTCTAGGTAAACTGCAAAACTGCAACGAGTTGATTTGATACAAGCTCCCGCCTGCTCTAGTGCAAGAGGCAATCCTCCGAGCTCCTCGGCAATCTTTTCAGCCCCACTGCTCGCGTTTTTGTCACCAGATATCCCGGTCCGCTGAAACAGAAACTGTTTCGCTTCTTCTACTTCAAGACATGCTAGACTAAGACAACGTTCTTTGGCAAGACTTGGAATATCTTCAATAAGCACACTTTCATTTCTTCTTGTCAGCAAAACACAAGCTGCCGAGATTCGTTGGCTTGAGACGCTGGAAAGGAACTTTAGTATGTTGGGCGAAAGATTCAGTTGGTCCAAGCAATCCAACACGATTAAACACGGCTCACTTGTCTGGCTGATTTTCAAAAGGGTATTTGTCAACGTTAGGTCAAAAGTGCCAAGTAAAGCGCCAAGTTTCAACGCAGTGTCGTTGACAGATCGCTCGAAGAACGTATCATCTTCAGCTGAAAACCAATAAACACCACCTTGGTAATGATTCTTCATTCTGTGAGCATATTCAGTGACAAGACTTGTTTTACCAATGCCTCCCATACCACAGACTGCTGCTATACAAACTTTCTTTTCTTCGTCGGTATCGTCACGTTTTACCACACTTTCCAGTTCGCGAAGTTCTCGACTTCGCCCAGAAAAATACTGGTTTCTTTTTGGAGCATCAAAAACATACGGGATCTTTTCTTCTTTCTTGTAATAATATTTTGAGAGTTCCGTAGAGAACTTTTTGTCTAGTTGCTTTAGTTGCTGTGAGTTCTCGGCCCCAAGCTTTTCACACTTCTCAATGCGACAGACAAGTTCGCGTAACTCCTTGTCGAAATTTGACTCTATGTCACCAAGTTTTTGAAGCAATGTGTTCATCTGTAGAAACGTGAATTATGCAACATTTATCACATTGTTCATTTAATTACTTTATTTAGCTTCGCCCATACAATCACTAAGACATCAACTTAAAATAACTTATACTTAAAGCGTTTACGAGGTATTGAGAATTATTAATTAATGGGACCAGTGCTTTGGAAAGAAGTACTTCGTCTTACCACATTACATGTACATAAGACATCGTGATTAAAGATAACTGCTGAAATCTAAACAAAGCACTGAAGCACCCGCTGAATGGATTTGACTATAACCTCAAACTCATTTTACGGCCTGTTTGAGTATTTCTCGATCTAGGGATACACAATAAAAATAGCTGCTCAAACCTTTTCATCACTTTTAAATTTCCACGTTTCAACGGATGCACAAAGTTCAGCAACCTCCTTCTTAACCAATTCTAGAAGTTCACGATCAACAGGCTGTCCAAAACACAACTGCATGCCTGGAATTAATTTCATGCTTATGTTAAGCCCATATTCATGTAAACAATTCGAGCTATTCGTTACTAACTACTCCTAATCACAAATTACTGAAGTCCTGTTATATTATAAACATAATCTCTATTTTATTAATCCTTCCCTCCTCCCCTAGTAGAACATCTAAATTGTAGCCTATGACAAAATTTTAGATGTTACCTTTATCCTTCCAGCCGTCTAAATCATCACACAAGGCTTTTTCATCTGCTGGTGATAATTTAACTTTTTTCACCAGAGACTTCATGTCATGAAACACAGCATTAAATTTGAGTAATGTCCATTTGGAGAAGTCACAATGAGCCCACGGGTTCCTGACATCTGACTTAACTTTCTTTGCATCAGCAGCAACACCAGAGGCTACGAAGGGATCTGCTTCACTCATGACAGCTAAAACTGCAGATGTATCCATGGTTTGGTCAAAACCAGTAAATGCTGCCATAAAAGGTTTCACAAACAACCTTGCCAAGGACAAAGGATCTTTAACCGCATAGTCGTAGGCACGAGTTGACTTGCAGGCGTGGTTGTTGTTGATATTTTCATATTGTAGCCAATATTTTGAAGGTGGTAGTGTCTTCTTATACTTGGAGGAAACTTGCTTGTCAATATAAACAGGTGCTTGACACAGAAGATGATACCAGTTCTGCAGCTCGGTTGCAAGGACATTTCTTAAAGCAGGCGTAAGAACTTTAGCAAGGCAAACCCCAACAACTGCCCATCTCCTTTCTTCATCTGATATACTGGTTGTCATTGTTGAAGCAGTAGCCATCACAGATCTAAAAATTAACATTTAATGACACAATTTTGGTGTTTGCAAGGTTCTAATTAGGGGCTGGTTGTTTGTTGAATTATCAAGACAAATTAAAACAAGTACACATTGCATGAATACAGATCTGTGTCTACATACCTAAACAACACTGTATGTACACAATATTAATTTGTTAACTTTGAAGCCAACAAGCTCATTTTTGTTTTTAGGTATTAAAAGTGTCAATCATCATCATTAATCAGTTTAGAATACAAAATGAGCAGAAGGCATTGTTGGGGACTCACCTCCCCCTGAAGTATTCCCGACAAAACCACAACAAAAATTACGAATTTTTAAAGCTATATATTTCCCGCTTTCCCTTTTTTAAATCACAAAACTCCCTCGCTCTCTCATATATCGTTTACATACAACCACGCTACTTCGCTACGCTCCTATTGGCTAGTTAGTTTGACCTTGCCACTGACCTACTTAAAATTACATATTAATCTCAGAAAGCATTTTTATACAACATTTTTATCAGACCTACGTTTTGCCTTTCCAACTGAGCAAAAAATTGCCAGGTGGCAAAATGCAAGTCTGTATTGCAGATTCTATTGGATGGCTATTTACAGTACATGATTAGCTGGATTGAAAGTTAAAAAGTGGAACTTGGCAAAAAATGTTCAAGCTTTTTTGTTTGATGTAGCAAATAACATAACAAAACTATTCATTAATTTTCAAAAATGTTTTGCATTAAGGTGGCTCAATAGCCTATACTTCTTTCACCATAGTACTTCTTTCACCATAGAATCCTTTATAGTGCATGTGTGAAGTTTAGATTACGTCATTTTATAGCTCTGCTGGTTATCTGCATATTTGGAAAAGTTTTATTCTCCTACCGTTCGCATGTCTAGAGAAATTGTTGTTGTGGATAAGGTGTGGAATTTATGCAAATGAACTTATAATTGGAATTGAGTTCAAATGAAAAACATGATTTCCATGTTTAGGCAAACATTGAGGAAACTCTTTTTGAAATACAGAGAACAGTGCTACAGTACTGCTCCCAACGCGTTCCATTTGCGTTCCGAACGCGTTCCAAAGCGTTCCAGTGGAAACGTGGGAACGCGTTCTCTTTTGTGGCGAGATATCGTTAAATCACCTCGCAAGATCCCGACACCGAATGAAACCTGAGCTGCTGTGAGGCCCTGTAGTGTTTGAAATGATAATAGATGCAAGTCGCATAAGTGTATGCCAGCTGAAAATAGGGCCATTTATACGAGCGAAAATAAGCCGCGGCTTAAATAGGCCGCGGCTTAAATAAGTCGAGAACGTCTGTATAAACGTGCAATTTCTTTGCGACTAAAATAAGCCGCGACTAATTTTAGCCCAGGGTTCGGGCCTCGTCTTAAATTGGCCGCGGCCAGTTTTAGGCGGGAAAACCTCGTAAAAACGCTTCGTTCGAGACCAAGACAAGTCTATTTATACGATGTTTATTAATATTATTTATTATTAGTTTAGTTTATTAATATCATGTTCGCGACCAAGGCTAGTCTGTTTATATGATGTGTTGTCCTATTTATACTAGTGTTTTGGGTTATTTTAATAAATTTAGTAAAACTGGCGTATAAACGGCTGTGTTCCCGACTTATTTAAGCCGCGGCCTATTTAAGCCGCGGCTTATTTTCGCTCGTATAAATGGCCCTAATGTTTCAAAGACATACATGCTGCATTTGAAAGAGAGGTTTATCTGAGTCATTATATTGAAAATGTTCCATAATTATGCATCGATTACACACATTTAGCTGATCGCAAGTGAATAAATAACGCACTTGGGTACTGACTTATAGCAAGTAAAAATCGCTACGCGAACAAGGAAAAACAACACTATCGCTGAGTGGAACGTAATAAGCCTAAGTTAATTTATACCACACTGATTTTGCTCAGCCAACAATAATAATATTATAAAAAAATTTGGTCTTGAAGCTCACTTTAGTTTATCACTCTACAACTTTACTCTTTAGCGGTTTTTCAATTAGATTATATTACTCGGCGAATCGCGATAATGACCGATAATATCCGATCTTATTACGAGTGTTACAGGAACGCGTTCCAGTAAAAGTGGACCGCAAATTGGAACGCTCTGGAACGCAAACGGAATGCGAATAGAACGCAAATGGAACGCGAAAGGAACACAAATGGAACGCATTTTCGAACGCGTTCCGGACGCGTTTTCTGTTAGGTTATTTTTGAACAGTACTGTACAAAATTTGACACATTCAGCTGACACATTCACTATAACACATTTTATGGCAAAGAGAATGATTTTCTAATGAATTCTGACATTCTAATGAATTTTGACTATCAAGTCACCTTAAATAAGGTTTCAATAAAGTTAGCCTTGCAGATGACTTTGCATGCCAGACTGCAGGGTATGGCAGTTTTCTTCAAATTCTCATGTGTGGAGAAATCAAACAACAAAAATTTGGATGTACAAAACAATTATTGAGTTCTATCAAGCCACAAAAGTAACAGAATGTGTCAAAAACAATGAAAATTAGAGCTTTAGGGGGCAGATTGAAGTGTAAAATCTGCAAAAAAGAAGATCCTAGACATGCTAATTTTTTCAAAAAATCTCTAGTTTGCATAAGTGTCAATTAAGTTAAATTTTAATAGAAAACATGATTAAGTCAGGCACCTAACTCAAGGGCATAACCAGTGTGTCGTCAGGCAGAATGTGAATACATAAATACACACCTTCCCAATTATCAGTGCAGTTATGCCTCTGCCTCATTTAAACTGGTCAGCCTGGATACCAAGCTCATCCAAACACCCTATAAATTTTGCAACAGAACAATACTTTAATTTCTAGAAACCACAGACATGACATCATTATGTATAAGTAAATTCCAGCTGTGCCCCCTCCCCCCCCCCTCCCTGGGTAAGCTCCCATGGGTAGGGTTATAACAAATACTATGGCAGAGAGGTTGGAACATGTATGCAAGAAAATGTGCCACAGCTTTTTTCATTCAGTATATAATTTATTAAAAGCTGTGAGGTCTTTTGAAGAGGTTTAGTATGTACTAGAAACAAATATATAGGTTTGTACCGGCCCGATAGTTTTCTGCTTGGTAAAACATAGGAACTGGCCTGTCTTCTTGTGTTATAGGTGAACAAAATGGTTATATTAGTGAACACACTGTCTGAATCTTTGAGTCTTATTTGTTCCCAGGGTAGGGATATTGAAGAAAACTACAGTATTTGCCCTATGGAGGGGGAATTACCCTATTATATTTCCAAATTGTCTATGCCCCATGGTTGGCCAAGGAGGAGATAGTGCGGTCGCTTAGCGGCAAAAATTGGCAAGATCTGTACAAAGCGGACAAAGTCAGTATTTCTTTCCCCGCGACTCCTAAGTCAAATTGAAATGTTTTTGGGGGTGTAATGAAGATATTCGCAAAATTTATTATCCCGGGGGATGAAAAGTTCCGTTTTTGAAATATCGGTTCGGGATGTTTGTTCATGTTTTACTCAATCATTGTATTTAATAGTGAGGTGTTCGGATATTGTTCAAAGACATGGACTTGACAACAGATAAATAGGCGTATAAAATTTCCTGTGTGATGTTCTCACATTAAATATCATTGACTGGCAGAGAAACATTGCCAACCGTTAACGTACCACCTCACTGTGGTAACACCCCCCCTAACTTGAAAATTTTAGACACCCCCTCTAAAATTGATTAGGAGGCACAGTTAATCAATTGTAGAGGGGGTGCTCAAGTTTGTACACGCCAGTACAGATCGTTTGGTTAAGCGACTTCACTAAGAGGGGGCATAGGCAAAGCAGAAATTGACTGATACGAAAACGAAAGTGAAACCTAATCAAAGCTTAAAGGTTATTAAGCCATTCAAGTAAGTGTTCTCCCATTTCTAGATTAGCAGTGACTTGCACTTTAGCGATGCTGTCGATGGTAGTGAAGCACAAGAGAATAATTTATTATTTACATTGCGCGCATCAGCCAGATCGAAAAACATTGTTTGGTTTGATGAGAGAGAGATATTGTTTCTGACGTCTTCTGAATTATCCAATTCTAAAAATTTTTACCAGTCTACTACGTAACAGGTAATATAACAATCTATAAACACACTTACCCTTTTTAGTTTTTGCTAAAGCCATTACAAAATTCCAAAAAAATAAAAGGCATTTCAACCAATTCAACGAATATTATTGCACTTGTGTTTTTTGTGCGTTCAACAAAATTTTACAACAATTCAGCCAATGACGTTTTGTTCGTTTCCATATATGGTCAGTATTCAATGGTCATTTCGAATAGTCGCGACCACTCACGAATTAGTCACGACGCAATCCGAATAGGTAATCAGAATAAATTCATATTGTAAACATAATTTTTTTTCGTACTAAATCCGTACAAAATGTTCTTTTAAGGACCACTGTTTCAATGCTGTATTAAATAAGCTGTAAATACCAAAAAGTCATCAATTATGCGTTCAAGATACTTTTACTTTTATCTTTGTATAGGATTTACTTTTTTCTGTTCATTTCTACTGCTAATTTGTAAACAAACACCCTCAACAAGTTCGGAGCCCACATGGTTGCAGGAAACTAGCTCAGACTTGCAAGAGAGACAACATATTGCCGTATCAAGTTTGAACCCCGATCTAGCTTGGTTGAAAAAGCTTGGAAAGGACGCCTTAAGTACAATTCCGGTGGGTTCTCCAAACTGCAGTCGTTCTATATTTCTCACCATACTTGTGGCTAGTTCCCCTGACAATTTTGAACAGAGAAATGCAATAAGAAGTTCTTGGGGGAAGGTTAGTCATTCTACAAAGAATCAAGACTTATTCAGAGGTGTCCTGGGCTCATACGGACCTGACCATGTTTTGAAAACTGTATTTTTGTTGGGTCGTAGTACCTCCGACGAAATTCAAGCATTGGTTAACATTGAAATGCAGAAATATGACGATATTGTGTTTGGTGAATTTGAGGACAAATATGAACATTTGGTATTTAAGACCAGACTAGGTTTGACGTGGACATACTCCAATTGTCCCTCGTTGTATGTGTTAAAAACGGACGATGACGTTTTTATTAATGTGTGGTACTTATTGCGGTGGATTGCGAGATCAGAAGAACGTAATGTCTACACAGGCTGGTGTAATTATCGAAGCAAAGTGAGCAGGAATAAGCTGAGCAAATGGTAAGTTGGGTTTTCTATCTTTGGAACCAAGCAAAACGTTTCCTTTGATATCCTTCTAACAACCACCCATATACCCACCAACACCATTCCCCCTCCTAGTTTGATAGCAGCATTGTGTACATATCTGCGGCACAATTTTCTGCAGTTGCATAGAAAACTTGATAATTAGGGGGGTGGGGCATATTCATGCCATCCCCTAAATTATTAAGTTTGCTCTGTCACTGCCTTCTATATGCCTTCTATTATACACATTTTGTAAATCTCTGATATTCAATTTTTAACCATTTTAGTCAGTCTCACCCCCCCCCCTCTTCATTTCTGATATGAGTAAAGTTATTTGATATGTAATACAAGTAAATTAAAAAATTATATATGTAGTGCTGTGCATTTTAGTACACTGGTGGTTATAAAAATTAACTGAAAAGACACAATGGCAGATTGTTTCAACAAGTGACTAGTGCATGCAGGGCTGATACTACTTCTGAAAGCAAAATCAGGTGCTTGTTAGAAAGATTAAAATGTTGTTTGAGCTTGTACTAGGGCACCATTGAGCACACGCAGTATGTATTTTAACAATTCGTTCTTGTTGTTTGCAGGTATGTTTCATTAGAAGATTATGAAGAAGATGAATTTCCACCTTATTGTCTTGGTGGTGGCTATCTTATATCACATGATGTCTTATCTTATATCCTCAAACCAATGTACACCCAACGAGTTATTCATTTAGAAGATATATTCATAGGTGTCTTGATTAATAAATTCAATGTACAGCCTATTGACAATAGAAAAGGATTTAATTTATTATTCAGTGGCAACCATAAACTCTGTGACTATTTGCATATACTTTTGTTACATCCTGTTAAAGCAAGTGAACTATTGGGCATGCATTTACAAGCCAATCTTGCCAGAAAGCTGTGCTAATTAATGAGAAATGGCCCATTTTATTTAATGCATTTGTAGCAATTGTACATAACTAACCCTAAATATTTTAACTACATGTAACTTAGTAAGATACACTTGTTTTTTGAAATGTGTCAGTATGGTACAGTGGGAGGTTGTTAGAAAACAGAGGGGTGGCATGTGGGGGTACTACCCCCAAAAGTTCTAACCCCGAAGGCAAAATGTTTACCCTTCCAAATAAATAAATTGTTGAATCCAACATGCAAAGTGTTGATGAAGACAGAGCAACACCTCAGTGATGTCTATATATTCTAGGGGGTGGAGCCATGAGATTCCTGGGATCAGAGAGCCACTCCCCCCCTGCCTCCACCCCCTAAGATTTTGTATATCACCAAGTAAATTACCAAGTATTTTCCTATTTACAGTACCCTCTATTAACAGTATCCTCTAATATATAAGGCATTTTCATGCAGATTCTACTGGATGCATAGCTCTTTATAGTGGAAGCTAGATTAGCTTTGGTATAATCTGTATATTATTCTATGTACTGTAGCACTGTCGACGTTTGTCTGATTTATCTCTAATTAAAAAGACAAATCATCCCAGACGCCGCACGGTCATGCACGACCTTTGACATGTTTATCTATTTCTTTGTCATGTGCTGTATTATAAGACAGTAGGCTCAGGTATTTTATTTTTCAGGTATTACGGTTTTTTGTGTAAGCTTATGCAACTTGCAGATTTTATTTGACGACCTCTTTAATACCGATTTGTGATTCTCCTGCAAAGAACTCACGTTCGAGTTTAAATTTAGCAATGGCATTAAACTGGGGTATTCTTGGCGCGGGGAAGATTGCGCGCGATTTTATTTTGGCACTCAAAACTCTTTCTGAAGGAGAGAACAAAGTTGTGGCGGTTGGCTCAAGTACCGAGGCCCGAGCAAAAGCGTTCGCCGAAGAGAACGGCATTCCAAAATGGTACGGCTCGTACGAAGAATTAGCCCGAGACTCAGCTGTACAGGTTGTGTACGTGGCCGGAACGACGAATGGTCATGCAGAAAGCAGCAAGCTTGCTTTGAACCATGGCAAACATGTCTTGTGTGAAAAAGCATTCGCGATGAACTTGAAAGAAACCAAAGAGGTTTTACAGCTTGCAAAAGAGAAAGGATTATTTGTAATGGAGGTATTTATTTATTTGACGCAATTCCGCAAGTCACCATCACCTGGCTAGAGTTAGGGGAGACTGGCAAGTAGGGCACACCAACTTGGGGCCATGGGCTGAAGTAGATTTTATCCCCACATCTTGTTAATGATAAAAGAGAAGAGGGAACAGGGGCAACTTGCCCTGTGTCCCACCCAATGCCCCCCACATAAAATAACGTACATTGCACATAATTTAATTGACGAATAAACCTGAGTCTGGGACCCCAGATTTCAAAATTCCCCTAAGAGAGCATACACCTGGGCAAGATCTTGAAAAAAAAGTTAATTTAATTTTTTTGAAATAAAATCACAAAGATCTTGGCAAGAAAATATAAAATCTTTCCATGATCATGACAAGACCTGTCCAAGATCTTGGCAAGATGCTCAACCTGAACTATATCTGAGTGTCAATGATGCCAAGTCTCCAGTTTTGTAACGCCACCTCCCAAATCAAGAAAGTCTGTTAGATATAAACATTTTGTTCTAATGGGGATATATACCTGGGGGCTAATCCCACAAGCATGCACAGTTCTAATGGTGCAAATTTAATTGGTGGGGTGGGGTTGCATATTTATACATTCAGGCTCTGTCTGACTAATTTCTTTTGAAATCAACCTTATCTCAAAAGAAATTAGTCAGGCAAAACCTGAGCATATAAATATGCAACCCCCCCCCTTCCCCAAGATTTGGTATCACTGCTTGGTGGCCCACTGAATTCATTCATGACCTACCATGAATGTGTGATCTGTTAAATATGCCTCTGGTATAAATTATGAACTACAGACAGCAGTTTTTAATGCCAACTTATTCATTATCAAAGGCTATGTGGTCAAGGTTTCTTCCAGCTTACATCTACCTTCAAGAACAACTTCACAAAAAGGCAATTGGAACAGTGTCTGTTGCCATGGCAAACTTTGGTGGTAAAATGGAATCGAAACAGCGAGTGTATGATAAAAATCTGGGAGGATCTACCCTTTTGGATATTGGAATTTATGCATTGACATTTGCTGATATTGTGTTCAATGGGGAGAAACCAGAAGAGATTGTGGCGGCAGGACACTTGTTCGAAACTGGTGTCGACCACACTGTCAGCGTGACATTAGTGTTCAGTCATAAACGGATTGCACAATTGATTTTTACAGCAGGTTTGTAAAACACTGAGAACTAAAGCAAGAGGATTAATATGTAAATACTATTCAGTCATTCTGTGATACAATAAAATTCTAGTTTAGTTGACTGTGTAATTTCATAACGAGATCAGTGTGCACATGAACATACTTAGTATATGAATCTTAAATATAATTCTCTAAGGTTGGCAACTAAATCAATTACAAACATGCATCCTATGAAATAAACCATAAATGCACATTATATTCAAGAACTTACAAAGTGTGTTTATGTGCACACTGATCTCTACATGTTACTGAAACTAGACAGTGAATTGGGCCACTATGGTTTATGCCTGATCTTAGTAATCTATATTGTCTGTTTTTTCACTATTTATGCAGTTTGCCAGTTGTTATGTATGTACTAAAAAAATGCATCAGACAGTCATTTGTTTTTGCAGTAACTGTGTTTCTATAGTAGGACTGAGATGAATTCATTACTTTTTTTTCCTGATGGGAAGTATTAATTTATTACTAATTTCATGCACTGGTGTTATCTTCCTTGCCTAGGTTTCACGTCAACAGCATTAAATAGTTCATGTATCAAAGTGTCATTTCATGAATTCACACTGTATGACAAAGTATAATATGTATGTCAAAGATAATGCACTGTGTACTATCCATTCTATGCATTGTTTCTGCTCATAAGTCATAACAAATAAAGGAACCTCCATGATATGAAGATTGCCTAAATTGACCATCTTTTGAACTTTTTGACATGCTGGTTTATATTAAATGTTAAGCATAGTAAACCAAAACAATGTTAGCTTTGCAATATATATTAAAACCCTCGACTGAAATCAAGCAACCGACAAAAATTAGAAAACAGTTGGTCAAATATTGACTATATGACCAGCTCTCAAAATTATGACTGGAATTTCATAGATCAGTATTCGTCTTGAAAATACTAAATTATGTATACTTTCAGTTACAACTACATTACCTCCTGTTTCGTATATTAATCTTTAAACCCATTCGTGTTTAAATCTTACACTTTAAACTTAAAACCCATGCACTTTAAACCCATATTCGTGATATCAGATCAAATAACGATTGATTTGTGTGCATATATAACTTGTGGTTATAACCATACGTTCCAGGTGTGGCCCTTCCAAACACAGCCACAGTGGTAGGCAGTGAAGGAACCATTCATGTTGAACGACCATTTCATTGTACAACCAAGCTAATCACCCCTGATGGTGTCAAGGAGTTTCCCTTACCTGAACTGGAACATCCTTCAAATTTTGTCAATTCCGCTGGTTTGAGGTGAGTGTACATTGTAATTCACGTTCTCAATGTACACTTCTACATGAACGTTGCAGTTCTAAAATGAAATACAGACTTGTAAATTAATTGTTAACGGAGAAAATATTTTAATAGTCGTATAGTTTTTACTCATGAGTAATCACCGACAATGAACCTCGCGGATGTTGGCGATATATAAGATGCGATGCTTTAGTTTTATGATTAAGCATAGTTCTAAAACGTCGCCGATGATCGAACAGTTATTGCCGGTAGTCATTCAAGAAGAAAAGGATTTTACTAATGAGTGATCAAGGAAAATTAGTTGTCGCCGATCTTGATTGCGTCGCGGATAGTTGGTGAGTCATTGTCGGTAAGTCATTGTCGGTAACCATTCATAGAAACATATTACGAAGAATTTACTCGTGAGTAATCACCGACAATGAAAGTCGCCAGTGCCGTCGGCGATGGGGGAGCTCCGCTTGCGACACGGAGAACACATTGCAAATTATGTCGCAGATTAGCTGCGATCGTCACTTGAGATTGTCACCGACCATCGGCGATGTAATCGCAGCAAGCAAAACACGTTCATTTCTTTTGATCGTCGTCGACTGGTATCTGCTGCGGTTTGCAATGAACGACAACGATTGGTTTATGTAGGCCTGGTTCTCATATGTCACCGATATCGGCGACGACTATTGATGTGGTCACTCTTGAGTAAAATCCTTTGTAAATTTTCTCCTTGAATGATTACCGACAATGAATCGCCGATCATCGGCGATGTATGGGAATCAGACTTTTAAGGCCTGGTTTCCATATGACGCCGACTAACAACCGACTCATTATCGGTAATCGTCGGTAATCACTGAAGAAAATGATTTCAGATAGACAAAAGATTTTACTCATGAACGATTAACGAGAGTAGCACCAGGCTTAAGGCCTGTTTCCATATGACGCCGAGTAACTGCCGACTTATTGTCGGTGATCATTGAAAAGGGGAATGATTTTAAATAGACAAGATGAGTGATCACCGACAATGGAACTCGCCGACTGTCGGCGACACATGAGAACCACGCCTTTAAAAGCCTACTTCTCGTTAATCGCAAGCCGTCGGCGATAATCAGCGACCTCTTATCAGTTAAAGCATAGTTAGTAGAGAAGAGGGTTTGGAAGGTCGGCAAACTTCAAAGGCTTTCGCGCTAATTGGTTTCAGATGTTGAAAGACGGGGTCACGTGACAATACGGGTGCATTGATTTCAGAAATTACTAGAGCGTAGTATTACGGAAATACGATATTGTGTTTATAAAATGTGATATAAAGCATTGTTCGTCTTGCTATGGCTTCGACAAGTTCGGCACAAGATTTAGAAAGCCAGTTACCAACAATTCTGGGCTCTGAAGTCGTAAATACAGCAGATGAGGACGGTTTTCAGCAAACACTTGAATTGCTGCAAACGACGCTGAAGAGTTGTTCAACGAAATATCGCATTCAGCTGAAGAAGTAAGTCACTATAAAGTGTATCTATCTTTTACAATAGTGGTGAGATGTGTTGAGTATAATGTTTTTATGTTATATTTGTTTCAGCTTGAAGGATTAAAACAATATCCTTGCGAATATTGCTCGAAAGTGTGCAAGTCTAAAGGAGGCCGTACAAAAATTCGAAGCAAATATGATGTCGAAGCTAGTGAAGATGGGGTAATGTAACAATTTCTACATAGCAATAGCATTATATTTTTAAAGACAGGCAGAGATTCTATTCATTTTTATGCCAGTTTAATATTGGGTTAGTTTTATTGACGTTTGACAACAATTCAGTATTAAATAGGACTGTCAAATTTGCCTTGTCTTATGACTAGTCTTATGAGGTTCAAAAATTTTCTACTTTAGAGTGAATTGTCTGTTTTACCACAAGAACTTGGACCCCTTGCATACATTGCTGGGTATCTTATCCAAGCATTATAGCTATAGAAAAATTCAAACTCACAAAGAAACCAAGAAATACAATTGTTGCTTTCAATGAAAGTGCCAACTGATCATGAAAAGAATGAATATATTTCTTCACTTTCAAGAGGAGGACTGTGGGCACCAAATTCCTGGTTGGTAAGCATTGCTGAAATTGCAGAACTATCCTTCAAAAAGCACACAAAAACAGGCAAACTTTCATCATTACCTGTGGACAAAGTTGTCGATGATGTCCAAACCTCTCCTCGGGCAAAATCATTGTGGAGCAATATAGTTGAACAGTGTGATGTTCAAGTAACAAAAGAGTGTCAGTTGCTGTGTTTTGAAAACATTATAAAACTATATGTTACTGTGAGGGGTTTCTCATTTGCAAGAGATATTGTAAACAAATACAAATTGTCTGAAAAAACACTAAAACAGAAGGCTTTACGGAAACAGTTAAAGGATGACAGTAAACAATTATAACCATACACTGGAGGCTTGAAACCTACGCTCATAATACAACTAATTGTTTTCTAGCAGGCATTAGGAACAAATACCATAAACATTGAAAACAGTCCTAAAGAGTCAGAGCTTGTGTTGGAGCATTAATTGGGAGGGGTTATATTTATTTGTTTTTGTTCTGCCCTCTAATTTATTTTGAAATGAACTCTAATTATAACGCCTCTAGTGTTATTTCTGATCTTAATGTTGAGAACCACCTTGAACTTGAGCCTATTGCCTGCCTGACATAATGTAAAATTTGTAAATAGTGAAATTATAAATAGTGGGAATCGCTTCAAATTCTTTTTTTAATGATCAAACTATATACATATATATATTGAAAGCTTAGTACCAATATATCACATAATCAGCTGTTCCTTCCCAATGACAATGCAACAATATAAACTAATATATCACATAATCACTTGTTCCTTCCCAATGACAAAGCAATAATATAAGATATATGTATATATACAGCATGACTTCATGTACTTATTGTTCCAGTCTTTACCCAATTTCTCTGTTTTGATCAATTCCTATATAGAGCATATTACATGGTGTCACAAAGATATGAATATTATTTTCGAGTGGTGAAAACAATAATTTACAAATGAGTGCAGCAACTGAGTAAAATATTGTTGTCAATACAAGAAAATAATATTTATATCTTTAAGCTACCATGTGCTTTTTATGCACCAGTCAATAAAAACCCCTACTCCTTGACCCACCTTGGGAAAGTGGAAATTGGTATCATTTGATTAGCAAATAAGTTTAAAAAAAAAGCAAGTACATTACTAATCCCCAGGTAATCTCCACTTGTGCCTGAGGTAGGAGAAGTAGGGGTTTACACTGACTGTTGCATTATTCAGGATTTCTAGAATAGACGGTAGTATATATAAATGATCTACTCAAGAATGCTTATTACTTTTTTGATCATTTTGGTAAAGGCTCTTTAGAAACATGGAACCATTTGCTTCGTTGACCACTGTGTCGACCAGCAACTTTTCCCTTCAGCAACTGGTGCAGTGTCTCTTAAAACAGAAATCCTCAGGTCGTTGTAGCCAAAGTCTGCAGCAGTTGGGTTGTCAGCATGCCTACCTTGAGCTCGTTGGTACCCAAAATACTCCTCCACATCGTCTTGGCAAAATCTTTCTGTTAGGACACCTTTTTTGAATAAGACTGCTTTGGCTTGGTCTCGTGTCGAACAAGTTCACATCTGGGTGCAGTTGTAGAGGTTGAGGGTATGCTTTTTTCTGGTAGATTAAGGGTAGGTACAGCTCCAGGCTAAAGTCTTTTGCATGTGGGAACTAAACCAAAACCAAACCAAAATTGTCACTATGCAAGTATAATTTTAAACTCGATTTCAAACATCATATATGCCTTTTTATATCATTATATCCTACATATGTATTACACAGATATTAAATGTAAATTCTAAAGAAAAAGAATACAAGATCGCACTTTTGTATCTATAAATATATAATATACTTGAAAATAAACAAATCATTTACTTGGTCTTTATAGTGAGTTAAGTGCACAATTGTTATCATTTTCAATGTTGTACTACGGTTTTAGTCATCGAACAGTTTTGCCAAATAGTCTTATTCTGTGCCATCCTGTCCGGCCAGCTTATAATATGAATACAAAGGCATTATGTAAATCAGTATCAAACTTCCATAAGCACTGGAGTCTTTAATAATACAATTCTACGACGCTACAATGCGCTAGCTTTTACATCGAGCTAAACTTACATGTTTGGATGAGGTTCTTTTGAAAGTGTCTTTCACAAATATGAAGAGTTCGAATCGTTGTTCGATTTGCTTTCTTAAACTTGAGTCTATCTCCGATCTCTTGTCACAAACGCACCCACGCTTCGCGAGTTTTCGTCGATAAATCGTCGTCTTTAGCTGGAATTCGAAAAATGCTAATCCCGGTGCGTTTTCTACTGGTTCCGCAACCGTAAATCGAGCAATTAGCTCCCGGCATACAAAAGATTTTTCAAAAAATATTATTTTATCTCGCCCTATAATGCATCAACCATATATCTCGTATTACAGAATCGCTTTTCGATGCACTCGTATTGTCACGTGACATAGAACAATAACATAATTTGGCCACGCCCCCAGTTTCCAAACCCTCTTCTCTATTAACTATGGTTAAAGGTAGTGTTTACATATATCCGGCTTCACGAGGTAACTCCAATTTTCATTCCGGATCGAAATCTCTATGCCTACTCACAAGTTAACTACGAATGAAAAGCATTTGTAAAGCCCCGCGCTTAAGTGTCACTTTTCCATGGCCCAATTAATAAAAAATCATAAATCTTTAGATATGAAATTGATGCAGCAAGAAAGAGTATTTTGAGTGGAGCTCTAGAGAATGACGTAATGCCACATTCAACAACCATCAGAATTATGGAGTATATGGATGAAATAAGGAGACAAATTGGTGTTGAAATTTGATTCAGACGCAAAGTAATAATTTGACTTTGAATTTGGATTTGCTTTTAAAAACGCGTGATTGAAGCACATCAGATCAGAAGTTAGTTAAAAATAGAAATACAATTAAAGATATTATTAGAAAGAGAAATGGATAGGCAACGCTATTTAATTTTGTACATGGTCTTCCCTTAAATTATTAGGTAGCTTTGGATTTGAGTACGAGAACGACCACGATTTTCATGTCTTCATCTGCTGTTTTCACGACATATCGTGTTGAAGAACAGGATATTATCAAGTTTACAATAGCTGATTTTCAACGGCAAAATCTTATAGTCGTACTCGTTCCCGTAGCCGTAGTCAAGTCTACAGTTTCCCTATTGCAAAACTTGCTATGTCATTATCAGCATATTAAAATGTAATTCGGTTCATGAGCATGATTACCCAATGTTTGTGTCCGGTTCCCTTAACTGCAGATGATTTTCTAGCCAATAGAAACGCTGAAATCTTTACTACGTCATTATTCTGGCCAGTCAATTGCATTTTCTAGCCAATAGAAACGCTAAACTCTCTGTTACGTCATAATTCTGGCCAGTCAGTTCCATTTTCTAACCAATAGAAACGGTGAAATATCTGTTACGTCATTTTTCTGGCCAGTCAATTGCATGTTATAGTCAATAGAAACACTGGGCTCTCTGTTACGTCATTATTCTGGCCAGTCAATTGCATTTTCTAGCCAATAGAAACGCTGAAATATTTGCTACGTCTTTATTCTGGCCAGTCAATTGCATTTTATAGCCAATAGAAATGCAGGACTCTGTGTTACGTCATTATTCTGGCCAGTCAATTGCATTTTATAGCCAATAGAAACGCTGGACTCTGTGTTACGTCATTATTTTGGCCAGTCAATTGCATAAAATAACGGCAACATGCCCTTGGTAATTGGCCCTTTATTTCATTCCGTATCAATAGGTTATTTCAATCGTTCGCCTTTTTTAGAGATACACTGTATATCTTTAAAAAAAGAGGCCAAGATCAGTCTGCTGCGCAGAATATACGTCTTTTAGCGACACGTTGTTTTATAAAACAAAGGTTTTATGCATGTGATTAGTTCTACATGAGTGCCAACGAAGCAAATAAATAGCTTGCATCGCTACGATATGGTTGAGTTGTGACGCGTTTACGAGTTTGGCGCTTCATTGTAATTGAATATCATTGGTTTGTATGAAATAACAATCTCGCCGACACATTAATTCCATCTCGTCAGCCACTATTGCTTCCTACTGTGTACTGCTACAAAAATCCTTTTGCTCTACAACGCGTGCTCTGGAACAAATCTGCGGATTTTTGCTTGGAATATTATCCACTTATAGTGAATATTGCAGTTGAGACAACAGCTACAAGAACAGCTTCAGTGCGCTCAAGGTAAACAGTTTTACTCTAGCTTACATATGCAATACCAGTAAAACTAGCCGTCAAGAGTCACTTTTAATACCGTATTTATTACATTCCCAAGCATCAAGAAACCCAAAGCAAAACGCTTCGTTGCATAAATCGAAACATTACTCTGACGGCAGCGTGCTTGGTGCAAGGCTTAAATTCAAAGCGGGTACAAATGACAATTCAGGTAACCCTAGACTTGCTACAAGTCGACTGGAAGGTGGTAAAAAACTCGAAAATTTTTAGACTTGCTACAAGTACACTCGAAGGTGGTAAAAAACTCGAACATTTTCGAGTTTTTACCACCTTCGAGTCGACTTGTAGCAAGTCTGCAGTAACCCAATCCGATTTGTCCGATCAAGCTTTAAATCCAAATTAAAGTTTGTAGTCATAAGGCTCGAATAGACTATATAGAGTGAAGTTACCATGTTAGTGATGCAGATGAACGCGAATATTATGATAAAAGCGATTTAGGATGTCTGCCATTGGCATTGCATAACAATAGCTGCATTCACAAATCACAATGTACTGTGAGATCAGTGCGCAACTGGAGTGATTATACAAACTTAGGTCGCCTGAACATAATTCTTCGAAATATGTCACATCTTCAATCATCTTGTAGAGTTCTTACGCAGTTGTGGTAGTTCAATGTGTGATAATTTGTTAAGCTGTAATATTAAACATGACATAAAGAATTTCTGAGAAATCTTTAAAAACTGACAACACCGAGTTGCTCTGGCTTGATGCAACGTGATTATAAACTTACATCAGTCATCAAATCCGCAACTTGCATGCAAAGTGGCTGAACATTTTAATGGAAAGTTTTGTAATAATAAATTTACGTGGTGCTTCTACCAAACTAAACTTATATCAACTTTCCTGTATGTTTGCATGATGATTATCAATCAAAAGTATATAACTTTGTGAAAACACCACGTAAATTTATCCTATTATTATTTATCAAATCACGTCTTCCTGTTGCTGAGGGGTGTGCTAATTATTTCTGTTTATATGCGTGTTGTACTGTTGTAGTGTGTGTTGTGTAGTGACCTGTTAATATTGGGGTCCCGTAATTGGAGTTCTTCTCTGTGGACAGCCCCTGCCCTCGTATTTTTTATGTTGTCAATTTTGTCCTTATTTTGTTGATGGCGAATTTTGTACATAAATAAATAAATAAAACGTATGAGGGACGTGTGAATTTAAATTAGTCGAGCTTACGGATCGAAAGCTTTGCGAAAATAAATCACGTGGTGTTTCCTTAAAATTATACTTGTATTGTTGCTTACCATGCAAAAAAGTATAATAAAACTGTAAATTCTGAAAATTCTCAAAGTGACAGTAAGAAAGAGAATGAGCATGATCAAAGAAAGGGTCATTTTTTGCAAGCACACATAATTTTAAAAGTGTTGGGAGCATGGTGCATTTACATTTAATCATACATCTTAATGTTTAGCATTGGAAAAATCATGGACGGATCAAGGACGTTAATAGGGAGGGGGAAGGGAGCGGGTTGGTATTCAGGTTTTGTCCGAGGAATTTCTGTTGAAATAGGGTAGATTCAACAGACATTAGTCGTGCAGAACCTGAATATACGAATATGCACCCCCCCCCCCCCCCCCAATTAACGCTTAACATCCGTCAAGGGTTTTTAGGCGTTTACTTGCAGAAAATATTCTCATTGACTTTAGAAAAATTAATATTCTATGCAGCCGTTAACGCTTATACCAAAGTCTTCATTGCCTCCCTATTCAAACTGCACAAATGGACAAAAATGTAGATTATCTTACTGCTTGAAACAATGTAAACAGATTTCGACGTTTAAGTTATTCTCCCTGGTGACTTCCCACAATAAATAGTCTTCGTTCTAAACGTCGAATTCAGTTTGTGTCCTTTCAGGTGGTGAAAGATCCTGCCTATATTTCGAGTACTTTTGATTGCATTACTGACTTTAGCAACGTTGGCTCGAGATAGATTTCGCATAGTAGGGCGCTAATGTCCCTCTTAACTTTTTTTGCAGAACGTAAAGAATGACAATGGCCCTTTGTAAGCCAGATTATCTCCTGTTTGCGCTCAACGCCAGCCTGGACTTGGCAGAGAAAGTTTGTGCGATATTGGGAATCAAGATGTCCCCGGCTGTGGTCGCGACCTACGCCAACCAGGAAACGAAAGTCGAGGTGAACGTCTCGGTCAGGGGTAAAGATGTGTTCATAATTCAGTCAGGCTTTGGTGAATCTCAGCTGGGAAGCGCGAACAACAGTCTAATGGAGTTACTTATGTTTGCATACCATTGCAAAACAGCCTGCGCCAGGAAAGTGGTCGCCATCATACCTTATCTGCATTACTCGACCCAGAGCAAAATGCGCCGTCGCAGTTCCATTCCTTCCAAACTCGTCGCAAGTATGCTTTGCCGAACTGGAATTGCGAATTTCATCACCGTCGATTTGCATTCCAAAGAAATTCAAGGTTTTTATGACCGTCCAGTCGACAATTTGCGTGCATCGCCTTTTTTGACTTTGCATATCCAAAATTATATTCGGCCGCGCGGGGAACTGGTTATATGCGCGCTAAACCCCCACACAGCTAGTCGGGCCAGTCCATACGCAGAACGCTTGCGGGTGCAACTCGCAGTGCTCCACGGGAAGGTCGAGGATGACTCGGAATCTGATGATGAAGATAATGTCTCGTCCCCAGCCCCCAACAACGACATGGTGTTTAATTTCGACAGCGTTCCGACTGTGCGACGACGAACCAACGTCGAACGTACTTCGATATCTTTCGATACCCCCGGTTTCTTGCCCAAAAGCAAACCGGCGATGTATGTCGTCGGAAATGTTCGGGACAAGATCGCTGTCATCGTGAATGACCTCATTGACGACGCAAGCCCGTACATCGTCGCTTCACAAGTGCTCAAATCTAACGGCGCGAAGGAAGTATACGTGGTTGTTACCCACGGCATTTTGTCGGGATATAGCCCGGAGGAGGTGCAAAGTTCCGATATTGATGGTCTAGTCGTTACCAATACAGTCGAACACGAGGAAAAGAAGAAACGATGCAGTAAAATTAAGACAATCGACATCAGTGTATTGCTGGGCGAGGCTATTAGAAGAATTCATAATGGAGAATCTATTGCATATTTATTTCGAAATGTTTCTGTTGATGAGTGAGCTAATGAGCAATCTGATTTTTGCAATTCAGTTCTTTGGAGAAATTGGTCACTCCCCTGAATACACTTATCTCATAATATACATACCATAATGAGTCAATGAAACTTAAAGGACAACGGTGTAATTGAGCAAGAAGGGTGGACTCTAGCGATGGGGTAACAAAGGGGGAGATTTTCAACTTTTAGCAATTTCTAAGTAGTTAAACTCGGCTAATTAACTTTCATGGATAATGCAGATCTAAAGCAAGTTCCAAGAAACGTTTTGATTTCGTACCTTTGATAAATCCATGCATAGTTAATAGAGTACATGGTTTGGAAACTCATTAGAATAACAATATTACTCATTATCTATGTTGGTCAATGTTTATTCAAAAATATGGTTCTTCATCGTCACGTGTGTATTGTTTTTTTGGCAAATCCACCAATAGGAATTCTTAAATTACCCTATTGTTCAAGTAGCGGATGACTAAATTTTCTAAAACGTTGCTATTGGTTAGTTAGGTGAAAATACAATACGCACGTGACGACGAAGGACCTCATTCCTGCATAAACCAGAACAAAAACATAAATAATGACTTATATTGTAGTTCTAATGAGTTTCCAAACCATCTAGCTCTATTAACTAAGATCCATGCTAAAATCATGAAGACGTTAGTGAATAGGAAGTTAAAATATAAAATACAAGTATACTATGAATCTACTAAAAACCGTTGAACTATAAGTATACTACTTACAATTCTATGCTAAAAATTGCATGCATAATTCTGCATACGCACTTTTTCGCCGTTGCTAGTTAAGGACTTCAATGAGGGATGTATGAGTGTTGCAGTCAGATTAACTTAACCAAATATTAGTTCATAAATAATTATTGTGGTTTTATTTGTTCATGCAGCAAAGAAGTAAAGATACATCTACTGCTTTGTGGCACTCGATCTCCGTATTTATTTAGCGGATTATGACAGTAGGCAATATGGTATAAAGAAACAGAAAACACACTACAATGACAACATCAATTTATTCTTGTATATGAAATATTTATCATTTTATATAGACAGGTGCGAAAGGGACTCAGTAAAATGTTATGTCAAAGGCGAAGTGATGATATAATCACTGAGGGTAACACTTTATCGCCTCCCTCGATTGACGGTCTATAAATTATATATCATACCAAACTTTGCACAACAATTTTATTCAATAGCTTACCTTCACGAAGGTGATGATCCAAATTTAGTATTTCCCCAAAATACTCAACATAGTTATGTGAAATTAATAGTGAAGAACTTTTTAGAGCATTTCTTGTCGCCTTTATTATATGTTTGAGGGTCTGCCATCTAATAGACGTGTAATTTCTATTTTCTTTGTCTTCTGACAAGTTCTCAACTTCTCTCCGCCATTTTAACTTTTGAATATGAGATTTTCCCGCCTTTTTGGCGGGTCCTGCGCGTTGTCTCGCGTGGTTTACGCGAAAAAATTTTCCAGGTGGGTCATCCAGGTCAGTGTCCAGGTACCATCATTTCAACCGCTGCCATCCCATATTTTAGCTAATAGCGACCGGATAAGGTAATTGTATCCAATACGTTATTGGGATGGTTAGTGTTAGAAAGTTAAATTTCTCAGAGAATCAGCTAGGTTATTTCATTCATGCATGTATAAGAAAAACTGTAGACCCAGAATCGACCCCTGAGGGACACCACATGTTATCGTTTTTGGATTCGAGAAACTTTCTTTGAAGATTTATTTTGGCAATTTTTCCTGGTGCATAAAAGTCTTCAGAAGTACTAGTTGAATATCTCAGAAAATCAGGAAGATCATTTCAATTGTGTATACTGATAAGAAAAGCAGTGGACCCAGAATCGACCCTTTAGTGATACCTCATGTTATCGTTTTTCGATTCGAGAAAGTTTTTTATGACTATTTGTTTCGGGAACTTATCACGTTTCAAACGACACGTTACGCGCTTAGTGGTTGGAAGCAAATTGTTCTAGTGAATATCTCTGGGAATCAGGAAGGCCATTTCATTGATGTGTAAGAAAAGGACCTGGGATCGACCCCTTAGGGATATCGCATGTTATCTCGAGAAGCTTTAGCCGGCGTATAAAGGCCAGTAATCTGAGGTCGCAGAAGCTCCAGAATGAGCTAAAGGGTCCGGATGACCGCCGCCACGTCTTCCATAGTTTTTCTTCAGAAAAAATCACCTCAGTCTACGTCCGATTTTACATTGAAAAATCACAACATCATCTCTCGCAGCGAATGTCATTAGTGTCATACCATACAGTTTAGTAAATCATATTGGTCTATATTCAGCACATTACAACGGGTAACTTTCAATGTTTTAATATATAATAATATATCATATATTTTAATAAATATATTCCCTTGTAGGGAAATCCCAGCGTAAATAACTATATAATAATTATACATACTTATGTCCTTTGTGGAGATTACATGGAGAATAAAATCTCAACACGACGCAAATTGCATTAAAAAACCCCTGCCAAATTTAGCCTGTACAGACTATATTTTACAAATTTACAATATCATGTTGCCCTTTTGGGACGTACCATTAAACGTTTAGGGGAGACTGGTTTGGCGAAATACCAAAAAATAAATTCGAGCAGTGAAAAAATACGGGGGGGGGTGGACTTTCGCAAGTTTTCATTATTAGGTTTATTCAGAGACAGTCAAAGGCATGGACTGGAAATGCAAGCTAAAGCGCTAAAAGTTACGACGCGACAACCGTAATACGGCCTGATACACTTTACTTTGGAACCCTTTAACTTCACCAACACACCCTGTCTTTACATATTTTAAACAATAACAGCAAAGTCTGTGCATCTTTTGACTTGTAAACGGGTTTTTTCGACGGGCAAAGAGACTGAAAATTCAATTGAATGTTTTCGTAAAATCTCGATACTAAAAAAAGGACAAGATTCAGCGTTGGTCGTTAGATTTCACAATGAAAGGCAATGCTGCTCTTGTTTAAAATATGTAAATACAAAGTACAACAAAGATTTTGAAGCGACGTTACAAGGTTTCACAGTAAAGCGTATAAAAAATATAATGACCTGTTCCTTATATGCAGCTAGCTAGAGTATATATACGAACATTGGTTTACAGGAAGGCGTAAAGAACAGGGAACTATATTTTGAACTATATAATAAAATTAATTTCTTCTGCTCTCCTGGCGCACCTTAATTGAGCTATTCGTCAAGCAACAGTCATGCTTGCTCGTGCAAGCAAGCGTTTTGAGAGACTTTGGTGCGTGTTTAGCAGTCAATTTGAATTCAAGGCAGTGGTTTAAACCTTGTCACAGATTATGCTAATTTGCTTCCAAAAATAGCACGAGTGAAATTTTGTAAAATTTATGGCAATTGCGTGCGCGGTTTTCACCCACTCAGCACGTTGTAACCCAATAAGATTATTATAAGATTATTGTATCCAATAAATGATTGGGATTATCACGGTTAGGGTTAGTATGGTCGTTTAAAGAGGTTCCTTAAATAGATATAGAAATATAATTCTTTTTCGGCTTATCCATGAGTACCTTAGTAATATCGGTTGTTAATTTTTGGTAACAGGCTTTGCTTCTAAAATATCGAAGGGCAAATTATATCAGCCATCCCGCCACTTTGTTTTTTTTTTAATGACGTCACAACAGGGCAGATTTATACAAAACTAAATCTCAATGGAATTTTCGGTGAACATTTCACAATTTACGCCAGAAGTATATCAATACAAATGCAGTTACATTTTAACATCGAACAATTTTAATATTAACTTGCTGATTGCTTCTTGAAGAAAAGAACTTTACTCTGCTTGTAACATTATGGATTTTGAATATCCAAGATGGCAATGTCTTTGGCCTACATTGGTCTTCAATATTTCAGAAACTAAGCATGTTAACAACGGATATCACAGTTACTTCAACGGTCATTACTGATAAGCCTAAAAGAAAATATATTGCTAATATCTCTTTAAACCTTGTTTTTGAATAGTCAAACCTTTCAGGGAGACCGATGTGATAGAAAATCTGCACACACCTACACTTGATGATGACTGATTTGAACATAGCTCAGAAAAGACAAGTTATAGCTTGACTATATCGCATTGTCGAAGATGAATTTGCTATCACGGATGAAGTTTTGTTAAGGCCTATCTACACGATGCGATCTGTCGCATAAAACTCTTTCTCTGGCGTATGGAAACGAGCGCGGGTGTCAGATTTTTACTCGTCCGCTGATGGCGAAATTTGAAATCTGACGTTTTTTACGCGTGTTTACTCGATCACATATTTTTGGGTTTCACGTGACGTCATAAATTTCATTGGGGGTCAACTCCAAATCGATACACTGTCATCAGACTGAATGAAATTTTCACTGTATGTGTTGACCTTGTGTTTGGCAGCAAATGCGTGCAATTTCGTGAGATTTGCTTGCTCCAGTGCAGTACAATCATCAATACATTTTGGGTTGACCCCCACTCAGAATTACTGAAAAAGGTTCCAGTGAAACCCAAGAATACTATAGGCGGCTCCATTCAGTGTGTAGTTTCATACAGAGATAAGTGCGCCCATAAACACACTTCGTAGGTTCTTAAATGTGTGCACTGATCTCTATATGAAACTACACACTGAATTGGACCGCCTATGCATATACCAGAGTAAGAATCGTATGCGACAAAATCGTATCGTGTAGATAGGCCTTTAGCATTCACTCGATAGCAGGGGACAAGGGTATAAAAAGTAGTTAAATTTGACTATACTTAAAATGTTCATGAAACGAAATTTCCTCCCACAATTTGTTTATTGCATTGGAAAGATCAGTTAAAATCACAGTATACTTCTTTGATAGAATTTTTAACAGCCTTACTTTTCGAGATATTCAATTTTAATTGACATAAAAATAGACACACAAGGTATGACACGTATATACAAAAATTCTACCAAAGAACTTTCCACTGATCTTTCCAATACAACTAACAAAATGGTGGGCAAAATTTCGTTTCCTAAACACTTTAATGGTAACTGCTATTTGATAGGTAAATGCTATTTGGCTAGAAACGGACAGTTAAAATGTAGTTGTAAGTTTTATACAACCGCCCCCTGGTTCTCACGTACCGTCCGACGGGCAATTACAAGCGTATGGCGACGTCGGCGACACGCAAGAACATAATTCACCATTTCTCAATTAGACAAACTTTTGAAGTGGGAAAATCCCTTAGCACAGCTGGAAAGAGCATTCTAAATTTCATAATTGTGGAGTTTGGTTGCGAAATATTATAAAATGTGGAAAATAAAGTCCAGTAAAATTTGCGAATTTTGTATACTTTTGCAAATGTTGCGCGCGGAAATGGCTTACCACTATGTTGTATGTGTAATACAATATTATACAAAACTCGCCAACTTCACAGGACTACATGTTTCAACTAAATTTCACAATTTCACTAAAGAAAGGATTTTCTTTCCAACTGTAACGATAAATTTTCCGATTTCAAGAGTTTGAACAGTAGGGGAATGGTCTATTAGTCGCCCATAAGGCTGTGCGCAACCCCGATATTTACAGATTGTCAATACTAATACATAAGACCAGCTTGCGATCGCGCGCAGCATAAATTACAAGTTTAAAAGACATTAACGTCAGTCCTTCAAACCGACTTCACCCGACCATATGGAGCGACTCGTTACGACAATAACTTACAAGCTTGTTAAGAAACGGCAAGATCGGTTCCAAGAACCTGCAGGAATTCTGGATTCATTAGTGCGTACATTCCTGGAAACAGTGCTTTGCTCTGCACAGGATGCAGGTAGATGTGGTACGATCACGTGAACAAGAATGGTTTCCTTAGAGCTTCTTCACCCAACCTGATCTCATGTTTATGTTCTTTCACTTCCTGCGGAAATGACAGGCGTGAGTTGAAAAGTTTCACAATAGTGATAAGCAATATCCGAGGGGAAAAGTTACTTGAATAGACTATAATGACGTCATTTAGTAGTTCAGCCAGTAAAAGTATATGAATAGGGCAATATTGCTCGATAGTTAAAGTATAACAAAAAGATTATTTGTGAAATAGATCTTAAATTATATTTGTTTCTTTTAATGCTCAGCCAAAAAAAGAACCCATTTGTTTTCAAAGTTATAACAGAGGGTTGAACTTTTGGGGGGGGGGGGGGGTTGTGCGGTATGAGTGAAATGATTATTTACGCAATTTTCTATTTCCAAAATGATGTGATATTTTGTTAGAAACTTTTATTTTTACCTTTTGAAAGTTAATATCTAGTTGTTCTTTTTCTTTTTTATGAAAATTCTTTAACTCGTCACTTTGCTTCACATGCCTGCTTTCGAGCTGCAAAAGAAAAAAATCGATGAAGAAATTTAATCACACACTCCACAAATTGAATTACAAAGTTCCAGTAAGGTCTGTAGTGAGAGAGAGCAATATGGTAAAATTGCAGAATTGAAGGCGTAATCACAGGATGGCGGATATATGAGAGAATCTGCTTATGAAGTCTAACAATGACCGGAGTTACTGGTTGTTTGTGGGCGTACCATATTCGGTATGCCTCAGCAGACCTGTCTACCTGCCTGCTTCTATCCGACATCGTTATTTATACAGTTAGAGACTGACAAAGCGACTGAAAACAGACGGCAGATACCTGTTTTCTTTCTTCCATAAAATCCTTGATATTTATTTTGTCTAATTCTCGCAACATCCTAAAAAACATGCACAAATTGCAGGTGACTTTTCAAAGTCTTTCAAATTCCTACAAAGGAACGTTTATCTTATAAAACCAACCATACCAAGAAGTATTTATATTTTTTCGTGTTTTTTTAACGAATATGGATTAATTTAAAACTAAGCAATATTGTTGACAAGAATGCCGTCAGCCAACGAAACATTGTTCAATGCAGTCTTCATCAACACTGAACAGGTGTTTGATTTTTTCTGCGCAAATGACGCTCTACAAACGAAAAATTAGCACCTCTCCCTTCTTGATGAGAAAACAACCCCCCCCCCCCCCCACTCGAAATACATTCCAGAACCAAACCGATTCGGTCGGTAATTGAGGGAAGCAATATTATTATCTCCGCGTGCTGCATTTATCAAATTCTAGAGTAAAACACGTTAAAAATTCACGAAGAAAACACAAAAAAAAATCATGAACGTGAAGGAGTCTGTATATGTGACACAGATTTCTTTTGATTTGCAAAAACTTTAACTTTGATTTTCTCGTTTTACACCAAATGTATTTTCAAAATTACTTCGTCTATAGCTGTATAAAATTGGAGAGTTTAACAAGCCATTAACAACATTCGCACCCGTGTTGTATCAGACCTGTAACTATCGTCTTTGCCTGGAGTTTGCATATCCGACACAATACGGCCCACTCATATTGTAAATACCACTTCAACTTGCAAATACCACTTCAAAAACTCACTAATAATTCACGACCAAAACACAAAGGAAATCATAACCGTGAAGGAGACTTTATATGTGATAAAACAGGCCAGTCCTTGTTTTTTTTTACAAAACGTTTACCCCGACTTTTTGCCCTTATAAAACATCCATATTAAAAATTCTTTCGAAAACAAACGAACAAGATGGGTATAAAATGGATCGTTTTTGAAGCTATTCAGTAAAATACTCGTCATTTAAGATTCATGATGAACGACAAGGCAAACATGCAATTCAGCCGTGTATTTGTTATGAGCAAAGCCAGAGCTACTTTTGTGGCTTCGAAAATGGCGACAGCTATTCAAAGACATTGCTGTTGACAATTTTTTTAAAATTAGGTATGCCAACACAAATATATGCCCCCCCCCCCAATAATCTAGCTGGCCACGACACTGATACTAGTAGCTTCTCACTCATACCTTTCTTTTTCTTCCTTGCACTTGATAAGTTTGCCGGCATTTTTCGACGTCTCTACAGACTGTTTCACCTGATTCTTGCGCAGCTCTGTACATTCTCTCTCCTGTCTGGACTCCATTGCTTTCACTTGACTGTCATGTGCTCCATCCAGTAGCTTGTTCAACAGTGCTAAGGTCTGCAAACAATGAATTAGTTCCTTGAAGCTATGCAGGGCGATATAAGTAATAATTTCAATAAGTCAAAAACACCACGTAAATATGCAGTGTGCATAACAAAAAGCTATTCGAACTTTTGACTTTGTTCATTATTTCTTCATTTATCTGAGCAATTAATGAAAACACAATTACGCAAAAACAACACCAGGGCCTTGTTAACATACTAAGCAAACACCATACTATAATATACTAATTCAATGAACTATTCAGGCTCTTTCCACAGTTGCATTTTAGACAAAGTGTCTTCAAAGTTCTAGGATGATCGTCAGCTTGAACGAAGTACATCGGCAGCAATGTTAATGTTACTAGTTTCCAGTCCGGGAGACTGTGGCGCACGGGCCCTAGGTCAATTTAGGACGTGAAGACACATGGCGGACATCTTGAACTTTCACCATATAGTTTCGCACGTTGGTAAATGCAAATCTTTTATTGTGTGTGCATTTTTATTATGTGCATTATACATATTTACGTGCGCAGTCGGCGAAATAGAATTCAACTGCTTGTATGTGTTTAACTTGCGTAGAATATAGCTAGTAAATCGGGGAGTTTTCTCACCTGTGGAGCATGAACGTCATATAAATCTAGTTCCTCCTTAACTTGCTGTGATATGAGATTGGACCATTCTTCCGACTGCTGCTGGATCACTACCTTTACCTGGAATAACGCCAAAATATGTATATAAATCATAGGATTGAGCCTATCGACTTTTAAGTCCATCACAACTTGCTACACAAAGCTAGAGCAAACCCCATTTACTACAAAGTTTTTGTTGGTTCAATTCCCACATTGGACTTCCAACTCTTACAGTATATGTGGAAACAGGGGGGGTCGTTGAACTACAATAGATTGGATCCTCATGGTTTTGACCCCGGTCCATACTCACAGATAATTTGAACCCCCCCCGCCATCCAAATTGATTAGCAGTTTTGGCCCCACCCCCATCCAAACCTAGGGCCCCCAAGGGGTTCGAGATCTACCAGTGAATTTGTAGGCTGGATTTAATCAAAAACCATGTTTATCCACAGTAAGATTAGACGAGAATATCGAATGTGGTGTCACCTGTTGCTGTTGCATGGTGGTAAGGTAGGCTAACTTCTGCTCATGGGCATTTTGAAGCTGCACAAGATCAGAGCCACTATAAAAAAATTGATAAAATAACATTGATGGTGCACGAGCCACAAGGCTTAGAATGTTTCCATCCGCAAACGAAGTCTGCAAATACTTAATGTGCCCAACTGCCCATGAAACGAAAATTTTGTGCAACAACTTTTAAAACTGTAATACAACTTCTTTTAAATTGATTTGTTACAACAGTACTGCGCTGATGAGATATTTCATTTCATAAAATTTTGGTGGAAATTAAAGAACAAATTATTAAATGGAAAATTGTGATTTAGGGGCTTTACAGTAAAACAGATAATGAAATGAAAACAGAAATTTAAATTGTATAGATTCTCTTTATTCTCCTGAATATAGTTAGCTTACTTAAATAGGGAATAAAACAAACATATATTAAATGTTGACCTGCACTTTTTCTTTGCTCTTTCAAACGTCTTCGTTTCATTCTCCTTGTTTTTCTGCGCGTTCACGAACAGTTTCTCCAGAGCTGTATTATGCGTTTTACTTAACGTATTTCGTTCCTGAAAAAAACACAACAATAAAGAGTAGGAAATGACGTAAAATATTTGTTTTCACCATTCGAAGATAAAATTCATATCTTTGCACCGCCGTGTAATGTCCTTTATGTATCATATACTTGTGTCTTCATCAGCGCGATAACAGGGTGACATAAAAATGACATGTCCTGCGATATCGTTTTTTGTCCCGCTGCCGAAACAAAAACATGGCGTCCGACTGCAGGATCGGTATTGAAAAGCAATTATATAACGAAAATATTTGATGGCAAAAGGCCAATAACAGAAAGGTATCTGCAGCTATACAAAGACAAACTATTCTTTGTTTTTGTACAGTTTTACAATGATTTTGCATTCATTGGGAAATGAAATCAAATGATTTATAGTTTGAAAATAAAATCTGATTTCCCCCCAGATAAAGACACAAGTTTCTGATAAATAGGTTACTGCATGCGCTCACTCGTGACAAAATATGACATCGTCTCTATAAAACTGATATCGCCTCGCCCCTCTTGTGATAACCTATACATACGATATACCAACTGATCAGCTTAGACCGAATGCCAGAATATACACATACCTTCACTAGCCGTTTTGTCAAAGTGTCCGATTCTTTCTGGTGTTTCTTTAATAACTTAGTAAAAACCTTAATGAAAATGTAGCAGGTGTTAATGATGCAGCTTACCTTAAAAACAGCGGGCGGGTTATGGGATAATTTTGATGTATTGACAATATTCATTTCAAATAGGGCGTTAAAATTATTTCAAACCTTATCCTTCTTTAGTTCTTCGATATCGACAGCTTTTAGATTGCTTTCGACTGGAAAAGAAAGAGGAAACGTCTATGATTGCGTTTTGATTTAAAGGGTAATGACAAGAAAAGGTATTCCTCGCTCATTTGAAAGAGCTTTTGAAATAACTAAGAAAGCCTGTTGCAGGTTTTTTAATATCTGGCTTGATTCTTGAGTTATTTCGGCTGAAACATACTAGCTGCCCGCCATATTCGACTTTCAAGGATATTCTAATATTGACAAACAGTGTACCAGAACAACGCAATGAGTACAAGCATTTTGGCCTAATACTGTTTGTTACTTATAGCTACTTTACAGCGAGTGTCTTTTAAGGTTTCTCCCACTTTTGACGTCATGTAATGAACTCAAGAATTTATCCATAATGGATAACTCACACGTTTGAGTCTAAATGTCTCAAGATCAAGCGTTATAATGAAAGATGTGAAAGCCTTTACTGATAATTTTAGAAATACTTTCAAAAGGATCAAACGGTTAGTTGGCAGTCATCATGTCGATACCAAGATGCGTTCGAATCGCTTGCTTGATAACAAGTCTGCTGCAAGTTGTCAACAGACTTCATGCAAGTTGATTGTTTTATCGCTTGTGGATGTTGTTACTGTACAACTTGCAGCACGTCTGCAAATATTAATTTGCTAATTTTCACGTATTGAACAGACGTGCTGCAACTCGTTAACAACTTCAAGGACGTCGGTAAAATCTGCAACTTGTAGCAAGTCTGCGGCTGTATAAATCGAGGTTGAGGAATATGACACAAGTTTGACGTTATTATAAAGCAGAAGGAGCTTACGTGGTATGGGCAAGCGATCTGACCAGGCATTATTGAACTGTAAACTTGACGCAGACGACGATAAACTTAAAGTAACCGTTGATTCTCTCCTGTTGTTCGGAGCAAAATTAACCAACGGCAACGAATTGTAGGAGCCTTTCGGAGACTTCTGAGTAAACCCATTCGTGTTCGGAGGATATGTGTCAACCTCATCATAATCCTGTGAACGAGATTGTAATTCAAAACGCCATACAGATCATACAAAAACTTAGAGGAAAGATTGTGGAAAAATTTTATTTCATTCAAATTTTAAGGGCTAAAAGGGATAAAACTAAAAGGGGCAAAATTTCTTAAGTGCAGGTAGCCATTCCTACAGATAACTTTGAAACCTATTCTAACGGGTGGCAGAGAATGATTTCTAAAAGGGGCCTCCAACTGATCTTTTTCTTAAGATTGCAGCATGGCAGGGAAATGCAATATTTCTTGTCAGAACTAATGTGAACACTAAACAGTTAACACTGCTAACCAAATAACATATATACTAAAAATCAGTGTTGCCAGATGAAATCTCAAAATATTCATGTATGCTTACGTCAAAAGTTCACAAAAAGTTCATGTCCCTAAATTTTAAGATCGGAACTCGTGGGAATTTATCGGAGATCGTCTGGAAATGTCGGAACTTATCAACATGTCGTCATGTCCGAAAAACCTTCACTGACTATGTTTAAATGCGAAATAAATTGCTGAAAGAATTTTTTTTTAAAATTGTCTTTAAAAAACAGGAGTGTCATTAGACTATATTTTTATGCGAGCAAATCCATTATCATCGCTACTATTGCTTTCCGACCAATCCGACATTTTGATTTTTTAAAAACACAGCGAACAGCACAAAAAAGGCGGAAAATTTAATTTAACATAAATTATGCAAATTGTGTTCTATACTCCTATTATGGCACCTATTGTTTCTTACAGCCATTGCAAGTCGGCAAGACATATTTCTAAACATATTACGGGTTTTTTAGTTGAATCATTGAACATTTTCATCTTGAAAAAATGAAAATATCAAAGTTCATGGAATTGTTCATGATATTCTAAAAAGTTCACAAAAAGTTCACAAATTTTCAATGTTCAAAAAAAGTTCATGTAGAGGGTAAAAAGTTCACAAATCTGTGAACTTTGTTCACGATCTGGCAACACTGCTAAAAATAGTTCATGTTGTTGTACTAATCTAATTACTAATCAAGTAACGGAAGTAACACGATAATTTATTGTTCGCATTAACCAATAGACGTTTACTCACATCACCTTATCAGGAACAATTAGTTTGATCGACAGTTGGAAAAAAATAGCGTGACTGAGGGCGGGACAGCGAGGGAGCCATGCGATTTTTGTATTGTTGTGAGTTTTTGAATAAAGTTATTATTATTTCTTTGTGATACCCGCATATATTTAGCAAGGAGCAATTCACTAAAAGGGGGTATCTCCTTTATTTATAACTTTTTCTCAAGAGTAACAGTAAAGCGTAGAAAAAAATCTTTACGATTGTAATATCTTAGACTTCATCCGCGGGGGAATTAAATGGAATGGTCCTGAATTTATAATCCTCTGTCAAAATGTGACGTCAAGTCAGTCAAATAGCTCAACCTTGTATTCCAGACAGTCTTGGCTCACTGTTGTACATTATTTGTGGCAAATATCTTAACGACGCCCACTGTATTTTGGTGGACCACAGAAAATCCAAGGGCCTAAACTGTTATGACTTGTAAAGCAAAAACAGAAATGGAACCTTGATAACCGATATAAGAAAGCTGACTATAGACCTTATGCATAAATCGTGATCCGGGGCGTGTGTCCGAGGAAAGAGGAATTTATGCATTGTTATTGCGATACACGGTCCCAATCATAATTTATGCATAAGGTCTATACAGTTATTGAAAATTGAAATACGGTCCGCTTCTCATACAGACTCCAAACCAAACACGCAGCCGCCATAGTGAACCGTGTTACATGCGGATGTACAGTACCTCTTCGAAATCAAATATTCTACAAATAGCCTCAGCTCTTTTCTCCACAGCAGACTGATATTTGATTGGTTGAGATAATTCGTCCACCACATCTAAACACGTGATAAATTTGCCTCACTACTTGGTGATCAGAGTGGCTGCAGTATACTCAGCTCGCCGTTCATCACACTATTAGTGAGCTAAAGCAAGCGACGTTGTTGTCAACACGGACGGCAGCCGGAAGTAAGTTGCGTCGTTATAGATGGCGAATGATGGCCTCAGCCGTTCTAGTTTGAAATCATGAACGTGAAAGTTGACTGACTGCCGTTGTTGATTTCAAACAAAAACGGCTGACGCCATCATTCGCCATCTATAAGGACGCAACTTACTTACGGTTGCCGTCCGTGTTGACAAAAACGTCCCTTGGTTAAGCTCTCTAATATAAACTATACAGTGTGTCTAGTTAAGTGCATCCACTATAGACAACGCTAACCAATCAAATTGAAGACCGCAAATAGAAAATCGTTCAAAAAATCTGGGCTCAACATGTTGGTTGGATAGGCATTAAATTGATTTTTTAAAATTAAAAAACTAAGCAAATTGTTTATAACTTACCAGAGAAACCTTCAAACACATAAACATTAAGTGATATGTGACAAAATAACGTCGAGAGAGGCAGAGGACGACATCCTTCAGTCCAAAGTGGGATATGACGATACCCTAGGAAAAGATTACATAGTTTCCACTATAAATGAAACATGGTAAAGTTTTGTTAAAGACATTCTTTATTAGCTATCTTTTTATTTTCCCATTCCAAGGTTTAAAATGATAATTAAAAACACAGAAGCGGATATTTGCTATCCAGCCTCAGGCCAGAATATTAGCCAATCAACTGTCCAACCGTCTTTTTGACGGTACCTTAAAATTTAACTGGCGCTTAAAAAAGACGGCTTTTGGACGGCTGATTGTCATTTACTATGGTTTGAAAGCTTCAAGATATGCGTGGACTGTACTTGATGTCTGATAGGTTACTGACAAATATGCTTGTCTCAATTGATGACAATGATATTCCAATAACACGGTTTATTTTTGAGATGATGTAAAGACAATTAAGTCTTAATATCATGGATGAGTTTTCGCCGGCAAGAAAATTTCAAGATGCAACCCAATTTAATGTTTGGAGGGCTAAGATTTAAATTTTGGCTAAGGCCCTGCGTCAGGTTAAAGGAGAACAATAATTGTGTGCAAGTTCTGTAAGATTTGATTGATATTTTATTTTTCGAACGAACAAAAAAGCAATCGTATGCGAGATTCATGACATAAATCTGACCAAAGGAGATGTATTTTTGTGTGAATATGGGTCTACTTACAGAAGTGACCTCAAGCCCCCATATTTAACTTTACCTGGTTCAATAGCACTAACAGGAAGCACTCGCTGACCAAGTATTCGGTCGCTGTCGTCGAGCACCGTAAAACGAAGTAAAGCAAGCTCGGGTAGAACAATCTAGGATTAAAAATAGATTAGCATACATCAAGTATTAAGCTTAAGTAATACTGACGTAATCGCATTGCACTTAAGACACCTTCCAAAACCTTAAGATTGCTCGAACCGCGAACCCAATTCTCAAATTCGACATGGTGACAAAGAAAAAATGTCACTTTGACAAAAATTTAAGTACAATCATTCTTCATAAAGATTTTTTCAAAATATTATTATGGTATTTTGCATGTTGACTAGCATTGCAGTTAATTTGAGATCAATTTGAGATCAACATCCATCAACGTATCACAGAAATATTGCCTTTTCATTTAAGCCATGATTTCCCTAATTATGCTGAACTTTATTAAAATGCAGCAGCCAAGATGTGATTACGGCAAAATGAATATCAATGTTTAATCCTCACTCGACATGTAAGGGCCCACAGTAATTGGTTTACACTGTTTGGGGTCCTGCCATTCTTGTCCTTGTTGATTGTCTAGATGTCTACTTGTAGAACTGTTAATTAAGAGTTTTTGGCAAAGTTAAACAAATAAATAAATAAACATATGCACCATTCTCAGCCGTGAACTGAACAAAAACCGTGTGGACATCATAAGAAGCAGCTGCATTTTAAATATAACTCTCTCCAAAATGGAATTTTTGACATGCAGTGTTTTTGTAAATGAAATTTATTTTTTGCTCGTCTTGGGATTCGAGTATTTTTGAAGCATAAATAAAACCTTTATTTCTCTGTCGTATCAAAACGAAAGCAGCAGATATTGCCATGTTCTTGTTTCATCAATTCTTTTAACTGTATTTCAAACAAAAGTGATTTTATTGCTTATTTTGTCACAGTGATATTCTCTTCTGCAAGACACGCCGTAGTTACTGGCCTGAAGGGCAAGAGCGTTATAAATTACACAGGGTTAATGTTGAGAAATAAACATAATTTACCCTCTTGAATGAGAATTCTTCGCTGTCATATACTGGATTCATTCCGTTGCTGTTAATAATTTTAGTTTTGAACTTCTTTCTGACTGTGTCAGTTGGCAAGCCGTAAAGATCAACCTCCACGTATGTTCCAACCCGTTTATCCGATAAGAACTGCCCTGAAATCACCTGAACAAATACAGAACACAGATGTATCATAACGGTCGAACGTTGCGCGCTTTACATGCACGGCTATGCATGTGATGTAATCTATAAAGTTTAATTGGGTATAACCTCATTAATTATTCACAAACTTACTAACTTTAAATCATTCTGGAAAAAATTCCAAGGCAATCGGCTGATTTAAAACTAACACAGTTTATATATAATATCACAGTTTATATATAAATAATATTTTCCATAGGCATCATGTTATTTAAACAAGTGATTAAATACATAATTGATAATTTTAGCATTAGGTAACGTAAACCTCAAACCGTAAATATACTGCATTTTGAATTTATAATATATTTTTGGGATTGTCAAAGGTGAAATATTATTCTGACAAGAGGCAATTACATAACCAGCCAATATAGTTCTCCAAACAAGAACGATTATTACCTTGATACCGATACATGTAGCTACCACACCGTCCACTGGCAGTTCCGTAAACGGATCGAAATTTTTATCACTTTTCCTCATGACAGAGGGCTTTAACAAATACCTACAAGATGGAATAAGTTAAAAACGTCATCAGCATTCATTATATGCAGTTTTCAACTCGTTTAGTCGGGTAATTCGCCTTCATACAATAAGCGCCTCAGTCATAAAATATTCGAAATTCTTATAAAGGTGTCACTTGAGTAATCGCTAACCATCCCAAGTGTTCTGTATGTACTCACCCAGATCTTCCGTTATCAAGAAACTTGCCAGTATTTAACTGAAACGCCAGATCTAGAAAAGAGACATTAAAATATATGACAACTATATAAGATAAATCCACAGTGAACTCGGATGTGGAGAGAGTTGATTAAAAAAAGTTAACAGCGCGCCCAAACAGACAGGCCGAAAATGGCAACAATTTCCGCGAGTAATACAAATGTATACAAAATTTGCAATCTTTGCAAGGTTAATTCAATAAGTTAAAATTCAGTTTAACACGCAAATTATCTAGCTATATTACACGGACATTTACTTGAAATAGAATGTCTTTTGATTTTCCATAGTAAATGTATATTTATCTTTGACACAAATGATAGCGACATATATTTTATTACAGCGACGTAAGTAAGAACTATTCGTATTGCGTTTACTTTTAACTAATGATCCGCGTGCTCGTAAGCAAATAAATTGCGCAAGCATGAAGAAATGCGCAAGGCAAAAAGTACTAAAATATTTAAATTATTTACACGCAGAACCATATGAACAAGACAAAACAAAAAACACCAAAACGAAACACACACACACGTACACACAAACATAAAATTAACTAATTAGTATTAATTAAAAAGCTTAGAGTTTATTGTTTGACCTAGGATGGCTTTAGTTCCCTAATGTAATTTAACATCTCGTATCATCATCTAATGTAAATAACGAATTTACCACATCTGATCCGTTACGTTTCTCCGATGAGTTACGCAAGAACGTAGCAGAATTATACCTGTCCAATGAATTCAGTAGATCCACAGATCGTTAGATTACATTTAATAAAATTGCCTTGCAATCATAGGCCGCCCAAAAAGTGCGTGTAAAATTTGTCGCGAGCCGGAAGCGCCATTCAGGAAAGTCATTGTATATATATACAACACAAGTTGCAATCCGAAGATTGAATTGCACAATGAAACACACAGCTACTGTTCATATTTCGCGGTAACTGTGGAAAAGCGATGTTATACAGTACCTGTCGTTTGAAGATTCAATGCAACCATCTGAGTGCCAGCGTTCCAGAACACCTGAAAAACACAAACGTTATGTATTGTGTTCAAATTTAGAACAATATACACCAAAATTGTTATGCATCATTAAGTGTTGATGGTTCATGCGTGCTGTAGAACTACTGTATTTTGTAAGGCCAGAGTAACTGAATGAAGTGTTAAACATCTCTGCTTGCAATTCTGATTTCCACAAACGAATATGCTTGGCAAATGAATACCCTGCATGACATAATGCATAGATGGACACGGCCAAAGAATTATAAGTTACAGCAAGATGTTGAAAACAGAATGTAACAATTGCTGTTAGGAAAAAATTGTTCTTGTTTTTCAACAACATTGAACAATATTGTTGAGCCTGAATCAGGCCTCCCAGCATTGTCACGTCCTGTCAGGATAATGTTGTGGAAACAGCGCATAAATTTTCTATCGATAAGAAATAAATAAATAAATAAGATACATAAATTTATTTATTATATTAAGTACAGTGCTTTATAGGGATTTCAGACACTGATAAAACTAATAATCTCACATGTGAGATCATTTATGATAATTTCTCATGTGGAGATTATCGCTTTTCAAACAACCATCAATCATGGCTTCTGGATATTTTAGATTGGTAGAAAAGACTGTAGTTTATATAATGAACAAAAAAATACACGGGTGTTTGAAACCACCAGATTTATTTCTCGTGTCCACTGGAAATAAATTTGCTATTTCCGCGCACCCATGTATCATCCTCTATTTATGTGAAGATAAATTTACGTGGGTTTTTTTACACAATTCATGGCATTCATATTTACCATGGAAAACTACAAAGAATGTATTTCTGCATCCTGTTTTCAACTTATCAAAAATGCTAGATGCGCGACCAGGATTCATAATAAGTTTCTGAAAACGTTAAAATAAATTTTACGATCAGAGAACGTTTTCAGAAACTTATAATTTTTAGCCGTGCAGAGCAATAAAAATAACCATGCATTGTTCCCCCCTCAGCCTCAACCTGCTCTCAAGAACTTGCGCTATGGCAAAGAGCAATTCATTACCATGTATGTTGGGATGGTAAGGATGAAAAATGTGACGTCAAGATTGTTACCCACCTGGGGCATGTAGTTACTAGAGTCAACACGACTTCCTTTAGGATATATTCGCGATAGTTGTCTTTGGTTATATCTTAATGCAATGTTAAAGAATATACCTCACAAGGACTATCTACGATGACGTTCTTTGCAGATGGAAAGTTGGAAGTGCGAATATATGTTTTTATGCCATACATATAGAGATTTACGCGAGGTAAACGGGTGAAATAAAAATCGTATTTTCACTGTGGAGAAGCAAATAAGCGTTTTCATTGGCCGTACGATTTTTTTCACTACTGAAAATTTATCGTATCAGCATTTTGATTGGCTACACGGTTTTCTCACTAGTGAAGAAAATCGTATCGTCATTTTGCTCACAACATGCATGGCCGCCGTGTTGGGGAAGGAGCGAAAGGGTATTTGGCTTTTACGTCTAAAAGAAGAAGAGTTTCCTCACTAAAAAAACATGAAACAGAAAGAAGAACAGCTTTGACTCACTATTCAGGCCAAATAACGGAGAAACAAAAGGTATGATTCTGTTTTGAGGGTTTAATATTTTGTTTCGACATTGTCCGCCTTTGACAGGTTTCCAGTTTTAAAATAATCTCTATATGTTTGGCATAAACAATTTACGGCATGGTTGGCTCGTTTGTACGATTTTTATTATGCACTTGTTGTGAAAGATTGTTAAACTCACTAATTCGCTGCGCTCACTCGTTCGTTTAGCAATCTTTCACAACTCGTGCATAAAAAAAGTACGCACTCGCGAACCATGCAGTAATCTCTATTTACACCTATAACCAGGAAAAATGTCAATTTGGCAAACTTGTAAAGTGAGTTAACCCTGATGAAATATAGTTATCTCGTTCAAATAAAAAGGATACTTTACAAACTCCACTGGGTTTCCTTTGAGAAGTGTAAACGCTGAAACTTCGTTGAATGAAGACATCAGATAATGCAGGTTCGTCTCTACAAACGAGTTGAAAAAAGGCTTGTTAGATATTGTTCAAGCCATCTTTCAAGAAATGTAATTAGCGATCTTGTTCAGATGGGATTAGCTTTGGAAGATGTGTTTGCTTTGTGGAACTCGTTAATAATTCATCAAAAATAAAAAAAAGTCATGGGCATGAAGAAATCGGTATGGGTTTGACAGATTTCTTCTGATTTGCATAAACTTCAAGACGTATTTTCAAAATTACTTCGCGTATAAATTGAAAAACTGGAGAGTTACTGTAGTTTCACAAGCCATTTACAACATTCGCGTCCGTGTTACATTAGATATAACTCTCGCTTGTATATCCGATACAACGCGGTCAATCATGTTCCCAGTAGTACATATAACTTTTTTTATTAAGAATATTAAGGATGTAGGAAACAGTGTTGATATACATTATAATGATTATCATAATTTATGTTAATGTTGTCAGCACATGGATGAAGTGTGTTGCTGCAGATGGTTAAATACCTTTCAGACAATTTATTCAAATGAAATCTATTGCGTTAATGTTAATAAAAATCCGTAAAAGGTATCAATCGTGTCAGCTTTTTACACAGGAGTTAACGAAATAACTAAATATCTGCATTGGTAAAAGAAGTTACTACAGATAGCTTTTAAGCAAAAATTACTCAAACATACTATCTATGGATAGTGAGTAGAGTAGCCAATGAAATGACAGCATTTGAAATAGTAGACTAGAAATATTCAATGCTGTTTTTAGCGAAAAGACGAAAAAATTTACCTTCAGATCTTTCAAAACCTGGGAATGGTATCGGCTGTGTATAGTTGACCAGACATGACAGACTGGGATGAATGTTACCAAGTGACGCTGAGTGATGGTAATTAGCCAAATATTCTGCCACGTCGTCCATACTACTTTGAGAATTCTGAGAAATATTAGGAAGGTTAATTTCAGATTCATTTGGGGGCTGTGGAATTTACGAGCAATTTCAGGCATTGCAAAAAACATTGAGTTTGTTTCACTTGAAACTTTTTGGTTTCAAGACATATGTACAGGGTATATCAAAGAACTGATAACTTTGAACACATACAATAAATCAGCAACCACATTTACTAGGTAAATACCGCGATAAAATCTTTACGTGTTATTATATAGCAGTAGTTTTGCAAGGGATACATTTTTCTTGAGATTCGCTGCATAAAAACGTGTGTAATATTAATTTTATCTGCTACAAAATCCGCCAGAAAAAGTTACAGTAAATCAAAGACTAGAGAACCGGAAGCGTGTGGATAATGTACTCTGACTGTAACAACTAGCAATTTTGCTAACATCGCGTAGAAAGAGCCTGAGTTTTGCTGCATTCCGTAAACATCACTCTAAAGGTCTCTATTACCTGTCGTTGTTGAACGATCTTCACCGAACTTCCAAAAGATGCAAAACTTTCGCTGCGTTTCACATCACGATCCTCCTCCGACTGCGCAGAATCACTGCTTGCCGTCGAACTCTTCCTCTTCGTCATCACCTCCACCTCATAAGGTATGCTCGTTGTTCGCTTATCCTTACTTAATGTCGGATACATTATGGCGATATTTTCCGTCTCAGTTAAACAAATATTCGACATCAGAATACAATCCTTATCTTCTTCCTTCGAGTCGCTTGAATCCGAATCGATCTCCATAATCATGTCGTCAAATGCCTCAAGAGTATTACATATACCACTATCGTGGTTTCTATCTGTCTCACCCGAGCTCCTGGCCTCTGCCGCGCTCTCTCTCTCCTCGGCTATGCAGCCGTTTAATCGCTTTGAAACGTCCGCCTTATCGAAGGAACGATTTCGCCTCTGTCTGAAGTTCTGCCTGCGTTTGTCATACGAACTTGAGTTGCTGCTTCTATCCGAAGTTATCGATGAACGTAAAGTCTTTTCTGCTTTTAAAATATTCACGAATCCATTATCCTGTTCTTTCAAGGCCGCCTCTTCGCCGTCAAAATCCTCTGAAAGTCTTGACATGCGAGGACGAACATTTTTGATATCTTCAAGACGAACTTCGCTTGATTTACGGCTGTCTGCAAAAATGCAACAGAAACGTTTGACACTTGTGACCATAAGTCCCAGGGGTCACGAAAGCTACTTAAAAGTTAGTGGGGGGGAGGGGGGGGTTGCTCATTGGGCGTTCGACTGCCGAATGCAAGCAGAATTCAATTTGTGCAGTGTATACTTCAGAGCATTTTAAAACAAGCCTGCCATAACCGGAATCCTAAAATTTAGGTTCCGATCATTCCCCAGGGCCAAGCTCAACACGAGAACTGGCGTTGCTGTGGGTACGCGTGCTTTTCGGATAAATCTTGCGAGAATTCAGGCAAAACATTTCACCTGAAGATGCCATGCTGTCGGTATCATAGTTTGATTCCTGACCAGGTCGCAATTTCTTATTCTTTATTAAAATCTTTCTTTTCAAATGATTTGGCGAAGGCAAGGGTTGATTCTCCTCCAGCTAGAAAAAGGTAGAAAATGAATGAAAAATGAATGAACTTTTGCACAATAGACCTTACCGTTTATTGCATTTTTACTCAATAGCCTCGTTTTAGTATTTATCTTATTTTGCCTGACAGTCTTTCCTGAATGTTATATACCCATTTTTTTCTCTTAGTCTGAGCTCTATTACAAATCCATCCTCAGTCCCATTACACAGAAACCATGGGAAATTAACCACATGAAAACGAGGCCATTGGGTAAAATGCAATAAACGGTAAGGTCTATCAATGGAAACAATTAGTTATAAACTCGGCCTAGGCAAGAAGAACAAAATCTATCGACACATACAGACAGTAGATTTATATTAATCTGGCCCGCAGCGAACAACGAAATAATTTTTGTCTCGAGCGGGACTCGAACTCCAAACTTAGTGTTTCTGGACAGCCGCTCTACCAATAGAGCTATCGAGCTAACTGGGATTAGTAGCGAGTCTTGTCCAATTTAAGTGCACGAAATATTTTCTCTGCAGTGTCAGTTTGATATGAACCAAATTTTTCATATCTTTGAGCGGAATGGTTCTGAAATAGAATAGCTAGAAAGAGCATCTGCAAATGAGTATGAATTACAGCGCTTCGTCGCGAAAAGTTGTATAGAATTTACTCGAGCAAAACTGTGATGGGATTAGCTTTGACACTGTAAACAAGCCATTAGTTCAGTTTAGTTTCAACGGAAAATTACCGGATGAGAGTCGAGAGGCGAGGAGAGCAACGAATCTCCAAAGATTTCTGTGCAGTACATCGCCATTTTATACTGCTGGTACTTGCTAAAAAACGGAGACGAAATAAAATTATTAAAAGATATGGAATTGTAAACAAAGCAGACTCGAGATTCTTACAACAAAAGTCATACCTTAATCAAACATTCGTCGACACTCTAAGAATTTTTCTCACCCCCAGTCACCCAGGCTGGATGGCAAAAACCTTTACAGTGCCGCTACTATGAGTGGGGCATTTTGACAACACTAACCAATCACATTGAAGAGCGGAAATGGGAAATCGCTTAAAATGGCACGTTGATCAATCAGCGTAGCGCAAATTTCGCAAAACAATGTCAATTTCATAATAAGCATACTGGTAATAATATCAACAACTAGATACACTCTAATTTAACTACCACATTACTACTACACATCTCTTGATCATTAGGACTCTTCTATTATCGTATGAAAGCAACAGCCACAGTTGATGGCGAAGTCTTGCTTTGCGACGACATCGCCGCCATTTATATTTATTTGCTTCTGATATACAACCCAAAAAACAATGCGAGAAAGCAATTTCTCTGCCTAAATGTAGAGATGAAAAACACAAAAAGCTGACCTGCAGTGATTTTCAAATGACAGCAAAACTGGATATTCTGACGTCACAAAAGCAGTTTCTTTGATAGCTTCAATAACATCCTTGAAAACAATTAATCGCAAAATATTTAGTTTAATACTTCCTATCGGAGATTGTAGTTGTTTACACAAGATAAGCCTCAAAAAATACACATTATATTCCTACAGTAAGAACTAATTATGGAAAATTTCAATCTCTAAGCGATGTTTACACAAGATTAGCCTCAAAAAATACATACTATACTCCTACTGTAAGAACTAATAATGGAAAATTTTCACTTCGATTCCAAGGTCCCAAGGTTTGGAATGAAATAAATGATGATTTGAAAATTTTGTCCAAGGGTGCATTTAAGCGGCAACTTTCTTCTAGTTTTATTGAGAAGTATTAGTGATGTTGAAATTTCGGATAAGTGAAATAGTTAATTATTGTAACTTATTTGTGATTATTTTTTTCGGTTTTCTTTTTTTGTCACTGTTTTGAACAATTTGATGTCGACCATACTATGTTTTATATAATTAAGAGGTTGTCTGACTCAATTAACGTAAGTTATTTCAGACAACCTGTACCATTAATTAGGTTAAATTACAAATGCTTCAATTCACTGTATTGTATATGTGTGGTATTAATAAATGTTATGTTATGTTATGTTATGCTGTATAACAACGTACCTTAAACATTATATTTGTACACATTGCTTTGCCATGCGTGATTATTGGTTCGTCTCCAGGACCATCCCAACAATCCAACTCGATACACCTAAACAGAAACAAAGATGGTAATGTAAAGAGGAGTTACATGCAGTTCTAATGTAAGCAAAGCTTCTTCGGAACTAAGGTTTTCCGTGTTCATGCCTTCGTGTCAGCTTATACTATTTGTTTCATTTTCATGTTTAATTTCAAATATTGCTGTCATTTACAATCTATCTGTGAGGTATAGTATTTACATGTATTTTGTATCCGTCAATTTTGTAAATCTTTATAAAGCCACTAAGCCACATTTACAGCTAAGCTAACAGCTTTTAGTCTTACCGACAGCCACTTAGCAAGCACTGGCGATATATTTCAACAGAAGACTTCCCGCCAATCTGCCTGCCTGAAATGAAAAACGAAATAGAAAAATTTAGATTGGGAAAATTTATTCTACACGGCGGTTGCAGCAGAGATATTGACAATTATTATAAAACTACAGTACAGAACCATTGCACGTTGCTAGCTGAACGAAGGATCTGTTATGAAACGTTACATAAACGACTGGTACTCGTTGAATTTTCCTGCAAACCAAAGTTATCTCAGACTTAATATTTTCATCGCAAAAGCGATGTCAATAAAAATTGATTGCCAAAAATCGCGCATTGATTGAGTTCCAATCTCTCAAAGAAACCAAAATTTCAGGTCCCCACTTCTCGGTGCAATACAACCTCGTTCCCAAGGCCTTCGCTATGTACAATAGAATGAAGAATAGGTGCAATAGAGTGAAGTATGACGTAGACGATTAAAGCAATAGCCTGGAAACGCGAGCACTAATAATGTTGCTGAAGCGACATTCGTGATACGGCTTGATACGCTTCACTTTGGAAACCTGTAACTTCACTTGAAATACAGCTAAATCAATAAAAGTAGCCCTTCGAAAAGCGTAAACTGTAAAAACTCAAGAGATGACGGGCTATTGCTTATGTTGATCTCTAAATACAGAATTATTTCTTTAAAACAGCATCAAGAGCACATAGGAAAATTACGACGGCAAATTTACTTTCTACAATGGTAACCTCCTGAGTATCAGGCGATAGTTGAACAGAAAATTATCGTTCTTGATGAGAATATGTCAATGCAAAATCCATGATTAGAGTGAAGTTACGGGCTTCCAAAGTGAAGCGTGCCAGACGTATCACGAATGTAGTTTCCAGTCCATTCCTTTGATCGCCTATAGCACGACTAAATGAGTCCCAAGACAGTTGTTGTTGGGCTTCGCCTTTGGCGGAACCTCAAGGACAAGCCTCAAGGAATTTCCATGCAATTCAGAGAATGTGTAGTATTTTTAGGTCACGTGTTTTAGGTCAAAAACTAGCTTCACTTAGCAGCATTTCCTACCTGTTAAATACGTGTTATGCGAAGAATTAACGAAATAATGCGAGAGCGGTTGATTCATATCTTGATGAACTTCAAATATTTCCGACTTCACACAAAGATTTTCATCAGACATCAAATATCGTGATAAACCATCTGCACTCATGCGTCCTAAGCAAAATACGATTAATTCAATACGGCTTTCAATCACCGAGACGTACGTTAATTTACGAGTCGAGGTTAACAAACTTATCGACATTTCAGAGGCGAATGTAATAGGCCTTCTCGTGCTACAAATATATACAAAATTCACAAACTTCGCAGGGTGAAGGCCTATTCACACGATACGATTGGTCGTATACGATTCCTATTCTGGTGTATGTGATCGAGTAAACACGTATAAAAACGTCAGATATCAAATTTCGCTATCAACGAATGAGCAAAGATCTGACATCATCACTCGTTCTTATATGCCACAATGATAATCGTATTCGTCAAATTGGATCGTGTATTCATCATAGGCTTTCATATTTTCGGTTATTTACAACATTTCGCCACCAAACATTGCATTTTGACTAATTTTAAGGCGCTCTTTTCACCTGTGATGAACGATTTTGCTCGCTTTGCTTGGACCAAAATTTCGTCTACGATGGGAATTGTCTATTACTGGTTACCAGCTCCCAAGTGAGACTGTATTACCAACTCACCTTGCTGGACCATTTCTCTGCATTTCTCATATTTGCTGATTATTTTGATCGCTTTATCCTTGTCACAATGAGGATGTAAGATTTCGTTCGCACTAGGATCGCGCTGTTCCGTGTTTATAAATTCCATCAATCTTCTCGGGGACAGATATGGGGCTTTGCCGTCTTGCCTACCGCGAGAAAAGGTAAATGTTTTGCCAATAATTCATCTATGGCAATGTTTTCTTTAATCTATATGCACGTTAAAAATCTCTCAACTTGCGGCAAGTATGCAAACTTTGTAACATTCTTGTTACATCTTGACAACAAGCCGGAGCAAGCGATGCGAATGCATCCTGGTATCGGCTTGATAACTATGTGCGTCGTTTTCAAGTTCTCTGTTATTTTGAATAGAATGCATAATTAATATCTCCATCATTGTGCCATAGCAAGTGTCAATTAAAAGTGGACGGTCAAGCTTAAGATCGGAGCTATTTAGTAGTATGTTTTTTCTCTACTCACCATTTCGTGAAAATTTGGTCAAAATCTTGCCTTGGACAAACTTTTGCATACAGTTGGTAAAACGCCTCAAACGTGAATAAACTTTGGTCTATTTCGTCATTCTGTGTAGAGAAGAATAAAAATAGGCACTTGTAGCGGACATACTTATAGCAGTGTCACGTGATATACACCTTGACATAATTATTGCATTCCATGGAATGTCTTTTTCGTTATACAGTAGACAGTTAGATACTGGAAATTCAGACATTTTCCATATCTTCACTAGTGAAGATATCGATCACCTCATCATTTTCCGCTCAGTCAAACACAACGCCAGTTTTGCGCACGTCTGAAAGAACATCAAAGGGCTGTTTTTAACTCAAACAGTTCCAAATCAGCTTTGGCTGAACACGTGTGCTAAACAAGCATAACATTGAGTGGGATGATTCTAAAATCATTGCCACTAACAATCGTTATGGTCAACGGCTTTGTTTGGAAGCGTGGCAATGTCAATGCAAATTCGTGTGGTCTAAATAGGGATGACGGCAGCTATTTGCCACAAGAATACTTACATCTTGCTGGCAGATGACGTCATGTTGACAGTGTATAAGGTCACAAGTTTCAACAACAGATCACCCCTGGTGAAGACACTAGACTGGAGTGTCGCAACTTTGGATCATGAATGAAATCATTTTGTGGCGATTGCATTCGTTAAATACAGCCAGCGTGGTAACCACCTAACACCTTGCAATAATTTTGTGCTTTCAAAATAGCAATGTTTTTCAAGTAGCGAACCAATTTTCACCCTTGTCCAAGAAAAACCCAACATATTGTTGTCGAAAAAATGAAAATCGTACAAGAAAACTCAATAATGATGCACAGCACTCTTTGAGTTAAAATGACATCATGTTATTAGTTGGAACAAAGCTGAGCCGGTTTTTAGCATTATCGATCGAAAATTAATATGACTGACTTGGGTTCTTAAATTGTTTAGTAGTACTATGTATTAAACAGAACATTACACGGAGGTTTGAAGATACGAATGTCATCTGCTCGTGATGAAAACAATATTTCGCGCTCATTCGTAAAATATGTGCTAAAAATAAAATTCATATCTTAGCACAGCCGTGTAATATAATATAATATAATATAATATAATATAATATAATATAATATAATATAATATAATATAATATAATATAATATAATATAATATAATATAATATAATATCATATCATATCATATCATATCATATCATATCATATCATATCATATCATATCATATCATATCATATCATATCATATCATATCATATCATATCATATCATATCATATCATATCATATCATATCATATCATATCATATCATATCATATCATATCATATCATATCATATCATATCATATCATATCATATCATATCATATCATATCATATCATATCATATCATATCATATCATATAATATAATATAATATAATATAATATAATATAATATAATATAATATAATATAATATAATATAATATAATATATATATATATATATGTATATGTAACATTTAAAACACGCGCAGGAGTGCTAAAGCGCGAATTGCAAGTGTTTTAAATGACTTCTAAATCGATTCATTTCATACCCATCTTGTCTGTTTGAATATAAAAGAATTTTCAATATAGATGTTGTATAAGCCGAGAAAATCGAACTAAAAGATTTGTGAAAATCGACATTGTTTTATCTCATATATAGACTCTAGTCACGGCTATGATTTCCTTTGTGTTTTTCTCATGAATTATTAATGAGTTTAGAAATTTATTTCTGAATCAGAAATCACACAAAGTCCATTAAGAACGAACGCCATGGCAACGAAACAGAATTGTCAAAGTACATTTGGAAGCTCAAACGCGCGAAACGCTCATATGACATAAAATGGTCGAAACGCGTACCCTCATGCAAAGCTGGTTTCCGAAAATGCAATCTCTGTCTTGAAGAAAAGCTTTTGATCATGAAAGGAAACAAAGCAAACAACCTCCTGAATAAACGTTCAGAACTTTTCACTTTATGTATATAACCAATAGTCATGTAACGTAACATAATACCTGATACATTTCCAGTGTCCTATGCGATGAATAAATTAAACTTATCTGTCAGTCGCCTGATGATCGCCTAGTGCGTGAAATCCAGGGTAGCGACAGCTGCAAAAACTTGTCTGTTTCTTGTGTTTTACGCTATACTTTCTCCGGTATTGAGCGCTCTTTTAATTCCAGTCATATGTATGCTACTTTTCGTAACATATCTTATATATATATATATATATATATATATATATATATATATATATATATATATATATATATATATATATATATATATATATATATATATATATATATATATATATATATTTATTTATTTCGTAGACCATAAATTAATAAATAAATAAATAAATAAATAAATAAATAAATATATCCGCTCTACTAGTAATGGTATTGAGCGCTCTAAAATCATTGACAAGTCTCGTAACCATTCTGGTACAGTTAATTCCTGGAATATATATATATATATATATATATATATATATTTATTATATAGTTGATAGTAAGATACTGAAAATACACCGTAAGACATTTTCCATATCTTCACTAGTGAAGATATCGATCACGTGATCATTTCCCGCCAATAATTTTGTATTTTCAAAATGGCGATATTTGTAAGAGCAGCGAACATATTTTCACTTTGTTTAAAGAAAAAAACTACATGTTTGTGTCGAAAAAATGGAAATAATACAAGAAAACACTAAAATGATGAACAGGTATTGTTTTAGTTTAAATAATATTGAAATAAAGCCATGTTTTTAGCATTATTGATCGAAAATTAATATTACTGACTTGGGTCTTAAATTGTTTACAACTATATAATAAACAGAACATTACACGACGGTTTGAAGATATGAATTTTATCTTCTCGTGGTGAAAACAATATTTTACTCACTCGCTGCGCTCGTTCGTAAAATATTGTTTTAACCACTCGAAGATAAAATTCATATCTTCGCACCGCCGTGTAATATCCTCTATATATATATATATATATATATATATATATATATATATATTATATATTATATATATATATATATATATATATATATATATATATATATATATATATATAAATATATATTATGTACGGTTCAGGGAAATGCTGTTTCACATGCACGAATTGTATAACAACAAAGAGTGCATAAGCAATTAAGCGTGCTTAATTAATATACATAAACGTATTTTATAACTGTTTGTTTCACTAAAATGAAGTAAAAACTTCAAAAAGCTATTAAACATAGAGAGTGCACAAGCCGAAGCGTGCTTATAAGAATGCATAAAGGTATTTGAAGTGATTGTTTCACTATCACATGTGTCAGTACAAGATTACTGCCTCACATTAGCTGGCGAGTGGAAGGCCTTTTTTGTGATATTTTATGTTTTCGTTGAAATCTTATTCATATACTAGGTTAAACATGACACATGTGATAGTGAAACAATCATTTCAAATAACTTAATGCATTCTTATAAGCACATTATATATATATATATATATATATATATATATATATATATATATATATATATATATATATATATATATATATATATATATATATATATATATATATATATATATATATATATATATATATATATATATATATATATATGATTGTGCAATAATATATAAGCGTTTAACAATAATAATTTTACAATCAACAACCACTTGATATTCCATCCCTCCTACTTACAGTGACGCAGGATAACTATTCTTAGTAATTTGTAATTTAAAGTTGAACTATAATTATATAAACAAGTGACTGCCATTTACTACAATCAGCCCAGGTTTTCAGCGTGTTGAGGCAAGTGCTGACGGAAGAACGTGGGAGCGCCGTGTGACTTGCAGCTGAAGACCTTCGTCACTGTTTTATGTAAATGTACACACTTGACGCCTTCTTCTGACGCGAGAATAATGCAAAGTCGAGCGAGTCACGCTGCTTTGATGTGACATGTATAATTGTCACAAGTCGCTTGCTTATTGTATGCTGTAAAAAAGCGCGCTTGAACAAGAATAGTGAATACGCCCCTTCAACCACTTCAGAGACTAACCATTTTTTTTAGTTTATTTACGAAGAAGTTTCAAATATAAAGTTTGTTTAAGCCGAGAAAATCAAGGCAAAAGTCTTGAGAAAATCTACGCGTGTTTTACCAAATGTAAGACTCCTTCATGGCTATGATTTTCTTTGTACTTTGCTCATAAATTATTATCATAGATTTAGAACTTTACACAATCATGCATAATGCACGCAAAGAAATGTTATGCAGTGATTGGATTATGGAAATACGCATGTTAGGCCATATCGTATCACAGGGAAGTAGTACAATATGGTCTAATAAGCCAAAATTTTAGCAGTTTCTCAGACGTCAATTGATCGCTGCAAAATCTTGGACAATTCGGACTCAAGTCAAATATAGCGAAGAAACAGTAGGGTGACTCAGCAGTGTAACATGTTCCCCTCTTTTGATGCAATTGACTGGCCAGAATAATGGCAGAACACTATGGCCAAAACATGCGTGATGCGACGGTCACAAACTTCAAAGATTCCCACTCAAGTGACCCTTCGGCTTATTTCTATTCTGTGCCTAAGTCATGTTCAATAAAAGTTTTGGCTACGTGTTTTGGGAAGCAAAATACAGCTTAGCTTTTTGACGTCAATAACTTCAATTGCATGGGTGTTAAAATGATGAGTAATTAATGTGTAACGTAAGAGGGACAATGAATTGGGAGTTAAAATAATTATGAACCTTTTGAAAACTTTGTGTATAATTCTTGCACAGAAGAACTTTTTTCTGGCCAGATACCACGTTGCTAATGAAAGTCATAGAGTCATAATCTGATCATGCTTGTGTAGTGGCTTCTCGTAATATTAGCAAGATACCTTTTCATGAGGGAGATCCATGGCTTGTAAGCCATCTAGAATACGTTTCTCGTAATTCTTGCCACAGTTGAAACATTTACAGATGCTACAAAGAAATCAAAAGTGTATAAATTAATTATTGAAATAGGAATAGTCGTGAATGTTTTTACACCTGCTCAACCGATAAGCAAAAGCCGAACCGAATAGTTGCATATGCTCCCAGTTATATCACCAAATAAGATGTATTCTATAGCTGTTATGATTTTGAATTTTTCTCAACTTCTTACCTTCTAACTGATATCTTTCCATTCACTTTTAACAACATTGCTTTAGTGTATCTAAATTGTAAATAACTAACTGTTATTTGCATCCCCGGATGTCTGGTTATCGTGCAGCATACGATTTTTGCTTCTATTGTATTTGTAGACTATATTAAGCCATCCAGTATCCAGTACATCCCTATCTAGTCTACACGGTATGCTAAAATAACAGTACATAGGAAATACACACCCCGTGTCGGAATTAGATCACTTACAGTTTTAGGAGCATTGTCATCACACTTAGATTGCTGGCTTTCACGGAGTTACAAAGTTGCTGCAGACCTTCCACCCACTCCTGTAAGGAAAGATAAAAAGAGTAGAATGCGATAAAAAAAGAGATGTACATTATGTCAATTATATATAAGTAAAATACCGCCACTTAATTTAATATCGATAACTACAAATGGTACCGCGATAAACCGAAATGTGTCCCTTTAATGGATCGATTTGGACTTAGTGTGTCTAAAATTTCCTTCAACAAATTTCACAGACAGTAGCTGGATTTTTCCTTAAAGTTTGACTTTCCGCAAGTCACGTTTCGTCACTAAAACGCCGTCAGTATACTGTTAATATCGGAAGTGTTTTCTGATGCTGGTGACAATGAATAACTTATTAAAAAAACCCTCGAAATGCAAACTTCTATATAGGAACTATAACTTCCGTCAATGAGTTTTCAAACCCTCTCTTGTATTAACTATGATCTAACTTCGTACACATCGTGATGTGACTTGCAGAAAGTTGCAGAAATTTTGAATCCCATTTGGTAAATATTCCGGCTTCTGAGTTCAGGACGCTCTATCCAGTTATACAGTGTGTCTCAGGAAAAAATGTTACTCTAACAAATTTAAATAGAATCATTAATCTTCATTCGATGTGTACACCATGCAAAGAACGTTGGTATAACTGCTGCATTTTAAGTGTAACTTTTCCCAAAATTGAACTTTTGAGAGTTTCATGCAAAATGCATTTTTGAGATCCGAGCACTTTTGAAATATAAATAACAACCTTTATTTCTCGGTTGTATCTAAACGAAAGCAGCCGATATTTACAGAGAAGCTGGGCAACATTACCAACTTCTGGTTTCATCAGTTCTCAGGACCGGCGCTAGAACGTTAATTTCGGGAGTGGGGGGGGGCATTTTTTCTGGGACACACTGTAGTTTTCATGTCAACGTAACCGGCTTTCAAAAAACTGGCTCCTGACAGCAGACAAAAAACAACATACATTTGCGACTCTTGATGAGCTGGAGCAGAGGTACAAACACGTTGTTTCAACAAGATTCTGCGAGGTAACAACAGTAAACACTCGTTCCTTGATAGGCTCTGGTCCGCTGCATTCAAGGCTGCTTCGCGCCTTTCCATCCTGAAATTATATTCCTTTTCTTTAGACACATAAACACACAAGTTCGTTACATGTTTCACGAGGTAGAAAAATCAATTAACTTGTCATATTTTGTTCATATATTCAGGGAAACCCCCAGTTAAATCGGATGGTGTCATTTATGATCGGATTACAGTGCAAAATGTGATTTCCTTTAAATTGCTGGAAAAATGAAAATGTGCTGGCAACAACAAGCGCTTATAGATAAAAGAAATTTTGATTTGATTTTTTATCTCTTTCTTCACAAAAATTCCACGTAAACACACGTGAAATTCACGTGACCAAATGTGAAATTCATGTGATCACATATAAAATTCACGTGACCAGATGTGAAATTCGTGTGACCAGATGTGAAATTCGTGTGATTACATGTGAAATTTAAGTGTAGCAAGAATGCACTTGCGAATTCTTCATAATTTTAAAAGCGAGTTAGAGTAGATTAATCAACACACGAGAAGGCTAAAAAATTAACGCAGGCTAGCCCCAGGAATAGGTCTGGCTTTCATCACGTGTTTACATGAAAAAAATCAATTGAATGGCTCCCGCGGAACTCATTACTTTTATTATATTATCTCAAATCAAAGTTAGCCAACGAAATTTTGAAATAGAAACTGGACATTTTAAACCATACTAGGCGTAATCTCGCTTTGCCAATAATCATTGTTATTTATGATCATTCTCATCATTATTTTTTTATTATCATTATCGAACAATTTAAAGTTAATTGTTATACACGTTAATTATTATCAAGTTTGTAACTTACAATACAAAGCGATCTTTCATATTCAACAAATCGTTTCATACCCTGATTAAAGTTAATAGATTAAATGAGATTAGGTACGTTAATCATAGACAATCAAAGAAGTGGATTGAAAACACGAGCTAAATGTAGCGCTATTCGCGATAAGTAAACAAGGCCATTTGGGCAATATTCGCTTCAAAGTCGGGTGAATAGTTGTGATACACTTAGGTGATAGGTTATTAATTAAATATTTATTAGAAAAACAAACCGGAAAAAATTTTTTAGACCTCACTTAGTGACAGTCGGGAAAATTGCCGAACTCGCTCCTGTGAAATATTGGCCAGAACGTGCATACGTTGCAAACCCTGTAACTTCAGACACTTCCATCTAACCCGACGTTCATCCAACTATCGACATTTCAAACTTTTCCACTTTTTAATGGGCGAAAAAGGTCGAAAATCCCTATTCAATACACAATAAACCATATTCCGAAAAAATACATGTTATAATCAGGCGGAATCTTTAACTCGAGTTTCCAGTTTAAAAAATTATTTCTTTGGAGTCCATTCAAGGTTTTATCATCACCCTTTAATGTTCTGCCAAAACCTTTCTCAAGGAAATGGCGATATTTCGGCAGTCAAAAATAACACAAGCATCAGTGCTGACTTCCCGTTTTCTTATGAGAAAAGGTTAAAAGTTAAATAGTTCTTGTTTAATATACGTAAATACAAATTCCTAAAATTTATTTCAAGCAGAACACAACTATGTATCCAACCGCACACCTTCACCTGTGCGTACGTGCTTTGACCACTTGACCGTCCCTTGCCGACTTATAGCATTCGACAGGTAACTTACAATACATAACTTACTTAATGATCTAAGCATAGGTAGGTCATGAAGTAGGTATGTTGTTAAATGAATTATGTAATATCATCCAATTAGTGTTCCTTGACCACACCATGTATTGTGAGCAGTCTATCCGGTCCGTTTGGCGCCGGAACTTATCATAGCTATATTTTGTTAGTCTCGTACAATTTTACGCGATGAGCAGATGAGCAGGTGTTCATAACTGCTCATGAGCACATGCTCATACGCTCATAAGGCCCTATCTTGCCCGATTGCTGGATAGGCGACTTCCCTACGGAGACCTAGGCAAGTCTGTGCAAGACTGCCATCCTCATTGTGACGTCACTAGAAAAACTGCTTAGTTTGCAAAATGCGTTGTACAAAGCACCCCCTCCCTCATTCTATGTCAAAAGGGAGATAAAGGGGGCATGGCGAAAACGTATACATTTTTAGAGAAAAATGTAGTTTCTTTGGTTTGCATAAATTAACACACGGATTAACGTTTGGAATAATTTATTTTCGTAAGTATTACAGATAGCAGAGCTGTATCTTGTTAGAATTTCATGCCTGGTACAATTTTACCAACCTCGAACCCAAGGCCTTTTACGAGATGAGCAGATGAGCAGGTGCTCATAACTGCTCATGAGCACATGCTCATACGCTCATAAGGCCCGATGTGGCCCAACAGTTATAACCTTCCCACATACTAAAATAATATCAAACTCGGATATGTATATATAATTTTATTGGGAACAATATGACAAATGTTTATGCAGTTAATAATCCTCTTCATCATCACAGTCCTCCGTGAAACTGTAGTCTTTCAAATGCCTTTTAATAAGAAATTTTCTCTTATTGATAGCTGCTTCAATAACCTCTTCTGGATCAAATGATCATCGTTCACGAGCGCATCCTTTGTTTGCATTATTTTCTCATGCAGTGAATCTTTCTTTAGTTGCTGTATCCCATTGGAGACGCTGCAAATAGATACTTTCCAATTCCTTTTGGAGCTCAGGCAGAATGTTAGAGTAAGCTGTTTCCCCAGCGGTTTCCTCATCCAGACCACTTTGAGTCAAATTCATCTTCATCTCCTGAAAAGCCGCCTTATGCTTTTGCATCGCTTCTTCTACCATAGGCATCCAAGGATCCGCTTCTTCCTCTTAAGTTTCCGAGTCTCCTGTCATCGAACTCTGAGACCTGTCAGTTGCAACGCTCGAAGCATCATCTTCTGAGCTCTGACTTTCTGTTTCTGACATTTGTCTCTCCTCGCTTTTTAGCGGACAATACTCGTTTTCGTGTCGACGTAGATTGAAACCACGATTAAACGCTTTCCCGCAAAATTTACAGCTCATTCCGCTAGAGTTGACTGTGTAGAAATGCCTTGTCATTGTGCACCACTGTATTTTTATGAGCATGTGCTTATGAGCAGTTATGAGCGCCTGCTCAATTGCTCATCGCGTAAAATTGTACAAGATATAGCTATACTAACCTGGCGGGCCCCATCGGGCCTTATGAGCGTATGAGCATGTGCTCATGAGCAGTTATGAGCCCCTGCTCATCTGCTCATCTCGTAAAAGGCCTTGGGTTCGAGGTTGGTAAAATTGTACCAGGCATGAAATTCTAACAAGATACAGCTCTGCTATCTGTAATACTAACAAAAATATATGATTCCAAACGTTACTTCGTGTGTTAATTTATGCAAATCAAAGAAACTACATTTTGCTATAAAAATGTATACGTTTTCGCCATGCCCCCTTTATCTCCCTTTTGGCATAGAATGAGGGAGGGGGTGCTTTATATAACGCATTTTGCAAACTAAGCAGTTTTTCTAGTGATGTCACAATGAGGATAGCAGTCTTGCACAGACTTGCCTAGGTCTCCGTAGGGAAGTCGCCTATCCAGCAATCGGGCAAGATAGGGCCTTATAAGCGTATGAGCATGTGCTCATGAGCAGTTATGAGCACCTGCTCATCTGCTCATCGCGTAAAATTGTACGAGACCAACAAAATATAGCTATGATAAGAAATCTTCTGTTTCGGCCATAGTTCCGATGTGCTCCATTTTTAGTGATTGAGTGTTGTTGTTGTAAAATCTCCCGTGAGATCTCACGTGAGATTTGACGTGAGATCTAACGTGAGACGTTAAACAGTATAAAGCTCGTTTGACACTATTCGTTAGATCTCACGTTAGATCTCACGTTTAATCTCACGTTAGATCTCACGGGAGATCTCACGTTAATTATAATGACGTCATCATTCTGCATACTAATTACTTCCGGCGCCAAACGGACCGGACAGACTACCAGTACTATATACTTAAGCTTTGCATTAGTTACTTTTTGAGGCTTAATAGGTATGATAACCTAAAGCTCATGAATATGGAACTGGGTCTCAGGCAATTTCTTGTATTTGGTATATTACTCCTGGCAATACATCCAGGGCTGAAACTATATACAGCTTTTATTCAGGGTGAATATTTGTGTAACTCTGTTCTGCCCGACTAGTTTATTTTGAAACCAGTTGTTTTTAACCTTGACTTCAAAAGAAATTAGTTGTTCCATGAAACAGTTAACTACAACTAGGGATCCCAGGATAGACATTTTTATGCATTATACATGTGCTTCGCTGAATAATTGAGATTCCGGGCGAGTTTGGCAACACTGTTATGTACATATGCAGCAATACAACTATTACTCTCATTAGATGTGATAGTGCTTATTTAACTATCTTTTCTATCATTACTAACAAAAGCATACACTGTTGTATAACTAAATTCTAGTCATTTTGATTAAAATCTTGTAGAGATAATAGTCAAGCAACGTGCTCAAAATTTTCACCACGCCCCGGAGTTTATACTATGACTGACTGACTCACTGCCTGACTGACTGATGTAAATTTTCACCACTCATCACAATACTGCAAAGTTTCTTTGAAACTTTGCACTAAAAATTAGGATATTATTATCGCCCAAATTTCATATCTTTTTCCGAATTGAAACTGTGTTTTATTTTCATAATTTACAAGCATAACAGAGAGTGTTAGACATTCATTTACACTGTCGTTTATTGTATTTTTTTTGTGGTACAAATCATTTGTTTACACAGACTACGGATTTGACATCATACAGTCATACTCTAACTTAGCTCAATTTTTATGTATTTTTCATATCTATATGAAGTTAATTTACCAGCAGGCTGGAAAGTGAAAAAGTGAGTGGTAAAACATAACTGCATATCAATGCAAAAAAAATGGAACAAAGAATGCCTGAAGAGTTTAAAGAACAAAAAAAATCAACTTCAAGAGAAGAGCTGTGGGAATTTTCCATTTTGACATTGGGTTATATCAACATGGCTTTAAATTCAGAAATAACAAATGCTATAAAATAATTTATCTTGTAACCAATCTCTGCTTTAAGATTTATTAAGGAAGGTGCATTAATATGTCTATTATCAGTGCAAAATTTTATGACATTTTAACCTTTTATCTGTGTATGAAGGTCAAGGGGGGGGGGGGATTTGTGGAAAGCACAGGGAAATTTAGACTTGATTGAGAGAGACATCAGTAATTATAGGAACATTAAGAGTCATAGCAACATTAGATATTGATGTGAGCTTAGGGACATTGATAAAATGCTACCTAGAAACATAACAATATTTACTATATCTATGTAAAATCACGTTGACGTAAGCATCTGCAGAAAACTCTCAGCAATAACATCCTTCAACACTTGTAGTATGTCTCTGTATTTTAGGTCGCCCGCATAATAATGTACTGTATGCTAGTATGCAACATTGTAACAAATTTGCAGATTGGTTGCGTCTCCAAATGTGATGGATTTAAGCCCCTCACATAAAAAATATGCAAAAATGATGAATATGTAATACGCGTGACATCTCAAGTAATTTACAATTATAAATACTGTAACAGTATATGTGTAACAACAAAATAGCAGCTATCTGGGTTTATGGGTGACGATATTACGGTAAGTAGGAGTACTAAATGAGAGTTATACATGTTAAAAAACCGCTTAACAAAATCGCAACCCGTAGACAGACACCAGACGTCAAGGGGGATAGCATTAAATTGAGCCTCTTATATAAGTGCTTCCGGAAAAAACATTCTATCAAAATGGTTCGAAATAATTTGTCGTTTGACAGCGCGCAAATACACACGCTTTCATTATTTACAACTGTCCTGTTCGATTATCGTTTATTATACGACAGCAGGCGCATTATTAGTTTATAGCTATACACGCCAGTTAAACTCTTTTTTTCCACTTTAACGAAATTCTAGAGCCCAAAGCGTGCACAGCAGGCAAAATTAGCAAAAAATCTAAACAATGTCTCAGAAATGCTTTTGTACATAATAAATAGAGCGAAGATATTTCAAAAGCAATTTGAGTTAATAATTTTGAAGCGAGATTACTTCTGGGCTATTTTTCCAGTTAATAGGTGCAATATATTTCCTAAATCAAAAGCAGCTGCACTCTGAATATATTGTATTGTCTAAACAAAATAGGAAAGTTTGTATATGTGTGTGTTTTAAAGGTCTAGAGTATGTGGGTACAAATACCCAAGTGCTTTATCGATTTATCTATCAGTAATCTCGCTTTAATGCTGGACAAACATTATACGCTGTGTCAAAGCAGCTTATCACTAATATCGGTTTGTATATCGGTTTGTAAGTATTCTCATTTCAATTTTGTTTGGGTGCATATTATTACCTCGCATACAATTTGAGATGCTTTTTCCAAACATGAGCACACAACCTGTTAGCTGGACACGTTTCGAAATGTAAAACAGAAAATACAAAATTTCGGGAATGACATCGGATCCGATGCTCCATATTTTGAGGTTTTCCTTAATGAGCTTGAACGCTGAACGGGTGAAAACAACATTTAATTGGGGAATTTTTGTACACGGGATATATCAAATCGTCTAATTACAGTGCAACGCGACAACATTTTCGGCAAATGCATCTAGTTGGACATGACTAATTATTTCGATTAAAAACCCACACTGAAAACTGGGGGAAAAAACCGAGATCATTATCCCAGCATTTGACTTGTTCATACATAGTCTCGCAGCTACGCGAGGTACCCGAAAACAAAAGTGTTATTTAGTCACCTTAGGCAATACTCCACCAAGTTTTACTTCTGTCACGTTGGTCAAATCGACATATGACGGTTCCTGCGAACAATGTATGTCCAGGTTTAGATAAAATCAACAAAGATTGAAAAGGGGAAAAATTAGCTCTCGCTTAGCGCAAAATATAACTTTTTGTTAGCAATACATAATTTATCGAGCAAGTCAAGAATATAATTGTTTTATCGACAGATAGTTTACAGCGAGGGAACAACAGGCCTAAACAGACATTTGACAGCAGTGGCCATGTGTTTGTCAATTTTAATAATTTCGCGGGATTTTGTAACCTAAATCCCTTTGGACTTAAAGTCCACTTCCGAGGATATGTAAAGAATACAAAATCACGTTTCATATACCTTGTCTGCCTCGCGAAAGGCGAGGAAAAAGCCGTGTCGGTCTACTGTAAAATGACATTCGTGGACCCCACCAGACTCCTACACGAAAACAAACGACAGCGCGAAATCATATTATTCAGTTTTGGAGCTTAAATCATTAGCTCTATACTGAATTTGAAAGCGATACGAAATCGCTTTCTTATATGAATTAACACTTTAACAGTAACGTAAATTCATCTCAAACTAAAGCAGAACTTTCAAGAAACAATGGACATATAAGTTGTGTACGCTTATAAGATAATTATATTCGTTCTTTTATAACTAGACAAAATATATTGGTGGGAAAATGTAGTTTATATATATTTACTTTACCTCATCCCATTTATGCAAAATTGTTCCGGATTCGAGTAAATTTGGAACGGCTATATTCCATATTTGCATCGCTATATCCATATCTCGCCACTATTTGATTCTTTGCGCTATTATGATAGAGTTATCGATGCAGATCAAGGCACAACGACTCGGTCGTCCATATTTAGCAGACGTTCTTGTTCATTTGCACACATCGTTCGTTTCACGCGAGACATATTATTTGACTAAATCAGATGCCCCATTCTCTGTGGAGTACATTGCCACACATATACTAGAAATCACCGAGAAATATTCCTCAGTATTTAATATTGACTTCCTATTTATATGATACTCGTTTAAATATAAAAACACAACTCGAGTACACAGTCGCTGACATCGAGCCGGAAAGCAAGGTGGCTGCGCTTTTGCTGTAATTTCCGGTGACGATTTGATTGGTCGAGAGAACAAAATGCTTTGTATTATTGCTACTTTGTTTACAATAAAACGTTCCCCATTCATATACTACATATTTGCTCTATAATTATGCGTACATTGTCATGGCATTTTTTTGGGAGCATATGTCACAGCAAATTATGGTACTATTTCACCGCAACTTTTATTATTACTATTATTGACAATATTTAAGCGGGGAGCCTACTCGCCAAAGCGATTTTCAGTAGGGGCCCTATCAGCATAAACATGTTACAAACTATACTATATTTACTATATATGCAATAAAATAATTACAATAGAAATATTATATAAATCCTAAAAATGAAAATAAAAATAAATTTAAATGCCCAACAAAAGAAGTTAGATATTATAATTTAGTTTTACTGTAAAAATTTTTAATGTTTGTGAGTCTCTAATGCTCGCTGGTAAGAGGTTCCATACAAATGAGGCTTGATATAAAAACCTTTCGCTTGCCCCAATTGGTTCTTACTTTGGAAAGAGGAATATCATTCTTCCTTTTAGTATCTTGGGAAATATCGAGCAATAACCTTTCTACTCTGTTATCTGTTTACTGCAGATATTAGTTCAGAATTTTACTTTATTCTATTTTGAAGCGTTTTTACATTTTCAAAACTATAATTACAAACCAGAGAAACATGTCAGATCGCAGCGGCCTAATCTCGTAGTCTGTGTCTGTGAGTGTTATCGTATACCAGCAAGAATCGAAAGCTCTGCGATAATAAACTTACGTGGTCAGTTTCCACAAAATTATATTTTAATTTGATATTCACGATGCAATCATACAAGGAACTTATTAATCAGAGATTTACTCGAAAATTTCCTCTCTGTGTTTGTAGGTCTTTGTATTTGTTTGTATTAAAAGTCCAGCCTGTCATGACGTGGTAAAAACAATTTTAGGGGAAGAAGAGAAGTGTGGGTGTGTACAAATTCCAAATGCAAATTAAATACTTCTTTGTGCTCGCCTACTGTAAAGTGTCCGCCAGCTTATGTTCCACCTTCCACCCAATAGTGTTACAAGGAACTATGAATAGCCATAGGAAGCAGATCTCAAGAACTTCAGGTTTCAATATCGTTAAAACAATGTCGGCCAATACATTATTCATTTAAGCTTCAAGTACAAAGCAGACATAACACAATTTATTATATGGTTATGGGTGTTTCAGTTTTACCGTAAACTAAAACACTCGTATTTTCCATATTTTCACTAGTGAATGAAACAATAGGTGGTTTGCAATCGACGCCATCTTGGTTGACTTTTGAAACACATGGCAACCACAAAGTATCTATTCATTATTTCTGATCCTATCAAGCCATACATCTTTAAAGTATCATTCATAATACGCTAAAACTAACGATCAAATAGTAAATTGACACAAGTACTTCGCTGCAAACAGCTGAAGTAATTTGCAGAGTCAACCAAGATGGCGCCCAATGACACGAAATGACGTCATGTGCAAACCAAGAATATGTAACGCGTGAAAAACGCGCGCATGTGTTTTCCCGCGGGATTTATATGTTCTCTGTTCGCTTGTTCCGACTTCAGAGCACTCGAAAATAATATTCATATATTCGCGCCACCGTGTAAATATTCTCTATATATTTAATATAAATATATTGATTAATATAATCAATTTTATTATTGTTAAATAATGAGTTATTATTTAATTAATATTAATATACTTCGAAATCTGACTACACTTTTCCTCGCATAATACAAAAGTATACAAAATTTGCAAACTTCACAGGCTATATTTTCCATGTTTTGCAATATTTTGCAACCAAACTTCACCAGTTTGCTAAATTTAGCTGCCCTTTCAAAATACAAAGTACTTCTTTGTGCTTCTTTGTGCTCGCCAGCTTGTTTATGTAATTATGTTGCCACTGAGCAAATTAAAGAAACTCACATAATATTACAAGGAACAGCTTTCACTAAAACAAGGTCGGCCAAAGTCAAAATTTTTTTTGAAAGCATTCTCGCATATTTCAACATAGAAATTACGATTTCCTTTTTCCTAGCCCAGGCGGGCGGAAGATACTTGAAAATGCAAACTTCATGAGTCTAAAATTTTGAATCATCAAAGATAGTCAAATGTCATATAAACTCAAAGTTGAACAATATTATATTGCAAAACAATCTGTCAAGTCATGCATTAAAAAGTAATGGCAAATGGAATAATCTTTTCAACCAGAACGACTGGTGAGTCAAAGCAAACCTCTACCACTACGAACATTCGTTCATGCTTGAGTATTGCTTTATTGGATGTATATCATCTGATATCAACCATTTTTTTTCTTCAATATAAGCCAAAATTCTTGCAGATGACTTTGTCAGACTTGAACTAGACAAATTTGCTAATTTACAACAAAGCACAAAGCTTTTACCACACACATTCATGCTGAAGCATGTGGTGTAAATTGTTGACTTTAACGAATTTTTTACTTCATTTTTAACCAAAAAAAGCTTGTGACTTGTCTTTGTGTGAACCTAACTTACCTTCACACAATTCACACCAAAGCCCACAACACACACGTTCATGCTTAAGCAAGGGATGTGATGCACATTATTCGCTTTAACCAAGTTTTTTCGTTAGCTGAAACTGAAATTCTTGCAAACGACTTCAAGCAAGAATTGAACCCACCCAAATGGCAATGATAATTCACAACAAGTCCTTTACCACTGTACCACTCGTTCATTTGAATGCAAGAGGTGTGAATAATTTACTTTAACATTTTTTTCTTTATTTTAAGCCAAAATTTTGCAACTTACTAGGGTTAGGACTAGGGTTAGAACTACGATTACCCTAGTCCTATAAAAGAGTAAGGTTAGGACTAGGGTTAGGACTAGGGTTAGGACTACGGTTAGGACTAGGGTTAGGACTAGGGTTAGGGCTAGGGTTAGGACTAGGGTTAGGACTAGGGTTAGGACTAGGGTTAGGACTAGGGTTAGGGCTAGGGTTAGGACTAAGTGTAGGACTAGGGTTAGGGCTAGGGTTAGGACTAGGGTTAGGACTAGGGTTAGGACTAGGGTTAGGGCTATGGTTAGGACTAGGGTTAGGACTAGGGCTAGGGCTAGGGTTAGGACTAAGTGTAGTACTAGGGTTAGGGCTAGGGTTAGGACTAGGGTTAGGACTAGGGTTAGGACTATATTGTTAAGGCTTCTTTCTAGTTATCCGTTTTTACACGTGCGTGCGCGAACGTAAAAGTTTTAAATCTTTAGGATACATCCTTTAGGGGAGAATTGCTAAGTACTCCTGTTGGAATCTGTTTAAAGTGTTTCGCAAAATTTTTGGCTTAAAATAAAGAAAGAAATTGGTTAAAGTTACTAATTTACGTTTTTGGTTCGAGCATGAATGGGTTGTGCAGTGGTACTGTCTTTTGAGTAAATTGCCATTTTCGATGGATCAATGAAAGACCTTTTTATGGAAAACCTTTTGCTTAATTAAAATGAAGAAAAAAATCCTTAAATTAATAATTTACATCCCGTGCTTAAGCCTGAAAGAGTGGTGCAGCGGTAAAGGCTTTGATGTGATTTCCTTGAAGGTTCGGTTCAAATCTCCCTGAAGACATTTAATTGGCAAAACATTTTGCTCAAAATTAAGATAAAAATCGTTAAATAAACTGAATAATTATGATAAATGCTCAAGCATGAACCAGTAGAGAGGAGGTACAGACGTTGGTGTTACTTATACTTGTTGGTCTGGTTCAATCTCGCTGAAACCTTCTAGTACTGCAACATTTTTGGCTTATAATGAAGGAAGAAATTGTTTAAAATCAATAATTAACCATATTCCATGCTCAAGCATGAAATGAGTGATGGAGTGGTGCAGTCTTTGGTGTGAATTACCATTTGGTCTAGTTCATGCAGATTTCGCTGAAGTCATTTATTTGCATATATTTTGCCTTAGAAACACACAAAATCAATAACTTACATCCAAAGATCCGGCTTGAGTGAATGGTGCAGTGGTGCACAGGCTTTGGTGTAAATTACCTGTTCGTCTGCTTCAGGTTCAAATCTCGCTGAAGTCATTTATTTGCAAAAACTTTGGCGTAAGAAAACTCGTTAGACAAAGAATCGTTGAAGTCAATAATTTACATCCCATGCTCAAGCATGAACGTGTGGTGCAGTGCGACAGGTTTGGTGTGAATTACCAACATAATTTTTGCAACATAATTTTTTGTTGGACACCTTTTCTCATTGCTATGCTATCTGACAAACAACCAACTAAAGACTTTATTTATTGAATGAAGAACAGCAATACAATTTGTAAAATGATAGCTGGATAAAATGGTAAAATGATAGTTTTTGTATTTGTATACGTCCATTGATCTAGACTGGTTGCTGAAAAAAAATTTCCAAACTGCTGGGAACCCAGGGTCATGCCAACGACCGCTTTTGAACAACCGGCCTCATCCGACGAATTTTGTGTATATCTCGCGCGTTTCCACGTAAATCCGGTTATCGCCAAAGCGCGGGAAATTTACACAAGATGGCGGACGAAACAAGCATACAAAGTTCCCAATATAATCAAAACGATTTGCCAGAATTACTGAAACAATACTACAAGAGAGTCTTTCCTTACAAACTCTATTATCAGTGGCTTAGTTATGGCGAAGGTAGGAATTGTAGTAAAATGCCATCTCTCAGAAAGCAGTCTCTGATAGACAATTCCATCGACAGCCTACTGCACTGCAGGACCAAGTGCAATCAGTGATAACCAATTTGCAAGGCTGTCACAATCTGAGGAAATTTCCTCAGATTTATGCTGCTTCTATGGGGGTGGTATTAGTCATAATGAGGATGCATTCTTTTCAAGAGTTTTATGTTGCCTCATTCTACCCTACCCCTAAAGAAATATGGATATGGAAATTAGTTCTGAGAACACTGCCAATTTGTGCAGTGTGAAAAGCGTGAAAAGAGCAGTGCGATAAATATATCTTATTGAATGGTTTGACATGTAATCCGGATCCGGCCGGGTATTTTACGAGTTTCGAACGTATTTTTTCAAGCCCTGCAAGAAACGAGTAAAATGCTCGGCCGGATTATATGTCAAACCATTCAATGGGATTTTTATTATATAACATACCTGAAAAAGAACTTTTCTTTCGTTTTTCGGAGGATTTGCATGTATGTGGCGTTGTGAACGGCAAATTATTTCAAGTGAAATGAGAACAACAACAAGTTGCGAGTTGCATACTAAATAAGGAAAAACCGTTTACACTGACATCATCATTCTTTAATCTGATTGGATAAAATATTACAAATACAAAAACCTGTCTATCAAGTTTTACATTTTTCATTTTGACTGCAAAAAGTTGGATTTTTGCTTCGTCTATACCAGAAAAACCGGAATAGACGAGGGCAAATACGGCTTTTACCGTGTAATCCGCTCTCAGATTTTTCGTGTTCTCGTGACCTTATTTGGTAAAATGGCGTCATTGTCATATAATAAATGAGATTATCTGCAGTGTTACTGTTTGCAATATAATCAACAAATTATTGGTAATCGTCAATCGAAGACTTGGCGAAATTTGGAATATTTTGGCAAAAGTTTTGTGAAATCAACTGTATTGTAATGATATTGTCTTAATATTATTTAAAGAATAATACATAGGTGCACGAGGACCAAATTTTTTTAGAGTGTTGAACATGATATCTCACGAGTGAGGTATGAGAATGGCGAACAAGTGAGAAATATGCTCAACATGAGATATGAATCTGGTATTTCCAAGCAACCATACATTTTTCTGTTTATTATATAAACTACTGTGTTTTCTACCAATATACAGTTATGATATCCAGAAGCTATGGTTGACTGTACCAACGAAGTTTTAACCATGTTACAATCTGTACCCCTTGCCCTTCCCAGCAAAATGCAAAGGGGGCAGCTGCCAATGCTGCCCTCAAGTTCTGGAACTTGAAACTCAGCATCCCTGTTCACGACTACACCATTATGTATTATTGTAGTGATTATCTGTTCTCAATTGCAATTGATTGATTTGATGTTATTATAATATGTGTTTATGAAGTCCTGATCTTGCTTCAGTTATCGAAATTCACTTACAGGCGCTCGTCCAAAGTACTTTGCACATCGTGAATTTTCTTTCACACTGAAAGATGATGTTTACATTCGCTATCAATCATTTTCTGATCAAAAAGACATGGAGAAAGAAATTCAAAAAAGATGTCCATACAAGATTGACATTGGTGCGGTCTTTTCACAAAAGGTACACAATACTGTCGAAAAGATTATTAATAATTTATCAATAGACAGATTTGCTGGGGGGATAAATAACTAGTCTAACAGAAGTCGTAGCATACAGAAACAAGAAAATTAAAGAATATTAATTGATCTCCTCACCTCTACCTTTAAAATTTTTGGCATATAATATGAAAACTTATCTATATATGTTATATCCCTGAGTAAAAAATCTTGACAACACTTTTTGCAATTAAATTGATCCTTAGTCAATGCAAAATTCAAAAGAAATTTTCCAGCATATTTTTTAGCAACTTGAAAATATTTCTTCAGCAATCTTGCCTAGGTCAATAGTACTTTGGATTATGAAGTTTTGAAGTTAATAATGTGCAAAATACAGAAACTAAATCAGTGGGAAACACTGGCCCCAACCCCATGATGGCATCGGGCTAGCCTGATTTCAGTGATTTGCTTGTTTGTGCATGTGTAAAAGAATGCCCTTAATATTTTTAAGCCTAAAGATAACAAGTTGACAAAAGCAAAGAATTTTCAAGCTGAAGAGAAGGAGCTGGTTTTTGACATTGATATGACTGATTATGATGAAGTTAGAACTTGCTGTTCGTAAGTCTATAGCGATGGTTTCAGTCGAATTTGCTGAAAACTGCAAAAACTGGGATTGAGGCAGCTCCCAGCTTAGACCTAATTGTAAAATTGCTTAGGCCTATTTCAGATGTCGAACTTTTCATGTGTCGAACCTGATGTAAATGAGCTAAAACAAAGAGTTTAGTTGATTTGCATTAGATTCGGCACATAAAAACTTCGACGTCTGAAATAGGCCTTAAATGTCTAAATTTAATTGTAATTTATAAGAGTGTGAAACTCTTTTTGCAAATTTCCAGCTTGTGATGCCTCATGTTTACATAATGTTTGCATGTATTTTCCTAGGAAAATTTACATAATAGGGAAAATATATGTAGATGATGTGTTTTATTTGTATTTTGTATTTTTAATAAATACAAATACAAATAAATACATTTGGGATGGATCAAATCTCCTTAACGACCTTTTATGCACAACCTTTTGCTTAAAATGAAGGAATTCTTCATTTGCCTATTCTTTTAACACAAAAGTATAATTTGCAAAATATCCATATCTTACATGCAATGTAGTAAAGCATATATTATACAAAATTTGACCTTTAATTCATTTAATTAATGTGTATTACTTTGCATCATTACCAAAATGGATGATTTTGGGGGTCGCAAAAAGAGAGTTGAAATTTGCCAAAAAATTTAAATTCGCAAATTCGAACAAAATTCAAATCAAATTCAAAGCAAATTCAAAGCAAATTCAATTTGCATAATAGACTAAAGGTTGAACTAGGCAGGAAGAACGAAATCTTTTACTACAGTTAGAAAGAGCATCTTGAAAATAGTAGAACTGCAAAGTTTAGTGGCGAAATGTTGAAAATACAGAATTCATAGCCATGCGAAGTTTGCAAATTTTGTATATATTTGTATTACGCGCGGAAAAGTTATCATTTTTGAGCTGAAATTGCCGCGGCGAATTTTTTCCGTGCGTAATACAAATGTATACTAAATTTGCAAACTTTGCAGGGCTATATTTTTCGTATTTTACAACCAAACTCTTCAATTCTACCAATCTTAGGATCCTCTTTCTAGCTGTGGTAAAATATTTTGTTCTTTTTGCCTAGATGGAATGTTTCTCTATTATGTAAATTGTCCATTATTTGGCTGTAGTTGATACACTCAGTTAGGTTGAGCACCCAGACAATACTGTTCAAAATATGGTATTTGTGTAAAGAATACTTGTATGCTTTTTTTTAAGTGGTGCCAGCATCTGTGCAAGTTGTTGGCCTTTTATGACTGTTGCTATGAAGATCATCGACAAGGCACTGAAAGGTATGGTATGACATAAGGTGCAAGCCTTGAGGAAACAAAGAAAAACTGTTCTGGAAACATTGTTCCACATCAATGTTTTGTCCTGTTCCCCATTATATGCAGGCAAAGTAGGAAACATTTCGCTTAGAAACATTACCTCAAGCGAATCTTAAAGTATTGCATAAGTTGGTCTAAAAACATTGTTTATACATATTACTAATTGGGAAGAAGTGTTTGTCCTACTGGAAAGATATGGGCAAATTACAACAACATTTTGTTTCCGCAACAAAAATGTTTCTGAATTTGTTTGGAAACATTTTTGTTTCGTCATTAAACTAAATGTTCATGATATGTGTTGACGTGCCATTTCGTATCATTCGCTAATTCTACTATAGCATAAGCATCAATAAAACTGAGGTTGACCACAGAGACGGGTCTAAACTGTTGATCAGTAGCGTGCATATTGATATATTAAGGTTCTGCTCAACTAATTTCTCTTGCGATGTACGTGTACATGTACGTGCCACTACATGTACGTGCCACTACATGTACGTGCCAGTTTAAGGAATTCTAACATTTCAATCAAAGGTAGACAATTGTTACCGTGAACGGAATTACAGTTGAATGGATAGCATGTGTGCAGGTCACGTAGTGAAAATTCTGATCAAAATTTGAAACAACTCGAAGTCGCTTTTCTTAATAATTGTCGACTTTTCGCAATTCGGCATAGCACAGCTTTATACGCTACGGCTTTCGCTCTCATCGTGTCATGATGCTGTCTACAAGAAACTTCCTGAAAATTGCGGTATGCCAAAGAGTATGATATGTCGGAAATTTTCTTTGTGGCATGACTATAAAAAGCTTATACAATATCCTGTCTGCTGTCCGTATCAATATTTCAATACCTGTATGTGGTTTCGGCATATCGTTTGAGGAAATCTGTGACGAACAGCAAATGCAGTTTGCACCAAAGAAAATCAAGTCAATCGCGTGCATTTTAATGAACGTTGTTTAGCATGATGCGTTCGGCTGCGATGGCAAAATACATATTGATTTGCTGGTCCAAACTATGCCGTCAAGTTGAAATAAAGTTATAGTCTGTAATGCTAATCGTTTATAAATCTATTCTGTTCTAATACAATTTTTCGCAATGGCATACGTCGTATTTGTTTTTTGTTGGTGAACTTTTCGTGTTGTTCTAGTAAAAGGATGAACTAATGATAGCCATTGATCATGATTCCGCAGTATATCTTGCCGGCGGTTTTCCGCCGAAACCGATGTAGCGTCAAAACCAGTCAAAACCAATACCGCCCTCAACTCAATGCTGTAACTAAGAATACCGGTCTACCGCCTCAATTTGATGTCGGATGTCAGTCTCGATATTTGATTTAATATCCGTGCTTTCGGTTTATCGGCGAGTGACAGTAAACAAGGTTGGAAAAAGTAAATACAGTACAAAACTCTGAACATTAAGCTAGTTATTTCTTGTATCATGGACAATCAAATGCAGTATTGAGCAAAGTACCCCAATGTTTTACTCAAGTAAAGTAAAAATTAACATCTCAATTTTTGCGTGCATATCAAAGTACTGACTGTACGGTTTACGTAAGTAAAAGTAAAAATATTGTCAGCAAGTTTTACTTAGGTAAGGTGAATTTATTGCTGTAAATTGCAGTGGAACGTCAATATGCTCGGATTTTGCAAAGCGCAGAACACGATTTACATCGCGAATTTACTGTACAAAATTGAAATATATAAAGAGACAACTAAAACAAGTTAGGCTGTTTTTTTTTCATCTATGGAGATGGTACTCTAATATATGAACAAATGGAGATCATAAAGGGGAAGCTCGACCTCTTCTAATGAAGACCCCCCCCCCCCCCTCTTCTACAGCATTGTTCTAAAGTGAAGCCTATCTGGTCATATCACGAATGTCATTAGCGCTTTTTTCTATGTTTCCAGTTTTGAACAAGTTTAAACAGAAATGCGTTTGGCCAGTCCTCGCTAGCGACACAACCATAAGCAATTTAACAAATGATAACTATTCCTCTGAGGTTTAGAAAGACAAACCAGGAAGAGTTTTCTTTTAATTTTGCTTTTATTCTGCCATAGCCCATGTTGCACACATTATTTTGCACACATCACTGCATTTCTTTGTTTTAGCTTGTGTTCATGCTCAGGTCGCCAGTGGGGGCCAGGCTTTTGTAACTTGCACACTCGTGTGTAAATTACGTATTACATACACGCCGTGGAAGCAGATCCAGGCATAACAAGCAAAACTTATAAAAATATTCATTCTATAGAGGACTTTGGTTTCGAACATCGTCTATGGGTGTACAGCGGTCGTCGAGGGGTACATTGCTGGGTTTGTGACGAAACCGCTCGAAAATTAACCCAGTCTGCGAGATCTGCCGTTGCCGAGTACCTCAGTGTCATTAAGGTTGGTATCCAAGGGAGTGCTTGCTCGTCTTGGTCATTTATATGCGTGGGGGGGGGGGTGTATTAAAGAAATATAAAACATTTTTCGTGTTGATGTAAAGTTATATCAACATGAGTGGACATCGAAGACGAGCAATTATGCGGAAACTTGGTGCCCGCAGGGCGGAGTGTTTTCACAGAATTTGAAGGTTTTTTCCAATTTCCAGAAGTGTTAGTATAGCTGTACAATATGTCAATACGGAAACAGTTTTATATTTTTTTATAATATAGCTCAAAAAATATAAAATTACTCCAAAAAAGATTGACGGCAAACCTTCTGTGTTGACAAAGAATAGTATCAACGCGGGTCTCAGCCAATGAGCATTCACAATGTACAAATGCTAAAGAAAGGACATGAGACGAGATTTTTCATTCCCTAATTGGAAAGATTTTTTAAAAAAATGTACAACAATTTCTTTTGCAGTTTTTCATTTTCTTTCTTCTAACTTCACATATTTTAGTATGTTTCAATGTTTGCAAACAATGTGATGGCACAATGCATAATGAGCTCTCGTTTAACCTTATTTATAATTTAACCTGAAAACCATCCAACATGAACATGCGTGTAACTATTTGCTCACTTTAACTTACCTAACAGCTGCTATGATTTGAATTTTTGAAAAATCATGCATCGCGATGTCACATTGGCTTCAATGGAAAGTTCAAACAAATTAACCGAATATGTCAAGTACAGTTTGTAGGTTTGTTGCTAGAGGTGTTTGTATAGAGGTGTTTAGATCTGATGGATTTGCTGTGTTTTTACAGGGCGGAGAAAATCAAGTGAAAAAGGTTCATTTTTCTTCAAAGCTTCATCCTTCACTCAAGTATGTAATTGCTTTACCATCTTCTTCATATGAAGCCCGCTGGCCACTTTAGCCTTATCGTGTCGTAGACTCCCAGTCAGAACTAATGACGTGGACACAATAGACGATGTGCTTGAAGCATATATATCTCATACACACTAGATAGTGCATTTCTATATCAAAAGTGAAGCCAAAAATCTCAGCAGTATCCCCTCATAACAATAGGCGGCGGCCATATTGGTCGTTCCCACTCATCAAAAAATGCTACAGAAAACACTATACTTTTCTGCATTTGTATATTAAATACTTTTTAGCTTCATAAAAAAGGATTTATTGACAACTTCGTCCATTTCCGCAATACAAAATACACAAATTACCATGGTCTGTGTCAACTCTGTGGGAACGACCAGCGCCTGCGATCCGGCTTCAATTTTTGCCTGCCCACAGTATGGGATACCCCATCTGGTGTATATGAGATATCTATGGTTTGAAGAGGGAAACGGCAAGGGATAGGGAAAGTTCTATTGTGATTTCTAGTGATCTTTGCAATGCAACCAAGGAATTGGCGACCTGTAGCGTGAACCAAAATTCTATAATGTTTTGTTAAATTGCTAATGTTAAGAATTAATATTGTTCCTCGAAAAAAAAAAATGTTGAAATTGCGATTTTCAGGCGAGCGTCAAAGATATTGGAAAGCTGTTTTTCTTCATTAATGTTGGAAAAACAAGACATTTTGTCTAATAAAGAAACCTGGAAAAATGTCCTGGCATTGGTTCCCGAAGAAAATATCCTTTTTCCCGTTGATACTATGTACGTACAATATAGCATTAAAAAGAAGACGGCAAGATACGAAAAGTCACAGTGAGATATTTTTCATATCTTCACTAGTGAAGATATCGATCGCGTGTTCATTTCCTGTCAATAATTTTGTGTTTCCAAAATGGCGATGTTTGTAAGAGAAGCAAACCAATTCTCATCTTTGTTTAAAGAAAAAACTATAAGTTTATGTCGGAAAAATGAAAATAGTATGAGCTAATGATGCACAGGTACTCTTTGGGTTTAAATAACAAGCAAAGTGCTCACATTAACATCTCAAATTTTTACTCAAGTAGAAGTCAAACTACTGAATAAAAATTTTACTCAAGCAGTGGTGGAAACTGCTGATTTCGCTTTGAGAATAACTTTACACTTTTTTACTCGGCCAAAGTACAACAAAAGCAACAACGTAAAAAAGTAAGTATTAAACAAAAATCCTAGTTCGTTACAAGTAAAATGTAGTTTATAAGATATAATGATATTTTTACGTAACGAAGTAAATTTACTTCGTTACTGGCCAACACTGGTTAATAGTCATTATTATTTATTGAAAATATTTTAGGAGTTTTGATTGTTTAAGAGCTAAAGGTGAAATCGTCTTATCCGCTTGGTAGTTGCCCAAATTTGGGGTTGAGAACAAATATACGACATTATGAGTCATTTTGTCGTATATTGAAAACAAATATACGACATTATGACTCATTTCGTCGTATATTGAAATAAGATATGACGTCACGCTATAATTTATGCGACCTTGTAATCTGACAATTGTTTTAAGAATATTTTTTTCGTAGTCTGATTGGCTTATTAAAGTTTCCGAACAATTTCATGCTGCTCCATTATTAGCAGCTCATGTCTTTTTACTTACAAAGCAAGCGTTTAAACTGAGTTTAAAATATTTTCAAAAGATAATAAAACAATTATTGAATTCGATTCTCGCAGGATATGAGGAATTATTAAGGCCTCGGTTTGTAACACAAACCTCTGCCTTAATAATTCCTCGTATCCTGCTCGACCTCATTCAATAATTGTTTAATGTCTGAGTGCGTGATTTGTCACCTGAATATTTTTAAATGATCCCCACTTGTTCACTAAAAAGAAAATCTTATTCCTAGAAGGATTTATTTAATACTTTGAAAGTATTGACAAATTATTATTTTCGCCCCTTTTAACCTTTTTAAGTCATGTTTGTTACCTTGACAACGGCTCCATGCATCAGAAAGAAACTTGAAGGATTATGGAGTAACAATGATAAAACCTCTGCGCAGAGATGGGAGGATCTAGAGATCGAGTTGGTAAGTATCTTATATGAAGCACTGTATCGATCACCTATACATGCACGCGCAAAAATGAATAACTTAAACAATGTGGTCAAGAACTTGTTGCAATGTTGTGCTGTTGTGCTGTACCATTGTCACGGTCAACAACCATTGTTCGATCATTGTTGACAACTGTCGACAAGCTTGCCGATTCAACAAGTATTGCCGTGTTGCTGTGACAATTGGTGATAGAGAATTGTCGTGATTTGCATAAACTTTAATTGCAATTTTCAAAACTTTCTACATTTAATTTTTAAATATAATTTTATTGAACGACTGCTTGAGCGCGTTTGTGAGGTTGTAAACGACCGACAGAGATGTCGTTCAGAGCACTCATTTTGCAAATAGTACATAACATTTTTGCTATTTTACATCATCAGTGACTCCAACCCCACCGTCAAGCTAGCGTAATTTACTTTGTAAGCGACCCATAATTACTAATTACTTGAAGGAAGAAGACAAATGTAATGTAGAAGATAAAATAATTAATTAACCAAAACAATAAATTTTCCAGGAAAGCCAAAAGAAATTGTCGTTAAACTCCTGTCGACAGGAAATCATGTTTCAGCATTGCTACCCGAGACTTGATGTGAATGTTACCAAGGGACTCAACCATTTATTAAAAAGTCCTTTTTGTATTCACCCGAAAACAGGTACACATTTTTATATATGTTTTATTTCAGGAGATATTCTTACCTAAATCAACAAACTGTCCGCCATCTTGAATTAGTTTTTACCCTCATTAACTATTTTTTGGTGTCGTCTCAACAGAGATAAGCCATTTAAAGCTACTCCTATAAATACCTACCAACAGTCAAATATTGTTTAAAACCAACCTCCGTGTTTTAGTCGAGAGCACTTACCGTACGTGCGGTTATGGGCGCATATTAATCATTGTCTCATAAGAAAATAAAACTGTGTGACCCCAGTTGTGACGTATTGTGCATATCCACATATATCCAAGGTGGCGGACAACGTAACATTTCTAATCAAAATACCTCGTGAAATAAGGCAGGTATAAAAACTCTGTAATAGACTTCTATAGATTGTTTTGGGTCTCTTTCAAATGAGAAGATAAAAGTTTTTGTTGCTATTTCTCTTTAAGCAACAAGTTTTGTACAATTCTTTCTGGTTACTTTTAACAGGACGAGTTTGTGTTCCTATCAACATTGAAACAGTTGATCAGTTTGATCCTTTTACAGTTCCTACAATAAGGTAATTGAAGGAAATTGGTCAATTTAAAATGTTTACTTCAAAGGGCTTTCTCTCAGACCGTTTATGATACAAAATTTTGTAGCTTAATTTTGTTCCTTCTTTCTGAATAACGACTTTTGAAAAAGCTAAATTTATGTAAAGGTGTAAATCTTACTTTTACATATTATATCAGTTAATTATATACCTTTTGTGGAAACACCGTGCATCGAGTGTCTGAATTGAATGGGGCCTAAAATCTTTGTGCTTAAAGTACCTATGAAGTTATTGAATTATGTGGGAGAACTTTTGAAACTGTAGCAAATTGTTCTGTTATACTTTTGAGCTTCACGCTTTGTTGTTACTTCAGTCTGAGTTTTTTTGTTTTACTTGTCTATTACGTCACAGTTTGCATAGTGAATCATCTGAAAGTGGACGGTAATATGTTATTTTCTTACAAAGAAACGATTCGGAAAGTATATGTTTGTCATTAACCTGAATATCATGACAATATTGCAGGAATTTTGCTCATTCACGGCACAAGCAACTGGTATTCAGCGACGACTTATCGTGCAAAGTGTGATGTAGCTAATTATAGTAGACAAAACAAAAAAATAAAGCCAAAAAATCTCAACAACAAAGCACAAAAGTATGAAATAACTTCATTGACAGCTTTAACGTGTTTTTGAAACGACATTTTGTGTAAAATTTTGTTAATTGCATTGCAAAGATCAGTTAAAATGACAGTGCAACTTCTTTGGTAGAACTGTTTTTAACTCTCTCTTTGAGTATAAAAGGTGCCAGCTTTTTACTCATACTCTATTGGAATGAATGCATGAAATTTATATGGTTTAGCTTTTTGGGATGCTCTGTATATTGCTTTACAGGCATGTTTTTTTTCCTACAAGGAGGCACTTACGACTTTCTTAGGGCGCTGTCCGAATCTATATATGATTAGCAACATTTAAAATATTCCTTTCTTTGTAGTCAACTTTGCGCAGAAATTGATGAGCTGGCGAGAAACACAACAATGGATGAAAGTCAAGCATCTCAAACGTCAAAAGGTAAAACAAACCAACGAAATATTGTTTAAAATTAACGAGCTTTTGAAAACGTATTTTCAGGCTCTAGTGCCTATAGGAAATTTCGGACTTTTCCGTATCTTGAAACAACAATAACTCAAAAATCGCGTGAAAAAACAGCGGTTTATATGTCGTTTTTTATAGGGTTCCTAATCATACAAGATTTTTTTTGAAATGAACGAACTTCAAAGTCTTGACAATATAGTAGTTTTATAATAAAACTGAAAAAACCGTTGGTCAAAACTCGCAAGAGTTGTTATATTCTACTTACATTCAGAATTGTTATATTCTACATCCAAATGAACAAATTCTTTCATCGCAGCTGAAAATGTAGTAAAATTGCAATATGTTGTAGGTTGCAGAAGATGAAGTAGTGTTGTAGAAAACGGAAAGTACAGCTGCACGAAGTTTGCGAATTTTGTATGTATTTGTGTATATTACGCACGGGACATATTTACGAGACGAATGTGACAGGCTCTGCCGTGCATAATATACGCTAATATAATATAGCATTTGTAAATTTTGAACGCTGATTATCTAAGAGCCGTGTTGATATAACTCTGTGTCAACACGGAAAATTTCCCGCCACTCTTGTGTTAAAGTTCTTTGTGCTATATTATAAAAGAAATATAAAACATTTTTCCGTATTGGTGTTCAGTTATATCAACACTCGTAAAAATTGGAAAAACTCGAAATTGTGCGAAAACACTTCGCCCTGCGGGCGTCGTGTTTCCACACAATTTCTCGTTTTTCCAATTTCCACTCGTGTTGATATAACTGTATATCAACACGGAAAATGTTTTATATTTCTTAAATATATACAAAATTCGCAAACTTTGTCGCGGTCTACATATTTTCCATATTTTACACCATTTCGCCACCAAACTTTGCAGTTTTACTAATTTTAAGACGCTCTTTTTAGTTGTGTTGAAAGATTTTTTTCATATTTCCTGGATCAAAATTTAATCTACCCTACTATTCAGTTGCCTGCCGCGAGCGAATGAAATACTCGACAAATTAATTAAATGTCTCGTAATCAGTGGTCAAATTTAAGTATATTTTAATTTGACTTTCTCTCGAGATAAGGAAAATAAAAATTAGCGTGAAGATCGAATATATATATTGTTTTGTTAATTTATTTTCAAGCAAAACGCGACTTTAATTAAAACTAAAATGAGAAGTTGAATGCTATAGTGTGCTACTGCACAAATATGTATCCAAATGCTGCGATATTCATGTTCTGAAGTTGATCGCAAATGGCAACATTTCCACATGATGTCTCTCTACTTTCACCCCAACATCGTGCTGACGTTCCAAATCCAATAAGCGAGTCACAAGTCAAGCATTCATTTTCGTTGTTTGCTATTAATCCGATTCGTACCTTCAGGCCTGCCGATTCTGCTCCCAAAGTGTCTATATTAAATCCTTCTCTATTGCAATTTTCTTGCAAACGTGAACCATCCATGAGGGATAGCCATTTCTCCCGTCCAGCAGACGTACTTTCATAAACTCCGCCTGCGATCACACTGAACAACGAGCTTGCTTGGCGGTTGATCACGATCCATTTTATCACATCGTTGGCTTTCATTCCGAGGCATATTTTGTCGAACGGCGTGTTCCAGTAGGAAGCCAGTTTTGTTTGTTCTTTATTCAAACCTTTAAGTCCGTCTTGGACTGCGTAGGTTTCCTTGTTGGTCCAGTAAGGCGAATTGTAGGCAAACTCGTTCTTAAATATAAGTAAATGGTTTATTGTAGGAGCACGGTGACCCAAGCGATTAGCGCTTTGTGCCTTTGATCATGAAATGAAAGAAATCTAAGCCAAGTGTGATGTGTGCGTTTCATTTGTGAGAGGTCGCGTAGTTGATATCTCTTGCGTTTCGAGGGTTTTCTCCGGGTACTACGGTGTTTCTCCCTCTTTAAAAGCGAGAAGACGCGAGTCAATAAATCACTGCAACGCGTTGCTGCAACACGCTTAGGTAATAAAGAACTGGCTAGTCTCCTGTTGACAAGTTCTGTAACAAACTTTAACTAGTACGAGTAGTAGTGGTCTGACTCTATCATTGCCGCTATTTTGTATTTCTGTCTTTCAAAACTCCAGTGAAATCCACGCGGCTCGCGCGGAAATGGCTGTGTTTCTAAAGATGTTATACTGTCTGCTAGCTACGTAAACAAACGCTTTACATTTACAACATTAAAACTTGTAAAATGAGAAATAGAAACTAAATATCTAACATTGTTTCAGTTTGCTATGCTTTTAAATTAATGTAAACCAGAGTTTCAATTAAGAAAAAAATCGAAGATGCCAAATTTGGGTAATTCTCGTATCTAAGCCGATGAGAGAAGAACCTGACAGAGCCAAAACGCAAAATGGACTGTACGCCATATGCAAGTCTTCTTAAGACTAAAGTAATTCCGAATAAAGTGTGCATAATTAGACTTTACACAATTAAATACTGTATATTTCGAGTCATTTGACTCATCTTCAGCAGAAATTTTACAAGTATGGCGTTAACTATAAGCGCGTACTACTTCGTATGCGTCAGCAAAAATTACGTGAGCAAATTAATTTAACGATTACGTTACATACTTGTAAAATTTCTGCTGAAGATGAGTCAAATGACTCGAAATATACAGTATTTAATTGTGTAAAGTCTAATAGACGATTTGCATGTCAGACTAACTTTCAATCTAGGCAAGACGAACAAAATCTTTTACTATAGTTAAAAAGAGCATCCTAAAATTAGTAGAATTGCCAAGTTTGGTGGCGAAATGTTGTAAAACATGGAAAATATGGCCTCGCAAAGTTTGCAAATTTGTATACATTTGTATTACGCGAGGAAAAAGTTACCACTTTTGATACAATTTTAGCTGAAAAGTGGTAACTTTTTCCTCGCGTAATACAAATGTATACAAATTTGCAAACTTTGCGACGCCATATTTTCCATGCTTTACAACATTTCGCCACCAAACTTGGCAATTCTACTAATTTTAGGATGCTCTTTTTAACTGTGGTAAAAGATTTTGTTTGTTTTGGCTAGACTGAAAGTTAGTCTAACATGCAAATTGTCCATGATGCACACTTTATTCGGAATTACTTTAGTCTTATATTTGCTGAAACTATCGGCCGGCAAGTCTTCTTGTATCACTAAATTCTATACCTCCTTTATATTATTATTATTATTACCTTGGTTCCGTCTATTTTCATCACTAGTGTCCAGCCAGAAGGCCCACAGCCAGATATGTCAGTCATGTGACAGTAGACTTGGTATTCTTCGAGTGAATCATTATTTTTCAGTGTATAAACACCACTGCCCAGTGACCTTATAGCCGGAACAAGTGAATGTTAGTATGGCCACATTGTAAAATCGTTGAAATTCAGTCAGATATTTTCGATTTAGATTTTGCAATTTATATATCGACTACAAATCACTAACATGTCTTAACTATTTCTATAACATACCCTACCTTTGAATTGTGGACACAAACTGTATAGCAGAACATTTTAAATTAAGGTTAGAAAAATAACAATAGTTGGTGCACATACGTGTTTTTCTCCAATAGTTCCTTACAAGATGATAACAGTTCTTGATTTTCTGCCCGAAAAAGATGAAAATTTAAATCACTCAACGTATAGACGGTCAAAGGAATGGGTTGGAGACGCGAGCTAAAGCGCTAATAGGGACCTTACGATTTATAGGACGGAAAACACTTTATGATATAGCTTAGCAAAGCATAGAAGTTGTTTATCATCAATCGCATAAGTTAACACATGTTAACAACACTTTGGTTGAAGACATGAGCTACATGTTTGAGAAGAGTTCTTAAGTTCTTATCTTTAGTTCTTAGTTCTTAATCTTGAAATTGTAATTGTTGATGTATTAACGGACTCTAACACCCATTTGATTGTATGTTCGTGCTACCGTCCCCCACACTCGAACGAAGCATGGCTAACGGAATTTAGTAATCTTGCTGATATTCGCAACAAGTATGATGACGTGATTCTCGCAGGAGATTTCAATCTCCCTAATATCAATTGGCATAGTGATACTGACGTAACAAATGAAGGAACATCTTGTGAATTTTTAGAAATCCTGAAGGACTATTACTTAACACAAGTAAATTCAATTCCTACAAGGGGAAATAACATTCTGGACCTTCTCATTACGAGTTTCCCCGACAAAGTCAAAGTACGAGAAACCCTTTCACCAGAAATATCGGGAATTGTGACTGATCACGACGTCATCTTGTTTGAAATTGACATCAATCCCGCAAGACCACCAAAAACAACGAGAGTAATCTACGACTACAAAAACGCAAACTTCAAGGGACTTCGCGCAGCCCTCGCCTCATCAAATCTGTGTGATCTGGTTTCCGAAATGGACGGCATAAATGATGCCTGGATCGTATGGAAAAACTCATTCTTGAGAACAGTAACGGACTATGTTCCGATGAAAAAGGTAAAAACTAGACGAAACGTCCCATGGCTTACAAGTGAAATTCGGCATTTGTTGAAGATAAAGGAAACTGTGCGTCGCAAATTAGCACGGTCTCCTTCAGATTATTTGCAAGAAAAGTTTAAGTACCTTCGCGCTCAAGCCAAACAAGCCCTAAAAGTAAGTCGAAAACAGTACTATGATTGTCTTGGGAAAACCATGTACTCAAATCCAAAACGTTTTTGGAAGCTATTCAAACTGAATTCCAGAACCAGCAACATACCACAATCCGAATTGTGGAAGACGGAAAATGATCAGAAAGTTGCGAACAATACAATATCGATTGCAGAGTTATTCAATAGCTATTTCGCTTCTATATTCACTAACCATCTTCACAATCACGAAATGGAAAATACAGATACCGCTGATTTCAGTGAGCCTCCTCCAGAAATCCTAAATGAAATAAACTTTTCTGAACTTGAAGTGTTTGCTGCCTTAAGAAGTCTTAATCCAGATAAAGCGCTCGGGCCAGATGGTATTCGTGGCCGAATCCTGAAAGAAACAGCTCAGCAAATAGCGCCATCACTCACCTTACTGTTCAACAAATCACTTCATTCAGCTGTAGTACCTGACGAGTGGAAATTAGCAAACGTTGTTCCTGTCTTTAAAAGAGGTATCAAAGAACACGTTCAAAACTACAGACCCATTTCTCTACTTTGTATTGTTTCAAAAGTACTAGAGAGATGCGTATTAAATCACATCTGGGAACACCTACAAGAAATCATCAATGGTCATCAGCACGGTTTCATGCCAGGCAGGTCTTGCACTTCACAACTTGTGGGTGTTTTGGACAAGATTGGAAAAGTCCTTGACCGAGGAGAGCAAATTGACGTTATATACTTGGACATGACCAAAGCATTTGACAAAGTCAATCACGAACTTCTGATCAACAAACTTCGTCGCTTCGGATTCAACACAAACCTACTCAACTGGTTTGAATCTTATCTCTACCATCGCCGTCAGCAGGTTACAGTCTTTGGTTCAACATCCTCCTCTCTACCAGTAACTTCAGGTGTTCCTCAGGGATCTATCCTCGGACCAATCCTTTTCCTTTTATACGTCAATGACCTACCAGATGCAGTATGTTCATCAACAATAGCCACCTTTGCCGATGACACGAAATTATTCAAACGTATTGCAAGTAATACTGATTCGAACAAGCTACAAGAGGACTTAAACACCCTGGAACAGTGGTCTACGTCCAGCAACCTTGCCTTTAACCCAACAAAATGCAAGGTTGAAACAATATCCCGCAAACGCTCTAAGTTAATCAAGACCTGCTACACGACGGGTGACTTACAATTAGAACATTGTAGTCACGAACGAGACCTTGGAGTTTGGATCTCTACTGATCTGACCTGGAAGAAACAAGTTGAAGCACAGAGTGGAAAAGCCAACAAGATCTTGGGCTATGTTAAAAGAACATCAAACAGCATCAGTTTAGAAAAAGTTTAGAAAAAGTTTTAGGTTCTCCGGCAGGGATAGAACCTACGCCTGAGTTTGCTATGTCGTTGCTATGTCGTTGCAATGCTATGAGCTACGAAGGTAGCTGGGAGCAAGCGTAATTTATGTGCATTCATGTCAATTATTAGGTCGAACAGAACTTTTCTTCAACTTACCAGTAGGTTTTCGTTTTGGAACAGGGATCTAGAGGCAGACGAAAAATAAGTTTTCCAACATTAATTTGTAATTTGCAGTGTGTCGCCTTGCGGGACTTGCGCTCTCTCACAATTCTTCCGAAACAGTTTTTATTTAGGGTTGAATTAAGGGGTAAGAAAATGCAGTTTAGGCTTGATTTCATGGGAATAAAACCAAAAATAAAGTTCGTGCAATAATATCAATTTATTTATATACGACACACATCTTACAAAATGTTTAATGGTGTTAGTATATAAAATCCCGATTCTATAGAAAGATAAATTTATTGGCACCTGCGTTAACCCCTGTAATATTTCGGTCATATATAGCTTAGAGCTCGAAATAACGGGCTGTAAATACTGTCAAGCAAATATTGTCAAGAAAATATTAATGGCAAGCGAAATTCTCCAGATTAATTTTATATCATCTTATTTCATTCGTTTACCATAACTCCTGTTGTTAATAATATTAAAGTAGAAAAGAGTTATCACTGGGGAACATCGAGCTTTTAGAATCCTTGGCTAGCTGATAGTTTTAGCAAATATAAAACTGGAGATATTCCGAATAAGGTGTGGATAGTTGTAGTACACAATTTAATTTTAAGCTGTATATTTCGAATCAATTTGATTCATCTTCATAATTTTTGTACGCTTACTGCTGAAGATGAAACAAATCGTTTCGAAATATACAGTTTAAAATTAAATTGTGTACTACAACTATGCCTACCTTATTCGGGATATCTCTGGTTTTATAATGAGCTTTTAGCCACGCATATTTTTAGATCTTTTAGCTGACTAAATTCGTTTATATATTTGAGCTAGCTAAATATGAATTTATTGTAGTCAAGTATAGATCAGTTTAGTAGGGCAATAAAAATAAAAGAAAAATGCATTTTGTTGTAAAACATTCATTTACGTAAGAGATGATACCCCCAGTTACCTCCGAGGATAATGATAAGCCAGCGTTAAAGGCCTATACGGCATAAAAATTAATAAATGCAGTGAGGGTTCTAGGATTAGTTAATATTCCAACATTTTGTCAAAATTTAAATCATTTAAAAATTTATATATAAATATATATTTGCCATATATAACTCGCTATATTTGGTGGTAAAAAAGTAAGAAGAAAGTAGTTTGATATTTTTGAACGTAGTAGATATTTTTCTTTATTTCGATCATATCTTGTGGGTTTTTAATTTAAATGAACCCGAAATATAATTTACTTACCCGTTTTACTATACCAAGATGAATAAATTCTGGGTTATGTGTTTCTTTATCGGGTACTTCTCGAACGGTCTTGTCGTTGAGCTCACATCGACCTTTACCAAACCCAGAAGTCTTATAGTTGACTGAGGCACACGATTTATCTGAAACGCAATGTAACCCACATTCTGTCTCGCTGGACGACTGTTCTGTTTTGATGACATGGTTTTCCAAATATTTTCGTTCACTTTTCGAAAAAAAAGCTATCTCTGTGCACAAGCCTTGTGGTATATTAAAGATTAAAATCAACTCACAAATTATTATGAACATCATCCTTAAGCTTGTAAGACAAACAGTTTGTACATAATGCACAAATGTTATATTAAATTCCTCGTTTTATAGAACAATTTGTATATCTCATTAAATATTTAAACTTTCCTGCATCTGTTTGTCAAGAAATATTCTTCTAATTTTCCTTACCAACTTCATGCTTATGTATTGGCAGCAAGTTGACCCATGCACAATCAGCTTGGATTGTTTTAAGCATTTATATGGTTTTCAAGTAGTTTAAATGAAAGTTTACACTGTTCCTGTAAAAATTACTACAAGTTACCTGACGCGAATGATAGATACCTGACGCGAAATAACAGATATGCTGCTCTTAATTTATCAGTTCAAGCCGGCAACTTAATGAAGTCACAGCGCTGGGGTTAATGATATGACAGCTGGGGGCAGCCTAGTGTCTAGGCCTCTTGGTACACCTTAACACGGAGTTATTGGGCACTTTAGGAACTGATTATGATTATTTGGTCGTGCTCATAACCGGGATTGAATAAGGCGTAAAATGCTGTTGAGGTATTATAGTGAGTCATATGTAACTAAACAACCAAAACTAGAATGCTTTCAATACTCGATCAGTAACAAAGATATATTTTACAAGACTTAATGCCAAGAGTACAATACTCGTTCTACCACGACGACTACGCAACTCTTAAAAATTTTCGTTGTTGACGAAGATAACTCGACGAGGTCGGCATAGGCGTACGGGCTAGTAAATTTTAGGGGGGCGGACGTCAGTCTGCCCGACGAGCGCCGATGGCGCGAGCATTTTTAGGGGGGTCCAGGGGCTCCCCCCGGAAAATTTTGAAAACTAATCTTGCGTTGTGGGGTGAGATTTTGTGCATGAAGAGGGTGAGGAATTTTGTCCCGTTCATTATATTAGCTTATAAATATTGTCAAAAGAAATGTGAGGCACGGTGGCTTCGATGGCCAAAAACATCAATAATTCTGTCCATGTCATTTTCAAGAGTTCTATTAGTATATGCTCGTTCCATGCAAAGAAAAGAAATACGCTACTTAGACGTTCCTGACCCATTGTGGAACGAAGGTACGTCTTCACTCTTGGCAACCCACTGAAAAATCTCTCTGCCGAACATGACGTAGCTGGGATGGTTGCCAAGATAGAACTTGCTTTGTAGAAGACTGGCAGGACAGTATGAAGTCCGTTTTCGTACAGGGTCTTCACCACGGCTGCAGCTCTCTTGATTTCATGTGAAACAGGGTTATCAGACAAAAAGTTTCGGAATATCTTCACCAACATTAAACAATGTTTGACGGAAAAGCATGTTTATTTTAACGCGATGACATCGGAAAAGCATGTTTGTTTTAATTATTTTTTGTCACCTTTACGCATGCATATTATTCATCTAGCCTTGTTCGAATATTTATTAATATTTCACGATTTTTCTGTTCATAATATTTGTTAGATGCGTGAAAGGACAAATTGATTTTAGGCAAACAGGAAGATTGCCCGATTGCCCGACACTCAAGTACAAATTGCCTGACTAATTAATATTTCAGACTAAGCTGGGGGGTTGCAGCCCCCCAGCCCCCCCCCCTTCCCCCCGCCGCCTCGTACGCCTATGGAGGTCGGGTTACTACCCCAACGAGCCATGAAAATGAGCATTCTAGTCGTGCTCAAACTCTAGACATGTCACCCAGTTTTTGGATGGTGGAGAATATCTAATTATCCCCCGCACACACTTTTTGACGAAAGTCTGATCGTTTTCTGGTTCAAATCTAAGTTATCTTATTAAAATTGAGCTACGTTCAAATTATAGTTTTTTTTCCTAATGCCTTTAAATTCCTATAAATGGACTTATGACAATAAAAATAGGAGTAATATAGCATGGGAATTTATAAAGTAGAGTACATTTAGTCGATTCAGTGCATGTATACCCCTAGGCCTGCTTGCTCTGGAGTCCCCCCCCCCCCCCTTTCTTTTTGGAGCAGATTGTCGCCTTTGCCCACGTATATGTCCCTTTATAAATGTTGAAACTTTTTTTTAATCAATTTAACTTTAGGATACGAGAGTGCATTGCTGGAAAACAGCATGAAAGTGTTTGAAAAATTTGTTCAAAAACTAGACGTGGAAAACCGGGAGCGATTGAAGCGGGAGAAAAACGAAAAAGGTATTATCTTACGTGTCTAGTTTGGTGGAAGTGGAAACACTACGTAAATGTGTTATTCCGGACACGCAAGCTTGAATCTTTATCAATGTATTTTTCGTTAAAGAGTAATGGCAACCAAAAAATACATTGTTTATTTAAAAGAACTTTTGGGAAAAAAAACTATCAAAGCATGTTACAGCTTTTTTATATCGTTATTCATCTTGAATTTTCAAGGATATGCATGTTACGTCAGAAGTAGTGTCATGCAACATTTAAACAAGCAGTGATCAGAAGGAAGCAGAAACTCGTTTCTACTTGCTATTTGATATCACGCATCGCATTGAGCAAAAGCATTTCGATTAACTATTGTTGGTTTAACTTACTTTGTTACCAGAAATTTTAAGGATTATCCCTGTCATATAATGAACTCAAGAATTTATTCAAGATGGAGGACAGCTCACATGTTTGGGTCAAACTATCTCATGAATCAAGCTAGATGTGGAAAAGCTGTAAAAGGCTTTTTTAGTTATTTAAAAAGCTGTTTCAAAAAAGCAAAGAACATTTTTGTTGAATTTACGTGGTGTTTTTCCCAAACTAAACTTGTATTGTTGTTGACCGTGGAAGTCTACCAAGAAGGTTTTTTGTAAAAAGATAATATCTGGTGGCTCTCGACTTTGCGGCTGCAAATCCACTCCGAATTTCAGCTATTTTTAAAATATATTTTTGTAATGGTTGGTTGAGAGCTCGGTCTTGGGTCGCAAAAATCTCTGCTCGAGCTAGTCAGCAAACACGTCGTCATCCAGTTGTGTCCCAAGTTGTTAACAGTTGAAAACTTGTTATTCAGTTGATCAGTATACTCATTCTCATTATATATTTTTACAGAGAAAACAACAGAATGGTGAGGTTCCTGTGAGAACTAAATGGATCGAATAATTATCTACTGAAGTGGGTGAATTTAGTGGGGGTTTTTTACCAAAAGCTACGCCATATTGAATTTTTAGACTGTCGTGTCTATTAAAGATAATTAACAATCCTACAGTTAAATATGTGGGAGAGAACGGTAATATTGATATCTCAGAAAGTCATAACAATGCTATTGGTTATCTATTGGATCCATTCCAATTTTAGATTTCTGTCTAATTTATGTGACGGATCCGCCGCTGTATAGGGTGTTTCTTGGGCGAAAAAAACCCACCTTTAAATGGTGTTTTTGCGCTCGTTTGCTGCACCACAACGCACCGCGAGTCAAGATGGCGTCGCTGCTGATAAAAAGGTTTAGTTGTGTACAATAATATTCCCAAAATTTGAGACCTTCGACCAATTTGAGACCACGAGAGTTTCGTGGCGAAGAATTTTTCTTGGAGGGTAGTAAAAAGGAACCATACAATAATGTTGACTTGATTTTAATACACTAGGTTTTGTTATTCTCACTTGCCTAAACTGATCTCGCACAGTGGTGCAGCTTAGAAACAACAACTTAGAAATCCGAAGCTCCCCCTTCTCTTTATGTTAATAGAAAGGTTTGTTGATTTAAATAAAACGCTTCCAAAATAACACGACGTAATATACAATAAGGAAGAAATCAACATAGCTGCAAATAAACAAATCAATTATTTAATGTCCAAGAAGAAAGTTTGCTGTAGTCGGATTCGCAGATGAAAAACTTTTGCCAATAGCATTGGATGTCACCGAAGCCTCCGTCTATCCTCATCAATCCCATGCAGTCTTGATTTTGATAGTTGTTTGGATCACCCGGCGTGAATCTCGTGTGGGTGACAGGAGAGCCATCATCCCAGACATAAACACCCTCTTCGGCGATGTCATTCATACCAATATGGACCGCGTCTGCGCAGAAATATTTATGAATGAATATTTTGCAACTAGTGGGGAGCAGTCCATCTAGGCCCTTTAAAACTAAGGATTTTTCATGAGTTGACGTGCTTCATCGCTTTAGGGAGAGCAAGAAAAAGCGTAAGAGTTAGTCGAGGCACTAGCGTTTTATGGCCGTGCTCAATCGTGTTATTGATCACGTGTTTCAACCAATAAAAAAATTGCTCTTATAACATGTATATTATAAAGTTACTTTTAATTTTAAAAATGCCGAACTTTAATATGGATTTTACGCGTTACTGGAGATGTTTATTCATTTCTCGTACAGCCGAGCTCTCTGTATTTATCGTACCACCCTTATTCAGCTTACCTCCACTTGATGTTGCACAATTTCCCCACAATCCATCTGTATCATAGTTGCTTGTCGTAGCGCACCACAGCACATTATAGCCCGCTGCTGTGCACGATTGATACGTTTTACCAGTGTAAACGAAGGGAAAAACGCAACAAGACCCTGCCGTAGTTTTTATGTAACATTCGATTCCTGTTAAAATGAACCAACGTTTGAAATAGTACTTCTCCAATTCATGAATATTTTTTTGACTCATAAGATTACCCCATTCTGTCATGTGAATGGGCTTTCAAACACGGTAATGCATTAAAGACTAGTGTTTGATGACTTTGACCATCAAACACTGGCATAGTCTAAAACGCGGAATAGCTGGAATGATTGGAACTGATCCTAACTCTAACCGTATAGACAATATAGACAAAGAGTGGAGACTACAAGAGAGGCAGGTTCAGTCAAAAAAGCGTAAGCTGCTTGCGTGATGATTCGTCGTTGGCGCCATGTTCCTAGCCAGTGCCCTAAACAGAAGCATTCTCCCCTGGAAATAATGAGCTACTAAATATGGGTTAAGGATGGCTACTAAAGATAGGAAAGATAAGCTGCTAATACCGGGTGGAACACCTCTGTTTAGGGCACTGGCTAGGAACATGGCGCCCATGACGAATCATCACGAAAGCACCTTGCGTTTTTTTTACTGAACCTGCCTCTGTTTGTAGTCTTTACTCTCTGTTATAGACAATACCGTTATTCCCATTGATATGTATCAAAGCTGGATAGCACATCTATTGTTGGGTTTTGAAGTCAGAAGTACGTCATATTTTAGACGTGCGGCCATGCTGGATGCCCTCATTTTATAGATTTCTATTACAGGATGTATAGTTTTCATTTTGAAATAAAAAATTATGTTCTAAGGCAAAAGCTTTCAAAGAAATCCAAGGAACTACATTGACTCACTCCTTAAGTGGGGCCATCCAACATGGCCGCCAATCTCCAAGTGTGGCGTGACTATGCCTCAAACACTAGTCTTCATTTATGTTCATTCAACAAAACACAAGAAACGACTGCTTATTAGCACCCAATCATTAGCACACAACAATGGTCATTAGCACACAGCAATTGTTCATTAGCGCACAATAATTGTTTATTGCTTTCGTTTGAAAAGCTATTTCAACAACTCTTTCTGCGTGTTTAATCAGGTATCAAAGCACTCAAAAGCAATGAATCTCTCTGGCCCTCGCCGTCGACATTCATTGCTTTCTTGTGCTTTGATACCGTGATCAACACTCAAACGCGTTGTTGAAATAGTACTGAAATAGGAATAAGATTTTTTAAAAAAGGTTGAAAATACAAATTGGATCTTTCCCGACGTTTAAATAAATCTGATACTAGTCATATGACTAAGCGTTGAATTATTGTCGAGTCGACGTCTAAATTCGTAATTTATATAACAAACAAAAAAGCGTTGATTACTGGCGTATAAAACACCGAAAAGTGTAATTAACAATTCTGAGTTTCAAGAAAGGTTTTGGTTCTTCAATCACTATCTAAAACGATAGTATGAAAGCACAAGGCTATACCCCTCTTGTACTATTGACCACACTACCTACACTGGGAACGTTAATTCATGCACGCTTTTTACCGCGGTGTCAAGATGACGATATGATGGTGTTTTTCTTTTTGTTTTGGAAACGATGTCCGTTAAAGCATGATTAGTTTATGAAATACAAGAAAGGACAAAAAGATATTGAAAAGATAGGAAATTTGGGAATGTGTTTTTAAATACGCCTCCCACCTCATTATGAGCAGAACGCACTTTATAAAGCCTCTTTAAAAAAAGCAATTAACAAAGATGTTTTTAATGTTGAAACCCATCTAGATTTGTATGTAAACACTTTTTACGTTTACAAAATTTATGTTTAATTGAGATCATTTAGACTATTTTGGTCTGTCCTGCACGCTATTGAAATAAACCTAATTGTGCAACAAGATGGCGGACTGCTGGTACGATTTCTCCCTTAATATTTCAGAAACTAAACATGCTAGAAAAATTTAACAACAAATATTACTAGACTAGTCAAAAAAAAGAATTTTTTGCCAATCGCTTCAAGCCGGGATATTTTAAGTTTTTAACGTATGATTGTATTATACTGACCTGTAACATCGGGAAAAAAAAATGTTTTAAACAAGAATGTTTGTTCTTCTTCACTCGAGATCGAAGCAAGATCGCCATTTTGTTCCTCACAATACTTTTGGGCGTCAAAATGTGTGTGTTCAATTCTGACATATTGGAAGTAGCTTTGATTGAATGCATGCCATGGAGTCTCTATAAGAAAATTGGCAAGTACTTACGTTGAATTCGTTACTGCATTGAAAAGAATACTTTACAGTCGATTTCAGAGAACTTTTCATTGTAATATTCCGAACTTCGTTGCGAAGTTCAAAAGTTCATTTCAGAATTCGCTTGCCGGTTTGTAAACAAAGGCTGTGATTGGTCGCTGAACCGTAGGCAGCCCAGGAACGCGGTGTTTTGTTTTGTTTTTATCGATGTGACGTATGCTTAATTATAATTACCCGATAAAAACAAAACAAAACGCCGCGTTCCTGGGCTGCCCTATGGCTGAACTCAAAGAAGTTAGTCGAATGTTTTAGTTTACAAACCGGTTTGTGAATTCTGAAATGAACTTTTGAAATTCGCAACGAAGTTCGGAATATTACAGTAAAAAGTTAGCTGAAATCGACTGCAATAATTTGTTGTTAATTTCGTTTCTATCTTTTCTAAAACGACTAAAACCAAAAGAAAGCAAAGAAAAGTTTTATGAAAGAAAACAAACCAACAAGATTGTTATTATTGTGTCAAACAAAGTTTAATAAAGTATTATTTAGTCGAAACACCCCGCAAAGTTACTATCGCAAAGCTTTCGATCCGTAAGCTCCGGATCTTCATCAGTTCAAATAATAATGCATTATTAATCGTGCGTTATTATCACCGAGGAAGATACGAGCTTACGGGTGTTTCCACAAAATTATACTTTGATTGACAAACACGTCCATGCAAACATACAAGGAACTAAGTATAAGAAATATATTGCAAGGTTCATATGAACTTCAACGTCAAAAAATTGTAAGTACAAGCCGTGAAAGTTTTTTGTTTCCGGACATTTTTTGCATTTAAAATTGAGTTGTTGTTCAGGACTTCTAAATCCCTTTCAAAGTAATTTTAGATGCAGCATAGGCAGCCCAATTCAGTGTGTAGTTTCATATAGAGATCAGTGCGCACACACCTCATACATTGTTATATAAATATCCTAAGGCTGGCAACTCTTTTACTGTAATAAACTGACACATGTAAGACTTTCGCTTCAAACAAAAAAATTAAGGCAATTTACTGCAAAAAAAACTAGGTACAAATGATCTTGGATACCTTTTCTACATTTCTAGATAGTTTTTAGACAAAAACAAGATTCAAAAATACGTAAATTTGTTCAATAAAAGTGTTTTTGATCAAAATTTTCCGTGTAGATAGGCGGGATGCACTCTCCTCCGCAGAGGCTAACTAGTTTTTCAGGCAAGCTTGGGTAAGCTTGGACGTAAATAGGGATAAAAATAGGATAAAAGGGGAACGGCGGGGTTGCTGGGTACGGGCGCGCGTGGGAAGACGGGAAGAGAGAAAAATGCTTCTCAAATTTCAATCTTCCCGTCGCTCCCCGCGCGCTCGTTCACAAAATTGATATTCATGCCCAAGATTGCCTGAAAATTGCCTGAAAAACTAATTAGCCTCTGCGGAGGAGAGTGGGCGGGATGCAAAGTGCCCTACAAACGTCATCTTCGGAAATGACTTCGGCTAAGCAAATCTAAGTTCCCATTGGTTGCTACTGAACTCGTTTTTTCTTCGGCGTTTCCGAGTGCTCATCAGCCAATAGTAGCTTAGCCGAAGTCATTTTCGAAGATGGCGTTTGTAGGGCACTTTGCATCCCGCCTATCTACACGGAAAATTTTGATCAAAAACACTTTTTATTGAACAAATTTACGTATTTTCGAATCTTGTTTTTGTCTAAAAACTATCTAGAAATGTAGAAGAGGTATCCAAGATCATTTGTATCTAGTTTTTTTTTGCAGTAAATTGTGTTAATTTTTTTGTTTGAAGCGAAAGTCTAACATGTGTCAGTTTATTACTGTAAAAGAGTTGCCAGCCTTAGGATACTTATATATTAGCGAGGTTTAGCAAACACGACGCGACGTCAAAGACGACGTGAGAATGGCGTCAAAATGGCGTTGCAACATCCTTAAATGGTCATATCACGCCATTTTGACTCTATTCTCACGTCGTCTTTGACGTCGCGTCGTGTTTGCTAAACCTCGCTAATAATGTATGAAGTGTGTGCGCACTGATCTCTATATGAAACTACACACTGAATTGGGCTGCATATGGATGCAGTTAGCATATTTTTTAACATTATTTAATCTTTCTAGTCTTTGAATTCCTTGATGTGTGCTCGTAAAAGGTATTGAAACGTCCTTGAGTTTTTTTCTTACTGTATGAATGCTGTGACGTATATAACATACATGTTAAATAGTCTAAGATGGCTGATAATTCACTATAATGTTTCAGTAAAATGACACAAAACTACAGTATACTGCGACAAAAGATAGGGTCATCGAGTTCTGAGATGATCTAAGTTTATAACTACATTTTTGAAACTCATTCATGATCTATGAAGAAAACACAAATTAGATGTTGTCAATATAGATGTTGTTTTAGCCAAGACAAAGGTTTTGTGTAAATGAATGTAGATCTCTATCACATAGAAACTCTTCTACACGGCCATGATTTCCTTTTACGTTTTCTTCATGAATTATCAATGAGTTTTTGAAATTACACTTTACCATTGCTACAAGTCCCGCCATCATGACTGCACATCCTTTTCTCCTGAGAATAATAATACAGGAATATTACTGGAATATATTAAGGACTAAATGTTGCGACAACTTGAAACAGCTATATTCTTGTAAATTTTTTTTCTATAATTCCTCCACAATCACATTCGATAGAAGTTGTGCTAGACTAAGTATTTATTCGCTCTTCTCGACATCAGTAGAGCAATTATTTGATTTGACGCTCCCCTTGCATACAAACATCCAATCAAGGATATATTTACATTTTAAAATACCTTCAAAGCAAATTCATTGGTTAGATTTTATTCTTTTGAAATTCATAGCCTATGACATTGTTATAAAGTTATTTCGAATTTAAAATTGAGCTGCTATAATTTATTTTGACCAACCCTGGATCCGCCACTGATCCAAGATGGAGAGAAAAGAGAACAAAAGGTGGGGAGAAAAAAGGTTAGGCGATATTAAGCTAATTTGTATAATTATGTCGAGAATTGACATTAACATTTTAATAGTAAGATTTTAGCACATTGTACTTGATTGAACACTTATATTAACAGATCATATGACACACAACCGCAAGCTTTCATCTACACTAATTATATAACTATATCTGTCTAAAAAGACTAAACTTTGTATCAGACATGCACTGTTACTTTATGATTATATTAATCAGAATGTTTTAACCTAAATGTGTCGGTGTAAATCGTCATAGTATCCTTCACTAAACACAACGCAATTACACTCGAAATATTACACAAACGAAACCCGCAATTCCCATCAGTTATCGAGACAAATTATGTCGAGTGAAAGATTGAGTCAACTGATGATAGCAATTGTGGTTGACAAAAGATGTGACCGGGCTGGAGCCCTACGTACATGATATTTGATCATTTGTCAAACACCGTCACAGGGGGGGGGGGAGTGAACCGACGACTGTCACGTGGCGTGTTTATTTATGGTGCGTTTAAAATTATGATGCATAGTGTGAGGTAGATTCTTTGAACCCTAAAAGATTCCGTGTTCCTTGTACTTTTCGAGAGCATGTAATTTCAGTAATAAAGAAAGTAGAGAGTATTAGAACGGGAACTTTACGAGCAGAAAGATATATCAAGTGGTATTACTGTAAAATAGAAAAAGTAATGTTTCAGCAAATGAACCTAAATTTCCTATCATGGTGGCCAGCAATTATACTTCATGGCACGCTCAGTAAAAGGTACAGACATCGTTCGTGACCGAGTACCCATTCTAATACCAATCATTTCTACGTGCGATTCATCTAGTATCGCATGTCTCAGCGTAGGGGGGGGGTAACACCAAAACTTTAAGAGTGTCACACGATTAATTTCACCATGCACAACAACCAATTATTTCCCAGTTATTATCTTGGTTGCTCTTTCTCACCAAGAATAATTGCATCTTTATTGTGGTCGGATAGCTACCTTCAATCCATAATATTCTCCGGCTCCGTGCTGTACAAACTGCTCGCGGACGCCGTCTTCTTTGCGCCCGCTATTCAACTGGCACACGGACCGTCCGTTGGAGTTCATCAGGATATTCAACGATAGACAATTTGCGCTGATAATGCATCTCTTCTTGCATTCCATGACGTCACCAACTTCGAACTCGCCCAGAAGAAATCCACGCAGAATATAACCAATAGATCTCGAGAACGAAGAAGAAGTACACGAGGCAAAGCCCGAGATGTTTGCAATCGTCATAGTCAAGCATTGAAGTGGGACAAGGAGAAGATAAAATCGTGAACAATCAATAAATTTCATTTCCTGTCGCAAAAGATTGTTAAAAATGTTACAGCCGTGGTAATAAATCTGGTATTTCTTCTTCACTCGAGATCGAAGGAAGATCTACCCATGTATTATTCTCTATTTATTTTCATATAGTTGAATTCGCGGTTCATTTACCTCGTAAGCTATACATCAGAAAAACCAAAAGCATTGTTTGTATTTTTGCTCCATTTGTATTGGTGGTAGTATGGTTTTGAGAAAGCAGAGATTTTCAAAGACAATAGAAATTAAAAAGTTCGAAGAACTAGTCGAGTAGATAAGGTCTCGGTGATATTTGTAGGCTGGCGAGGTTGTACTGAGTCGATCAAGATATTAGTGTAGTGCGCCTTATAATCATGAAAATTATTGAAGAGTTCATTAGTTAGCGCTTACGTTTCTATAAGCATATTAGTAGAATCATACTAGTATGCTATTGCAAATGCCGTAATTTGATTGGCTACTCTACTCGCTATCTATTCTTGGGTTTCACGTGACGTCATAAATTTCCCTGAGGGTCAACTTTAAATTGATACACATTCATTGAAGGAAAATAATTTTTCACTGTATGAGTTGAACTTTTGTTTGGCAGCAAATATGTGCAATTTCGTGAGATTTGTTTACTCCAGTACAGTATAATCATCAATATATTTTGGGTTGACTCCCACTCAGATTTACTGCAAAATGCCCTAGTGAAACCCAAGAATTCATCATTAGATAGCGAGTAGCGAAACAATCATCTTTCTAGAGATTTCCTTTTTAAGAATTTTTAAAAAATCAATTTTTTTGTTGAATACTTCATGTTTTATCTTTGATTCTACTAAAACAATTAGATTACTCGCTCTCAATTTCTATGAGATGATAGTTGATTCGGGCTTCGCCCTCATCAACTATCACCTCATAGAAATCTCAAGCTCGTAATCTAATTGTTAAATAGTGATTCTACAAGTCTAAAACATGACTTGAAAAATTTATCGATTTTCAAAAATTGTAGAAGATATTGCTCGCTGATGTTCAATACTTGGGGCCGAACTTTCTGCTCGAACAGCAACGACCCTTCTCTTTTTTGAACGCACAGCTTTAACATTCAAAATATAATCGACGTCGAGGCTTCTGTATATTCTTATGAAATAATTTCAGGTTCACTCCTACACATTTTCTTGGGTAATGAACAAAATGTTGTCCCAAGTTTCTGTCATTAATATTTCTCTCGGAATTATGCATACAAAATTGCTTTAATTGAAGTAGATGTGACGCTGCCTCAACCACGTAATAAAACTAACGTTTGATAGCATAAAAAACTAACAATATTTTAGTATGGGACCCCTTAATTTAAGTTATTTGGGCTATTTGCAAAATATATCACATACTTTAACTGGAACAGGTGTATATTTGTCTCAACCAAAAGCTGTCTGGATCATTAGAAAACTTACCTGAACGAATCTTTTTCAACGCAATAACTATCTTACAACACGACAAATGTGTTTCACAGCACGATCATCATCTTTCCTAAACACGATGAATGCGTCTTCCAAACACGCTAAGTCGTTCGTGTCTTACATCAAGCACAAATCTGCAGTGGTGCTAAGCGGCAAAATGGAACATCGACTGTGAATAGTGCAGTGTTTGCTGTTTCACCCAGGTTACCTCAGAGTAAACTACAGACCACTAATGCCAAATTAGAAACCACAAAACCACACGGCAAATTTAATATTAGGAATATGAGAAGACTAACGCCTATACAGGCGTTGTGCTATTGCAAACTGCTATCTTAAAAGGTGGAATTGGCAACTGGAGATATAGGCATCGAGCTTTTAGGTTTATTACTACGAATTTGTCAGTCTTCGGTCACGAGAGATGAGCAGGTTGTTTATATACAGTCCACCCTGACACAAATAATTATTCATTAGTCTGAAGAAAATCAATGTCAGAACAACGCAATCCTCGCGGTAAGCGGTCTGAGATGCAAATTTTCTGATACAATAATGAAAATTCCTTCGCTATCTGCATGCCACTCGTAAACCAGAATAGGTCACGTATCACAGTACCTGACGTCTGACGAAGGCCTCTTTTTCGAAACGGTCGAAATCCGCTCATACGTTGCAGCTTGTGAAAGATCTGTACTAATTCATTAAAGACCTAATTATGCATCGAAATTTCGTATGACATTTATATTATGGCAGCGTTGAGAACTTTTTAAATGATCTAATAAAACATTTTCCCAAATTTTCATAACTTGCTTTGCTGTGTACCCTATTCTCTCTATTTAGCCCCCACGGGGGCTTATTCATTTCTGGACCTTTTGAGGGGAGGGGGGCTTATTGGAGAAGGGTGCTTAATTGAGGAGCGGGGGCTTATTTATTCACCTAAAAAACAGCGATGGAGATTATCTCTGTGAACTGTAATAAAATCAAAATCATGACATAGTATATATCATATAACAACAACATTTATATTAACAATATAACAAGATAAAACATACATGGTAAAAACAACATATAACATATGATACAACAACATGTAATATATATACATTATGGGGGGGGCTTATTAGAGAGGGGGGCTTATTTCATTTTTTCACTCAAAAGGGGCCTTATTTGAGAGGGGAGGCTAAATAGAGAGATACGGTAGATATGTTTGATATGCAAATTGACATCACTGTGATGTCGCAATGCATAATGTGTAGCTGTCAATTTATAAAAATATAACATAATAGAGTTTCCAGTATATATTCACAGAAACATGTCTATATGTGTCTTTTGATGTAGAACATTCTGTGTTCTTGAGGTTTTGCGGTCACTCATGCAATGTGACACGGCAGTGATGTTAATTTGCATATCAAACATTGCTCAACATCTGCACGTTAGAGCAAGTTAAGAGAGTTGTAAAAATGTTTTATTAGATCATTTGGAATGTTCTTTATGTTGGTTTTCGATGTACATGGAAAAACCACAAACAAAACAATCCTTTTTGTATGATCACGGATTACTTTTTTTTTCAATCCTGAGAATGTTACCACTGCCTCTGTCTTATCCTTACTTGCAAGGAAGCTGATTTGTTAATCGCGAGGATGCAACATATCTGATTGGCTAAAGGTGCTGGTGGTAGTGGGAGTCAAATCTAAACCTTGCTATGGCAGAATAGGGGCCAATTTATACGCAGGTGACCTATTCTTGTTCACGAGAGGCATGCAGGTAGCGAAAGAGGATTACCGCGAGGATTGCGTTGTTCTGACATTGATTTTCTTCAGTGTAATGAATAATTATTTGTGTCAGGGTGGACTGTATATAAACAACCTGCTCGGCTTGTGGCCGAAGACTGACAAATTCGTAGTAGTAAACCTGAAACCTCGATGCCTAAATCTCCAGTTGTCAATTCCACCTTTTAACATAGCAGCTTGCAATAGCACAACGTCTGTAGGCGTTCGTTTCTTTCTCATATTCTGAATATTTAATTTGCTGTGTACTTTTGTGGTTTTTAATTTGGGCATCGGTGGTTAGTTTGCTCTGAAGTAACCTGGGTGAAACAACAAAACACACTATTCGCAGTCGATGTTTCAGTGACGCTCAGTTCTATTGCAGATTTGTGCTTGATGTGAGATGCGAACTACTCAGTAGCGTGTTTGGAAGACGCATTCATCGTGTTTTGGAAACATGATGATCGTGCTGTGAAACATATTTCGTCGTGTTGTAAGATAGTTATTGTGTTGTAAAAGATTCGTTCAGGTAAGTTTTCTAATAATCCAGAGACAAAAATACGTCAGTTCCAGTTAAAACTTATTATAGATTTTTATCAGAAACATCAGTGTCAGTGGAAATATTTAACACGTATTAACTGTGCCCGACGGAAACAGCCCGAGAACCCAAGGCTGTCGATGTTTTGGGAAGCGAAGTATTTTGCGACTTTGCAACTATGCATGTCAGTTTGTTCTGAGTTTTATACCCACGCGGGTCAAGCTTAAAAACATACATGACCACGGCTAGAATCGAACCTACGAGCTTTGGATTGCTAGCCCAACGCTCTACCAAATGAGCTACTTGACTCGAGTATGTGATATTTCGGAGGTACAGTCATGATTTAATATATATTGGTGTTATGCAGCCAGGTAAAAATGATGTTGTGGTGTTGCCCTAAGTTTTTTTGCAATAATAGCACTGATCAAGATCCGAGCTTACGGGTGGAAAGATTTGCAATAATAATTTTAGGTGGTGTTTTCACGAAAGAAAACTTTTATTGACACCATGGAAACTTACAAAGAACTTATTTACCAACTGTCTAACGAGAAGAAAAGCACATCAAAAAATTTTTATAAACTGATCTTAAATGTACATTTTTTGTTAAACTTTTAAGACATTTCTTTAAAATACAAGGAGTAGAAGTTTTAAAACCTTTGCTCTGTCTGATTAATTCACGGGTTAATGTAAAAACCAATGTACACCGCTGAAATGCGTTGTTAGGAGACAATCAAATTTCTTCACTATCACGTGATATGCTTTTATTATTAGTATTTAATGCTATCAGACTACAGTCTACTATGTGGTTAATTAAGACAGTTTCTGTGGCTTAATTGTTATTAATAGTTACTGTTTTGTATGTACGATTTCGAGGCAAATATCAATGACAGAAACTTAGGGCAAGTTTTTGTTCGATACCCAAGAAGATTATGTCTTGGGTGTAAACCTCTTTGTTATTCCATAACAACGTACAGGCGTCTCTAAAATTGACGATTATATTTTCCAATGTTAAAGCTGTGCATTCAAAATTGCAATATCTTTTCTTATAAAGTTTGCGTATTTTTTGTTCATCCCCTAGAAAAGGGCCGTTACTACTTGACCAGGAAGTTTGACTCCCAAATACTAGATATCAGCGGAGCTATCGTATCTAAAATGCAGAAAATTGATCTTTTCAGCAACCCGAGAAAAACTTTCTCCTGCATATATTAATAACTTATACAAAACAATGCAACAGAAGAATAAAGCGCGGAGGAAAGCCAATGAATGGCCGCCTTTTGTTCAGGGTAAAATCATAGTTTTACTCTAACAAGATTCTTCGTTTTTAATTACTTCTTGTGTTTTAAATTCTGGAAATGTTCAGAGAACGCCGCGAACAAACACTTCTACAATTTTTGAAATTCGATAAATGATGAAATTATTAACTATAGTGGACCAGGGGACCACGTCCTTGAAGTCATGTTTTAGACTTGTAAGCTGATTAATTAACTGTAGTACTCTTCAATGTGTTTTCGTAATTGTGAGATGCGTTACATGGGTATATCTCGATCAGTCAGTACAACCTCGCTAGTGTACATCACTGATCTGAAACTAAAACTGGATAAAGCTTCTGCCATGCATAAATGAAGCCAATAGCGGCCTTGTCGGGCTATCCTCTATAAATCTGCATGGCTGCTATTGACGTAGTAGAAGAGGTTTTGGCAGTTTTAGGTTATCGATGGAAATGGATGAACATTTGTGTGAATGAAAATTTTAAACTTTCGGAAAACTATTAGAAAGGTTGTGGCGATCTTTGTCTAGCTCGCAGTTCATATGAAAAAGACATTTGCCTCATAACATGGCCAGTTTTTTACGTCGTGATTTCATTCGCAGAAACTCAAAAGGATGCTTTATCCAGTGATGTACATATATTACTGAGACCTACGTATGTGTTCGACTCTTTCTTCGAACTTATTAATTTTTTATTGTCTTTACTATCTCAAAACCATACTACTACCAATACAAATGAAGCAAAAATAAAAACAATCAATGATTTAGATTTTTCTGATGTATAGTTTACGAGATAATTCAACCTCGAGTTCAACTATATGAGAATAAATAATATTACTACGGCTGTAACATTTTAAACAATCTTTTTCAACAGGAAATGAATTTCATTGGTCGTTCACGATTATATCTTCTCCTTGTTCTACTTCAATGCTTGACTGTGACGATGGCAAGCATCTCGAGTTTTACCTCGTGTACTTCTTCTTCGTTCTCGAGATCTGTTGGTTATATTCTGCGTGGATTTCTTCTGGGCGAGATAGAAGTTGGTGACTTTACGGAGTGCAAGAACAGATGCATTATTAGCGAAAATTGTTTATCGTTTAATATTCTGATGAACTCCAACGGACCGTCCGTGTGCCAGTTGAATAGCGGGCGCAAGGAAGACGGCGTTCGCGAGCAGTTCGTACAACACGGAGCCGGACAATATTATGGATTGAAGGTACGAATTAAAAATTTTTGTCCTCATCATCACTCTAAGGCAACATATAACACAATATAAATTAGGAGTATTAATCTGGCTGTTTTTCAATCGTTGCAACATTTAGTCTTCAAATATATTTCTGAAGCATCACATCTTTCTCAATATTTTCAGGCAAAAAAGCTGTGCAGTAATAATGCCGAGACTTGCGACAATGGTAAAGTAATACAGCTGAAGTTCTACGATCGATGTGGTTTATTCAACACGAGAATGAAAGCTCAGTAATTTATGCGCTCAACTATAAAATGCTTAATCCGTTTTTGAAAACCTTGTGAACTCCTCCGATCTGCTACGACAACGCGTTGTTTCAAAAACGGTTGCGAAATAGCTACAGTACGTTGCTCCAAAAGTCGCTGTTGAGGATTCCCCTGGGAGTACAAATTTGTCAAAGTTGCCAGTTTATAGAACAGCCATATCAACATGGCATCGATTTGTCTGAGTGCAATAAATTACTAATCATTCACTATTGCGAGTGATGAAATTTTGACCGTATTCTTGACTTGGTAAGGTCATACTGGAGATCTTTTCCGCAACAAATTAATTTTTTGTTCAGTCTTCTTAAAAGAGGCACAATCGATCGACAATGCATGACAAAGATGGGTTGGTATATCATCTTCCAGTCTTTCTACCGTGAAAATGGTCACGAAAATATCATGCTCAGACTATAAATAATACATCTCTTATGTTTTGTTATTACCGTTTTTTTACTTCACTGTTAATTTCAAGGAGATGATTTAACTCCACGCATGAAGAGTTATCTTGAACCTAATTTAAATCCACATTTGGAGTTAGATTGGGTTCAAAATAACTCCATGTGGAGTTACATTAAGGTTTCAGAAGACCTTAGGCCTAGCATTTCAAAAATTTTTAAAAATTTTTTACATATTCTTATAGTTTAGAAATAGATTTGTCATTGAATTGAGAAAGTTCTGAGGTAAAATGTTTACCGAAATCTATAAGCTTGACGGGAAGTAATTAACTTTAAAGTAAATTTTCCGACGCATCAACTTTCAGTCGATAACACGCATTAAAAAAGCAATGTTAATTAGCGTGTATTGTAACCGATTGTTCTCTAATTTGCACACCTTGTAGGTATGTGCCTTAGCTCCAAAAACGTGTTCGCATTGAGTTTTTAGGCGCTTAGTTGTAAAGTTACAAGTGCTTTTCTGTCCATAGGTCACGAAGTAACACAATTTCTGAAAGCAAAAGCCTTAGCTGAGGAAAGCAACAATAAAATACTTTAGGGAAAGCAACAATAAAATGCGAACACATTTTTGTAGAACAAACCTCTAGAGGGGTAAAAATGATAGTTTTATGAGTGAAAGTGGCGTTTAATGAAGTTCATGGTGTGCAGACACAAAAAGCGTAAACTTGTGACAATATTCGGGAAAATTATTTTTCCTTTATACATTTTATAACATTATTTTATTCGCCATTTAACTGGCTACACACAGAGAAAGTGTGATAGAAATTGGATAAAAATTGGCCGAGTAATGACAGATATCCTAAAACGCACGCCTAGGGCATCCTGTAACCTTAACTCCTTGAAATTAACAGTGTTGTTATTATCCGAAGCTTTTTTGTGAGATTTCCTTTGTTTCGTGAATCTCATGTCGAATGCATGAGTAGGTGACATCACAACTTGGCTTTAATTTGCATGTCATTTTAAACGGTGAGCAAGATAAGAGAATGATGAAAGTTTGATCGAAATTAAAATAGACGAGCGGACTATTTTGTCTCGCTATATTAAGTTCTTTCTTTTCTGTGATAGTTAACCTGTTGGAACTGGTGTTTCTTTCTTCATATAGTGACTCCATGGTATGCATTCAATCAAAGTTACTTCCAATATGTCAATATTAAACAAACACATTCTGGTGCCCAGAAATACTGCGAGGAACAAAATGGCAGTCTTGCCTCGATCTCGAGTGAAGAAGAGCAGACATTCTTGCATGAACTGTTTCTTTTTCTTGAAAATGGGGGTCAGTATTGCATGCCATACCGTCATGTCTATTGTATTGCATAAGCTCAGGCCATACGTCATGTCTATTGTATTGCATAAGCTCAGGCCATACCGTTACATGACTATTGTATTGCATAAACTCAGGCCATACCGTTACATGTGTATTGTATTGCATAAGGTCAGGCCATACCGTTACATGTCTATTGTATTAATATTGGATAAGCTCAGGCCATACCGTCATTTCTATTGCATTGCATAAGCTCAGGCCATACCGTTACATGTCTATTGTATTGCATAAGCTCAGGCCATACTGTCATGACTATTGTATTGCATAAGCTCAGGCCATACCGTTACATGTCTATTGTATTAGTATTGCATAAGGTCAGGCCATACCGTCATGTCTATTGTATTGCATAAGCTCAGGCCATACCGTCATGTCTATGGTATTAATATTGCATAAGCTCAGGCCATACCGTTACATGTCTATTGTATTAATATTGCATAAGCTCAGGCCATACCGTCATGTCTATTGTATCGCACAAGCTCAGGCCATACCGTCATTTCTAAAGTGTAAAGCTATTATAGTGTGATGGGCTTATAGACGGGAGTGATATTTTTCGTGTGCCCAGATCACCTGATGTACTTATCCTTTTCCTTGTAGAAACGTCATACATACGTATTGGTATGAATGACATTGCAAGAGAGGGTGTTTTTGTCTGGGACGATGGCTCCCCTGTCACCCACATGAGATTCAGACCGGGTGAACCAAACGACGGCGAGGACGGAAACTGCATGGTTTTATATAAGGGAGATGGAGGCTTCACTGATGCCCGCTGCGACTACGAAACGTTTTCTTTCTGCGAAAGCGACTACAGCAGACTATTTTCTTAAGGCCAGGATGAACCTAAGAACATGTCACTGCAGGTGACAATTATCACTAATTATTATCAATTATTTAAATTGCATATGGCACGAAATTTTTTATACCCTAGTTAGAAAGATTTTTTAAAATTGTATTTATTATATAGCGGACAGATCTTTTCATGTCTTCACCAGTAAACACCAATAATTTTGTGTTTTCAAAATGGTGATGTTTGTAAGAGCAGCGAAGCAATTTGCACATTTGCTCAGACAAAAACTACCTGTTTTTGTTTTTGTCTAATAGTCGCTTTTGTTCTAGTTATAAATTGTTTGTGCGTGACGTCAACAGCATTGTAGAGGCGAATTGCAGTTGTTTGAAACATTCGAGATCCTGATACCTTCTTATAAGTAGGTATCACAACTTGTAGAAAACTTACATGAACTAATCTTTTTCAACAATAACTATCTTTCAACACGACAAATATGTTTCACAGAGCGATCATTTTTTTTCCTAAACACGATGAATGCGTCTTCCAAACACGCTAAGTAGTTCGTATCTCATATCATGCACAAATCTGCAATAGAGCTGAGCGTCAAAATGGAACATCGACTGTTAATAGCACAAAGGAGATATATATCTTCTTTGTGGTTTATAGTGTGTTTTGTTGTTTCACCCAGGTTAATTTAGAGCAAACTACAAACCACCTATGCCCAAATTAGAGACCACAAAACCATACACGACAAATTAAATATTCAGAATATGAGAAAGAAACGAACGCCTACAGACGTTGTGCTATTGCAAGCTGCTATGTTAAAAGGTGGAATTTACAACTGGAGATTTAGGCATCGAGGTTTCAGGTTTACTACTATGAATTTTTCAGTCTTCGGTCACGAGAGATGAGCAGGTTGTTTAAGTACAGTCCACCCGGACACAAATAATTATTCATTACATTGAAGAAAATCAATGTCAGAACAACGCAATCCTCGCGGTAAGCGGGCTGAAATACAAATTTTCTGATACAATCACGAAAATTCTTTCGCTACCTGCATACCTCTCGTAAACCAGAATAGGTCACCTGCCTACAAATTGGCTTATTCTGCAATAGCAAGGTTCAGATTTGGCTCCCTCCACCACCAGCACCTTTTAGCCAATCAGATATGTTGCATCCTCGCGATTAACAAATAAGCTTCCTAGCAAGTCAGGACATGACAGAGGCAGTGGAAACTCGCTGATAACATTCTTAGGATTGAAAAAAATAGTTATGAATAAACAGTTATTTTGTATCTCGTGTGACACGACACGTCTGCTGTAGTGCAAAGTGTCAAAATGAAACATCCATAGCTAGTTCTTTGTTACAGTTTGTGTGTGTGTTCTCGGTGCACCCAGGTTACTGCAAACAAAACACAAAACCACAGCAAATTAAATATTAACCGTCCACTATAGACAAAACAGATGAGAACGAAAAATGCCTTAAAACATTTTGCTAGTTCGAACTCCTATGTTAAAAGATGGAATTGACAACTGGAAATATAGATATCGAAAATTTAGGCTTACTGCGCTAAACGAGTTTATCAGTCTTCAGTCAGAACAGCTGAGCAGGCTGTAATGTTTATATACAATTCATGCAGTTTGCCAAAAAAAAACATTACTCTGGGCCATCAATGTCAAAACAACACACGAACGCTTGCTGACTGAACCAAGAACTTGAAGATGATTTTTTGTGCATGACATCTGATTTTTTGCGTAAGGTGCCCCAGACCAATATCTCGAGCTGACGTTGTCAGTGTCGGTAGTGGAGTCAACAGCACAAAAAACACAAGATTTTTCACTTCCTGAAACAAACCAAACAAAATTAGCGGAATTCGACGTTTTAAGTCTTTTTGAGGCAGTATACTTATCACTATACCTGACGAAGGCCTATTTTTCGAAACGTTGAAATCCGCTTATACGTTGCAGCTTGTGAAAGATCTGTACTAATTCATTAAAGACCTTATGCATCGAAATTTTGCATGACATTTATATTATGGCAGCATTGAGAACATCTTAAATGATCTAATAAAACATTTTTCCAAATTGTCATAACTTGCTTTGCTGTGTAGATATGTTCTATATGCAAATTGTCATCACTGCGATGTCACAATGCATAATGTGTAGCTGTCAATTTATCAAAATATAACATAATAGAGTTTCCAGTATATATTCACACAAACATGTCTATATATGTCTTTTGATGTAGAACATTCTAGAAATTTCGATGCGCAGGGAAAAACCACAAACAAAACAATCCTGTTATCAGCGAGTTTCAATTCCACTGCCTCTGCCTTATCCTGACTCACAAAGAACCTGTTTTGTTAATCGCGAGGATGCAACATATCTGATTGGCTAAAGATGCTGGTGGTAAAGGGAGCCAAATCTAAACCTCGCTATTGCAGAATAAGGGCCAATTTGTAGCCAGGTGACCTATTCTGGTTTACGAGAGACATGCAAGTAGCGAAAGAATTTTCATGCCCGCTAACCGCGAGGATTGCGTTATTCTGACATTGATTTTCTTCAGTGTGATGAATAATTATTTGTGTCAGGGTGGACTGTGTACAAACAACCTGCTCATCTCTCGTGACCGAAGACTGACAAATTCGTAGTAGTAAACCTGAAGCCTAGCTTGCGATGCTTACATCTCCAGTTGTCAGTTTCCACCTTTTAACATAGCAGCTTGCAATAGCACAACGTCTGTAGGCGTTCGTTTCTTTCTCATATTCTGAATATTTAATTTGCCGTGGTTTTGTGGTTTTTAATTTGGGCATCGCTGGTTTGTAGTTTGCTCTGAAGTAACCTGGGTGAAACAACAAAACACACTATTCACAGTCGATGTTCCAGTGACGCTCAGCTCTATTGCAGATTTGTGCTTGATGTGAGATGCGAACTATCTAGCGTGTTTGGAAGACGCATTCATCGTGTTTTGGAAACATGATGATTCATGGGCTGTGAAACATATTTGCCGTGTTGTAAGATAGTTATTGTGTTGTAAAAGATTCGTTCAGGTAAGTTTTCTAATATTCCAGAGACAAAAATACGTCAGTTCCAGTTAAAATTTATTATATATTTTTATCAGAAACATCAGTGTCAGTGGAAATATTTAACACGTATTAACTGTGCCCGACGGAAATAGCCCGAAAACCCGAGGCTGTCGATGTTTTGGGAAGCGAAGTATTTTGCGACTTTGCAACTATGCATGTCAGTTTGTTCTGAGTTTTATACCCACACGGGTCAAGCTTAAAAACATACATGACCACGGCTAGAATCGAACCTACGAGCTTTGGATTGCTAGCCCAACCCTCTACCAAATGAGCTACTTGATTCGAGTATGTGATATTTCGGAGGCGCAGTCATGATTTAATATATATATTGGTGTTATGCAGCCAGGTGAAAATGATGTTTGTGGTGTTGCCCTAAGTTTTTTTTTTTGCAATAATAGCACTGATGAAGATCTGAGCTTACGGATGGAAAGATTTGCAATAATAATTTTAGGTGGTGTTTTCACAAAAGAAAACTTTTATGGACACCATGGAAACTTACAAAGAACTTATTTACCAACTGTCTAACGAGAAGAAAAGCACATCAAAAATTTTTTAAAAAACTTAAATCTACATTTTTTGTTAAACTTTTAAGACATTTCTTTGGAGTACAAGGAGTAAAAGTTTTAAAGCCTTTGCTCTGTCTGATGAATTCACGGGTTAATGTAAAAACCAATGTACACCGCTGAAATGCGTTGCTAGAAGACAACCAAATTTCTTCTCTACCACGTGATATACTTTTATTATTAGTTTTTAATGCTATCAGACAACAGTCTACTATGTGGTTAATTAAGACAGTTTCTGTGACTTAATTGTTATTGATAGTTACTGTTTTGTATGTATGATTTCGAGGCAAATATCAATGACAGAAACTTAGGGCAAGTTTTTGTTCGATACCCAAGAAGATAATGTCTAGCGTGTAAACCTCTTTGTTATTCCATAACAATTAACGTACAGGCGTCTGTAAAATTGACGATTACATTTTCCAATGTTAAAGCTGTGCATTCAAAATTGCGATATCTTTTCTCATAAAGTTTGCTTATTTTTTGTTCATCCCCTAGAAAAGGACCGTTACTACTTGACCAGGAAGTTTGACCCCCAAATACTAGATATCAGCCGAGCTATCGTATCTAAAATGCAGAAAATTGATCTTTTCAGCAACCCGAGAAAAATTTTCTCCTGCATATATTAATAACTTATACAAAACAATGCAGCAGAAGAATAAAGCGCCGAGGAAAGCCAATGAAAGAACGCCTTTTGTTCAGGGTAAAATCATAGTTTTACTCTAACAAGGTTCTTCGTTTTTAATTACTTCTTGTGTTTTAAATTCTGGAAATGTTCAGAGAACACCGCGAACAAACACTTCTACAATTTTTGAAATTCGATAAATGATGAAATTATTAACTATAGTGGACCAGTGGACCACGTCTTGAAGTCATGTTTTAGACTTGTAAGCTGACTAATTAACTGTAGTACTCTTCAATATGTTTTCGTATTCATGAGACGCGTTACAGGACGTATATCTCGATCAGTCATGCAGTACAACCTTGCTAGTGTACATCACTGATCTGAAACTAAAACTGGATAAAGATTCTGCCATCCATAAATGAAGCCAATAGCGGCCTTGTCGGGCTATCCTCTATAAATCTGCATGGCTGCTATTGACGTAGTAGAAGAGGTTTTGGCAATTTTAGGTTATCGATGGAAATGGATGAACATTTGTGTGAATGAAAATTTTTAACTTTCTGAAAACTATTAGAGAGGTTGTGGCGAGCTTTGTCTAGCTCGCAGTTCATATGAAAAAGACATTTGCCTCATAACATGGCCAGTTTTTTACGTCGTGATTTCATTCGCAGAAACTCAAAAGGATGCTTTATCTAGTGATGTACATATATTACTGAGACCTACGTATGTGTTCGACTTTTTCTTCGAACTTATTATTAATTTTTTATTGTCTTTACTATCTCAAAACCATACTACTACCAATACAAATGAAGCAAAAATAAAAACAATCAATGATTTAGATTTTTCTGATGTATAGTTTACGAGATAATTCAACCTCGAGTTCAACTATATGAGAATAAATAATATTACTACGGCTGTAACATTTTAAACAATCTTTTTCAACAGGAAATGAATTTCATTGGTCGTTCACGATTATATCTTCTCCTTGTTCTACTTCAATGCTCGACTGTGACGATGGCAAGCATCTCGAGTTTTACCTCGTGTACTTCTTCTTCGTTCTCGAGATCTGTTGGTTATATTCTGCGTGGATTTCTTCTGGGCGAGATAGAAGTTGGTGACTTTACGGAGTGCAAGAACAGATGCATTATCAGCGAAAATTGTTTATCGTTTAATATTCTGATGAACTCCAATGGACCGTCCGTGTGCCAGTTGAATAGCGGGCGCAAGGAAGACGGCGTTCGCGAGCAGTTCGTACAACACGGAGCCGGACAATATTATGGATTGAAGGTACGAATTAAAAATTTTTGTCATCATCATCACTCTAAGGCAACATATAACACAATATAAATTAGGAGTATTAATCTGGCTGTTTTTCAATCGTCGCAACATTTAGTCTTCAAATATATTTCTGAAGCATCACATCTTTCTCAATATTTTCAGGCAAAAAAGCTGTGCAGTAATAATGCCGAGACTTGCGACAATGGTAAAGTAATACAGCTGAAGTTCTACGATCGATGTGGTTTATTCAACACGAGAATGAAAGCTCAGTAATTTATGCGCTCAACTATAAAATGCTTAATCCGTTTTTGAAAACCTTGTGAACTCCTCCGATCTGCTACAACAACGCGTTGTTTCAAAAACGTTTACGAAATAGCTACAGTACGTTGCTCCAAAAGTCGCTGTTGAGGATTCCCCTGGGAGTACAAATTTATCAAAGTTGCCAGTTTATAGAACAGCCATATCAACATGGCATCGCTTTGTCTGAGTGCAATAAATTACTAAGCATTCATTATTGCGAGTAATGAAATTTTGACCGTTTTCTCGACTTGGTAAGGTCATACATGGATCTGGAGATTATTTTCTTTCGCAACAAATCAATTTTTCGTTCAGTTTTCTTAAAAGAGGCACAACCGATCGACCATGCATGACAAAGATGGGTTGGTATATTGTCGCCCAGTCTTTCTACCGGAAAAATGATCACAAAAAAGATGCTCAGACTATAAATAATACATCTCTTATGTTTTGTTATTATCGTGTTTTTACTTGACTGTCAGTTCAAGGAGATGATTTAACCCCACGCATGAAGATTTATCTTGAACCTAATTTAAATCTACATTTGGAGTTAGATTGCGGTCAAAATAACTCCATGTGGAGTTAAATTAAGGTTTCAGAAGACCCTAGGATTTCAAAAATTTCCTAAAAATTTTTTACACATTCTTATAGTTTAGAAATAGATTTGTCATTAAATTGGGCAAGTTCTCTGGTAAAATTTTTACCGAAATCTATAAGCTTGACGGGAAGTAATTAACTTTAAAGTAAATTTTTCGACGCATCAACTTTCAGTCGATAACACGCATTAAAAAAGCAATGTTAATTAGCGTGTATTGTAACCGATTGTTCTCTAATTTGCACACCTTGTTGGTATATGCCTTAGCTCCAAAAACGTGTTCGCGTTAAGTTTTTAGGCGCTTAGTTGTAAAGTTACAAGTGCTTTACTGTCCATAGGTCGCGAAGTAACACAATTTCTGAAAGTAAAAGCCTTAGCTGAGGAAAGCAACAATAAAATACTTTAGGGAAAGCAACAATAAAATGCGAACACATTTTTGTAGAACACACCTCTGAAACGTAAACTTGTTACAATATTCGGGAAAATTTTTTTCCTTTATACATTTTATAACATTATTTTATTCGCCATTTAACTGGCTACACACACACAGAGAAAGTGTGATAGAAATGGGATACAAATTGGCCGAGTAATGACAGATATCCTAAAACGCACGCCTAGGGCATTCTGTAACCTTAACTCCTTAAAAGTAACAGTGTTGTTATTATCCGAAGCTTTTTTGTGAGATTTCCTTTGTTTCGTGAATCTCATTTCGAATGCATGAGTAGGTGACATCACAACTTGGCTTTAATTTGCATGTCATTTTAAACGGTGAGCAAGATAAGAGAATGATGAAAGTTTGATCGAAATAAAAAATAGACGAGCGGACTATTTTGTCTCGCTATATTAAGCTACTTTCTTTTCTGTGATGGTTAACCTGTAGCAACTGGTGTTTCTTTCTTCATATAGTGACTCCATGGTATGCATTCAATCAAAGTTACTTCCAATATGTCAATATTAAACAAACACATTCTGGTGCCCAGAAATACTGCGAGGAACAAAATGGCAGTCTTGCCTCGATCTCAAGTGAAGAAGAACAGGCATTTTTGCATGAACTGTTTCTTCTTCTTGAAAATGGAGGTCAGTATTGCATAAGCTCAGGCCATACTGTTACATGTCTATTGTATTGCATAAGGTCAGGCCATACCGTCATGTGTATTGTATTGCATAAGCTCAGGCCATACCGTCATGTCTATTGTATTGCATAAGGTCAGGCCATACCGTCATGTGTATTGTATTGCATAAGCTCAGGCCATACCGTCATGTCTATTGTATTGCATAAGCTCAGGCCATACCGTCACATGTCTATTGTATTGCATAAGCTCAGGCCATAACGTCATGTCTATTGTCTTGCATAAGCTCAGGCCATAACGTCATGTCTATTGTATTGCATAGACTCAGGCCATGGCGTTACATGTCTATTGTATTGCATAAGCTCAGGCCATACCGTCACATGTCTATTGTATTGCATAAGCTCAGGCCATAACGTCATGTCTATTGTATTGCATAGACTCAGGCCATGGCGTTACATGTCTATTGTATTGCATAGACTCAGGCCATGGCGTTACATGTCTATTGTATTACATAAGCTCAGGTCATGGCGTTACATGTCTATTGTATTGCATAAGCTCAGGCCATACTGTCATTTCTAAAGTGTAAAGCTATTATAGTGTGATGGGCTTATAGACGGGAGTGATATTTTTCGTGTTCCCAGATCACCTGGTGTACTTATCTTGTTACTTTTAGAAACGCTATACATACGTATTGGTATGAATGACATTGCAAGAGAGGGTGTTTTTGTCTGGGACGACGGCTCCCCTGTCACCCACATGAGATTCACGCCTGGTGAACCGAACAACTACGGCGAGGGCGAAAACTGCATGACTTTATATAAGGGAGATGGAGGCTTCACTGATTCCGACTGCGACTACGAAACGGTTTCTTTCTGCGAAAGCGACTACAACAGACTTTTTTCTTAGGGCCAGGATGAACCTGAGAACATATCACTGGTGACAATTATCACTAATTATTATCAATTATTTAAATTGTATATGACACGAAATTTTTTATTCTCTAGTTGGAAAGATTTTTTAAAATTGTATTTATCATATAGCGGACAGATCTTTTCGTGTCTTCACCAGTAAACACCAATAATTATGTGTTTTCAAAATGGTGATGTTTGTAAGAGCAGCGAAGCAATTTGCACATTTGTTCAGACAAAAACTACCTGTTTTTGTTTTTGTTTTTGTTTTTGTCAAATAGTCCCTTTTGTTCTAGTTATAAATTGTTTGTGCGTGACGTCAACAGCATTCCAGAGGCGAATTGCAGTTGTTTGAAACATTCGAGATCCTGATACCTTCTTATTAGTAGGTATCACGACATTTTTATTTGTTGAAGCTCTAGTACTATATTTATGCTTACTTCTAAATAGCGAATATATTTCAAAACACAGTGACAGATAACAACATTTCAGTCAGGGAAGCTGCCTTAATCACGTAATAAAACTAAGGTCTGATAGCATTAAAAACTAATAATATTTTACTATGGGACCTTTTAATTAAAGTTATTTGGACAAACAAACCTCCCCCATTCCCCCACCGATCAATGTTGTTTTCATTTCTTACAGACTCAACATTGTTTTGGGGGCGAGGGGGTAAATTGAGGGGCCTAGTTTGATGTTTTTTCATTAGGTACGCACATGTCGAGCAAATAATTAGAGTGTAGTCAATAGTTTTGTCCAGGATTGTAGCTCTTGACTTGGAACTTTAGCGCGTTTTATTTGCACAAGGAAATAAAGTCTCTTAGCTGCTTTTTTGACAATAGCATCTATATGGGAGTTCCATTTAAGATCAATATGAATTGAATGAAATTCTTTGCATTTCTTTAGATAAAGTTCAAGCTTACTCAAATTGGACCATCTACTTTGGCTGACAAATTTTTTCTGGCAACTTCACAAGTAGTAGTATCCTCCGCATATTCATATAATCCATCGGCAGATGGTACCTGAAGATTGTCAATCATGGCAATGAAGAGCCACGGTCCAAACTTATTTAGAGCGAGATCGTCGAGCTTGAAAGAGCGAGATGGTAAAACTCAAGCTTGAAACTAACTATTAACATAATACTAGTAGTTCTTGATTTCTATTGGAAGCCACGACCAGGGCATTTTAAGACAGATTGGCAGGAGCGAATTTATATTTAAATGTAAGCTTATATCATACTTATATCAAGAAATGTTTCATGCAAGAATGTCTGCTTTTTTTCACTTGAGATCGAGGCAAGACCGCCATATTGTTGATGTTATGATATTATTCCCAACGGGCTGCTAGCTCAACAGTGATGTCTCAAATGTTTTGAAGATAATGCGTAGTTTTAGCTGATCGGAGCAGTTCCTAACGCGTTTACTAGTTGAGCGCATAAATTACTGAGCATTCATTCTCGTGTTGCAATTCTGGCGACGTCATTGACTAAACCACGTCGATCGCAGAACTTCAGGTCTATTACTTTACCATATGCACAAGGCTCGCGAATATTACTGCACCCGCTTTTTTGCCTGAAAATACTGAAAATTGTGTCATGTTTGAAGGCTAAATGAGGCGACGAGTTAAAACAGTCAGATAAATTCTCGTCAGGGACGCCGGAAAGGGGGGGGGGGTGCAGAGGGGCCTCGCCCCCCTTGCCCTTTCTCAAGGGGGACAGGGGGGGGGGCAAAAGTGCCCTTTTATAAAGTATACTTTACAAATGTATACATGTGGACAGAACCGTATCATCTGAGCATTGTAAACCATTTATTGTCAACTATTTGTAGCGAAATTATTACTACTGCATATAGATTTTTGATTTCCGCGTTATTAGAATTTCTTGGTTTACTGATTTGCGGGTTTACGTCGACCACTTTATAAATATAATTCATAAGACCAAAGTTGCCATTGCCGTCTGCATTGCCCCCCTTTGCCCTACCTTCGTTCCGGCGTACCTGATTCTCGTAATTTATGTTGTGTTATATGTAAGCTCTCCACGACCACCAGACCAGAGTGTTAAATTTGCTATTTAATGCCACCATTTTTCGGTCATCATAGTTGTATTTGTACCAAAACACATATATAACCATGTATTTTGAGTTATTACTAACACCAGAACAATTGGACCCCTAGGATTCTTTGGTTTTCTTCTCAATCTCACCAAAAACGGATGCATTTTAATTCCTTATTACGACCTTCAAGTCATAATATTCTCCGGCTCCGTGCCGTACAAACTGCTCTCGGACGCCGTCATCTTTGCACCCGCTGTTCAACTGCCACACGGACCGTCCGTTAGGGTTCGTCAGGATATTCAACGATGGACAGTGTCCGCTGATAATGCATCTCTTGTTACATTCCATCAGGTTGCCAACTTAATTGAACCCGCCCAGAAGAAATCCACGGAAAATGTAACCAACGGATCTTGAGAAAGAAAAAGTGCATGACAAAACCCGTGGAATGCATGAAATTTCAGCTTGTAGGCAAGAGAAATAGAGCTGATGAGACATGCATGTGGCAGCCGCGAGAGTTGACAGCTATGGAAGCTTGTTTTGAACATGATATAGCATAGGCGGCCCAAAAATGTACATGAAGTATCTTATATATGTAAACAATACGCCACCGCTCGCTCTTGCGGTGCACGAAATTACCAGAAATTTTTGGACCGCCTATGTGGATAGTTACAATGAAACCGGATGTTCTGTTCCCCCCAATATTGCAAGATTGCCGTCAATATTGCAATGTTCATGCGCTAATTGCTCCGAGCAAGTTGCACCGGAACTTGCAAGTTGCAACTATGTCAGTTTAACAAATTTTGTTGATTTCAGTACTTTCCTAGCAGATTTTCGCTGATAAAAATACTGCAAAGTAACTAATATTGTTTGGCGGTATTTTTATCAGCGAAAATCTGCCAGGAAAGTATTGAAATCAACAAATTTGTTAAAACTGATATAGTTGCAACTTGCAAGTTCCTGTGCAACTTGCTCGGAGCAATTAGCGCATGAACATTGGAATATTGACGGCAATCTTGCAATATTGGGGGGAACAGAACATCCGGTTTGACTTTAAAGAAATAGATAGGACACTAGTTGCGATTCGTGATGTCACGAGCGATTGCGAATTTGTAACGGTTTTCGGAATTTTTTTATTTTGCTATATTTTCCCATGATGTTTTCAGGTTTCAAACAGCAATATTGAAGACTAAATTGGTCTTATTATTCTACAAACATGCCTTTGCCATGACAAAGTATTTGAGGCAAACGTTTTGCATCTTTGTGTTGAATTTTTTACTCTGGTAGCTACGAAAATGGCTTTCCAAAAACTATCGTTGATTGAACTGAAATTTGGGATGCTGTTTTGACTATTTAGTTTTTGAAATATTTGCTAAAATTTACTGGTAATACATAGACATTTCATAATATAATATAATAGCCTAGTCAAATTTATTTGTTTCTGAATTAAAATCTTCAGCTGTATTTTTGCTAAAAGTGCAGTTATTTCAGATTTTCGTGATGTCATAATTTGCAACTAGGTTGTAACGCCGTCAGCATGCTAAAAACATTACACACGACCACGAGTTTCCTATCCATTTCTTTAACTATCCATGGTTTGAGGTACACGTACTTTGTAAATCACACTGCATATTGTTACCGTTCAGTAAAGTTCCTCAAAGTTGGCGCATCGTTGATTGTCGTCAAGAATGGAAAAATCAAACATTTTCCCGTTTGTATTTATTTCGTTTACTTATCTCAAACTACAATAACGTATACATTACGTGCAGTTGTAATTACGATGCAATTGTGCGTGTGACTGTCCTTGTATGACAAGTAAAAACAACAAAATAAATTCAATATTTACGATCTTTTGAAACTGTGTAAAAACTTTTTTGCAGGTTTTTTGTTTCCTCTCTTCTAATTTGAGATATTTTAGTTTGTTTGAACTTTTCATTGCAAACAATGTCACGATAATCTAATCTCGAGCCGAAAACGAGCACAATACTTGTGAAATCGTTGTATGTAGATCAGTTGAGAACACTCGTGATTGTATTTTTCTCTTACAACCATGAGTGTTTTACATCTAATTATGATGTTTCTAACTGATTTACATCAATTTGTATGGTGGTTTACAGGGGCATGCGTGTGATGTAATCTAAAAACTTTAATTGGATATGAGTTCTAATTGGCGTCATATCCAATTTGATCAATTAATGATAATTGTCTGTACTGATATGTTTCTTAGTTCATCCTGACCCTAAGAGAAAAGTTTGCTGTAGTCGGTTTCGCACATAAAAAACACTCCTGATCCGCAGTCACCATCCATGAGGCCTCCATCTTCTTTATATATCAGCATGCAGTCTTCGCCGTTGCCGTTGCTCGGTTCACCCCGCAGGAATCTCGTGTAGGTGACAGGAGAACCGTCATCCCAGACAAAAACACCCTCTTTTGCAATGTCATTCATACCAATACGGAAGTATTCTGCTCCTGCAAAGAATATGATAAGTATACCTGCATGAGGACACGGAAAAGAAAAAGCACTAATTGTCAAAAAGAAAATCCAAACTATTAAATTACTCATGAAATATAATTTGCTTTGTTTCCAAACTTCTTGTTTACGTATTTAAATGATTTACTGCAATTTCAAAACATGATTACTAAGTTCAACATGTTTTATAAAAAAAAGTGCGATTATATAAATAGAAAATAGCTACTTCCAGGCCTTTTACTCACGGCCAGATCAGCTAGCAATTTAAATTTCTAACAATATTTAACATTTGGCAACAACATTAGAAGATTAAGAGTTCAACATTTTACGGGGTGTGACTTATACAGGATTGTTAGTTTTAACCCCAGAATGTTCCTATTTTGGACAAAAGGACAAAAACATCCGAACAAACCTGGCAAGACTTGACCAGACATTAATAAACTGATAAAAACACTAAAGATTTCTCCTATCCACACGGCACAAGAAAATATTGTCTATTCGTCCGCAGTATTCTTTTCTTGGAGTAAAAAAAACTTCAAGGTTTTCTCAGGCTTAGTACTGACAAGGAAAATCAATTTGCTCACCTACTATGTAAATGTTACTAACTACTGATTTCAATTTTCAAAATATCAATGTTATTTCACAAACAATCTTTACTGAACAATTTACAAACTATGTCGGCGCACATTTAGTCTGTAACAAGATTTACAGTATACTTAAATATAAAGTGCCTGCTATTTCTTTATATTTAAAAAAATTGATTTTTTAACGCTGTTGTGAATTGAGACATCTATTTTAATTTTTGCCAATTTTATTCTACCGTAAACCTACAAATATAACATTACCATTGAAGTCGTTATCGATAAGCTTATCATTAACGTAGAAACTAATCCAAAATATAAGGCGCCTCCCGAATATAAGCACCACGTCTATAAGCCTATAACACCATAATAATTTTGCACTTGGCGGCACTTGATGTAAGCTTATGCAATACTGACCTTCATTTTCAAGAAGAAGAAACAGTTCGTGCAAGAATGTTTGTTCTTTCTCGCTTGAGATGGAGGCAAGACCGCCATTTTGTTCCTCACAGTATTTCTGGGCGCCGGAATGTGAGCGTCCAATTCTGACATATTGGAAGTAACTTTGATTGAATGCATACCATGGAGTCACTATACGAAGAAAGAAACACCAATTGCTACAGGTTAACTATAGTAGAAATGAAACTTAATGTAGGGAGACAAAAAAGATCGTACGTCCACTTTTAACATCATTCATTTCTTTGAGATCATGAAAGAATACAAGCGTTTTCATCCAGACATTTTATAAGTATACGATAAAGCATTCACATCCAATTATCTGTGTCTGATTTACAAACGCGAGCCGAAGACGAGTGGTTGCCCATGCTTTATCTATCAGTTATTGATCGGTTGGTTCCCTTTTAGGAAAACTAAACGTAAAATTAATTTGCTTCGGAAAAGTGCCGCATGCATGACTAGCAAAAAAGACTGATTAATAAAAACAATCGCTGATATATTAGCAGCAAGCTCCGGATCCACGACCTTACCAGATCAAGGATGCGGGTCAAAATTTCATCACATGCAATGGTGAATGATTGGCAATTTATTACACTCAAACAATTAGCGATGTCATTGATGCGACTGTTCTATAGACTGGCCACTTTGACAAATTTGAATTCTCGATGGCGTTGGTATTCTTAACAGCGACTTGTGCGCTGACGTACAAGAGCTATTTTTCAAACGTTTTTGAGACAACGCGTTGTTTTAGCTGATCGGAGACAAGGTTTTCGAAAACAGATTAAGGCATTTGCTAGTGAGCACATCGATTGCTGAGCATTCATTCTCGCGTTCAAACTCATGACGACGTCGTTGACCTGGTCACGACCATCATAAAACATCAGCTCTACTACTTTACCATTGTCACAAGAATCGCCATTATTACTGCACATCTTTTTTTCCTGAAAATTATGAGAAACATATTATGTTTCACGACTAAATGTACGACGATTTGAAACATTCAGATCAATTCTCGTTATTTATATTTTGCCATACATAAGATCTCCACGATGACATTTGATAATAGGGCCTTGTTGGGGCTAATGTTAGATGATGATGATGATGATGATGATGATGATGTTGATGATGATGATGGTGATGATGATGATGATGATGATGATGATGATGATGATGATGATGATGATGATGATGATGATGATGATGATGATGATGATGATGATGATGATGATGATGATGATGATGATGATGATGATGATGATGATGATGATGATGATGATGATGATGATGGTGATGATGATGATGATGATGATGATGATGATGATGATGATGATGATGATGATGATGATGATGATGATGATGATGATGATGATGATGATGATGATGATGATGATGATGATGATGATGATGATGATGATGATGATGATGATGATGATGATGATGATGATGATGATGATGATGATGATGATGATGATGATGATGATGATGATGATGATGATGATGATGATGATGATGATGATGATGATGATGATGATGATGATGATGATGATGATGATGATGATGATGATGATGATGATGATGATGATGATGATGATGATGATGATGATGATGATGATGATGATGATGATGATGATGATGATGATGATGATGATGATGATGACGATGCTCATGATCATAATGATCATGATGAGTATGATAAACAAATGTATTTAATTCGTATTCTTGGGTTTCACGTGACGTCATAAACTTCACTGGGGGTCAAGTCCAAATCAATACACAGTCATTGGAGTGAAATAGTTTTTCACTGTATGTGTTGAGCTTTTGTTTGGCAGCAAATACGTGCAATTTCGTGAGATTTGTTCACTCCAGTACAGTATAATCATCAATACATTTTGGGTTGACCCCCACTCAGATTTACTGCAAAATGCTCTAGTGAAACCCAAAAATACTTTATACCTTCAATCCATAATATTGTCCGGCTCCGTGCTGTACAAACTGCTCTCGGACGCCGTCTTCTTTGCGCCCGCTGTTTAACTGGCACACGGGCCGTCCGTTAGGGTTCGTCAGGATATTCAACGATAGACAGTTTTCACTGATAATACATCTCTTTTTGCATTCCATGAGGTCACCGACTTCGAAATCACCCAGAAGAAATCCATGAAGAATGTAACCAATGGATCTCGAGAACGAAGCTGAGGTACACGGGGCTAAACCCGAAACGCTTACCTTCGTCATATTCAAGCATTGGAGTAGGACAAGGAGGAAATGTAATCGCAAACGACCAGTGATATTCATCTTCTGTCGAAAACAATTACCTAACAACGGATGTTTCACAGCACGATAACTGTATCTTACAACACGACAAACCGGTTTGACAGCACGTTGATTTTGTGTTAAGTATGTCTTGAGTAAGTCTTAAATAGGTCTGACAACACGTTATGTTCGTATCCTACAGACACCACGAGTCTAAGCGTCGAAAATGGAGCATATCTCTGTTGTTTAACCCAAGTTCCTGTACAAACCAGACGCAAACTGAAAACCACAAACGCCCAACTTTGAAGACACAAAACCCACAGCAAATTAAATATTTATCATATATGAAAAATGATTGTATGAAGGAAAAACACCTTTAAAATGTTGTAATACGGCGAACGGTTATGTTAAAGGAAGCCATTAACAATTAGAGGTAGAGATATCGACGTTTCTGGCAGTATTAGTATGAGTTAACAGTCTTTACATAGAAAACAGGAACAAGTATTTTGGATGCAGATTTGCTTGCCACAATAATCAGTTGTTGAAACTAAATGGTTGAAATGAAATGAAAATTTTTCCATACGAACGCATATTTCAAGTTTTTGTATTAATATTAATTATGCCTTGTCTAACAAAAAAACATTCATAAGCCATCCACATACAGCCTTAATAACACCAAATGGATGACGGATGGAGGAGTACATCCCACACACACATGACTTGTACGCTTATAAAACAGGTGCTTATAACTTCATGTAAATCGCGCTTTAATTAAAGGACGTAAAATCGCAAACTTCACCCATAAGTGAGCCTGTAAGAAGTGAGAACAGGAGTTCGTGAAGACAACAGAAAGAATGCGGCGGAAAATCTGAAAATTTTGTTACATTCTTTACAGAAAATATTTATTTTGCCTTATAACTCAGTTAGGGCGAGTTGCCCTATAAATTCGAGAACGCTTTTGCCTAAAAATTCGCCATCCCCCCACCCAAGCGTGTAGTTGGTGTGTCTTTAGGGTGCATGGTAATGTCTGCGAATAGGTCATTGTTGATAACTCAATTATTTTTGCTGGAACTTACACTTGAGCTGTTCCATCAATCTATCTGATGTAAATAATTCTTAGTTCGCGTCTTCTCGCTAGGAGACCATAGCATACCGTAGTATGCTTGTCATCTTTTGTCAGTTACTGAGCTGCAAGCGCTGTCACCTGAATCAGTGTCTTTTCATTACAGCCAATCCAAACGTTTTACAGCCAATCCAAACGTTTCATACTATGTATTTACTTCGTTTAGCCGTCTCAAACTACAACAATGCTTACGTTACAATTATAAATATGATGTATGTGTTCTTATTACAAAAAAATTCAACAAAAATGAAATTCAATGTTTAAAGTCGCAGGTTCCATGTATGATTCAAAAACTGATTTAAGAAACACGATGAGTTTTCCGGTTGTTGCTTATATCAAGTTAAAAAATTTCGCTCTTTTGTTCATGCTAATTTAAAAACTTTTTATTTTTTTCTACATCCAATATAGGCAAAACGCTTTTGAGATTACCGACCGCAGGCCAACTGAGGCAAAGAAGGTAATATTCGGTCATGCGCACAACAACTCCTTTTGCAGTTTTTCATTTTCTTTCTTGTAAATTGGGACATTTTAGTTTGTTTGAATTCTTCATTGCAAACAATGTGACGTCGCGATTCATAATGATTTTTCAAAAATTCATGGCAACTGCATGCAAAAAGGTGCTAATATACATAGTTTAAAGGATCTTTCCTGGTAGGAAGTATGTCGTATCATATATACAATTTAGTTAATTAATCATCCTAGCCCTAAGAAAAAAGTTTACTGTAAGCAGTTTTGCACATAAAAAACTCTTCAGAATCGCAGTAGCCATCAGCAAAACCCCCATCTTCCTTATATAACAACATGCAATTACCGTCTCGGCCGTAGTTAGGTTCACCTGACAAGAATCTCATGTGGGTGACAGGAGAACCGTCGTCCCAGACATAAACACCCTCTTCTGCAATGTCATTCATACCAATACGCATGTATGACGAATCTACAAAAATATGATAAATACACCAGGTGATTTGGAACATGATAAAAAGGACTGACACCAATTGTCAAATGGAAATCCATTTTAGAATCAAAACTACTAAATTCCTCATGAAATACAATTACTTTGTTTCGAAACTTCTGGTTTACTTATAATTTGCTTTACTAAACATGATTACTTAGAGTTTCAACACGTTTCATAAAGGAAAGTAAGAGAATTAAGCGCTTAAAGCAAAAAATGGATTTCTGTTTTCTAGCTAGTCCCATATCTTTTGTTCACGGTCATTTCGGCTAGCAATTTTCAAACAACATTGAACAATTTTAAGCACGCAGCACTGTAATATTTTTTGACTTGAATAATCGCACATGGCGGCATGACCTGATATAAGATGTTTGATGAAAGCTTATGCAATACTGACCTCCAGTTTCAAGAAGAAGAAACAGTTTTTGCAAGAATGTCTGTTCTTCCTCGCTCGAGATCGAGGCAAGACCGCCATTTTGTTCGTCGCAGTATTTCTGGGCACCGAAATGTGTATGTGCAATGCGGACATATTGGAAGTAGCTTTGATTGAATGCATACCATGGAGTCACTATACGAAGAAAGAAACGGCGGCTGTTGCAGGTTAAACGTATCGCAGAAAAGAAACTTAATATAGCATCGTCTACTTTTAATCTCAAAGATTTTTTGAAAATAAATTCATTTCATCTCTTGTTCAGCGTTAAAAATGATATGCAAATTAAAGCTAAACTGTGATGTCATCTACTCATAAGTAAAAGCATCGTATGAAAAAATATATAAAAGAGACGCATAATCTTTGTTTGAGTATAACTTTTTCGCTATCATTTGTCTGGTATAAAGACAGGAGGACAATATACCAACCCATCTGTGTCATACATTATTGATCGGTTGTGCATCTTTTAAGAAAACCAAACTTAAAATTAGTTTGTTTCGCCGGAAAAATGCCGCATGCATAACTTGCAAGAAAAAGCTGATACTGAAATAAAAACAATCACTGCATGATATAGTGCAGCAAGCTCCAGATCTACGACCTTAATGCGCATAAATTGCCTAGCATTCATTCTCGTTTTGCAATTCAGACGACGATGTGACTAAACCACCTTGATCGCACAACTTCAGCTCTATTACTTTACCATTGCCACAAGACTCGCCGTTGTTACTGCACAGCTTTTTTGCCTAAAAATAATCAGAAACATGTCATATTTCAGAAATATATAGAAGACTAAATATGGGACGAGTTGAAACGGTCAGATGAATTCTCGTAAATTATCGTTGGGCCATACATAAGCTCCCTGCGATCACGTTTGATAAGAGCTAGTGTTGATGATATTGATGTTGTCTGATGATGATGATGATGATGATGATGATGATGATGATGATGATGATGATGATGATGATGATGATGATGATGATGATGATGATGATGATGATGATGATGATGATGATGATGATGATGATGATGATGATAATGATGATGATGATGATGATGATGATGATGATGATGATGATGATGATGATGATGATGATGATGATGATGATGATGATGATGATGATGATGATGATCATGATGATGATGATGATGATCATGATGATGATAATCATGATGACGATAGCGATGACGACGATAATGGATCCGGCCCTTAACCGGAAAATTTTAATAGTTACTGGCTTAATGTCACCATTTTCGGTCGTCATAGTTGCATTTATACCAAAACACATAATATGCCGCGATTTATTTTGAGTTATTACCAGTTATTAGTAATCGCACCAGAGCACCTGCACCCCAAGGATTCTTTAGTTGCCTCCTCTCTATCCCACCAAAAATCAAAACATTTTAATTCCTTGAAACAACGAAAAATATTTAATTCGTATACTCACCTTCAAGTCATAATATTCTCCGGCTCCGTGCTGTACAAACTGCTCGCGGACGCCGTCTTCTTTGCGCCCGCTGTTTAACTGGCACACGGGCCGTCCGTTAGGGTTCGTCAGGATATTCAGCGATAGACAGTTTGCACTGATAATACATCTCTTCTTGCATTCCATCACGTCGCCAACTTCGAACTCGCCCAAAAGAAATCCACGCAGAATATAACCAACAGATCTTGAGAACGAAGAAGAAGTACACGAGGCAAAATCCGAGATGCTTGCCATCGTCACAGTCGAGCATTGAAGTAGAACAAGGAGAAGATATAATCGTGAACGACCAGTGAAATTCATTTTCTGTTGAAAACGATTACCTAACAACGAATGTTTCACAGTATGTCTTAAGTAATCCTTAAGTAAGTTTCAAAACAAGTGCGCTATGTTCAGTCACATCCTACTGACACCACGAGTCTGTGTTGTCGAGCTAAGGGTGGAAATAGAACATCCGTCTGTTAACAGTGGTTTTTCACCAAGGTTACTGTACAAGCCACACGCAAACTGAAAACCACAAACGCCCAATTTTGAAGATGCAAAAGCCACAGCAAATATTTACAGTATAGTACAGTACGAAAAATGTATAGAGTTTACGAAGGAAAAATGTTGTGATACATTGAACGATTATGTTAAAAGACGCCATTAAATATTGAAGGTAGAAAGATATCAAAATTTTTGGTTTATTAGTGAGAGTTTAGTAGTGTTTAGCCAGGAAACGGGAGCAGGTACTTTCTACTGTGCGGTTTTATAATTATTGTTAAAACTACATGTCAAAGCAATACAACTAAACGACATGCATTTTCCTATATACACAAATACATATTTAATTTTTGAGATTTTAAGCTGGCAGCTGTATCACGCGAACTAACTAGAATAGCTACAATCCTGGCAAAAATTATGTGGACAGTAAGCTTTCTAAAGACAGCCTCACATCTGCTGGGTGCTGATCTCCACTCTGATTCCTCCCCCCTTTTCAATGTTGTTTTTGACATCGTCAACAAACAGTTTTCGTGATTTTCAACATTGATTACTGGGAGCCGGGGGGGGGGGGATTTTTAGCGAAGTTACACTGAACAAAATGCATGTGAACCGCATGTGCTGTCCATAATAATTTTTGCCAGGACTGCAGTTTGTACATGTATATAAATTTTACCCTTTTCGATAATAGCAGAAGAATGCTTAGAAATCTGTTACCTTGGCAAACATAAGTGAAGCTATGCATTTTAATTGTGTGTGTGTGGTGTGAGGAAGGGGTGAATATTAACTATTTCTTTTGAAATCAACCTGATTCCTCCCCCCAATTTTCTGGTAGGGTTTATGCGCATGCTATGTTATATTTATGGTGTATTTTAATAATTTAATTTTATATCAATGGTTAGAGGACTGTCCCTAAACGGAAACTTCGGAGCAGGGAAAAGCTATCGTCCCTTCTTATTTGCACTGATGAAATTGCTTATTTCTGGACAAGGCGCTCCTGGTCCTTTAAAAATGTCTAAACTTATTTCTGGCTAGGTTACTTGTTGTTACCAGTGGTTCTTATCCAATATCCATCAGCAGGACTACAAATTAAGATCTTGCAATCAGGCTGAAAATAAATGCCCAAGTTGCAGGAAATCACTTTTCCTGGGGTTCTTGTTGCCAAAATCGATGCCCAAATCACAGGAAATTAAATCAGTTTTTGCGAATACAAGGTAATCACAAGTCACCCGTTTTCTCGGTAAGAGGAATGTTTTTTGGAAGTTTTTGTAGTAGTAATGTATCCAAAAAAGTCCACTCGTAACCAAAGGCTTAATTATATAGCCCTTACAGACAAGCAAGGTTTCTATGACAAGTTTTCGTGTGACAGGTTTTATTCGTTCGTCTGTACGCACTAATTTGCCAACTTTTTTATGACAAGTACACTTATTTTAAAACTAGCATGCCAGCTTTTCAACAAGTTCACTTATGAGCTGTCCCATAGAAAAAATTGCACTAAAAAGCAAAAACGTGTTCGTCCGTACGGTCAACAAAGGAGACTTGTCAAAGTAAATTGAGCCCAATAGTATGTTGGCCAGCAGTCTGTACACGTAGTCATGTACCGACGAACAAATTAAATTAGACTTGTCTAATACCATTTTGATACCACTGACAAGTATTATGCATGATGTATTAGGTCATAGATGACATATTGCGTCACGAACCATCCGTCTCCAACATATGGTCTCCAATAAAGTGGAAACAAACCTCGATGAAATTTGTTACTTCTCTTTTTACCATAGATATTAGAAAAAGGGATGGATTGGCAACTCTTTTGTTATCTATATTTTATCTTCAGTTGAGCACACCGGAAGCGAACATTGCCCAACTCGTATGGTAATTATGCTCATATATAACTCAATTTCTTTTATGTGCATAATTACCATAGCAAGTTGTGCAATGTTTGTTTCCGGTTTATTCAAAATAACTGAACCGGCGAAGATCGTGCATAGTATAGAATAGCGTTGCCAATCCATTCCCCTTTCTAATATCTATGTTTTTACGGTGTTAGCATTAGTTTCCATCTGCCAAATTGACATGACGTCATTCTATCCAATGACATGCATGACATGACAAGATATTCAATGACATGACGTCATTCATACGGATTTCAACGAACTGTGGAACGCCTCAAAATAATCGTCTGTCTATTTGAAGCTAAATGTGCACGACACCACCCACTTCGATTCATGTTTTGTAATATTTATTTTTGTGTTTTTCCATGTAAACACACAAAACAATGAACCTAAGCCAGAAAGGGCATTCGCATCACTTTTCCACGTTTGCTGAACATCCATACTCGACTTTAAAATTCAGATCTACGCACTGCTGTTGCTATTTTTGATGACCCACAGCAAAGAATCTCGCACTTTGTGTGTTCGAAGTGGGCGAAGTCATGTACATTTAGCTTCAATTGCAAAAAGACATAAATATTCAGTGAGGCGTGCCACAGTTGAAATCAGTAGTAATTTGTTGCTGACTAGTCGCCGTTCTTATTGAGTGTATACTGACTAAATGTCATACTGATCGTTCACATTGCACGTGATTTTTTAGATTTACTTCGTCACAGTGATTCTGGGAAAATATCCCATGACGGTGCCCGAATATATATCTCCGAGAAACTTTGTGCTTCGTACTATAAATAAAGTAACTTACGCAATGTGAACAGCCAACCAATCACATGTTGGACTTTTGGCACGTGATTAGTAATACAAAAGCTGGGTGAGCACATGCTTGGCCTGCAATGAGCCGAGGTTTTCAACGATAAGGAAGAGATTTCAAGGTTTTGTCGAAATACTCAAAGAAATCCGTAAAAAATGGCCAAATCTCCAGCTATCGGTATTGATTTAGGAACAACGTACTCCTGTGTTGGAGTGTTTCAACACGGCAAGGTTGAAATCATCGCAAACGACCAGGGAAACCGAACAACGCCAAGCTATGTCGCCTTCACAGACTCGGAGCGACTTATCGGTGACGCGGCAAAGAACCAAGTCGCTATGAATCCTTCCAACACCGTCTTTGGTAAGCATTTTAGTCGTATGGTGTAATTTGAAGTAGTTAGAATCGTTTTGGCTGTCTAGGGTCAATGAAAATGTATATATTTTGTCGAAAGAATAGGTTTCATTTTTACTTTGACACTTCCGTACAAGTTGTGGGACGATATATTGCTGATGAAAGTACGATATAATTTTCCCATTGTTAATAGTACAAGCTTTTGCTGTTGTAAAAACTTTAGTATATTTGATCGATACGAGTATTTCTTGGGCTGAAAGTAAGTTTTATGGCATAAAACACCGCCTATTTCACAACCTGCTTCGTGGACCGGCATGGCAAGCCATAGTCGCTTTATATGGATATCGACCAGCTGTTAAATTGTACAGCTATTCACCAGTTGGTTTTATCATACAATTGCGTGTAAATTAGGCTGTGTGAGTTGGCGAATATGAGGCAGAAATCACTTAGGGCAAACGAAAATTTTGAGCTAAATTTGCGAGGGAAAATACCGACCTCGTGGTCAAGTAGCTTCATTTGGAAAGGATGTGATAGCATGTGATGCAATAACCGGACCCATGTTGCCTTCGAAGAAATTGCCAGCGCTTTCTTGTCTGTTCTTGAATAGTTGAAATATTTGTACTTCCTTCTCAAAGTGAAACTAAGATATCGAGATTATGGACCTTCAAAGGAATTCAAGAAAATGAAAATATGTATCAAACATTCCCACTGTAAAAATTTTTTTCATGCCTTCTTGCTTTCAACGTGAATCGAAAGCAATGCGGAAAGCACATTTCCTTTTTGTTAAAAGTGAAACTAAGATATTGAAATTTAAGACCCCCAATGGAATTCCAGGGAAATTAAAGATGTTTTGAAACTGAAAGACAAACTGCAATGAACGAATTAACCAAATTTTGCTTATGCTTCAATGATGCCCAATAAACAGTCATGAAATAGACTTTTTCAACTGAATACCAAACCCTACCCTAACCACCAGCAATGCATGATTTAATATGATAAAATTTTAGCCCAAATTTCCTGACTAGGCTGTTCTAATCTCTTTGCAAATTTCTGGTGAAGCAATTATAGAATACCCTGCCAAGTTAAAAAGCTTGTTTCATTTATACCCCAAGCTTCAATACTTTCCCTATAATTATAGGTATAGGTATAATTATAGAAACCTGACAAGAGGTGTGATATACTTGGCTACTGGCTATACTTGGCTACATGACTTGGCTGCATGCTGGCTACATGCTGGCTACAAATAAGCTTGTTATGTATTTTACATGTGTTAGCCTCGTTCTTTAAAAAATACCCTGTCAAAGTGTAGCTATGTAGGGAAAGTAATGAAGCAAAAATGAAGCAAGCTTGGCAGGTTTACTTAGCAGGGCATTCTATAATTGCTCTGGCAAAGATATAAATAACAAGCCTATTTTCTAGCTAACTTCCCATCTCTCTATAGGTTTTGTGCTAAAATAAAATGGGGTCAGTAGGTTGGGATTTTATTATATGAATTTTTTACAAATATTCTTCTATTGAGACAGAAAAATATTATTGAGACAGTTTTCTGCTAATCAATAATAATATGCACTCTAGGTTTCTAAATAGTTAATGTAAATATAGTTTTAGTATAACAGTTGTAATTAATCATTATCTTAATGTTATATTATGTTCTTGTAACTACTGTAGTATATTGATTCTGAAAAGCCCCTTCTTGGGGATGATCAATTATATATTCATTCATTCATTAAAAACCTATCCATGCTATTCCCTCCAAAAATTCCCTGGTTTAATTTTTTTGCATGTATTTAAAACAAAATTTACAAAAGTAAGGTCTTCTTAAGTTGCATAATAGCTACGATCAGGAACAGAACTAAACACATTTAGGCCTCACAATAAAACACATGACTTCTCTGTGAGTTAATATGTATTTAATGCTTTTTATATTTTAATTATAAAATTTGCCATATAAGATGCATTCTCTGTTATATTAATTGGTTAAATCTATTTAGAATGTCAAATTCCCTATTTAAAATCCTCACACATTTATGTCAATCTTAATTTCAACTTGGTTAAAATTTTAATGTTTCTTTGTAAGCTCGGAAAATTTGTTGCAAAGTTTCGATGTTTGTTTTGAAGTTTGTTCCAACATGTATATATTATGTGCCAGCTTTGGAAATTAGGATGGCAATCAAATTGTTCAATCATATTGTGCATATTTGGAATGAGGTTGAGAATGAACTTCAGAACATTGTAAAATATTTTGAACATTCTAAGTATTCCAATATATTAACTGCCACATTGGTTTTTGTGAACAATTGCAATTACCACACATTGATTGTCTTCTTGTGGCAAAATTTACATCTTGTCAGCAGATGACATCATGTTGATGTAGGCAGTATACAAGGTCAACGTCAGATCACCCCTGATGAAGAAACTAGACTGGAGTGTTGAAACGTTGGTTGTGCTTGCAATCATTATGGGGTGATTGGTTTCGTTAACTAAATCCAGTGTGGCAGTTAATATTGTGGATTTTATATCTGGTTGTGATATAGTCACAAGTTTCAGTTCATTGAAATTGAGAGCAAGAACATTGCTTTTTAAATATTGAGTTTTCATCAGTGTTGCCACTATTAAATGCCTATGCACGCAGGCACTTGTATTGCATCATTACTCTAAAAAGGTGGTCTACACAAGGTCCAAACTCCGGATTTCCAGTTCCACCTGGTTATGGCTAAAAAACTCTGGCTCTGGCTTTATGTTTGTTAATTTTGTTTACTCTTTAAACAATTATTATGAAAACTGGGAATGCATTAAAATGTACTAGGGTAATAACACTAATAGTATGTTCCATATATTTTGTTGCATCCATATTTTCTGTATTGTTTTGGAGTTCAGACTGTGTAATGTTTATGAGTAAAAGCTTGCAAGAAACTCTGGTTCCAGCCAGGCAAAAACTGCTGGAGCTCCGGCAGGTCTCTGGTGCACAGCCACACGTGGTCTTGTATAAGAGCTAATGTCATACAGCCTAGCTATAGAAATTATGCTATAAGGACATGCATAGTATGTTTGTGGCAAAAGTGCAAATTGTTTCATTTTATTTTGCTAAACTTTTGTAAATGGGTTGTTCCGTAAAAGATTCATACCTCTCCCACAGAGAAAATTTCTGCCATCAAGACAGGGATGTACCACAAGAAATTCTTGAACCTCTGTGGGATTTCTAGAGAGGGATTTTCATTAAATCCATCAATCGTGACGACCAATGCTGTGGCCAAAGTCGTGGGCGCTTATGAGAAACTTATATTTAAAAAGTAGTGACGTAGTGCTCTAAAATCAGTTGCTCTCAATGTATTATGTGCCTTGTCAGCTTGTCAAAAGGTTAGCATCAATAATGGCATAATTACTATTATGCATACTGTTAACTGGCTACTAATGTGATCCATCCACTATTTTTATTTAGATGCAAAGCGTCTTATTGGACGAAAATTTGATGATGCTGAAGTTCAGGCTGACATGAAACACTGGCCATTTAATGTTAGAAACGAAGGAACAAGACCAAAAGTTGAAGTTGAATACAAGGGAGAGACGAAACGGTTCTTCCCAGAAGAGGTTGGTAATTACATATCCTGTGCTTAATTGTATTCCATCATTGTGCAGGATGTCAGGCAGATTAAAAAATGAGGAATTCACTGACATTGTCAAATTTTCAATACATGAACATGAGCAAATGGTTCTCACTTTCTTTGAGCAATTGAGTTTTACAAAGCTAAGAAATTTCATAACTTTAATAATCATACTGTACTATATATTATATTATATTACACTGTCTTCATAATTTATTGGTAATGTTATGATTGGTATATTTTGATTGGGAAATTCCTCACTAAATGTGATTGTGACAACAGCATTCAACTAATAAACAAAATATTAAAAAGGATAATAAAAAAGTTTGAATAAATGACGTGAAGCCCTGCAAAAGGTAACTGAATTATATCATGCTATTATGAGATGATGCCTGCTTGTGTGTTGTATTACTGTGCATAATAACATGTAACTTTCAACCAATGATAATTCAGAATGAATGCTCATTGTATACCATTAAAGTTTTGGGTGTACATGGTAAACATGGGAACATTGTGACTCAATCTACACAACTTAGTCTGCCAAAGCCTATTTTCTGTCTACTTAGTTTCAATGTGATTACTTTGACAGAAATTGAACTTTTCCAGTTACCAATTATGTTGCTGAATTCCTTTCTTTGCTTTTTGCAACACAAACAGACAGGTTTAAAACAGCTGAATGAGTAAGAAATACTATGAATTTGAATCCCACTTAATTGAAAAGAGCCTGGTATGCTTTAATAAAACATGAGATAATTGTGATCAATTGGAGTTTTGTGTATACACTGCCTGCTATAGTTGTCTGGCTTTGACAATGTAATAAACCCTATGTAATAAACAATATATTATGAAAATATGAATTATATATCATTCATTTACTATCTTATTTTTTTGTCAGAAGATCACTTTATAGGCCGGTTTACACGATGCGACATGTCGCATGCGATTCTGATTTTGGTGTATGGGATTGAGTAAATGTTTGTGTAAAGATGTCACACTTTGGTGTAGGCTGTAGCTAATAAGCAGAAATAATGGCTTCGGCAGTCGTTTTCATACGCCAGAATGACAATCGCATGCGACATGTCGCATCGTGTAAACGCGCCTTATGTAGTCATTCATTGCTTAATTATTTGTAGATCTCTTCAATGGTTTTGACCAAAATGAAGGAAACAGCTGAAGCTTACCTTGGCAAGAAAGTGACAGATGCTGTCATTACTGTTCCTGCCTACTTCAATGACTCACAACGTCAAGCCACCAAAGATGCAGGTATGATATATTGTGGTTCTTTAACCCAAATTTGACCCATTGTAGTGCCAACTGCTAAGTGGAATTTGCGTGAGGGAAGTTTGATATCAAGCAAGGTATCTGTAGAGGGACATTTGGAGTTAACAATCAGGAAATGGGGTTGTATTGTCTGGCTTTTCAACTTGGCAATGTGCTTCAGTTTTCTGGTTGTATATTTCTAGACATAAATTTCGTAGACTTTGTTACAACTTTAGGCAATTTGAAAGATTTATGTTAAATGTAAATCACTATGTATAAGTACTTCTAATTGATAAACCAGTTATTAGTGGGTTCCTAATTATGAAGTCAAAGAGTATTTAAGTTCTCGCAACTATTTTTGATTTAAAGGTGTTAATAAAATGAATTGTAAACTAAGTCTGATATCTACAATGATTTTTAATCTATAGGCAAAGCCTTGACAAATCGACTTTGTTTTGGCAGTTAGACGGGGGGAGGGGGATACCTAAGATATGCCATTGTAATTAAATATTCAAACAAAGTGAAGTGCCTTAAATTGTTAGGACGTAAGCCAAAGTTCTTTCTCTCAGTGACAACAATGTCATAGCTTGATACGTCGTGTACAAGTTGATCTAATTCATATTTTTTTGCAGGTGTGATTGCTGGCCTCAATGTTCTTCGAATCATCAACGAGCCCACAGCAGCTGCTATCGCGTACGGCTTGGACAAGAAGGTGAGTGCGGAAAGAAATGTCTTGATCTTTGATCTGGGTGGTGGAACGTTCGATGTATCCGTCCTCGCTATTGAAGATGGCATTTTTGAAGTGAAGTCTACGGCTGGTGACACTCATCTTGGTGGCGAAGATTTCGATCAGTACATGGTTGATCATTTCGTCAAAGAATTCAAGAGGAAACACAAGAAGGACATTACTGGAAACAAACGTGCCATGAGGCGGCTGCGTACGTCGTGCGAGAGAGCCAAGAGAACATTGTCTTCGAGCACTCAAGCAAATGTGGAAATTGATTCTCTCTTCGAAGGAATCGATTTCTACACTAGCATTACCCGTGCTAGGTTCGAGGAGATCTGTGGTGAGAAATTCCGCAGTACTTTGATACCTGTGGAAAAGTCTCTAAAAGATGCAGGACTTGATAAAGGAGCGATCCACGAGGTTGTTCTGGTTGGCGGCTCCACTCGTATCCCTAGGATTCAGAAATTGTTGCAAGAATTTCTCAACGGCAAGGAGCTGAACAAGTCGATCAACCCTGACGAGGCTGTCGCGTACGGTGCTGCCGTTCAGGCTGCCATATTGTCTGGTGATACGAGTGATGATGTCAAAGACCTCCTGCTTATTGATGTCACGCCGTTGTCTCTTGGTCTTGAAACAGCTGGTGGAGTTATGACTGCAATCATTACCAGGAATACAACGATTCCAACCAAGAAAACTCAAACATTCACCACGTACTCTGATAATCAACCAGGTTTGTCGTGCGTTCATGATGTATCTGATTTGTTTACACATCATCTTTAAAACATAATCATACTTAGCAGATATTACATTGACAAATTTTAACTGTTTTTTTTTATAAGGTGTGCTTATCCAGGTATTCGAAGGTGAACGTTCGATGACAGCAGACAATAACCTTCTCGGAAAGTTTGAGCTCTCTGGAATTCCACCCGCTCCTCGTGGTGTGCCGCAGATTGATGTCACGTTCGACATCGATGCTAACGGCATCCTCAATGTCAGCGCTGTGGAGAAGAGTACTGGTAAGGAGAACAAGATCACGATCACAAACGACAAGGGAAGATTGAGCAAGGACGATATTGACAGAATGGTTTCCGAAGCCGAGAAGTACAAGGCTGAAGATGAGAAGCAGAAAGACCGTGTCCAAGCCAAGAATGGTTTGGAAAGTTATGCTTATCAAATGAAGCAAACGATGGAAGATGAGAAACTGAAGGACAAGATTAGTGAGGAGGATAAAAAGCTGGTTTTGGACAAGTGCAACGAAGTCATCAGCTGGTTGGACTCTAATCAAACCGCAGAGAAAGAGGAGTACGAGTTTCAGCAGAAAGAATTAGAAAAAGTTTACAATCCCATCATCACCAAGGTTTACCAAGCTGCCGGTGGTGCACCCGGCGGTATGCCTGGTGGTATGCCTGGTGGAATGCCTGGTGGATTCCCTGGAGCTGGTGCTACCGATGGTGCCCCACCTACACAACAATCTCAAGGTCCAACCATTGAGGAAGTCGATTAAACAAACGATTTATTAACTCCATTCGCTTAAAAACTGTTTGTTGGACTTGCTTTCAAAGTTGATAGCGATGTATTTGTTAAACTTGTTCAATTCAATTACGTTCCTAGAAACCCTTTTTTTTTTTTATAACTTTTTGCTTAGAAATAACATTAGAGAACTTATTATCTACAAAGTAATTTCCGAGCGTACAAAGAATTCAAATTTTCCCACAAAAACTACCCTATATGAGCCCGCGTGATATTTAAAGATTCATCGTCTCAGAAATAGTTAAAAAACCTTATGATACTGCTAGCCTCTGTTATATATGTTCGTGTTTCCCCTGTAAGTTCGCATTGTAGACTTTAAGCTCTCTAATAAGCATGTTGCTTGTAAGTTCTTCAACTCGCAAAAGTAAGACTGCTTTGATTTTGATATTTTAGTTTTGCTAGTTTTACTTTGCCATCTGATTGTTATTTGCTTAATAGAAGTTGGGAAGAAAAGCTATCATGAATAAACAATTATCAGTTACTTTTTGTACTGTTCGAATACAATATCAATCGCAGAATTTAAGATGGTGGCCAGAAAGGCCAGTGCCACATGGTGCTAAATAATGCAGTGATCTGCCAGAGCAATATAGAATTTACTTTGTAGAACCTGTATGATGTGTAGCACCTGCCAGGATACAAATTCCATATCCATCTTCAATTGTTTTTGAGTTCCCAAAGCGAACTCGAACAGTTCAAGATAGTGTGTACACTATCTTACAGTCAGTTTTGCGCATCGGTTCTCCTCGTTACAAAGTCAAAGGGATACTCCGAACCAGGGGTAAGAAGTGGTGAGATTGTAAGAATAGCAAACGAAAACAGTGTCATACTCGGTTACCATGTATGTTTTACAAATGTAAAAACCCCGTTTGCTACATACTGTAGTCCATACCTTGTGCCACTGTTATCCGGTACGTCCCGTGAAGCAAAAACCACTCGCTTTGTTGGTGATACGAAAAGTAATCCGGTATGTGCCGTACCGAGAAAGTCAAGTGTATAGCCCACTTTCCACTGTTTCGCTACAATACGGTTGAAGTGGGAAACGGGCTTAAACAACAAGTTCGGCACGCTCCGGTGTTACACTTTTGAATAACTCTATTAGAGAACAACAGGATTTTTACTATGCTAAATAGAAAAACAGCGGGCGAGACGGCTAGTGTAAACACTGCTTTTTTTCCGCAGGTGCAAAAATTAATCCGGTAAGAAAGTAATCCGGTATAATGTAACAGGGGTCTGTAACTGAACTGTACACCATCTTTAACAGAATGTGTACATATAATTCACGTCTCCAAATCAGGTCTTTTGCAACTAGTGCATTTAAACGAGTGCGCAATCTCAGATCACAAACGCAAACATCTTGCAAAAGAAAGACAGTTTCACCGTCGATTGTTGTTTTTAATATCATTCAACTGAGCAAAACTCGATTCATTTTAAACGCGATTTACAATATCTACACACTCGACACCAAGTAAACGAGCCACAAAATTTTCAACATATTCAAAAGAAGTCCTCTCTGTAATCCTGCAACTCTCGGCTCTCTTTTGGCATTTCTTGACGATCTCTTGACTCTGCAGATCGTGGCGAATCTACAAAAAACATTTAAACTGTAGTTGTATTTTTAGTCTAAAACGACTGGACAAACTACACGCGTAAAAACGCACAACCTGTTCAGGGTTGATGAAAACAGCCTTGAACAATGTTTTGCTGCCCACATTGTTCAATGTTGTCAACAATATTGTTCAGCATTGTTACACCTGATCGCAGGCTAGTTCAGACTCAACAATGCTGAACAATATTGTTGACAACATTGAACAATGTGGGCAGCACAACATTGTTCAAGGCTGTTTTCATCAGCCCTGAACAGGTTGTGCGTTTTTTGCCGTGTAACCCAGTGGGCAGTTCATTGGCGTGTGGGCGGTCAGTGGCGGATTTACATACCAAGAAGAGTAACCTTGTTTGTTGGCCCACTAGGCGGGGGGGGGGCATAAAATTGTTCAACCCACTCATCTAACTTATGTTGCGCATTTAAGACAGCACCAAAATATACGATCGTGAATAGTACGTGGTTTGCCTGACAGTGTGATCATAAACCATACATGCAAATTTCTTTACCAACGCTACTTAAATTTGGTCGGACCCCGCCCTTCTTTTCTTCGTTGCAATTATTTAAAGCAGGGAGTGTCCAAGGGGATCTGGTTAATATGCACCAGATTTGGCAACTTTCCCCCAACTCTGGATCCACCAAACTGAACTTACCAAACCTGGAACAAAGTCCATTTGTACAAAGCTCGTTAATTTAAAGACTAAATTGATAAACATTCAGTCGCAGGTAAACAATGTCAACGTTGAAACAATGATAGAGTGCTTACCACGAGACCACATTGTGCCATCTCCTCTATCATTATTATACTGCCTCCTGGCGTAGGACACATGCAGTATAACATCTCCAACTTTTTCGCCATTCATCTACAGGTAGAACGAAAATCAAACCCTGACATGACGCTTTGAACATGCACGTTTAATTTGGTGCAAAAACATGGTAGTACATTGATACAACAATAAGTGCAGTATATAAGTATTCGGGCCAGATCATGTATTCTTTACAAATTTATTGTAAAGCCTCGCCGGTCTCGGTATCTCAATGTTAAATACTCAAATACTTTTTGGTTGGAGAGAATGTCGGGAGCTTTTGTTTCTCGTGCGACATGTTGTCATTGTCAAGAATGGGTTGCACAATGTTCTTTATCGATCGATATTCTGACTCCTGAAGGCTACAGCCCCCTTTACATTACCTCCTTGATGGCTTTTTCAGCCTCGTCCCAGCTCTTGTAGGTGACGAAACCAAACCTGAAAAATATATACGTATTTTAGAACAAAAATAATAAATATAATTGAGATACAAAGACGCGAAAGGCAGGCGAGAGTGTTGTATATCTGATAAAACACGAACTGTGAGTGTTTTAAATAGCTTAAAAAACGACCCATTTTACAACTATCTTAAAGGTTTATTGACGAAGAAATTTGCAATATCAATGCAAAAGTTTTGTGAAAATCTACTTGTGTTTTAAGTCATCATCTTTCGTACAAGCGACCGGCTCAGGTTTTTATACACTATCCTACCTGTTTCTTTCAAAACGAACATCAGTTACAGTACCTACAAATACGGGTCACTTGAATTAGGATTCGGTGTTCAATGTGACAAGATCAGTACGAAACTATACAGTACATCAATTCATCAAGCACAATATGTCAACTAAATAATCTTACCAAACTTATTGAATTTAGTCCTTACGATCTGCTCCGTAAGACCAAAACCTTTAATAAAGATTGTGTTTCCCTAAAACAACATATCCTATTTACAAGATTTTTTCAACTGACGCAGAAAGGCATAAAAAGTAAAGACACCAGGGATACTTAACTCGCAAGAGATAAAAAATTATTTTAACTTTTTTTTAATTTGGGTTTTACCAGTTATTGAACATTTTTAAGCACTTCCTATAACTTTGCATTTAAAGACTTCAAGTTGCATCAAGCTGGTTGGCTTCATCAAATTTCATTTCACAGACTTGCTGCAAGTTGCTGAATTAACTTGCATCAAACCTGTTGTTTGCTACGTTCATGCTGGAGGAACGCAACCTAAAACGTGCTTGAATGGCCCAAAAGAAGGCAATATGCCCGCAAAACACTAATCGCGCTTCAACTTGTGCGTTTCGCTCTGCGTATCTTGATGAGATGTTTCTGAGGAATGTATTTGTTAGATTTACTTTGCTGCAAACAAGTGTAAAACATACTTTTCTCGGTTCTCTATATCCTCCGTGGGGTTGTTCTTTGTATTCTTGGATTCCATTTGAATCTGCAGAAAGGTACCAAAAAAACAGTTATACATTACACAAATGGTGCACCTGATAGAAAATAAGGCAACTTGGCCAATATGCTTTAACTAAATGCCTGATTTAAAGAAGCAAGTAAAAACGAGTTTTTCTTTCATGTTCAGATCAACTACAGTGCTCGTCAATATCAAAATGTTACAATATTGCAGCTCAAAAAAGGGCCACCCAGAGTAGTACGCAAAGGGAGCAATCTGCCCTGGGCCCCAGAGCCCAGGCTTGTGGGGTAACATAACTAACGCTGTACAAATGATTTAAAGCAAGTACCTTTATGTTGAGGGGTAGGGGGGCAAACTGAAAATTTTTTCCCTGGGTCTTTATAAACTTGTCTGGACAGCACTGAGCTCAAACCTTGAACCCTAATGACTTACCATTGGAATTGTCCCGACTTTCCCTGCTCTTAACAAAGCTATAAACAAGAAATAATGTATTAGTTACTGAATAAACTTATAATGACACTTTGAAAGTGTTATACCATCCTAATTTCACAGGGGCAAATGCTGCATGCCCCCCCCCTGAAAATTTTGAAATGTAAAACACTGTAATATAAACATGTCCACTTATTCTACTTACTTGCTACTGTACAGTTCTTTCATTGCTGCAAAATCTGGCTGTGGCTACTCAAAAAAATACAAATTTTATTTTACTAACCTTTCCACGAGGGAAGGGTCTGTTCAATAACAGGTTGCAACAAATTACTGGTATTTCATTTCAAGCAATTAAATTTCGCAAATTAACAAATTACCAGTCAAAGCAGGTTGAATACATGTGCGACCAAGTTTTATTTAGTACTAACCTTTCTTTCTACAGGAGCTACTGATTCTTGATCAGATAGGCTGTCCTAAAATGTTATCAATTTCAAACATAGCTGCAATCACATGATTTTAAAATCCTAAATCACAAGGGCAACTAAATGCCCTGGCCTCCCTACATATAAAACAAGGAAAAATGCATAATTTTGCTCTTGTAACAAAATGTTTTTTAGGGGAAATATAATTCAAGTAGAAGATGAAAACACAAGGCTTTTCATCATACTAATAAAGGACTGTCAGTAACTTATTAATCAGGGCTCAAAATAGCATTCTACTGATGTTAGGACATCCAGTTGTCATGAACAGCCAGTTTGTCCAGTAATTTGTCAAATGCCTGAGTGGTCAAATTCAATCACATGACACAGAACACAACTGCAGAAAACTTTTACATCTCATATGATGCCTCATGCACTGTGCTTCACTTGAGTGACACATAATTGGATTTTGTGATTAGCTTTTGACACGAAAATTTGGTCAGTCATCGACCAGCCGATCGTCACTATATACTGTACCATTTACTGTACCTTTGCTGCTTTCTTTTCTGATGTCCTGGCTCTCTTAAATTCTCTGTTTACTGATGTTTTAGATATTTTCACACACTGCAGGAACAATGAGGTTAAAATTTATTATACAATGAATATATAATGTTATGTGCACATGAATAGATATACAGTAATTTGCCTGGATTGCTGTTTAGATCGAGGATGTAGCTCAGAACATTCATAGGAAAGAGGGGGAAGGGGGGGGGGTGGTAGCTTTGCAGGAAGTAATAATTATGATAGCCAAGGAGTCTGAATTGCGCATTGCCATATAGCCATATCAGTGACGACGTGATCTTAATTAATATTTGATGAGATAAAATGGCTTGAAAGTCCATCTATATGGATGTTCATCCAAAAACCACGGCCAGCCGACAATTTAAGAAAATATAAAAAGAAACAAATTCCGAAAAATAAAGTCATCTTGCAATTCAAGATTTGAATAAAAACAAGACAAACAATTGAAACTGTAAATTTTTGACTTTATTTCAAAGTCATCGTTTGTTTCAATTGTTTGTCTTGTTTTTATTCAAATCTTGAATCGCAAGATGATTTCTTTTTTTGGAATTTGTTTCTTTCTATATGGATGTGCTACACCGTTTCTATGTCATTATTATGTTCTGTTTGGTGTCACATCGTTTCTGCTGAACCTCCCTTTCTACAAAATGACGGAGTCACACCTGGCTACATCTCTGAGTCAGATTTCTTAAGTCTTACCCCAGATGCTACCAACATCTCTGCTTTCCTTTTGGCATCTTCTGGAGTAATACTTGCAGTTGGAACCAATTCTAATAAAATAACGTTATTACACATAAGAGCAATAAAAATTGATATCATGTTTCTCGTCAGCCAAATTCATTGATATAGGATTTTTTATTACATGCATTAATCATTTTTTGCTAGTAATCATATTTTGCATGGTAATTTATCAAATCCAAATAAAATAGAAAAAATGTGAGGAAACTGTCAAGCGACAGCCAAATTAGATGCAGGTGGAGACGAAAAACATAATATCAATTTTCATTGGCCTAATTCTTGGGTTCTCAAAAAAATTATGTGTATTTAGTGAAACCACTAGCTACCTACCTGTACAGACATGGACATAACTTGTAATACTCTGAATCTATATATTTGCATCAGACAAGCTGAAAATATGCTTGCCAGGGATGTGGATATAAAATTAGAGCAACTGTATAGACATCTGGTGAGCCATTTTGCTCATGTTACGACAGTCAAGACAAGTGAGTCAATGAGTCAACAAATACCTCGTTTCACAACTGGTTTTATTTTAGTTTCGGCTTTTTCTTTTAACTTTTGCAGCAACTTTTTCTGCCAGATAAATTAAAAAGATAAGTATCTAGTAATAGGCTTTATACACAGTACAGTGATTTTATGACAAGATTAATAGATTAAATTGCTCGCAGTTTTTAAAATTTAGATTTTAAAACTATCCCAGACTGCAGGGTATGGCAGTTTTCGACGAGATCTCAGGTGCGGAAAAGGTACAAATCTTAGGTGCAGGTGCGGATCATGAGTGAGCTAAGGGGCAAAAGAAACAAAATATGTACTAAAATCAAGAAAAATTACAAAACAGTTGTTAGGTGCGGATCATGAGTGAGTTAAGGGGCAAAAGTAACAAAATATGTATCAAAAACAAAGAAAATTACAGCTTTCGGGCAGATTGAATCTGGGAAAAGGAAGGTAGGTGTGCTAATTTATTTCTATAAAAAATCTCGGGTGCACTGTTGACATACTCTGCCGTCCGGCAACTATCAAAATTAAATATCAATGAAAGTATTAAAATACCTTTTCCCGCAAAATCTTAAATCGATCTAACAAATATTCCTCCTCTTCTGTCAAAGGTCCACCGCTAAAGCTAGACATTTTACCACTTTCAGCGCGGCTTGATCAAATACAGTAAATTTGTTGTAAAAACTCACTCCTTGTCGGCCGCCATCTTGGCTTGCAAAATGAACCGTAGATGCACCTACCTACCCCCATGTTCACCCCAATGACCTCATTTGCCCATAGGGGAACTGCGGAAGTTCAAAATGTGTGAACAAATTCTATTTTATTATATCTAGGGAATTTTTTATTTTATTTTTGCTTTTTTATGTACTTTTTTTTAATTTTAAAAAATCTTTAGTTTATAACAAGGTCAGTGAAGGAATATGGTAAACAAGGAAACAAAGTTTGAGGTAAAAATATACAAAAATCCAACTAAAACCTAAAATGTCCTTGTATTAAAATATTAAATACATGACGTAAAGGGACATTTCTATCTGCTACTATATTAAAAAGATGTCCTAATTCTGCCTTATAAGTGTAACACGTAGCAGTGGGCATTTTTCAAGTATAATTTAAAAAAGGAATTTGGAGAACGTTCTAAACTAAGCTAAAAATTAAAGGAATTAAACAAGTGTAACAAAAAGTATATACTCCATTTTTACTTGGTTAGAAGCCATAGTGCATTCCGGAATTTTTAGCCGCCACAGATCGCCGCCAGTATGTTTATGAATGAAATTTTGCCTGCCATTCCCACCACTGTCAGTGAGAACACGACAACACAGTAATTATTATTTAACAATATTAACCTAATCGAGGAAAAAGTTCATAGTCTCACTACGAAGCGCAGCATGAAAAGGTTGCGCCACAAACGAAAATAATTTTTCACTACTCAAGAGTCTTTCTCTTGCGCCTAATTTCCGTAAACCTCCGCCAAATATCAGTTGGCGGAAGTTTCCTCAACCGGCTCCACGCCACAGATCTGTGGCGGTAGGCGTCTCGAATGCAGTCTGGTTAGAAGCCAGTCTGCTGAGTATGGCAGTTTTCTTCATGATCTAGGGTGCGCCAATGACCAGAATTTGGGTGCAGGTGCACAAAAAATTCTCGTGTGTGCATATATTTAAGTGTGCCTAAAATATTTAAGTGTGGCTTTATATTTCAAAGCTTGGTTATTATAATAACTAATTATCAACTTGAAAGGTAAAATGAAATGTTTCTGAGGTCTTTCGAAACACCAGGCAGAGCAGACTAGGTGTGCTGAAGTTTTGCGTTATTTTCTCAAAAAAAAATCTTGGGTGCACAGTTGCCATTCTGCAGTCTGGGGTAGAAGTCCAAGTAAGTGAAAGTTTTGCTTAAGTAAAAATAAAAGTATTACCAAAACATTTAACTGAAGTAAAATAAAAGTTTTGTCTTATGTGAAAATGTACATAGTTTATCACATGATTGTGGTACACTAGTACTAAAATAGAATTTAGTGGAATGTTTATTTGGGTGGTAGTCAGGGGAAACTGCTTTAAGTCAGCCAGGCACATTCTCATTCCCAGTTGCCTGCCATTGACTTTGCTTTACAATTATAACTTTTAATTTGTAATAGTATGAAAATTACAGCTGTGGCAGTGCAAGCGTTCAGAAAATATTTGACCAATTTATTTGCTCAAGTTTAGGAGTTTCTCTAATCAATTCCACAAAATTTTGAAGAAGTTTCTTAAAACATTCACAACTTCCTGTTAATTGACCAATCAGAATGCTATATCTTGTTCGTGAGCAGTCTGATTGGTCAATATGGTCAGTGGACAAGAAGTTGTGAACATTTTAAAGAACTTTTCAAAAGTTAAGTAATCACAAGAGGAATTGATCAAAGGAATTGTTAAACTTGAGCAGCCAAATGAATTGGTCAAATATTTTTGGAATGCTTAAATTTCTGCCCCGACTGTAACAAATTCTATGAAAATTAAAATAAAAAATTGTAATTTGTTACTAGTAAAAGTACCAATTTATAAAAATATATACTGTGTTACTTAAATATATAAAAAGTTTTTTGCTTAAAGTAATAAGGTAACAAGGAATGCAAGTGACAATTGACTGCTGAAAATTCTGAAATAGCTGTGATTTGCATGTCACTGAAATAGGTCTGCCCTCTAATGGATCCTGGTTCTTGACCAATGAAAAGCAGGAATGAACTCTTTTCTATAAATTTCTATAGATTCTTGATGATTTACAAGATGAGCTAGTAAAAGATTTACAGCCAGAAAAACACTTTGCATTTCTCAGATCAAAGAGAGTCCTTGATGGAGACGATTGTGATGAAATTGAGGCCAAGGCAACCCGACGAAAGAAAGCCGAGCTATTCCTAGAAATACTAAGGACAAAAGGCGAAAGCGGATTTGATTATTTTTGTGAATCGTTTATTGCATGTGGAAAAACCCAACTTCATTTACTCAACAAAATATTAGATGCATATGAGGACAAGATCTATGAAAATGAAGGTAAAAAATTCTTAAAGATTGAACACAATGACATTTTTGCTTTATAGGCAAGAATTAGACACCTGCAAAACAAAACAAATACTGATAGCATTGGTAGGGGTGGCCTAATTGATTCTTTCCATCCTGCCACAAGGCTTTTGGCTCCCCCCCCCCACCCTTTTTTTGTATTGAAATGTATATGAATCTTCTACAAATAGCTTCAACTCAGATTAATTAGCTGCAATGGCAAAGCCAGCCCAACAATTTCTTTAGAAATTGATTGCTATACAGTCTATAAACACAAAAAAACTTGCTGTCCAGCTGGCTTCGCAACTGATTAGCTGCATTGCTGCTGACTCCCCACACACACACACCAAAGGAGCAGTTGCCACCACCCTACAAGTTTTTATCCTCCCCTTTGACCAAAAATATCAAATTATCCTGATGCACAAGATGCATGTCATGCTGTATTGCTATCTGATCACCCATTTTGTGTGTAAGCTTGAGTTGATAGCAACCTGATAATTAATAACCTGACATCATACTACAAAATATTTTATATAACGCCCATTTAAACTATCACGATTTAATTGGCTGTTTACGATCATGTGATATAAAATAGAAATTTCCATTTTTGTGATCATGCAATGGAAATGAGCAATAGTTTTTTTCATTGCATGATAGATTTTGTTATTTTCAACCTCTAAAATGTTACTCTTGCACACATTCGGGACGCAATAAGTGGCAAATCTGTGAATGTGGCACCACAGTGTGAGTGATGGAATTTTATTTAGTAAACAAACGAAACAAAATGGTGATTCAACTTCTTGTCAATCAATGATCTATTTTGATTGGAACATTCCATCTTTCGTGCATCATTAAAATTTTGTTACCATTGCACGAATAAACATTCATTATTTGTATAAAAAGTGAAGTTCAAAATATGAACCGAGAATTTGTTTACAATATGGACTTTACAATGACATCTTTGGACAAAGAAACCCGACTAAATGAAATGAAAACCAATTGAACTGGTGTGGATTAATTTTGCAGTTGAACAAATATCAAGACCTCAGCAAGATTTTGTCGATGTTGAATTATTAAACGTGCAGTTACCACGACCCGGAGAGGCAGGGGCCCCTGGTCTGCCTTGTCAAAGATCAGGATATCCCACACTGTTGAATGGTAACTGAAATATAATTGTGCAGTACACAGTCACCTACACCACGTCTTATATTCTTTGACACCTCTATGGTGCCATGGTCAGCATAAATTGCGCAATTACAGCTTTCGAGGTTGGTTGTTCAAAAACGGGTTAGTTTAGCCCTGGGTCAATGTATAATTCAAAGGAAATTTCTCAGAGGGAAATTGCTTGGAAGTTTAGTCATATTTTCTTGCAAATCTTTCCTAGATCTTCTGGAGTTTTCCATTAATTAAACGGAAATTAAAACAGTCGGTAAAACTTTTATACCCGGGGTCAGCGCTGACCATATACACGCCGTATACTGTAGGCCGTAATTACCAAAAGTAATTATTCCTTGAGCTACAGAAACGCCAGACCTCGATGCAAGTTGTGAATTCGATGGGGTTTGATGAGGTTATACATAGTTATAACCAAGAGGCCATTTGTTCAAAGCTGGTTTAGCCTTAACCCTGGGGTACACAAGCTTAAGTTTCACCCTCTGTTTTATTGTTGTTTTTGTATTTTAACGCATCCCTTTCTTTTAAAACTCTTAGAAGAGAAAACTTCAATCGAGCCTGGCAAGATTTATGAAAAATATTATCAAGTTTACAAATAAGCTCTTGGAAAATTTTCTTTGAATTTTGAGTTAACAACCCAGGATTATGCTAACCTGTGTTTGAACAGCAGGCCCTACTGAACAGGTCCAAGGTTAAGCTGGATTTCCATTAGCGAGCACGCGGATTTGTGCGATTGCTTTCATTTGAAATGTGTGCTGTCAAGAAGAGCGAATTTCAATAGATATGGTTTACTGAATATATTTCGAAAGATAGCGATCGCAAACTTCCGCGCGCTCGCCAAATTGCACTGAGTCGCGCGTAGTCTTGGCACGACTATGACCTGAGGGACCAGTGATAGCGAGCGCCAAACTGACACACAGAGCTGTGTACTGTATACATGAGGAATAGCCAAAGCCAAAATATTTTTTTCTCAATACAGTTACTGCAGTAATGTAACTTAACCTTCGGTGGTCATGCATGGACAGGTCAAAGTGAGTTGCACGTGATTCCACGTGACTCGAAACGCCATATCATTTGCGGATCGCGTGTGCACCTAACCAGGGAAAGTCCAGCATGATCTGGTGGGAGGTTTGCTCTGGTACTTTCTGATAGAAAACGTGGATTAAGATTATGAAACTGTCTTTCTTTGCCAGGACCATCTCTACAGATGAATGGAGATGTGTTACCAAGCTATGAAACTCCACCACCGCCATATTCATCTTCTTAATTTACAAACGACGTCCCAGGTACTGTTACAATCATAAATATCTCATATACACTAGATAGCGCATCTGTATATCAAAAAGTGAAGCCAAAAATCTCAGCGGCATCCCCTCATAACAATAGGTGGCGGCCATGTTGGTCCTCCCCACTCTCAAAAAAAATGCTACAGAAAACACTATACTTTTCTGCATTTGTGTATTAAATACTTTTTAACTGCACAAAAGAGGACTTATTGTCAACTTTGCCCATTTCCGCAACGCAAAATACACAAATTATCATCCTTCGTGTCAACTCTGTCACTGGATGGTGCAACCCACAGTGATGCACCATCTAGTGTATATGAGATATCTATGGTTTCAATGCATATAAAAGTAGATCTATACAAAGCCATTAAGAGTTAAACCATGACCAGAACAATGATGCGAACAATGGAGTAAATAAATGTGCCTATAGAATAATTTATTCGACTTGCCCGACTTAAACATTTTTACAATTAAATGACGTCATTAAACACGCGGTCTATTCTACCAAAGTTATATTGCGATAGTAAGTGATTTTTTCAACGCACTTTGGCTACAATGCATGCGCTTCATGGGCAAAATTCGCTTTGCAATGGGTAGCGCTATCCAATTTTTTGGACCCTGTATTCGAGTTTTGAAACAATATATAGAAGATTTTCATGTAGCTTGCTGCGGCTCCTTGATGCTTCTCTTTATATTTTCAGTAATACAGTGGCAGATGACTGGATATATCCTTGCACAAGCTTCGATGCATTGCTGCACGGCCTGCAATAAGTGTGTCACAAATTAGTACTTCAGTGGAATTATATATTATTGACGATTAGTAACTCACAAGAAGTTAGGCGTGCATGTAGGGCCAAAGTCATCCAGCCTAAAAGTAGTGGATGTATATGTAATACATATATAAAAATAAATAATCACTTATGACATGAAATTTTACCCCCCCCCCCCGATTTTTATGATTCCATTCAAAACGGCGTTCAAAACTACCGGGAAAATGATTTCACTAAATTTTGTTAACTTGCTTGAATGCTGAGCTTGAACCTTTGATATGGAAGTTGTCATTCTTATGACATCACATTGCGTAGGGCAAAAAAATTAAATGGGTTTCTTGTTTCTTGTTGCAGAAACTTAGGTTGGGTTAGTCGAACTTTCTAACGGTCATGCATGACAGTGACGCTAAAATGCAGGTTCGTGATTATATATAAGCACATTGTGAGAAGCTTTTCATGATCAGTGGCCAATATTTTATCCGTGCGTCTGGTATTTATGCCACAAACTAGATAGCTGGGTACGAAAAATTGCTCAAAGCTTTTTTCCTAACTTCAGATAAAAAAATTAGGGTCGGTGATTTCATCGGCAAAAAATAGGTAGAGCTGGGAGACCAAAAAACCCCAGGTATTTTTGCCTACTAAATTGTCGCAAATTGTTATAGTATGGAGATCTTTCATCGTAGTTGTTACTCGATTAGCAATATATGTAATCAAATTAACATGCAAAGATGTCTTGTGTGTCAATTCGGTGCGTATTACAATTTTATGACGGCGTTTTCACTCTTGAATTAGAAAGATCTATTAGCACAGATGAAAAGAGCGTCCTAAATTTAGTAAAATTATGAAGTTTGGTTGCAGAGTATGTAAAATGTTGAAAATATAGTCCTGTGAAGTTTTTCAATTTTGTATACTTTTGTATTACGCGCGGAGAAGTGATATCGACGTAGTGGTATCACTTCTTCGAGCTTAATACAAAAAAGTATACAAAATTGAAAAACTTCACAGGACTACTTCAAAGTTTATCCACATTTTACAAAATTTAGGATGCTCTTTACAGATTTTTCTATTTCAAAAGTTTGTCTAATAGGGAATTTCCATTAACATATCAGACACTGTCTAGGGATTGAAGTAAGTTAAATTTAGTAAAATAGTTTATTTGGTAGCTTTAAATAGACTCATAAATCTAAAAGAATGTGTACAGGTAAAGCCCGTCATTATATTTGCATGATAAGAACTGCTGTATACTTCATGTATGTTTACCATACTGTCTACACTAGAGGCATTGTAGGGAAGTTTTATGTATATAAAGGAATGCTGTCTTGAAATGAATTAATGAATTAGTATTATATAAATATATTAATATCTGGGATGTATTCTAACAATAATTAAGATAAGTAGATATTGTAACAACTAAGAAGGCACCTCATGTGTCTGGGCTGACAAAGAAAAATTCCGCTCGGCGCAAAATTGCGTTTAGTGGAAGACAGCCTTAATGTTTCTTCGGATATGTGGGCTAACTATTCAAGATAATGTACTGCAATAACGGTTTGTAGTTGTACCTGATTAGTCTGATGAAGCGAAAGTTCTCCGTCCATATTCAAAACAGATATTTGATTCAGAACAGGAAGAAATGCAACCGTCACAATACCGCGAGCAGATTCACTGCTTTCCTGTAAAATACAAAGAAAACGTGAAAAAAAACTTTGAAGTTTTGAGCGAGTCCGATTGGGTATTTGCGACAAAAAGTTATTACTTGGTGAGAAAAATAGGGTTGAACAATGTCGAGAAGTTGTTTCAAGGTTATTTAACATCTTGGTGTTCCTTTGAGTTTATATACACACCGGACAAGGTGAAAAAAAGCCTGGTGGGAATGAAACCTGCGACCTTTAGAACATTAGGTCAATGCTCCTGCCAACGGAGAGCTGCGTGGTTGGGTCGGTTCGAGTATGTGATATTTCGAAACCTTTGATACGGAGGGAACTAGACTCAGTTCCGAAATATCGCATACTCGAACCGACCTGACCGCGTAGCTCAGTTGGTAGAGCATTGGGCTAGAATTTGAAAGGTCGCAAGGTCCGATTGCCACCATGGCCAGGCATATTTTTCAGCTTGCTCGGTGAGTGCATACACTCAGAGTAACACCACAAATGTCATATTCACCTGAGTACATAACACCAACACAAAAAATCATTATTACAAGATTACATTGGTATGGAGGGAACTAGACTCAGTTCCCAAATATCTCTTATCGAACCGACCTGACCGTGTAGCGCAGTTGGCCCAGCACTGGGTTAGCATTCCAGAGATCGTAGGTTCGATTGGTCAGGCATATTTTTCAGCTTGCCCGGGTTGATATAACGCCACAGAGTAACACTACAAAACTCATTTTCACCTGACCGCATAATAGCAACTAAGATACATAAAATCATGATAGACGGGCTATCTAACTGTACGTACTTCTGCACAAAGTGGATCCAAAAGGCTGGTTTCAATTGACTGAACCTAAAAACACCGCAAAAACACAAGAGCTTAGTTTGATCGTTATTTCTCTTCGAGCTTTGAGATGAAAAAACCGGTTTTACATCTGTCAGTGGCACTATGAAACGTTAAGAATGCCTTGCATAATCTAGAATTATTTTTAATAGAATCATACTAGTATACTGTTGCAAATGCTGTTATTTGATTGGCTACTCTCATCATGATATGCATTTCAATATTTCATCAGCAGTCACATTTTATGCAGCAATAAAAATCTACAGCCGGATTTTCTCCTGCTGATGTAGGAAATGAAAGGCATACGGTGTAAAAACAGAACTGGGAAAGTGGATGCACTCACCAAAGACGAAGCAATAACCACATCATACATCTCAACTCCAGCTTCAACCAGAGCAACGCTAGCGCAGTTGATAGCGCCAGCAAGAACTAAAATTTAATACATTTCCGAATTTCAGTGGAATATTATCTTGCATGTCAACCGCAGTATATCTTCAACTCTTGCCTGTGGTATGTTAGCACATTCCTTTATTTTAGAGCAGTGGCAATTAATCAAAGAAAAGCAGGCTAATATTACTGCTAAAAGGGTTAACATTTTTAGGTAAGAATACAATTAGCATGTGATGGCGAAAAATAGTAGCTCTTCTTACCATTTCCATCATTCTCCAAAACCATGACGTATATGTCAATTTGTGCCTTTGGAAATTTTTCCTGGTAAGCAAAGAGAACTAATTGCACCATGACGTATTCTCGACGACGATGGCTGACAAAAATATTTCAGTATACTATGCTGCCACTTTTTTTATGAAAATTTTCTTTAATACTAAGGACATCATTGTTGGGGGAGGGGGGAGTGTGAGTACTTCAGGGCATTTGCTTAGGGCACTTTCCAGGTGAGAAATCATGAGGAATAGTGCCCATGTGAAAATCACTTTAGATCACCTTGTGCAACACTTGGGTGTAACACAGACTTCGAGGGCACTCAGGTGCAAGTGTCATGTTACCATATTAATTACAGGTCTTACCATAATGATTGCTGGCTCAAGTGCTTGTTTAATGATATTTGATAAATCTTTCTCTTCTGAATCCTGACAAAAATTTATATTTCAAAATCTAGTAAAATTCTCAGGACTTGGGGTATGGAAAGTGCAAAAATGTGCAGAAGTAATACTTACCCTCATAGGAGATCTTCGCTTTTTGCATGAAAATGGTGCATATTTTATCTCACAAGTTAATTTACCCTAGATATAAAAATGAAAATAGCTAACTTGCTTTGATAAAAAGACTTACAAGGTTTACCATCCACCGACAATGGTTTTCTCAATTGCTTTTTCTTTCTTGCTTGTATGCCTTTCTGTGGCAGTTGATAGACATGTATAGACATGTCTAATATGGACATGTGTTTAACAGTGGATGCCTTCCTAATTTAGACACCATGCTAATATAAATTCTCCTTTAAAATAGATAGCTCACTAATATTGACACATATATAATATTGATCCGACACCTCTCTAGCATGCAAATCTCTCTAGTATAGAGACACCTTTCTCATAGATTATCCAAACACCTAAAGATAGCTTGAAGGTAGCCTCATAGACCTCAATTGTTCATTATGGCAACCATGTTGGAAAAGAACTGGGACAAGAACTGGGACAAGAACATGGCAGATAGTGGGGTCTCTTAAGGAAGGGCAAGCAAGAGACTGGTACTGAACGGCATACTCTAAATGTCCTTCTTTAAGATGCCTCTTTGATGGCTGTAAGCATTCACCTTCATTCTAAATTCTTGTCTTCTTAGAGATTCTCGAGGTCCATAACTAAATAACGCCAGTGCCAAATGAATAATATATATAATTGTAATTATATATGGTAAACAACATGGCTTATACAGGTACAAAAATCCTCATTACAGTAACTATGCTAATTTCCAACTAAACAACTCACATGGAACATATTATTTTTGTTTTTCCAGTTTCAATATAAGCAGAGCCTTTTGCTTGAGCGACGGCATTAGCTCGAACAACTGCAATATAAAATTTGACAACATAATAATAACAATACGCATCCTAAACTGAATAAAGAATAAACAAACCAAACTAATGTCTAAAATGTACTATATATATTCGCATTGACAATATATGACCAACTTGTTTTCCAGACTGCAGAGCATGGCAGTTTTGACAAGATCTCGTGTGTGGAGAAGACACAAATCTTAAGCCTGTTCAAACGAAGCCAGCATCATGCAACATTGTTGGCCCAACAATGTTGCATGATGTTGGAGGAAATTTTAAGCAAGTTTAAAATTAAGCCAACATCTCCCAACATGGTGTTCAAATGAGCCCAACATGTTGCATCCAACAATGTTGGGTGATGTTGGACCAACATGCTGGCTTCGTTTGAACAGGCCTTTTGGTGCAGGTGCGCAAAACAGTTGCCAAGTGTGGATCATGAGTGCGTTAAGGGCCAAAAGTAACACAGTATGTGTTAAAAACAATGAAAATTGGAGCTTTGGGGGCAGATTGAACCTGGGAAAAGGAAGGCAGGTGCGCTAATTTTTTTCTATAAAAAATCTCGGGGGCACTGTTGACATTCTCTGCAGTCTGGCTTGTTTTCTATGACTAGCTGATTTAATATGAGGCAGTACCATATATTTAAGCATTATAATGGCAAAAAAGATTATTGATATTTCATGTGCTCAGGAGCCTCACATTGCCACATTAATGACTACACAAAAATGTAACTTACAAATTTTTCTTATTTCATCACATGTTCTACCATCTTGTCTTTCCCCATTTATAACAACCTGAAGAGTGAAGACAGAAGTGGTCAAGTGGAAGGCTATTTAACTTCGAATTACCCTCTATAAAACTTCTATTCACCTGTTTTGCGTTGTCCTCTTTTATTTTCTTCTCGTCTAGTGGCGCTCGAGTTTCATCTGCTGGACCACAAATACGACGAGTATCGGATGGCATTTTCTACAAAGATGTTTGTTGTTTATCTCTGTTCACTGGTCATTCTTCTGTTCATTAGGATAGCAGCTGTATGAAGTATTGTCGGTTCTGAGCCTGCAATGGCATGAATTTCCAATATGGCGGACGGCGAGGAGCGGGATTTTAAAAGTTACTATTCACAGAAGTATTTAATCGTTTTTGCACAAGAACACGTGAATTTCCGCCTAGAGGTACAATTATTCATTGTCAGTCTATATTGCCTGCTACGCTTAACTGATGATCGCGAAATAATCTGTGATAAAAATGCATAAAAATCATTGCTATATATATTTAATTATTTGTTACTTTCAAAGCGTGAATGGCTGGTGAACAAGTCTTATACAATCATTGAGTCTTTTTGATATTACAAATCTGAGTACAATTAGTACATAGAACTGACATGGTTGGTTGATACTTCGAAAATGTTTGTAGGAGTTGCACTCAGTTTGCTCACTTTTTGACATATCCATTGACAGCCAATCTTTGCTACACAAAATTGAGGTAAGTAATAATCGGGATGTGTGTTGTAATAAATTAATGATTATTATAAATCACAGTTTGGTTGTGTTTGGTGTATTTATTTTTCTCAGAGCCCATTTGTTACAATTGAATTGAAAGATGATAAAGAAGCTGCCAAAATTGCATCAAGATCAATTTTAATAAAGTAATTAAATGTATTAGTACCTGCTGTATGTGAAAACCATGTGTTTATTAGCAATAATTGTTAATTTCTTGAAAGAGATCTTAACTTTATTTACAACTGGATTTTTAGACTGTTGACAGTTTTTATATGCAAATCATCTACAGTAAAACTGGATGAATTGAATAAAAGCGACTACAGCAGCAGTGCTTTTAGTTATCAGATATAAAGATAGATGCAGCCAATCACCTTAAATCTCAGGGACCGCGGAAGATCGGTAATTGAGGGGGCCCATATTCATATATTCGGATTCTACCTCATTAATTACTTTTGAAATTGATTGTTTTTACGCTTCGTGAACCCGAATATATGAATATGGGCCCCCTCAATTACCGATCTTCCGCCGTCCCTGAATCTGATCAAACACTAACTGCAAACATTTTAAATTGTCTCAAAAACGACCAATTTAATGGCCATCGTGTGAGTTTATTTACGAGAAAGTATTCAACTTCGATAGGTTGTTTAAACCAAGGAAATCAATACGAAGGTTTTGTGAAATCAACACGAGCTTATACGCAAAATAAAACGTCGCTAATGGGTAAAACAAAGAAAATCAAACTGAAATATGTCATCAACGAAGCACTGTCTGTAACTAAAATTATAAATTTAAAGAACTTGTATTACAGTTTTAAACGTTCTTGCACATCATGCAAAATTTTTCTCTCATAATCAATGTAATAAAGATGTGTTCTCTCAGATCCGTTTTCAAGTTGTATGGTTGTGGTGAATCTTTGGAAGAATTGACTGAAATTCTGAAGCAATACAACGGAGATGAAATTGTAAGAAAATTTGATGAGTGCTAATATGATAATTTCTCTAATGCAGAACCATTGTTATGCCTCTCCCTTTTTTGCTGGGAATTATTTCTTGTTTTGAAGCAAGGCGCTCCTGGTACTGTATAAGAGTGTAAGAGTACCAGATCTAGTGCAAGTTTACCAAAACTAAAGCTAAAAATTATTGCCTAAATCACAGAAAATCCAAAGTTTCAAAAACGAAACCCAAAATCGCTGGGAATCACATTTGAAGTTTCGTACAGTAGGCTAGTATAGTGATAATGGACCACCCTAGATGGCTTACGCTTTTGGTGCTTGAACCATAACCCCGGGACACTTTGCTCGAGAACCGTGATCTATGGAGGACAATCACAGTCATTTCAGCAGCCAATAGTGATCTTTGTCTTGTATAGATCATGATCACGTCAAATAGCGCTCGAAATTAAATCTTTTCGCCGCACTACAAAACTTATCTTTACAAAAGTTGGCAATGAATGTCATAACGTGGTAAGAACATCGCTTGCCTCAGTGGTTCGTGGACCACATTTTTTTCGTACCACCGTGTTATGACGTCGTACCATGGAATGCGAGTGTTTCCATGTAATTTGGAGTATCTCGCAAGCTTCCACGTTGTTTTATAGGAACACGGGGAATTTTTGAAAGCACTCGTAAGCCTAAATTTTTCTCGGTTCATGATGGCGAAACATTCTCATAATCTTAGTTTTTTAGCTAAGCCGATCAAGAACAGATGACAGTTTCAAGATTAATGTGGAAAGTTTTAACAAAAAGTTAAGCCAAGAAAGAAAGCTGCACTATATCGTGGTATATATCTGTGTATTAAATAGCATTAATTTTTTCATTTCTGAACGATCATTGACAGAGAGTCCTGTTGAAAATTTCCTGTCAGTCTTTTGTAGAAGTAATTATATATTTTTGGGCTATGTTATAAATGTTAATGTTTCGGTGTCTGCAATAAAACAACTCGCCAATCATGACTTTAGTCGAGAAGGACTGGAATCAAAGAGATCGTTGTTAGACAAAGAACGAAGTCGTTGAGATGGTGAGTTGGTAAATTACAGACACCGTTTTATGGTGCCCTGCGTGAAAATAGCGAGTGATCCAGGTGCAACATACAATAGTCACAAAAAAGCGCAACCAATAGACCATTCCCCTATTGAAATCGGTATATTTATTGGTACATTTAGAAAGAGCATCCTTAATTCAGTAAAAATGTAAAGTTTAGTTTTAAAATGTAGTAAAGTGAGGAAAATATATAGTGGAAAAAGCTTACCACAATGCTACATAGCGTTTGAAGTACTATTTAATACGTTTTAAAGGAGCGTTTTATCATATTTAAAACGCGAGGCGCAGCCGAGCGTTTTAGATATGATAAAACGCGATTGTTTGAGTGTATTAAAGGACTTCAAATACGCCGCATTGTAATGCTAAATAGGATGCAACAATATATAAAGAATACTAATGAACGTGACAGATTATATAAAGTGTCGTCCTAATTAGCACTTTATCAGGTATAAAGCCACCTCATATGACCTATTATGGTTGACATGATTGGCCAATAATCTTATGAATTATTAATGATATTTAAAGTTCCAGTGAAAAATTAGCTTTAGCTAAACTGGCACATTTCTTGTAAATTAACCTTCTTTAAATAATGTTTAAAAAAGCCATTCTGCGCACAATATAAAAGTATATAAAATTTTCAAATTTCACTGGACTTTGTTTTTCACATTTTTTTAATATTTCGCAACCAAACTTTACAAATTTGTGAAATTTAGAATGCTGTTTTCAGCTCTGTTGATATATTTTCCCAATTCAAAAGTTTGTCTAATAGGGAAATGACCAATTGAGGCAAGAATGCGACGGTCTGTAGCGCAAAACTTCAAGATTTGCTTTTGTTAATATTTAGTGTTTGTCATTTTTACCACTGGACGGAGAAGTTGACTTGCGAAACCCTGGAACGACATTCTCATTGATGCTGGATCACAGCTCGGTACTAGGGCAGCCGACAGATGTTCCAACCGGGTTGTTCTTTGGGAGACTGGTGAGGTTTTTAGCATGACTCAGTATCGAAATAACAATATTGTTGACAGCTTGTCAAGTAAACAACTGACCTCGAATCAACTTGGTATCTGCTGTTATCTAGATATCCAATGGCCAGCGTCATCTCATTAAACATTATTCCTTAAAGACCAGGCATTTTATCGGCAACACGTCAATGGACGCTCAGTTAGCACTTCTTATGGCGAACATGGCAAAGGTAAGCGAAGCATTGATGTTTGATTGCATCAGGGCCATAACTGGAGCGTTATTTTTTTTGGGGGGGAGGGTATTCGTACATTCATGTTCTGCCCTACTAATTTTATTTTGAAATCAACTCTGATAACAACTGATTTCAAAAAAATTCGTTAGACAGAACAAGACGATATAAATATTTAATCTCCCTCCCAATATAGTTACGGCCCTGGATGACGTAGCATGATTGAGCTCAATATTCTTGCCGAAAGAATATGGAGGACACATCATATAATTCAATTCAAAAAACTGCAAATTTACGATTTTGTGTTTCGATATAGTGCAAAGACGGCATGTTTGTTTACGATCCATTTGTTGGAACAGGTAGGAAACTCAAGTTTCGCTTTGAGGGTATCTGTCGAATGCACTCTTGAAGAAAAGTACAAATGGCCATTCTTCGAGTCACCTTGCCAATTTTAGTATGGCACACTGATATTTTAGGGAGTATCCTTGTTGGGTGTTCTCATTTTGGCTCCTATTCGTGTGGCAGCGACATTGACAGAACTTTGTTACTTGGCCGAGGTCAGTAAATATGATGTGAGCGAGTTACACGTTTCTAAATTGATGTTCTCTTTTGGAACCACTTCACTTTGCTATAATTCCAAGATGAATCAAATACATACTGTGTCACATGTGACAACTGAATAATATCTGTTTGTAAAATATTCGGGTATTAAATTTTTTATGAGTATTTGAGGTTGAGTCAGGAAAAGAATTGTGGGATAAGCAAAATGTTTGCCGCTACAAATAATAACCCGTCTCTTGCTGATTGATTGATTGATTGATTGAGACTCATTAAAATATAAACTGCCTTGGTTTTCAGGACATCCATCCAGAGCACAAGCCAAAGGAAAATGGCGAGGTACAGTAATACAACAGATATGTGGATTTACGATGTAGTAGCGATGAGATGTCATAAAAACCCACGAGTCGTCTCAACAACGTAACGTACATGGACGGATTTTCAAGGGGTGCACGGAAGGGTGCTACCCCGTCCCTCAAATATTACTTATATCCTCGCCCAAAATGTTTACCCTTGCATAAATATTTTAAGCCCTCTATCTTATCTATCAACTGTCGTCATCTATCTATCTAATGTCATGGCTTTGAGCGTGTTACGTGGTTCCCGTTTGCGCGCATGGAATTTTTGGAACTTTTAGAGAAGAGACTCGCACAGATCAAGCTTTACTTCGCTTGTCTTTTAGTGTTGCGGGCGTGAGAGAGAGTCCAGAGAGCAATAAAGTGACTAACAGCCCCCCCCAAACTGGGGCATCACCCCAGTAAAAAGAATGAAAACTCACCTGTCTGTAGTTGCACCCTCTAAGATGATGTTTACGTGTATGTTTTAGAAAGAGGCGAGAGTGTTAGGTCGAACTTTAAAATGTACGACCTTCATCATCTTTATATTGATGTTTGGATTGGAGACCAAATGAATACAGCGTTAAGAAGACATCCAATGTTTGATGCCATTGTTACTGATCGTAAGTAAAATGTAGAATTATTTTCAGTAAAATCTAATAGTATACTATTGCAAATGCTGTCATTTGCTTGCCACCATTGGTTGGTCTACTCACTCTTTATTCTTCCACAGATACATAAGTTACTCGCTCTTGATTTCTGTGCAGTTATAGCTACATAAACTATGTACCACTGCATAGAAATCTCGAGCAAATATGATGAAAGACAAAAGTATTCAAGTATTTTCGGTCGAACAATGCTAACAAATTTTGTGAGTCGTTTGTTGTAACAATGAATGACAGTAAACCAAAGAAATTAAAATATAATTTTGTGGAAACACCACGTAAATTTATCAACGCAAAGTTTTCGATCCGTATGTTTGGATTTTCATCAGTGTTAAAAACGCTGATGATAATAAGAATAATGCATTATTTTTAGCACTGATGAAGATTCAAGCTTACGGCTCGAAAGCTTTGCGATAGTAAATTTACGTAGCGTTTCCACAAAATTATACTTTGACTAATAATCACCATGCAAACATAGCTACAAGGAACGTATGAAATTATAATAATTAGTTATCCAAAAAACGAATTACAAACAATGACTTCATTTCAAAAGGTAAACTACGAAATCGTATCATTTTAGGTTGGTACAGGTATTTACCCCGCTAAGTTGACATAACTGTTTCATCATATGGCAATTTTTTCCAAGCTATTGCGCGGTTAATTTTTAATGTTCAAGTACCTTGCACTTTTCTTAGATCAGACTAAAAACATTTTGGTTATTTGAAATCGGTTGGTTTTTTTTTCTTTCTTCACTGAAAATTTCCAAACAAATCTGCACCTAAAGCGGGTTCATTTACACAATGTCCTGTTGACCACACTCCATTATTGCCATATCACTCGGATGCAACCGTAAAGCAATATTCATTAATTTTCCAGCTCCGTATGGGATTAGAGAAGGAAGTAGGAAACTCGCCAAGGCACTGGACCCGAACACTGGACTTAATCAAGAAATAGACGCTGGGCAAGTGAATCAGTTGAAATTCATTGTCGATAACGGTCCGTCATCGAGTCATAGTTGAGCATTCCCATTACTAGCGTTCTTTCTGTACTGATGAAACACGAAATGCGAGTGTTTTAAATGACTTCAAAAAACGATCCATTTTATACCCGTCTTGTGAGTTTATTTACGAAGAAATTTTCAATATAGATGTTGTTTTAGTCGAGAAAATCAAGGCAAAAGTTTTGTGCGAATCAACGTGTGTTTTATCACATCTAAAGACTTCTTCACGGCCTTGATTTCCTTTGTGTTTTTGCTATGAATGAATAATGAATTTTACATATTTTAAATTTATTGTCCGTCCTTGCATTCTAGGATAAAGCATTGCTTTCTCAGCTACCTTTTATGACCCGCTTTGTATACGCTTTGTAGCCCGTTTTTTGACAATCGTTTAAAAGCTCCTTTTAAATTATTATTTAAAATGTAGTGTCTCTGTCTAGCTCTATGCAGCAATACCTTTGCTAACGAATTACCCTAAAGGCCCGTTTACACGGGCGATTTTAACTGCAATTTTAGTCGCATTTTTCTCCTTTTGGAGGATGTGATAGCGTGGATTACTTAATCGTGTTGTTATGAAATTTCATAACCTGGAACATTTGTTACTCGTCGAAATTTTCACATCCCTCAAAAAGAGAAAGTCGCGCCATAAATCTCAGCAAAAATCGTTCGACGTGTAAATAGGCTTTATATAACAAGTACCTAAATTCTTTCGTTCTGATATTTTTGACTGTAGGTTTAAGTTGCCGTCCACGCAGAGTTGCCTTCTTTCAGATGCAATTTATAATCTGTTGGAATTTTCTGTTGAGTATCTGGTGCTGCATGGTCGTCTTGTATTTTGGCTTCCTACTCACAGATCCACGTACGTCCTACTTCAATGCACTTTTCAAGCGTAAAGCAATGGGGTTTCAAGGGATATGGCAATACAATTCAAGCCTCGATGCTGAGGCACTGCACTGGGAGTAGGACTCATTCACATCCCTTTTTCGTATTTCTGCATTCCTTATTTATCCATTCAAATATGAATGATTGCGTTGATATATTCATATAGGTTTGGCGGCAATAATATTCCAAATCATCCATGCTTGAAGCTGCTGCATGTCAGCGAGCAAACCCTCTCAGGCAATGTCTCGAGACACTTGATTACGATGGAAAAGACCAGAGAACCTCAGGCAAGAGATTAATTTTTGTTTTTCAGTCGAACCTCTTTTGAATACCGCGGTTGAACATCTGCGCATGTGCCAGCTCTAACGATGTCAGCACTCGGAGTATTTGGTAGTCGATAAAAGTCGACGGTTTATGTCAGACTTTTTTCTTTGAATTGATTCAGATTGGAAATTGTTGGTTTAATTTACCAACGGAAATCCCGATCAAACAGCAGCCTCATTCAATCAGGGTACTGAAGGGTTTGGGGTCTATTCCTATTTCCCAGCCCAAATTTTGATAAAATTCCATTGTCCAAATGACCAAATCTCATAATCTTAGTGGGTATCTTGCGCAAATCTTAATCCCATTTTCATTTCCTATTCTTTTTTGGCCAATGAATCTCAGTCCCAGTGCACGAAATCTCCCATTTTGTCAGCACAAAATAGGCAATTCCCAGCTCCCATTTAAGCCCTTTTTTAATCCGAACATTTTAATCTGGACATTTTAAAGCGTGTACCAGCGTTTTTCGTTTCTAAATGATAAATAACATTCAACGGTAAGTCACTTATATTTATGTAGTTTTAACTTTACCATTGTTCTTCAGGAAGGCGAGACGGCCAGTGCTGATGAACAGGCACGAGAAATTTATGACCAATTTAGAAATCAATATTTCAAAATAAAAGATGTGGGATGACAGCTGAATGTTGTGTATCATTTATGGATGTCAAATACAATGGGATGTCGGCGGATCGTCAAGTCACGTTCAAGACATGGGGGAGAAGTCAACAGTACACCAATGCTGCTTTGCTGAAGTACCTTCGGTGGTTCGTGGAGTGTTTGAATACAATATAAAACACGCCAAATAATAATCTCTTGTAAATTCACGGCAAGATTCGAGCTGTCTAAAACACGACAACACTAGATACGCGCACAGATAAGGAAAATTTAGCTCGAATCTTGAATTTACACACTGTACAAAAAAATTTTTTCAGATGCATTTCGTTTAATCAATATTTTATTGGTTGAAACAGCAGAAAATGTGCCAGGTTATTTCAACCAAGTTTTTGGTTTTTTTAACAAAATGATATTCGTAAAAAGAAAATGCGTTTGCATAAAATTTTACAGTGCAAGATTTTATTTATTCTTTGCGTGTTTTATTTTTGGGATTTCTTCAAATTGTCTCCTGGTAAAAGTTTTCTGAGTTTAATAAAAACCAACTTGACAGCATCTCTGCCGGATTTATTTGAATCACTTGGATATCTGAATGACAAAAAAAAAGCGATTTAGTGCAAGAACAAATTTGGAAATTGGTGATGTAAAGATCTTGTTATCTTTGTGAGACTAGAAATTATTCAAAAGTGGCAAATTTGTTTTTGTTTTTTGGTCACAATAATGACAGACAACAAAATATTCACCCATCAAACTATACAGAATGGCATCAAACAAGCTAAAGCAACAGAACATAAGACATTGCAACGCACTATCTTTACAGTCTACCTATATAGTAACCGGTGTTTCGATGTCGAACAATCTAGTTTTAAATTTGTAATTCCTTTCATTATCATTGATATTATTATTGTTCAAATCAGACGTTCCAAAAGCTATTAAACTACACTACGTATTCATAAGAGGGCAACGTCGAGTCTTTATATAGTATAATGGCGAACTCGCATTGTCTGACAATGTTTAATTCATATTTTAATATTTATGGCGCAAAAATTATCGAACTCTTATTTTTTACGTCCTTCATTGAACAAAATGTTCAATGTTTATGCGAAAAAGTTAATCTACCATGTTGGGTTAGGAATGTTGGACCGCCTTTGACCTTTTCATGAATTTGGGATTGGGATCAATGAACATAACCACAGAATAGGAACTATTTCAGAACCATTCTCAGAGATGTGAAAACTAGATTCATATTAATCTGACACTGCAGAGAGCAAAGAAAAATTCGCTGTCTTGAGCGGGATTCGAACTCACATCTTCGGGTTTCTAGACTGCCGCTCTACCAATTGAGCTATCGAGCAAACTGGGATTGGTAGCGAGTCTTATCCAATTTAAGTGCACGAAATATTTTCGTGACGACTTTTAAGGACTAAGACTTTTTAACGACTTTGAGGACTAGCAGAAGGTCCACTCGTGTCGGTACCTTTGAAGTTCGTGTCCCCGCGCATGTGGTATTACGCATGTTCATTATGCAGGTTCTAGCCAGTCAATTGCCTTTTCTGGCCAATAGAAACGCTGAACTGGCTGTTCTGCCATTATTCTGGCCAGTCAATTGCATAAAAATAGGGGGACATGTTGCACTGAGTGGTTCTGCTGTTTATTCCCTTCCCTATACTGTGACAAAACATTCGTGCGAGAATATGGCGAGAATCAGGCCTGGGCCTGGGCGAGAATAATAACCACAACAAGCGCATGCGCACGTCGTAATGCAAACAAAAAAGAGCGGGAAAATATCTACGAAGAAGCGAAGCAGAAATAAACAAACCAGTGTAAAAAGGTAGGAAATTTCATTGCTTTTTAGCGTTTTCCCTTATGTTAGGTCGATGAATGTTACACTATTCCCCATTCTTCTCATGGCTGCCAGATTAAAAAGTCAGAAATGGATGTCACATTTGAAAAAAAGTTAATTACTTTATCTGTAATAGAAAGTAGGACAACGAGGATTGGGTCATGTGGTGTTTGTTAGCTGCTGTACTGATGCTTTTTCAACGCAATCATGCATTTTATTGAAGTGGAAACGCTTCTTAGAGACATGTTATTCAATTTTTTTCGTTGCAAATCTAAATCCTGTGTGCCAAGCCCAGAAAGGGTCTGGGTACAAGGTTGAGTGTGAAGCTGAAAATCCCCTGTGACAATTTGTAACTGCCATTAACTTTTCATGCAACATGTCCTTAAAATAACACATCAACGAGGAATAGCAACCATACAGTAGAATATGATACATCAGAATTGCATTGCAATTTTCAAGAAACATTATGTAAAAGAAACATAGGCCAGGTACGTGCGACTCAAGGAGTCAGGCCCAGTATTGCAGAAAATACACCTTATATGTCTATCCTCTATACTGTGTGTATATAAATAACCTAACCCTAACATACATACGCTGTTTACAATAGTGGAGTATATTGTGTATATAATGTAACCCTAACCCATATACATTGTAATGTATACTAGTGGAGTATACAGGGATGGATCCAGCAGGATCTGGTAGGGGGGGGGGGTGCACCAGTCCTGGGTGGGTGTTGATCAGCGCTATAAGTATATGGGACTGGGTGTCGGTCATGGGGCCGGGCATCACAGTCCATGTGACCAGACTAGCAACATAGAGTGGTCAGCAGTGTAATGGTGTAACTATGTTGATGACATGTTATTTTGTTCTTTTTAACTGCATGAAATTAATGCTTTTACACTGTAGGCTTTAGTGTAGAAGAATATAGTCTGATAGAATCTAATCGCAATGACACTGACAGGGCCAACAGGCAGTTGATCAGATCACTTGATAAACATTGTTACATTTAAACAGTATTGCTAGAGACAGAGTTGTTCGATGGAGGCAATCACAAGGTTATCCAGTTTTGTCCATGACATTATTGGGGGGGCACACTGTACATGTATAATATCACCCAGTGTTCAATTTTTGCAGTTATATTATTTTGTCTCTAATAGTCTAATATAGTTTTGTAAATTTGTTTAATGACAATTGCTTGATATTTGAATATTTGATATGGAAATTAGCACACCCCCCCCCCTGCACCCCCCCCCCTGCACCCCCCCCAGTGGATCCATCTCTGGGAGTATATTGTATATATTCTGCAATACTGTGGCTTAGTACAATGCCATTACTCTTGTCAACATTCTTATTAAAATGATGTCTTAAATAATGATATTGACAAAACAGTGAGTGTAACCTTATGTGCATATTATGTACAGTCTGTGATAGATAACATTCTTGGCATTATTTGTGTTTGTTTTCTTTCCCAATCCATTTTGGTTTTATCATTCTGTGTTCTATGATTGTCGTTAAAAGACTGTCCAGCATTTCTCTGACACCTGATTTTGAGGCTGCGGACGTTTCATAGTAGCTACATCCATTCGTTGCTGCCCATTTCTTGCCTTCATCAATACTCACTTGTCTATTCAGTTTATCACTCTAAGAAAATACCAACCATAACCAAACAAGAGTATAATGTAAAAGTTAGGCACCTCCATGTCAAGTAATGTAAACCATTCAGTAATTTAACTGACCTTATTGCCAATAACAATGATAACAGCCCCTGATCCACCATTATCATGAAACTCCTGAAACCAGTTATCCAGTTTCTCAAAAGAAGACTTGTTTGTTACATCAAATATGAGCATACATCCCTGGGAAATTAAGTCATCCAGATCAATTATTAAACCATGAGTAAACTGAAGATTTGTGCCAATTACCAGTAAATATATTTTTACTGAAGTGACATACCCAACAAGACTGCCCACCTGTGTGTCCTTATACAGTTCAGTTCTGATTAACTCATAATCTGGATCACCACCAAAATCCCAAAAGTTGAGACGATCTGAAAAAGAAACAAGCCAGACAAAATTATGATGTAATGCACTGAAATATTCCCAAAAATTACTTAACAACATAATTGAAATATCTTACATTCAACTCCTTCCAATTCATGAATTTTGAAACCTTTATACATCATGAAATAAGATAATAGCATAAATATTTACAAAATGATAACATATTATGCAAATTAGATAATTATCTATATAAAAAAGTAATCTCAAAACCCTGTTGAAAAGATCGCCTAAGGGCCTCCACGCTATTCAATTAGTGTCATAATTTAATCATAATAAAAATTAAAGGTAATAATTGAGAACTTTTGCTTATGTAATCATATTAACCAATCAATGACTTGTTATTCTCGCGTACCATAATCTACACCGACAGTTGCATGGTATGATTTTGAAAACTAGAAAGAAAATAATTTGGCTTCAAAAGTTCGTGAAGAAAGAATAAGGATCAGTAATGGCGCATATAAAGTAAATCATGCGAAAATATTTCGATTGATACCTTTTTGTCACAGAAACTTCTAACCAGACTTGTTTTTCCAACTCCTTCACTGCCAAGACCCACAAGCTATCAAAACAATAATAAGAATGATATTTTAGACAATATACTATAATAATTTAAATAATGTGTTTGACATTTTTTGTATTTGTATAGAACAAAATACTGAAAATAGTAATTTCAATGTTTCAGTTATATCATATTATAAGATAAATAAAACTGACTTTAATCCAAAATATAGGTCCAATAATCTCCCTCGTAGATTTTATTTTGGTCGATTTCCCATCCATATTGGTTCAAATGAGCAATATTTATGTATTACAATGTAAACAATGTTCATATTGTTATGACGACCATGTTGGTGGACATTGACTGATATTGAGGTGTATCATTGAATGAGGTGGGCTATGAATGTACATTTGTGATTATAGTAACGAGATTGAAGGTCGAGTTTAGTTTTGTAACATTAATTTTTTGCATTTGACGTCATTATAAAAAAGGTCTATTGGATTGTTTGGACAAAATATGAACAATTATACTTCCCATTATACTTATAGAGGGTCCCTGGTAGATTTTGCGGGACGCGAGATAACGTGTTCATTTCTGAGAATAGCTTGAAATACCTTTCGCGATTTGCGATCCAAAATACTGAGTGAGATACAGGATCTCAGTAAACTTATTGTTTGCCCTATCGTACTCGAAAGGAATACAAGTTACTAACAGATTCCGGCTTCCAGCGCGTGAACTCTGATTCCAAATCCGATGGAATCCGGGTCATGTGCATTGTTTGTGAGAGGTTTATGTGGGATTTCGGTAATGTAATGTGATGGATTCCGGATTCCAAAGGGAGACTCAGCCGGACTCCTTTATAAAAGCGATATTAGGGACGGGGACGCTCATTGCAAAATTTTAAAGTAAATACTCAACCGCAACCATAAACTGACCATCTTGTTTCCTAGTTTATGCCATGTTTCTTACGTTAAATAGCAGGGGGCGGTTGTATGAAAAGGCAGGTAACTTTTAACTATAGTAAAGAGTTAGAAAGAGTTAGCCTGTTAGAATTGTGTATTTTAGACCTACCTGCGATTTAACGATCATAAATGTAGTTAGGAGTTTTATACAACCGGCGCCAGGAGTCAGAGCAAGAGAGTAACCAACTCTGCCTTATCTTTTGGCTTCGGCCGTAGACCTGATTTATTTATATACCTATATAATCTGAGTATAAACGTTTTCTCCCGTTTATAAACTTTGTCATGTTTGTCCGTCCAATTATACTTCGTGACAAGCACGACAAGTTCGTTGGTTGCGTGTTCCAATAAATTCACTCCAAACATCTGATTTGCTTATTTCCCAAGTATTTTTACTCATTATATTGATTAGACCAATCTTATAACAGTCAGTCTTCCATCTTGTGATACAAATATTTTGTTTTCCTGCTTGAAACTATAACTTAACTATTTTAAATTTTCAAAAGAATGAGAAAGAAAGTCACCGACGGAAGCGAAGCAGAACAGAAATAAAGTCAGCCTTGCCTCGGGTGACTAGGAAAAAATATCACTCTAGAAAATAAATAATATAATAAACAACTATAACAAATATCAAAAACACAAGAAAAATGTGAGTTTGAAATAAAAAAATATTTATATGGTAAATATTTTTAAAGAGAAGAGATCTATATCTGAATTGTTTAACGTCTAAAATAAGAAAATGATTTTAGGCAACAACCTGCTTTGGCACCTGACAACTAACTGAGCAATTACAAAGTAGAGTTACAACAAAATATATTGTTATGTCTTTGAAGTTCAACTATTTGGTCTTCGAAACAAGTTTTAGATGTAAAGATATGTGACTTGCTTATTTGTAAACAAATTTCAACGCTGTAGCCTGGCCGGCCGTGCTCGCAAAATATATTACAGCCAGAGTGTGAACTTCGTTCGTTGAGAAGGAATAAAGCCAGGCTTGGCATTTTGAAGATTGGGCGTAAATGAATAATTGTGTTGTGTGGAATTAAAGTGGAAAGCCAGAATGTAAAGTCTCTTGGCGTGGCGATACGTAGAATAATAAAGGAACTTGTGCGCATCTTTGATTTATTAGCTACGCCCTAGACCACACACGGTAGTATTGATTTATATGTAACACAGGAAATTGAGGCGGCGTCCAACAAACTTGCTATGTGTGTCAGCAGTTTTGGAAGTCTTCCAGAGCCTAATCAAGACTTGAAGTTAATATTGGGGATTACTTTTTTGCTATCAATCTTCGTTGGCTGTCTTGGTAACCTTGTTGCCATAGTGATTGTTTTTAAGGTGTTACGCTCACGTCGGACGATACCCAACGTTTTGATCCTAGCTCTTGGCTGTGTTGATCTTTTTAATATTGTTCTTGGCTTCGTGCCCGCGCTATTAAACTATTTCGGCGGACTTAGGATTGGGCATGCGTCTTTATGTAACTTTCAAGGCTTTGTGCTGAACTTTTTCTTTCTCATGTCGATAATTCTGGTTAGTTGTTTAAGTTTTGACAGATTTCTGGCTCTATATTCGCCGTTTTTCTACAAAGCACGTGGTGCGTTTAATTGCAGGAAAATAACCGTCTTTCTTGTACTGTTCTTTTGTTTTACAATGATGGTTTGCTTGTTGCCTAATTTTGGACTTGGGAAACATGTTTTGCAATATCCTGGCACATTTTGTATGTTCCAACTCAATCCGACAGAGCTGGGAGGAAAAATCACATTAAATACGAATTTGACGATTTTACTGTCATGTATGATCGTCGTCGTCGCTTCCAATTCAGCAGTTTCGTGGAAAAGTTTTACGATGCTCAAGCGTTCTAGAAAACGGCGACCAAGTTCGAAACATGAGGAAACCGGTTCGAGTTTTAGTATTTGTTCAACTGATGAATGTCAGTTTTTGAAATTAAGTGCAATTGTAATGACTTTGTTTCTTTGTTGTTGGACCGTTTTCGTGGCAAGTATAATTTAGATTTTATGTTTTTCTCTCATTATTTTCGTCATCATGTCCGGGCTGACCTGCGGACATGAAATATTAGTAGAACTGAAAATTCTAATACTCAGAATTTGATCGTACTGTTTAGTAATGTTGTGTGTTTCTTTCAACTTTAGATTCGTGTGATAATGATACAAGCGGGTTTTGCATTTAACAGTTGCTGGGATATGATAGCAGTTCGTCTAGTGACCCTACATGCCCTTTCTAACCCATGGATCTACTTACTTACGCGAAGACAGTACCGCAAAGCATTCTGGTACATAGTCAAAATCGCGGTGTACTATATGACTTGCAAGCAATTCTGTATTACCAAAGGTAGTTTAGGTTAGTATACATTGGCTTGTTTTATTGGTGAAAAGGAAAATATAAAGAACTCTAGATGCGAAAAGATCGGTGTCATATTTATTAAGATAGGTTATCTCTATAAGCCTTAATCGTATTGAAAATAATTAAGACATTTATCAAACGGCAAACAAAACCCCTATAGCTCCTTAGCTGCTCTGTAATCATGATTGACATGTATATATCCCATAAGCAAAATTGAAAAAATTACTCAAATAGCATTTCAAATATAAAAGCATTACTGCCTTTTAGCTGAACGCATTTTAAACATTTTTATTATATTTTGTATTTTTTATTGTATTTTGTATTTTGTATTTATTATTTATTGTATTTTTGTATTTGTATTATTTAGATGTTATACTTGGTTTACAATCAACAAGAGTTCATTCTAGGGAGGTTGAGAAAAAAGCTGATAGTCAAGAAAATTTACTAAATTGAAGATCTGAGCCTGTGAGGTAAACCTCAAAGACTGGAAATTTGATGCAGATATACAAACGTCAATTAGAATACAATTTCTTTTTAATTTTCCTAAAAACCCTACTCAAAACTATAATAATCCCGATAACTAATATCTAAGTAAAATATAATGACCCATAATGACAATTAGGAAAAAGGTTTGCCGTTAATGTTGGACGTAACATGTGTAACACCAAGTCACCTTAAGTGCGGAAATCCCTCCTTTTATTCACGATTTTTCCTTTATTTTATCTTTTCCATATTTACCTAAACTTCTCCGCTAAACCCGGAATTTCCGTTCAGTAGAAACTGGCAAGAATTAAAGGAGGTCGAAATAATAATTAATATATTTAAGGTAGGAGAACAAACACTGCCTAATGAATATTGAATAAATGAAAATAAAGATGTGAGTTTCAATTAACTTTCAATTGTCTTTAACTTTTATTTTTTTTGGCAAATTTAAGGAATTCCCCAGCAGTTGCTTGCGTCTTCCATTAATTCATTTATTTCTTTTCATTGTTCTTTTCATTGCCGCTTCAAAATATTCAAAATTGTTAAGGTGTATAAAGTAATTTTTACTTGACCTGTACGTCAATATAGAATGGATTAAATTGCGTTGACTCAGCTTTTAACATACATCTAATTACTTTCTGCTGTTCAGAATTCAGATCATAGTGTAGCTATTCAATGTTCAGCGCATACAATTTGTTGGATTATGTACAGCACAAAACATTTAACTGTTAATATTTTTGAAATGCATGCAGTGACATCGTTAAAATTCTTCTTTCTTTAAATTATTTTTGCACAATTAAGGTTACTATAGCATCGACTATATATAGTTTTTAATTACAGGTCAAGTTGTGTTTGATCAATAAAAAAATTAATTAAAACTAAAAATGATTAAAATGGTGCCAACTACAAACACTGTTGATGAATTTAGCAAACCACCAAAACGCAGTTATATGGCATTATTGTTGATAAGTGCAAGATTTTTTCCTCTTCGAAGGTGACTCAATGATATGGACAAAAAGTCATACAATTTTAACGACCTTTAAAACAAAAACAATTAACACCGACTCAAGTTATTATCGGTATAGAAGTGAACAAAGTTCGAGTCTGTTACTCCACAAACATCTTGTGGTGCTGTTAGCAACATAACTGATTGTCCTATATGAAAATGGAACAGAATAATGCATCAGAGAACATATCTCAAAATTCCAGCTTACCTCATCCACAAATACTGGTCTCGATAACTTGGAACATTTTACGTAATCCTTTATTCCTTACTATCTATCTTCTTCCCTGTCCTTTGAATGGTGTTTTAGTTGTAACTATATTCAAAGATCCTTTGAAGTGTCTTCGTTCATGCTCGTCGTATTTGGTTTTCAATTTGGGATTGCTTGGATTTTTGCCTCTTTTAACATTGATCATACGTTTACTTACATTGTCCGTTTATAAAGAATTAAACTTATGTGAATACGTGTATTGTTTTGCATTTTACAACACCGTATTTGCTGTATTAATGCTCACAACAGATCGTTACTTCTTGGTATGCAAACCTTTACATTACACAACGATTGTGACAAAAACTCGTGCACTTTATTTCCCGATTTTTTCCTGGATTTTAAGTGGTATTTTTGCGGCGGCTGTATTTCCGTATGTGCATAATGTTGTTGGTGTTGTACTTGCTACTAAAATATATGTTTTCACATTTCTTCCAATATTTTGTTTCCTCATCATCGTCATTGTAACACTGAACATCAAAACTTGGCAGACAGTTGCTTGCCGCGGCAACCGCGTAGCATCACTTAATCGACAAAATGGAAACATGGCAAAAAAATCCAAAAACAGAGCCGACAAAAAAACATTGGAAAACGAAAGAAGATTTTCAAAAGTTGTTTTGCTACTTTTGTTGAACCTGGTGTTTTTGCTCTCACCACAAGTACTGCTAATTGTTATTAGATGTGTGAATATTTGGTGTGAGTCGTGTATCACAGAATTTGGTAGTTCGAAAGTCAGTTTGCTCCAATTCTATTTATTTCCGTTGTTTTATATCACAACTCCCGTACTTTACATTGCATTTATTCCAAAGTACAGGAAATCATGTGGCAGTCTCCTCCTTCGTGCATAATTGGAAAGGAACTGTGGATAGTCTAAAAAAGATGCGTATACAGACGGTGCGTGGGCTATGCAGGTATTAAGAATAGTGATAACACCACCAATTTTGCTTTCCCAAGGGATCATTTTTAACATGCGGCAAAGTTACAATCAAGTGGATATTATGAGATGCGCTCATTCACCTGTTTCTTGTGAATGGGAACCAGAGAATCGGCAGATTGTTGACTCTTAATTCATATGATCGACTTAGCAACGAGAGAGTCGAATGGCCAAGATCACCTTAAGCGACGTAAGGCGAATCTCACCAACTGAATCGTTGCTATGGTACCAACACTGCACGTTCGTTCACTACTTTTTCACGATATATTCACCGTATATATTCTACAGCAAAAAATTTAGACACAGTTGTGTTACATTATTAAGTTGGATCTCTTCAGGTTAGATATCTTTTTTTCCGTTCTGTAGAAGAACATGCAGAATATGTAGAATAAATATACAGTTTATTTGCGGTTTTCCTGTGGTACCAGAACTTTACAGGCCGGTAATGCATATGCTGGAAAATAATTTAAATGTAGAAAATGATAAGCTGTACGTACAGGATATGTAAGTTTTTGTAGATATTAAATTAAGAAGGTTTTACACTATTTAGTACGAGCAAATTGCTTTTAAAGGGCGGAGAAATATCTTGGAATTTGAAAGGTGTACTTTTTCATGTTATTTATGGGCGATTTTGTTAAAATGCCTACAACGCGAAACTTTGTGCATTATAATGGTCTTGATTGCATTGCAAAGACCTCTAAAATCGCAATATAACGTTTTTGGTAGAATTTTTCACTGTGTTCTTTCGAGATATTCAACTTTATTGAATATCATGTCACATTGCATAATGACTTTTGAAAAAGCTTCATTTATTCAAAAGTAGTGAAACTATTGCGCCTATAGACCTTATGTATAAATCGTAATCCAAACCGTGTATCCTAGGAAACATAAACTTATACATTGTTATTGGTCACTGTCTGCGAGGAGTGACCAATAACAATGCGTAAATTCCCGTTTCTTAGAATACACGGTCCCAATCACAATTTATGCATAAGGTCTATATGAGGAAGGCTATTTAGACTAATCATAGCTTATGTACATAGAAGTGCAGGCTCAGTTATTTGCTATTGTTATAACAAAGTAAGCAATCGCATAGACACTTATTGTGCAATTTGACGGACACGTCATATTATTTACATATCACACGTTTTTTTTTACATATCGACCAATATTGATAATTCTAGCAAAGAAGTTATACCATGAATGTAAGTGCCCTTTGCAATGTAATAAAAAAATACTGGCCAAATTTTATGTCATAGGCACTTTAAGCCAAGACTACATTAGAAATTTCCTGAAGGTAGTAATTTTAGTAATGTCAAGTGGATTAATACTGAACAAACGTTGCGAGGGACCTCAGTGTGGTACAAAGCATGTAACACAGAGGATCTTTTAAATTCAAGTAAATTGATCATATTTCTGTCATTTTCAATAAGATGATAAAAAGAATAATAGTTTCGTGCCTACTGCCTAGCCCGTAGCCATTGGACTGCCTATGATGACCCCTAATTGTTTACCTTTTAATTTTGTTGATGTTTTATTTTGTGAAAAAATTTTCTGTGCACTGATCACCGAACGGTTTCTTCCGTGAAAGACCACGTACAAAATATATTGAATTAAAAGACCACATTTATTCTATTCTATTCTATGTATAATTAAATTTATAATATTCTAGCTATAATTAAATAAATCAGTAATGGTATACAACGTCTTGAAAATTTCTCTTTCACATTTCGAAAGAAGGCTCGCCTTGTACTAACATGTACGCGTCGCGTACCATTTTTTCTGTTTAAAGTAGCTCCATAGCAACCTCATACCCAGGGTCTTCGTGCCATGGCTCACGCGCTAAGCGTCTCGTTGCATATATATATTCAAAATAATTCTAGCTGCTCCATTTTGCAAACAGTTTTTGGAGGTTTGAACGAGTTTCACGAAACACATCCCCAGGGCCCTAACTAAAGCGTTAATTGGGGGGGGGGTATATATTCATATATTCGTATTCTGCTCGAATAATTTGTATCTTGGAGTCTCTATTTGGAGGCCCAGCTGGCACTATTTTGAAATAATGTTTAAAATGATGAATAATATATAGCGTATGCGGTTATGCGATTTGGTTTAGGTGTACCGAAACTCAATAAAAACGATCCGAAAGAATGCAATATAGAGCTAGTATAAATACAGTTATGCTACTACCACTATATTAAATTAAAAATAGGCAATGAAGTAGTTATCAAACCTGTCCAAAGTTTGTGCATTTAAAGTATTGCACGAGTCAACCATATAATTTTTATATGTCTATGTTACACAAAAAGCCTGGTGAAACTGGACAGCTATTTTACAAGTTTTTATGTTCTCTTTCAGAAGATATTTTGGAGCTTAATATCGATGCGGCAGCTCGCTAGCTCCCAATGGTTATTATACAGTTATCAAATTCCAAAAAGCTTTTTTTCTCTCGCTCATTTTCTCTGAAGTATTTTGACAGCTCGAGTCGGCAATCTTAATCTCCCTATTATTAGAGAATCTAGTTGCGAACCAACTTGAAAATCTAACTTTCACATCTGAGACGAATACATGAATCCATTTTGAGTCAATTTTAGTGAAAAAGTGGCAGATTTTTGTATTAAACAATGAGCTTGCAGGAGTAATACACTTAATTGTGTATCTTATCATCTGGCATCACATTGACTCGACTGGATGAGTTCAGTACTGTTCACAGTTCGTTTCCAATTATGCACTAACGAATAGACTGTGACATGATTTCCTGTATTTTGGTATAAATGTAATGTAAAGTACTGGAGTTGTGATGTAAAAAAACGGAAAATAATATAATCGAAACAAATAATCATCAAAATTATTAAATCCTCCAATACACAACTCACACCAGATATTCACACTTCTTATAACTGTCATCAGTATAAGGGGTAAAACAAAAAACACCAAGTTCAATAAAAGCAGCAAAACAACTTTCGAAAATCTTCTTTCATTTAACGTGATTCCATTCTGTCGACCAGGCGACAATGCGCGGTTGTCGTGTCGAGCAACTGTCTGCCAAGTTTTGATATTCAATATCATAATGACGATGACGAGGGAACAAGATATCGGAAGCAATGTGAGCACAAATATCTTCGTTGCAAGTACAACGTCAATTACATTATATACATAAGGAAGTATACTAGCCGCAAAAATACCACTTAAAATCCAGCAAAGAATCGCAAAATAAAGTGCGCGAGTTTTTGTCACAATCGTTGTGTAAAGTAAAGGCTTGCATACCAAGAAGTAACGGTCTGTTGTGAGCATTAATACAGCAAATGCGGTGTTGAAAAATGCAAAACAATATACGAATTCACTTAAGTTTAATTCTTTATAGACGGACAATGTAAGTACATGTATGATCAATGTTAAAAGAGGCAAAAATCCAAGCAATCCCAAATTGAAAACCAAATACGACGAACATGAACGAAGACACTTTAAAGGATCTTTGAATATAGTTACAACTAAAACACCATTCAGAGGACAGGGAAGAAGATAGATAGTCAGGAATAAAGGATTACGTAAAATGTTCCAAGTTATCGAGACCAGTATTTGTGGATGGGGTAAGCTGGAATTTTGAGATATGTTTCCTGATGCATGTTCCTGTTCCATTTTCATGGAGGGCGGTCAGTTTTGTTACTAACAACACCAAGAGATGTTTGTGGAGTAACAAACTCGAACTTTGTTCACTTCTTCACCAAGAATAACCTGACACTGTTAAAGTTGTTTTTAAGTTTTCCTATGCCAAGTCATTTCCGCCGCGTTGTCCATGTATTTGTCATTCCTTTTGCTGAAGATATATCAACGTTGTTTTAGTAATTAATATGACTATTTGGTTTAGAGTTTGACTAATTGTCGAGGGAAATAGGTCGAGGGTGAGGGTAAAATGTCGAGGGTCAAAAAATTTGGTCGAGGGTCAGAGATTTACGTTTCTACTTGAAACCTTTTACGGGGGGGGGGGGGGTCAAGGAGGTGATTACCAGAAGATTTTTCCACCCGCTCTACCGAGCTAAAAAGTTTTAATGCCGTGATACATGACAATTAACGGGCTGGGATGAAATTTACGCCCGGTTTGAGTGTCAAAATGGAGCTATATTTCGACTTGTTTATAGTGCTGCTAGAGACCAGATATTACGTTTAAAACACAAACCAAAGAGAATAAAACAATCTAAACACAATTAAATGGTCGCGTTTGTAATAATTTTGTGGCGTTGAAGCGATTAACTGGCAACTGAGGTGTTATTCACCCCGAAACCATTACAAGATCGATAGAAAACTTATTTGACTCTCTAATTTCTTTGTATAATTTAAAGTATCAATGGAAATCACAATTAATTGCACTAAGATTTTGGTGATCTCGACGATGTACAATATAAACTATATTCGAAGATAAGTTCAGATAATTAATGCACCATTTACTGATTAACATGGCTGTGGTTCAGCCTGTTGTCATTTTTTCTATTTGAAAACTGCTACCTATTAAACACGTTGTAAATAATTGTTTTTATACAGATTGTTTTACTTGTTCTATTAGCCGCATCCGAAGGACATAGCGCCATTTATCAAGCTATACTTTAAGCTAACGAAACAGTACGTCCGGTACCAAGTGTCAATGTTCTGTTTGTTCAATCAATTCCCGCTTAAAATATTGCATACCCTTTTATATATATACTTACCAAGTATAGGAAGTATATATATAGAGTTATTTTATATTTGAGTCGGTTTTCTTTGATGTACCGCGTCCTGTATATCAGATACAGTTCTTGAATAAATAATTAGATCAAACTTGTGAAAAAATCTCGACGAATTTCGACTTAAATTGTTTAAAGTCGAAAGATTCTACTAGAAAACCTCCTCAAAATATGTATACGCCATAAATCCCTCCTTCTCGGTATTTAACTCTAACTTATTAGCACGGATTGAACTATTGTATTTTATTGCATTGCATTACCATTAAATTTTTGTATACAGCTTAGCGTCAAGTTTTCTAGGCATATATATTGCCAGTTAATCGCTTCAGCGCCACAAAATTATTACAAACGCGACCATTTAATTGTGTTTAGATTGTTTTATTCTCTTTGGTTTGTGTTTTAAACGTAATATCTGGTCTCTAGCAGGAATATAAACAAGTCGAAATATAGCTCCATTTTGACACTCAAACCGGGCGAAAATTTCATCCCAGCCCGTTAATTGTCCTGTATCACGGCATTAAAACTTTTTAGCTCGGTAGAGCGGGTGGAAAAATCTTCTGGTAATCACCTCCTTGACCCCCCCCCCCCCGTAAAAGGTTTCAAGTAGAAAACGTAAATCTCCGACCCTCGACCAAATTTTTCGACCCTCGTCATCTTACCCTCACCCTCGACCTATTACCCTCGACCCTCGACCATTAGTCAAACTCTTTGGTTTGGACCCCGCGTTTTAATCAATTTCTGTGACCAGCTGAGTCAACACAATTTTGAGAATTCCATGTAAGTCGAGTTGTTGTAAGTTTTACAATGAATTTGGGATATTTTAAAGCAGTGCTGACGACATGTGGACAAGGTTGACTCAACATTATAGGGGAAGATTTTATTGGGGTTTTTTCCATAAAGTTCCGAAGAATTTGAAGTTCAGCGAAAGTAATATTTTCATCGTCCTTTCATTAGAAGAGCTTTGTTTTTGTGCCTACCTTAACCATATATTTATTGCCAGTCATTATTGGCATAGGATTAATTACTTTTTTGACTGATTGCGTTCTTCATTGCCATTGAGCGTTTCCACCTGGCATGCACCTTCAGCTAGTTTTAGGACAAAAAAATTCAGAAAATATAAAGCATTTGCCATTTGACAGAGAACTGGAATAAAATATCGGGTAGAAAGAAAGTGACGAGGAAGAAATTTATTTTTTTGTTATAAAACCAAAATGGGTAGTGAGATATAGCAAATTTAAACACGGAATGTCGAAGTCGTGAATTAAAGCATACGGAGTTGAAGCCATTATGCCATTCGCGATTGGAGGTTGAAAGTTTCCAATCTTCATTTTTTCCTTCAAGGACATTTTGATATTAATTGAATTAGCTGTATGACAGAAAAGCGACTTGTGCTTATTACACATGTTCGACGATTTTGGCACAAGTTTTCTTATTGACATAACTTAATATTGTAACGACAGTCATAAAAAAATAATAACACGGTATTGTCATTCTAGTAATGTCACCTGCTTCAAATCCAACACGATCTCTTACGTTTTATGTCACGGGTTGAGATCCTGAACTTCGTAAATTTTTGGACTGTCAAGTGTTAACGATGCTTTTTTCACAACTTTTCTACATTGGTCGTGTAATATCTCACAATCAAAGCAAACCAATGTACACGTTTTCTTATAGGATATCATTTTTTGGCAGTTTATCCGCTTGTGATTGGCTAAGAAATGTGCCGATTAATCATTAATCGCCAGGCAGTTATTGCTACAAAAATAATTGCTTTCATGTTTGAAAAGGGTTTTAAGAAGTAGTAGTGCATTTTTTATTAACTGCTATTTCGGTACTTCGCTCAGGTTTGCTTTAAACATCACCAGAAAATTAGTGTTGAAAAGACAGTCGCCGTTTCTTTTATATTAATTTTCGCGCGACGCTGCAATGCTAACTGATGTATACGCATGCACATGTCAGTTGCTGGGAGGAAGGTTGTTTAGGTCGAAGTCGTGCGCGACTCGTTGTAAAAGGAGTGATCACAAGTGCTTGTGAGCTCAAACCTCACTTCGAACGACACAGTCAAGACGTTCAAGGATGGTAACTGTAATAGTTTTTTAATACCTACCCTCACTTCGGACTCGTAACACTTATGTGAAAAAATTAAGTCAACGCTCTGCCGAAATTCGTGGGTTTCCGACAAAAAAGTCCGTCATGGATTATATCCAGTCAGGCTCAGCTATGGTGGATACAATTTGGGTTGTCCCATAGCAAGGCGAAAAAGTCGATCGCGAAAGGCTTGCTACGATAGAGCGGACACCAATTAAGCACAAGACAAAAAAAGATGCATGAGCAAGCAGAGTTCTCTGTGAATGTGAATGTTAATGTATTGTGTGTCTTTTTTGTCTGCACAAAACAAAATTGCTTCACATCGCAGATTCGGATATACTCCTTTAAGATCATTAATAATTTATGACGAAAATTCAAAAGAAATTAAGGATTTTTTCATGAGTTGGCGCGCTCAGTGACAGTGGAGTTATGGATCACACGGGAAGTTGGGAGAGCACAAAAAAGCTTAAAGGTTGGTCGAGGCGCTAGCCGAAACCAATTCTTGCGTTTGATTGCTGAAAATAGCGTAGTGTTTGAGTGCTTGAAATGTACGCGTTCTTAGCAATTTTTCTGTTTGATGTGGCTCCATGGCAACCTCGTACCTAGGGTCTTTGCTCTTGTCTCCATGGGTCAAAGCTAAGCAATCACGTCTGGTCTCGCTGCCTATATATTCAGAGTAATTCTAGCTGCTCTATTTTGCAAACCGTTTTTATAAGTAGGTTTCATCGACTTTCGCCAAACACATCCCCAGGGCCGAAACTATAGTGCCTTAATTGACGGAGGAGAGTGTATTCATATATCCGTATTCTGCCCGAATAATATGTATCTTGGAGTCTATGTTTTGAGATCCAGTTTGCACAATTTGAAATTATGTTAAGAATGATGGATTATGTATAAGCGCACACTGCCTATACGATTTGGTGTGTAGGTGCACCGAAACGCAATCAAACAATCCGAAAGAATGCGTGATTAACGTGATTCCATTCTGTCGTCCAGGCGACCATGCGCGGTTGTCGTGTCGAGCAACTGTCTGCCAAGTTTTGATGTTCAATATCATAATGACGATGACGAGGGAACAAGATATCGGAAGCAATGTGAGCACAAATATTTTCGTTGCAAGTACAACGTCAATTACATTATATACATACGGAAGTATACTAGCCGCAAAAATACCACTTAAAATCCAGCTAAGAATCGCAAAATAAAGTGCGCGAGTTTTTGTCACAATCGTTGTGTAAAGTAAAGGTTTGCATACCAAGAAGTAACGGTCTGTTGTGAGCATTAATACAGCAAATACGGTGTTGTAAAATCCAAAACAATATGCGAATTCGCCTAAGTTTGCTTCTTTATAGACGGACAATGTAAGGATGTGTATGATCAATGTTAATAGAGGCAAAAATCCAAGCAATCCCAAATTGAAAACCAAATACGATGAGCATGAACGAAGACACTTGAAAGGATCTTTGAATATAGTTACAACTAAAACACCATTCAGAGGACAGGGAAGAAGATAGATAGTAAGGAATAAAGGATTACGTAAAATGTTCCTAGTTATCGAGACCAGTATTTCTGGATGAGGAAAGGTGGAATTTTGAAATATATTTTCTGATTTATGTTCCTGTTCCATTTTCATGGAGTGCGGTCACTTAATTTGTTAACAGCCTATAACGAGATATTTTCAGAGTTCCAAAACAGAAACTGTGTTCAGTTCTTCACCGAGAATAACCCGACATATGGCACTGTTGAAGTTGTTTTTAAGTTTTTCCCGAGCTGTCCATGTATTTGTCATTCCTTTTGCTGAAGACAAGAAGACATTTGTTTCAGTAATTAGTACGACTATTTGGTTTCGACCCCGCGTTTTAATCAATTTCTGTGATCAGCTGAGTCAACACAGTTTGCATGGACAATTCCTTGTAAGTCATGTTGGCATAAGTTTTACAATGAATTTGGAATAATTTAAACAGTGCTGACTGCGTCCAGACGAGGTTCACTCAACGTTACTGAGAGACTTCGTTCATGCTTCCGTGAAGTTGAACTCCAAGACGTTGAAGTTTGGCGAAATTATTATTTTCATCATTTAATATTAATTAGAAGAGGTTTGTTTTAGTGCCTACCTTACATTCGCGGCTATAGAAACGCTCCGAAAATATTTGACCAAATAATTTTCTTAAGTTTAGCAGTTCCAGTAACAATTCCTCAAAGTTTTAAAAATTTTCTTAATAGTTCACAACTTCCTGTTAATTGAATAATCGGAATGCTATATCTTACTTATGAGCATTCTGATTAGTCAATAAACAGGAACTTGCGAACATTTTAACGAAGTTTTCAAAATTTGAGGAATCATGGGAGGAATTAATAAGAGGAACTGTTAACCTTGAGCAAATGAATTAGTCAAATATTTTCGGAACGCTTCTATTGCTACGACTGTAACCATATTTATTGCCAGTCATTATTGGCACAGGATTAATTAGTATTTTCGACTCATTATGTTCCTTGTGATTCACCGTTTCCGCTTGCCATTAATTTTTCAGCTAGTTGTAAAACAAGCATTTGCGGAGATATTTGACTGCGAATTGGAACAAAACATTGTGTCTTTTTCGCCATAAAGTCCTGCGTGTCGTGCCTTAAGGAAGACATTGCAAAACAATTAGCAAATTGATGCAAGGGAGACAGGGACTGGAAAAAGTGTCGCGCTAGAGTCCCGGCGAGTGGGATTCATAAAAAAATGTTCCGTCTGCATCAATCTCGGCTTTAGCCACGACGAGAGCTCGCGCCATACATAAATCATCCTCATTCTGGATACGGTCTTTTCCAAATGTTTTTCCAAATCTACTTCCGAGCATTTGCTGGATCGATAAATCGATTGACGCGATTTTTAGTTTATACTAATGGTCCAAGTTCGCTCCGGTCTGTTCTTCTAGCGATATGATCTGTTTTGTATTATTTGCCCAAAGATCTCTTAGTTTATGCAAGCAAACCTCCCTTCAATATTTTGTTTTGAAAATGTATACATTTTCGCATTCGCCATTCCTCTTTATCTCCGTTTTGATTACTATCAGATGAAGAGCCACTGTGGATAAGCAGCTAATAAATCTTAATTATTATTATTTATTACTAATTCCTTCCCTCGCCAACTGGGGCGCCGTCATTTTGAATACTAATTACTTTCGACCCCAAACGGACCAGACAATACTACTGAAAGGGCATTCTCGCTTTAGTAAGCTCAATCTTCACTTCGAACGACATAGTCAAGGCAAATGAGAGGACGCGAATTGTGAACTCTTTATAGACCAATGTTTTGTGGAAGGGTGGTAACTGTAGTAATTTTTTTCATGTTAACCCTCACTTCGGGCTTGAAACATTTATGTGATAAAATTTAGTCAGCGTACCAGTAAGCTATATATTTTATTCATCACTTTCCATGTTACAGTAAAAACCTAGTTAACTTGAACAATGATTTTCGGGGCTTGAGATTAATTAACAACTAAGAATAATTTGTGGTCCCCGGAGTATTCTCAACTGCTTAGTCACGCTCAATACAATGTCAAACTAAACATTATTTATCGCCATGTTATAAGTGTTTTGCATCGTTACAGGCTATGCTGCAGAAAGCATGTCGTTTCACGATGCTTATTAGAGAAGCTTTAAACGGTTATTATATACAGTAATCAAATTCCAAAAAGCTTTTTTCTCATTTAAAGTATTTTCATACTGCGGGTCGTCAATCTTAATCTCCCTATTATTAGAGAATCTAATAGGAACCCAATTCTAAAGGTGGCAGATTTTTGTCAATAATAAACGTGCTAGAGAAATAAACTTTTTGTATCTCATCATCTAGCATCACATCAGTGGCGGATCCAGGGTAAGTCAAAATAAATTAAAGCAGCTCAATTTTAAATTCAAAATAACTTTATAACAATGTCATAGGTTATGAATTTCAAAAGAATTAAATCTAACAAATGAAGTTGCTTTGAAGGTATTTTAAAATGTAAATATATCCTAGAATGAGCTGTGGTAATTTATTTTGACTTACGCTAGATCCGCCAATGCATCACATTAGCATGACTGAGTTCAGTACTGTCCACAGTTCCTTTCCAATTATGCACGAAAGAAGAGACTGCCACGTGATTTCCTGTACTTTGGAATAAATACAATGTAAAGTACAGGAGTTGTGATATAAAACAGCGGAAACAAATAGAACTGGAGAAAACTGACTTTCGAACTACCAAATTCTGTGATACACGACTGACACCAAATATTCACACATCTAATAACAATTAGCAGTACTTGTGGTAAGACCAAAAACACCAAGTTCAACAAAAGCAGCAAAACAACTTTTGAAAATCTTCTCTCGTTTTCCAATCTCTTCTTGTCGGCTCTGTTTTTTGATTTTTTTGCCATGTTTCCATTTTGTCGATTAAGCGATGCTACGCAGTTGCCGCGGCAAGCAACTGTCTGCCAAGTTTTGATGTTCAATGTTACAATGACGATGACGAGGAAACAAAATATTGGAAGAAATGTGAAAACATATATTTTAGTAGCAAGTACAACGCCAACAACATTATGTACATACGAAAATACAGCCGCCGCAAAAATACCACTTAAAATCCAGGAAAAAATGGCGAAATAAAGTGCACGAGTTTTTGTCACAATCGTTGTGTAATGTAAAGGTTTGCATACCAAGAAGTAACGATCTGTTGTGAGCATTAATACAGCAAATACGGTGTTGAAAAATGCAAAACAATATACGAGTTCACATAAGTTTAATTCTTTATAGACGGACAATGTAAGTACATGTATGATCAATGTTAAAAGAGGCAAAAATCCAAGCAATCCCAAATTGAAAACCAAATACGACGAACATGAACGAAGACACTTCAAAGGATCTTTGAATATAGTTACAACTAAAACACCATTCAGAGGACAGGGAAGAAGATAGATAGTAAGGAATAAAGGATTACGTAAAATGTTCCAAGTTATCGAGACCAGTATTTGTGGATGAGGTAAGCTGGAATTTTGAGATATGTTTCCTGATGCATGTTCCTGTTCCATTTTCATGGAGTGCGATCACTTAATTTGTTAACAGCCCAACGAGATCCTTTCAGAGTTCCAAAACAGAAACTGTGTTCAGTTCTTCACCGAGAATAACCTGACATATGGCACTGTTGAAGTTGTTTTTAAGTTTTTCTCGAGCTGTCCATGTATTTGTCATTCCTTTTGCTGAAGACAAGAAGACATTTGTTTCAGTAATTAGTACGACTATTTGATTTCGACCCCGCGTTTTAATCAATTTCTGTGGCCAGCTGAGTCAACACAGTTTGCATGGACAATTCCTTGTAAGTCATGTGGGAATAAGTTTTACAATGAATTTGGAATAATTTAAACAGTGCTGACTGCGTCCAGACGAGGTTCACTCAACGTTACTGAGAGACTTCGTTCATGCTTCCGTGAAGTTGAACTTCAAGACGTTGAAGTTTGGCGAAATTATTATTTTCATCATTTAATATTTATTAGAAGAGGTTTGTTTTAGTGCCTACCTTACATTCGCGGCTATAGAAACGCTTCGAAATATTTGACCAAATAATTTTCTTAAGTTTAGCAGTTCCAGTAACAATTCCTCAAAGTTTTAAAGATTTTCTTAATAGTTCACAACTTCCTGTTAATTGAATAATCGGAATGCTATATCTTACTTATGAGCATTCTGATTAGTCAATAAACAGGAACTTGTGAACATTTTAACGAAGTTTTCAAAATTTGAGGAATCATGGGAGGAATTAATAAGAGGAACTGTTAACCTTGAGCAAATGAATTAGTCAAATATTTTCGGAACGCTTCTATTGCTACGACTGTAACCATATTTATCGCCAGTCATTATTGGCACAGGATTAATTAGTATTTTCGACTCATTATGTTCCTTGTGATTCACCGTTTCCGCTTGCCATTAATTTTTCAGCTAGTTGTAAAACAAGCATTTGCGGAGATATTTGACTGCGAATTGGAACAAAACATTGTGTCTTTTTCGCCATAAAGTCCCGCGTGTCGTGCCTTAAGGAAGACATTGCAAAACAATTAGCAAATTGACGCAAGGGAGACAGGGACTGGAAAAAGTGTCGCGTAAGAGTCCCGGCGAGTGGGATTCATAAAAAATGTTCCGTCTGCATCAGTCTCGGCTTTAGCCACGACGAGAGCTCGCGCCATACATAAATCATCCTCATTCTGGGTACGGTCTTTTCCAAATGTTTTTCCAAATTTACTTTCGAGCATTTGCTGGATCGATTCAGTGGCGGATCTAGCGTAAGTCAAAATAAATTACCACAGCTCATTCTAGGATATATTTACATCTTAAAATACCTTCAAAGCAACTTCATTTGTTAGATTTTATTCTTTTGAAATTCATAACCTATGACATTGTTATAAAGTTATTTTGAATTTAAAATTGAGCTGCTATAATTTATTTTGACTTACCCTGGATCCGCCACTGGATCGATTCACGCGATTTTTAGTTTATACTAATGGTCCAAGCTCGCTCCGGTCTGTTCTTCTAGCGATATGATTTGTTTTGCATTATTTGCCCAAAGATCCATTAGTTTATGCAAGCAAACCTCTCTTCAATATTTTATTTTGAAAATGTATACATTTTCGCATTCGCCATACCCTCTTTATCTCCCTTTTGAAGCCTATCAGATGAAGAGCCACTGTGGATAAGCAGCTAATAAATCTTTATTATTATTATTTATTACTAATTCCTTCCCTCGCCAACTGGAGCGCCGTCATTTTGCTACTAATTACTTCCGATCCCAAACGGACCAGACAATACTAGTGACAGGGCATTGTCGCTTTATAAATAAGCTCAATCTTCACTTCGAACGACATAGTCAAGGCAAATGAGAGGACGCGAATTTTGAACACTTTATAAACCAATGTTTTTTTGGAAGGGTGGTAACTGTAATAATTTTTTTCATGTTAACCCTCACTTCGGGCTTGAAACACTTATGTGTTAAAATTTAGTCAGCGTACCAGTCAGCTATATATTTTATTCATCACGTTCCATGTTACAGTAAAAATCTAGTTAACTTGAACAATGATTTTCGGAGGTTGAGATTGATTAACAGCTAAGAATAATTTGTGGTCCCGGGAGTATTCTCAACTGCTTAGTCACGCTCAATACAACGTCAAACTAAACATTATTTATCGCCATGTTATAAGTGTTTTGCATCGTTACAGCTAGGCTATGCTGCAGAAAGCACGTCGTTTCACGATGCTTATTAAAGAAGCTTTAAACGGTTATTATATACAGTAATAAAATTTTAAAAAGCTTTTTTCTCATTTAAAGTATTTTGATACTGCGCGTCGTCAATCTTAATCTCTTTATTATTAGAGAATCTAATAGCAACACAATTCTAAAAGTGGCAGATTTTTGTCAAGAATAAACGTGCTAGAGAAGTAAACTTTTTGTATCTCATCATCTAGCATCACATTAACATGACTGAGTTCAGTACTGTCCACAGTTCCTTTCCAATTATGCACGAAAGAAGAGACTGCCACATGATTTCCTGTACTTTGGAATAAATACAATGTAAAGTACGGGAGTTGTGATAAAAACAGCGGAAACAAATAGAACTGGAGCAAACTGACTTTCAAACTACCAAATTCTGTGATACACGACTGACACCAAATATTCACACATCCTACAACATTTAGCAGTACTTGTGGTAAGACCAAAAACACCAGGTTCAACAAAAGCAGCAAAACAACTTTTGAAAATCTTCTTTCGTTTTCCAATGTCGTCTTGTCGGCTCTGTTTTGGGATTTTTTTGCCATGTTTCCATTTTGTCGATTAAGCGATGCTACGCAGTTGCCGCGGCAAGCAACTGTTTTCCAAGTTTTGATGTTCAATGTTAGAATGACGATGATGAGGAAACAAAATATTGGAAGCAATGTTAAAACATATATTTTAGTAGCAAGTACAACGCCAACAACATTATGTACATACGGAAATACAGCCGCCGCAAAAATACCACTTAAAATCCAGGAAAAAATCGCGAAATAAAGTGCACGACTTATGGTCACAATCGTTGTGTAATGTAATGGTTTGCATACCAAAAAGTAACGATCTGTGTGAGCATTAATACAGCAAATACGGTGTTGAGAAATGCAAAACAATATACGAATTCACATAAGTTTAATTCTTTATAGGCGGACAATGTAAGTACATGTATGATCAATGTTAAAAGAGGCAAAAATCCAAGCAATCCCAAATTGAAAACCAAATACGACGAGCATGAACGAAGACACTTCAAAGGATCTTTGAATATAGTCACAACTAAAACACCATTCAGAGGACAGGGAAGAAGATAGATAGTAAGGAATAAAGGATTACGTAAAATATTCCAAGTTATCGAGACCAGTATTTGTGGATGAGGTAAGCTGGAATTTTGAGATATGTTTCCTGATGCATGTTCCTGTTCCATTTTCAATTTGTTAGCAACCTCACACGAGAGGCTTTCGGTGTTCCAAAACTCGATCTTCACTTCTTCACCAAGAATAACCTTGCACTTAATAATAATGTTAAAGTATTTTTTAAGTTTTACCCATATCAAGTCATCTTCGCCGAGTTGTCTATATATTTGCTCATCATTTCGCTAAAGATATAAACGTTGTTCACTAATTAATATGGCTATATATAGGTTAGACGCCGTTTTAATCAATTTGTGTCACAAGCTGAGTCAACATAATTTGGACAATTCCATGTAAGTCAAGTTGTCATAAGTTTTACAATATATTTGGAATATTTTAAAGCAGTGCTGACTGCGTCCAGACGAAGTTTTAGTCAACGTTACTGGGAGATTTTGTTCATTTTTCCGTGAAGTTGAAGTTCCAGAAATTAGTATTTTTATCGTCCTTTGTTCAATATTCATTAGAAGAGATTTGTTTTAGTGCCTACCTTAACCATATATTTATTGCCAGTCATTATTGGCATAGGATTAATTACTATTTTGACTGATTGCGTTCCTCATTGCCTCAGCTAGTTTTAGGACAAAAAATTGTGGAAAATATGAAGAATTTGCCATTTGACAGAGAACTGGAATAAAACATCTAGTAGAAAGAAAGTGACGAGGAAGAAATCTACTTTTTCTGTTGTAAAACCAAAATGGCTAATGAGATATAGCAAATTTAAGCACAGAAAGTCGAAGTCGTGAAATAAAACATACAAAGTTGAAGCCCATTATGCTATTCGCGATTGGAGGTCGAAATTTTCCAATCTTCTTTTTTGTCCTTTATAGACAACCTTGATATTAATTCAATTAGCTGTAAGACAAAAAAAGCGTCTCGTGCTTATTACACAAGTTTTTCCCAACAATTGACATAATTTGAAATGACAGATACAAAATAATGATATGGTATTGGTACTCAAAATTTGCCGTTTAAAAGTGTTTTTAAGTTAGTAAGGCAAAAGTATTATTAATAAGTGCCGACCATCGACCATGTCAAAGAAGTAATCGCGCAATCTTCACTTTGGACAACACGTTCAAGGCAAATGAAAAGTGAATTTTGAACACTTTGTAAACTAATGTTTTTTTAAAAACGTCACAACACTTACGTGAAAAATGTTAGTCTACGCTTTGCCGAAGGTCGTGCGTTTTCCCCGATTGTTGACTTTTGGCATGATTTGTTGTTTAGAGCAAAAAAAAAACATTGGTATATCTGCCAGCCGTGATATATAACGGCCAAGCTGGTGAGAGAAGCCGCGGTGTTCACAAAATGTGTGTGTTTATGTAAGTCGTTTTTAGAAGTACATTAAATATGCAAAATATACATTAATACCTAAAAGTGTCTTTTATATACCTCTAATATACCCGAGAGTTGTTATAGCAGGCCCGGCCTAGGGGTTTTAGGTATTCTGGTATTTTGTTTGAGGTATACTGTATCCAGATCGTGATTACGGTTATTTGGTATCCCACTCAGATTTGGAATGATAAGATATATTACCAAATATTTTGGATATTTGGTATGTAGGTTCTCTCCAAATTTAGGTATATTGGTATCTGACGCAAAAAATGTGGTTCAATTACGGTATCCTTTTACACGCCCCCCCCCCCCTTTGGCCTGTTATAAAATATAGCTATATGTAGGTCTGCGTACAAATTTAGTGCGTGTGCGCTATCATATTAGTTGATTTCAATCTTTCCAAAAATACATTTCTAAAGTTTTGAATATTTAATCCATCCTAAAATTTGCATGATATGTATGTGCGTTTCATTGTCCTTCTATGTTTGGTTCTTTTCAACTTCCAACCTTAAGCAAACTGCGACGTGAATTCCTGTGCTTTGGTGTAAACGCAGTATGAATCACGGGTGTTGTGGTGTAAAACAATGGAAACATATAGACTTGAAACAAAGCAAAATTTGTCCGCTCGCTGATACACAACCCACACCAAATGTTGATCGCTCTTACACTGATTACCACCACTTGTGGTAAAATGAAAAGGATGAGATTCAAGTGAAGTAGCAAAACAACTTTGCAAAATCTTCTTTCGTTTTTTAACCTTTTTTCGTTGGCCCTTGGTCTCAGGTTTTGGTTCCCAACTGACAATGGTCAAAATACCGCTGAAAATCCAAGAAAGCACCACACAATACACCACGCGCTGCTTGGTGACGATCGTCGAGTACATTAAGGGTTTGCAACTTAACACGTAACGATCTACCGCAAGTAATAATACAGCAAATAACGTGTTGTAAAATCCGAAAATAAATCCATACGAAGACCAAAACACATTACCGCTGTGAGACGATGCTAAAATGTGCGAGATTAATATGACAGAAGGTAAAAATCCAAGCAATCCAATATTGAAGACCAAATACGACGAGCAAGAACGAAAACATTTCAAAGGATCTTTTAATATAGTAATTGTTAAGACGCCATTCAGGAGACAGGGAAGAAGATAGTCAATCCAGAGTAAGGGATTGCTAATAGTTTGCCAAGTGAGTGATATCTGTATATCTGGTTCTGGCGAAAAGGAATTTTGGGATGCATTTACCATTTTTACAACGGCGACTTCTTCGTTATCGATGCAGCAAAATGTTTTTAGATCATTCCAAACAATTTGTCGAGATATGGTTCTGAACTATTTTGACGCAACACAATTTGGACAAAGACCAACCGGACTTTTTTAACACTCCAAATGTCGAACCTCGTTTTTGGAGCTGAAGGTATATGCTTGTCTACAGTTGTTTCGAAGAGACGGAGCTTTAAAAACCGCTAAAAACACCAAGCTTCTTAGCGTTGTTTCTTGAAAGTCGAAAATATAAGTTTACTGAACGGCTTTTTCAGTGTAATATGAGAGTCCAAGCTGTATATTTCAATTAATTATTGTTTGCCTATTTTTCTCTCGTTCAAACACAACCTGCTGCGCGGTTAAAAACTCTAATTGCAAGCTATGAATTATGCTTGGTGTTAGCTTAAACGAATCAAATTCACAAAATAGCCTGACAAAAGAAACAAGTACTTTTACAACGCTATGCTTTTTAATATGTTTTCTATAAACATAGCCAAAAACGAATATTATTTCTCGTGCTATAGCTAATGGACAATTTGCAATTTGCATTATAAAACGAAGGTCAATTACGAAATCTTTTACAAGAGCATCTTAAAATCAGTAGAATTGCCCAACGTTTGGTGACGAAATGTTGTAAAACATGGAAACGATTGCCCTGGGAAGTTTGCAAGTTTTGTATAGATTTGTATTACACTCACAAAAAGTTGCCATTTTTGAGCTGTAGTGAGTATACTTTTCCCCGCGTAATACAAATTATACAAAATTTACAAACTTCTAAACCTCATGGCTACATTTTCCAGCATTTCGCCACCGGCAAGCTTTGCCATACTACTAATCTTAGGATTCTCTTTTTGCTGTTATAAAGAAATTTTGTTCATTTTTTGCCTTGATCGAATGTTGTCTATAATGCAAATTGGCCTTTAACGAAGATGCGTTGTGAACATTCATGGGTAATAGGTAACGACATCATGAAAAATATACATTCTTAATCAACATGTATAGCGGCGAAAGAGTTATTGTGCATATGGACTTTAATTAGCGAAGTTAAGCAATAAATGGCCTCACATAGAACATGTTTAAATTAACCAAAAAAATGGGAAAAATACGTATATACTAGACGTCTTGTATTAGACATGTCCCAATTAACAAGGAAACGTGCTAGACATATTCAAATCAAACTTAATATATTTAGTCATGATATTGGCATTCTTTGTATTTGTTTTAGTTTTAAAGTTATGCTAATTAATATAAATGCGCAGATAATTGTGTTGTAAAATGCGACCGCTGATTGCTCAAGCTACCTTCGTTTATTTCAATTGCAACTTACACACAATGACCGCCGCACTCAACGATTTGACGGACAACGAGACAAACAGATTGAAAATACAGGATTTGGAAGCAGCTGTTTTTTTATGCTAAGAGTCAGACCCCATTCACAGGATACCTGCAGAGTTACTATATACAAACCCTTACTTTTAGAGTTGCATTTACACAACAAAGATGAACCTGTTCTGGGTTGTTGAAAAAAGGCTTTTTTGCTGCTGACGTTGTCAGCAATATTGTTCAACATTAATTGTTAGTTCGCAATCATGTGTAGCAATAATTTTTGTGATTCCTATAACCACGCTCTTTTTAAGAACGAAGCGGCACGCATACAACGCCTTAATTTTTTATTAGGTTGTGCTTTGACGACTTCCATTAACCTCTTAGTAGTATTATAAAGGCCGATCAACCCTTTTTTTTAGGGCGCCGCAAGGGTACCGCAGGGCGCCGCAAGCCTCCATAGGGCGCCGCAAGGGTACCGCAGGGCGCCGCAAGCCTCCATAGGGCGCCGCAAGGGTACCGCAGGGCGCCGCAAGCCTCCATAGGGCGCCGCAAGCCTCCATAGGGCGCCGCAAGCCTCCATAGGGCGCCGCAAGCCTTCATAGGGCGCCGCACTAATTAGTATGCGAGATTATGATTGGTCAAACAGCGTACGTACACCCCGTGACGTACACACCGTGACGTACGCCCTAGCCGCGCTCTGATTGGTTAAAACAGCGTACGTATGCCCCGTGACGTACGCTATAGCCGCGCTCTGGTTGGTTAAAACAGCGTACGTATGCCCCGTGACGTACGCTATAGTCGCGCTCTGATTGGTTAAAACAGCGTACGTATACCCCGTGACGTACACCCCGTGACGTACGCCATAGCTATGCTCTGATTGGTTATACCAGCGTACGTGTATTTTGTCTGGTTATTTTGTAGCACTGTATTGTCGCACAGTATTGTTTACGATATCTTCGGATACTATTCAGAATATGTTTAGTACCGTAGTACAAAATTTAAAGAAAGAAATACAGGCGATATTTTGTGAGTAAGAAGAATTTTATTTCGTCATAGAAGTATATACAACATTAGTACGGTTTCTGTCTAACATTTCTAAGGTAATATCGTCCCAGTGTTTTTGGAGTTTGCTTATGTGCTGGTGGCATTTGTACATCAGCCTGCTCCAATTGTTCATCGCCAGAATCACCTTTGTCTGCGACTGATTCGTCATCGCTCACATCTGGAGAATTATTCTCGGTATTTGTGTCGTAAGTGTACCAGTGTTTTATTGGATGCTCAATTGTGTGTGGTGGTGTTACATAGTAAGGCATAGGTGAATGCCCTTCGTGTTCTTCCTCTCCCACGTCTATATTCGAATGCTCTGCTTCGCCCTCACTAGACTGTGCTGCGACGTCTGGATCACTGTCCTCGGCATCGGCCTGTACTATATCATCTTCATCACTATACTCCACGTCAGCGTGTAGTTGAGAAGACTGTGGTTTGTTCTTGGCCTCCTCAATACTCTTTGTGGCCTTTTTTATGAAACCGGTCAGCTGATCTTCAAGACTTTGAAATTTACTTTGTAACTGATTTTTAAATGTTTGAAATCTATGATATTCATTAGAATAGAGTGTACTTTTCTCATCAGGAGTCATAGACGGGGCGCTTAAGATATTTTCCATTTCCTGTTCCGTATTGTACATGGCGTTAAGTATAGGAGGTTGTCGATACGATTGCTTTCTCATATATCCATTAAGTTGCTGTTGTAAACCATCTCTCTCCCCAGGCAATACATTTGTTTTTAGGCGGTGATGATCATGGGTAGTCGGTTTAAGGTCAAGCATAAGATAACCGTGAGGGTGACTTGTAGCTTTTTCATACGCATGCATGAACTCGGGAACCCGGCCTGGGTTGATTTGTCTTGCCAGGGTTAATACTTGCTGCTTGTCACGAGGAGACTTGAACAATACAATATAATGTGTATTAAGGCTGATGTTTCTTGCTTCCGTTCCTTGATGAAATATATTTTGGACAATGTAGATAACTGATAGATTTCTGTGATGGCTCCCTTTGGTAAATAAGTTGGCTATGCGTTTGTCGCCTCCTGACTGTGCCATAAGATCGTCAAGAACGATTATGTTACGTTTATTAACATCAAGAAAATCACGAGAGTCAATTTCAGAGGGTATGCCTTCGAAAAATTCAATACCCGGTATAGTGTCGATCATTTCTAAATACATGGGTTGCCATTGTCCATAGCACCAGATAATACGTTGAGGAGGCGGCCGTATAGTTTGTTGAGCATTCTCCAAAAGTGTTTTTACCCATAGCGTCTTGCCACTTTGCGTACAGCCCGCGACAATACATGTAAAAGGGTGGTGAAGTGCCACTGGTCCGCTGACTAAAGGGGTGGGTTTAGTAAATGGGTCTTGCTTGTGCACATTTCTTTCATGACGTTGCATATTAAATAAAGTCGAGAATTGCATTCCGCAGGTATCACAAACATAAACCGACTTGGGGGAGGGGGAGGAGGAGGAGGAGGAGGAGGAGGAGGAGGAGGAGGAGGAGGAGGAGGAGGAGGAGGAGGAGGAGGAGGAGGAGGAGGAGGAGGAGGAGGAGGAGGAGGAGGAGGAGGAGGAGGAGGAGGAGGAGGAGGAGGAGGAGGAGGAGGAGGAGGAGGAGGAGGAGGAGGAGGAGGAGGAGGAGGAGGAGGAGGAGGAGGAGAGGAGGAGGAGGAGGAGGAGGAGGAGGAGGAGGAGGAGGAGGAGGGAGGAGGAGGAGGAGGAGGAGGAGGAGGAGGAGGAGGAGGAGGAGGAGGAGGAGGAGGAGGAGGAGGAGGAGGAGGAGGAGGAGGAGGAGGAGGAGGAGGAGGAGGAGGAGGAGGAGGAGGAGGAGGAGGAGGAGGAGGAGGAGGAGGAGGAGGAGGAGGAAGGAGGAGGAGGAGGAGGAGGAGGAGGAGGAGGAGGAGGAGGAGGAGGAGGAGGAGGAGGAGGAGGAGGAGGAGGAGGAGGAGGAGGAGGAGGAGGAGGAGGAGGAGGAGGAGGAGGAGGAGGAGGAGGAGGAGGAGGAGGAGGAGGAGGAGGAGGAGGAGGAGGAGGAGGAGGAGGAGGAGGAGGAGGAGGAGGAGGAGGAGGAGGAGGAGGAGGAGGAGGAGGAGGAGGAGGAGGAGGAGGAGGAGGAGGAGGAGGAGGAGGAGGAGGAGGAGGAGGAGGAGGAGGAGGAGGAGGAGGAGGAGGAGGAGGAGGAGGAGAGAGGAGGAGGAGGAGGAGGAGGAGGAGGAGGAGGAGGAGGAGGAGGAGGAGGAGGAGGAGGAGGAGGAGGAGGAGGAGGAGGAGGAGGAGGAGGAGGAGGAGGAGGAGGAGGAGGAGGAGGAGGAGGAGGAGGAGGAGGAGGAGGAGGAGGAGGAGGAGGAGGAGGAGGAGGAGGAGGAGGAGGAGGAGGAGGAGGAGGAGGAGGAGGAGGAGGAGGAGGAGGAGGAGAGGAGGAGGAGGAGGAGGAGGAGGAGGAGAGGAGGGAGGAGGAGGAGGAGGAGGAGGAGGAGGAGGAGGAGGAGGAGGAGGAGGAGGAGGAGGAGGAGGAGGAGGAGGAGGAGGAGGAGGAGGAGGAGGAGGAGGAGGAGGAGGAGGAGGAGGAGGAGGAGGAGGAGGAGGAGGAGGAGGAGGAGGAGGAGGAGGAGGAGGAGGAGGAGGAGGAGGAGGAGGAGGAGAGGAGGAGGAGGAGGAGGAGGAGGAGGAGGAGGAGGAGGAGGAGGAGGAGGAGGAGGAGGAGGAGGAGGAGGAGGAGGAGGAGGAGGAGGAGGAGGAGGAGGAGGAGGAGGAGGAGGAGGAGGAGGAGGAGGAGGAGGAGGAGGAGGAGGAGGAGGAGGAGGAGGAGGAGGAGGAGGAGGAGGAGGAGGAGGAGGAGGAGGAGGAGGAGGAGGAGGAGGGAGGGGAGGAGGAGGAGGAGGAGGAGGAGGAGGGAGGAGGAGGAGGAGGAGGAGGAGGAGGAGGAGGAGGAGGAGATATAACAGCATAAGTCTCGGGTGAGACTACAGTCTCCTTTTGGGTCTCACTAAAGAACATGTCCTATGTTTGTGATACCTGCGGAATGCAATTCTCGACTTTATTTAATATGCAACGTCATGAAAGAAATGTGCACAAGCAAGACCCCATTTACTAAACCCACCCCTTTAGTCAGCGGACCAGTGGCACTTCACCACCCTTTTACATGTATTGTCGCGGGCTGTACGCAAAGTGGCAAGACGCTATGGGTAAAAACACTTTTGGAGAATGCTCAACAAACTATACGGCCGCCTCCTCAACGTATTATCTGGTGCTATGGACAATGGCAACCCATGTATTTAGAAATGATCGACACTATACCGGGTATTGAATTTTTCGAAGGCATACCCTCTGAAATTGACTCTCGTGATTTTCTTGATGTTAATAAACGTAACATAATCGTTCTTGACGATCTTATGGCACAGTCAGGAGGCGACAAACGCATAGCCAACTTATTTACCAAAGGGAGCCATCACAGAAATCTATCAGTTATCTACATTGTCCAAAATATATTTCATCAAGGAACGGAAGCAAGAAACATCAGCCTTAATACACATTATATTGTATTGTTCAAGTCTCCTCGTGACAAGCAGCAAGTATTAACCCTGGCAAGACAAATCAACCCAGGCCGGGTTCCCGAGTTCATGCATGCGTATGAAAAAGCTACAAGTCACCCTCACGGTTATCTTATGCTTGACCTTAAACCGACTACCCATGATCATCACCGCCTAAAAACAAATGTATTGCCTGGGGAGAGAGATGGTTTACAACAGCAACTTAATGGATATATGAGAAAGCAATCGTATCGACAACCTCCTATACTTAACGCCATGTACAATACGGAACAGGAAATGGAAAATATCTTAAGCGCCCCCGTCTATGACTCCTGATGAGAAAAGTACACTCTATTCTAATGAATATCATAGATTTCAAACATTTAAAAATCAGTTACAAAGTAAATTTCAAAGTCTTGAAGATCAGCTGACCGGTTTCATAAAAAAGGCCACAAAGAGTATTGAGGAGGCCAAGAACAAACCACAGTCTTCTCAACTACACGCTGACGTGGAGTATAGTGATGAAGATGATATAGTACAGGCCGATGCCGAGGACAGTGATCCAGACGTCGCAGCACAGTCTAGTGAGGGCGAAGCAGAGCATTCGAATATAGACGTGGGAGAGGAAGAACACGAAGGGCATTCACCTATGCCTTACTATGTAACACCACCACACACAATTGAGCATCCAATAAAACACTGGTACACTTACGACACAAATACCGAGAATAATTCTCCAGATGTGAGCGATGACGAATCAGTCGCAGACAAAGGTGATTCTGGCGATGAACAATTGGAGCAGGCTGATGTACAAATGCCACCAGCACATAAGCAAACTCCAAAAACACTGGGACGATATTACCTTAGAAATGTTAGACAGAAACCGTACTAATGTTGTATATACTTCTATGACGAAATAAAATTCTTCTTACTCACAAAATATCGCCTGTATTTCTTTCTTTAAATTTTGTACTACGGTACTAAACATATTCTGAATAGTATCCGAAGATATCGTAAACAATACTGTGCGACAATACAGTGCTACAAAATAACCAGACAAAATACACGTACGCTGGTATAACCAATCAGAGCATAGCTATGGCGTACGTCACGGGGTGTACGTCACGGGGCATACGTACGCTGTTTTAACCAACCAGAGCGCGGCTATAGCGTACGTCACGGGGCATACGTACGCTGTTTTAACCAATCAGAGCGCGGCTAGGGCGTACGTCACGGTGTGTACGTCACGGGGTGTACGTACGCTGTTTGACCAATCATAATCTCGCATACTAATTAGTGCGGCGCCCTATGGAGGCTTGCGGCGCCCTGCGGTACCCTTGCGGCGCCCTATGGAGGCTTGCGGCGCCCTGCGGTACCCTTGCGGCGCCCTAAAAAAAAGGGTTGATCGGCCTTTATAATACTACTCCTCTTTATCAATAGTATCGCCATCTTGAATCGCAATGCATTTTGGTCTAGCCAGGGTAAAAACGATAAAGGGTCTGTCATATGGGTAGAAGTTGTCTCGGTTATAAAATTACGTCACAGCAAGAAACTTTACTCGGTAAGCGGGATAACATTTCTCCATATGAACAGAACAAAAATATTTGACTTGGCGCATTGCTTTTTCTTCCTAACCGAGACAACTTCTGCTCATATGAACAAGCCCTTAAAAATCCTATTCTTTGGAACAATACACCGATATGCGGTGCAATCAATATTCTAGACACTTTACTCCAAAATTTTACATGTGTCGCTCACTGTTGCAAAAGTCATAAATCAGTAGTTTTTTATTTTAGATGGAATGATAACTTGACACTATACAACAAATGTTTTTTCAGTTTCTGGTCATGATAACAAGAATACTACGAGGTTAAACACAAGGTTATTGTTATCACTGAACTACTTAAAGCAACAACTATACCCTCATAATATCAACAAGGTTGTTACAATGTTGTTAAGAAATTTGTTGCCGAATTGAGACAAAAAGAGCGAAAGCAACAGTTGTATATAGACGTTTGTTGCAATTGTTGGCCAGCTAATTGTTAGTCTTTTCTGTGCGTACATTGCTTTCAGCCTTTTCTCGCACTTGGCTTTTCAGTTTTCTTTTTCCGGTTACATTAACAAACAGGTTGCGACATGAACTCCTGTACTTTGGTATAAATGCAATATGAATCACGGGCATTGTGGTGTAAAACAACGGAAAGATAAAGGCATGAAACAATTTGAGATTTTGATTATAGGTCTCGTTAATACAGAACTCGCACCATATATTTACAGCATTTGTGCCAATTAGCAATACTTGTGGTAAGATGAAAAACACAGAATTGAAATGAAGTAGCAAAACAACTTTTGAAAATCTTCTTTCATTCTTCAATCTTTCCTTCACTGCTCTGTATGTGATTTTCTTTAACGTGTTTCCGTTTTGTCGGCTGAGTGGACACAGTCGTTGTATGTTGATAAAACACTGAGCAACTGTCTTTCTGGTTTTGATATTAAGAATCATAATAACGATGAGAAGGAGAAAGACAATGGGGAATAGAGTAAACACGAAAATTTTGGCCGCCAGGACAATGTCAGTGACATTATATGTTAACAAAAAAGCACTTGTGGCTAAAGTAGCGCTCAAATTCCAAGAAAATATGACACAATACACTACACGACGCTTGGTGACGATCATCGAGTACAATAAAGGTTTACAAGCCAAAATGTAGCAATCTACCGCGAGCAAGAATACAGCACATAACGTGTTGTAAAATCCAAAAACAGATGCGTACAGCGCTAAATGCAGATCACAACTGTAAGACAATGCTAAAATGTGTAAGATTAATATGAGAAAAGGTAAAAATCCGAGCAATCCAATGTTGAAGACCAAATACGACGAGCAAGAACGAAAACATTTCAAAGGATCTTTTAATGCAGTTACTGTTAAGACGCCATTCAGGAAACACGGAAGGAGATAGTCAATCCACAGTAAAGGATTGCGAATATCATCCCAAGTTAGTGATATCAGTTTTACTAGTTCTGGTGAGGAGGAATTTCCAGTCTTGTATTCTGATGTATTTTCCATTTTATAGAGAGCTTTAATGCACCTATATTTCGTTACCAATGCTGCAGGACGTTTCAGGATTTCTCCAAAACTGTTCTTTTCGTTGAGTGATGACTACTTGATCTGGCTTCGCTGAAAACTGTTAAAATGAGATATGTGGATTTAATAACCGTTCTTCGTTAACCTTACCTTAAAAAACACTGGCGAATCTCGCTATCTATGTGCTCTTCGCCTTCTTATACACACGTCATCAGTCCATATGCGGATTATGTCCAATGAGACCCAAACGAAACTTTAATCAATTTATGTTTACTTTTAATTCTTTTCTCGTTCAAACACAACCTGCTGTGTTGCTTTCAACCATTGGATAGTTATCATATGATGTAAGTGTAAATAATATATGATTGAATAAATTTGTGAAAATAATAACATAAGATCAATTTCGTAGACCACTTTCTAAAAAGCTCACTGCAAAAAGAAAATGACAATTCATATTGTGGAAATGTCCTCCATGCAAAGTGATTTGTCAAATTGAATTACATAAAATACAAAACATAAGAATTCCGTGAGAGGATCGAAATATATATAACCATTTAAATTTGCATTTTGCTTATTAATCCTTATCTTGGGTTTTCAATTTTTTCTTTTTTGGATTAGCTATGTTTTGTATTTTATCTTTTTACGGATTTACCAAATTATGGAATTCTGCGATTCTCGTTCGTGATTTCAAACAAGAACAGCTGACGTAAATTATACGGCTCGATTCGATTCCGATTGGTGTCCGTGTTGTCAAAAACGTCGCTTGCTAAAACAGGTTTCAGCTACATCATATTTTGACACCAGCATTTTTATTAGGTCACTAATTTAACGTATATAAGCACTGCTGCGCCTAAATTTTTCATTCCACTTTATTATAATGAATAAAGTATGTACGTGACGGCTGGACATGGTCAATAAAGTCTTGAACACGTTTTATTGCCTATTTTAGTTATTAAACTTATCTACGAAATCAGAATATAAGACTAAGAGCGTAAAGCGTATACGTGATTATACAATTAACCTATTAACTTGTTGATTCCCTCGTTAAATTAAAAAAAAAAACCACTTATACTTAAAAATGATAATAATGCTCTCAATTCATAAGCATTGTACGTAATCCAGATACACAAAACGCTATACCACTGGAAAAACTAATAACATCTCGAACTAACATTACCAGTGCAAGTAGTGTAGTTTAGTACTATGCAAAAGTGACAGCCCCCTTTTAAGAAAAGCGTATCCTGTGCTATTAAGGTTCTCCTATTTTTTTTCGTTAGATGACACTGGTATGATATATACATGAATACCGCTATCATGATAAGCATTGGTTGTGGTAATTAAACCCGGTTTGTCGCATATGTGTCAAAGCAAGATTTATACCAGCATGTCTATTGTCTTTGCACAGTACTGTAATAGTACACGAAAGGAATAATTATGTTCTTTCGCTACTTAAAGTAAAAATCGACTTACCGAACGCTACTAGAATTTCTCGACAAAGGGCTTCCGCTCGAAACGTCGAGTTTTCGCTTAGCGTTTTAGGTAGTGAAGGAACTTTACCTTTCGTACAGTATGGGAATATTTAACAGTAACGTACTTTGGATTTGCCGAATTTAACAGACTGTGATATGGAATTGCCAGACATATTGAAATATTATGGAAATTTTGGAGAACCAAATTGCCTGATTGGTATATAATGGCTTGCATGAGAAATAATGAATTTCAAAAATCCTGCCCTTTCATCACAGTACGAACTCATTTTTGCCTTCATAGCTTTGTCAAATACTCAGACAAAACTAGTATATTGGAACTTGGAAGATAAATGATCTTCGTGTTAATTAAAGATGCTTAGTAATTTGACTGGCAAATAACTGAAAACACGTCAAACGATAAGATGAGACTGTGGACCCAGTTGTACAGCGGTAAAAATCTCACAAGTTGTCATTAGAATGTCTGCCAACAAACCGTCAGTTAACAAGTCTTGTTTTCATTGTCCAAAGTTGTTAACAGGAACAACTTGTTGACAACTGGAACAAACTCGAATTTAACGAGTGTATCAAGCTTTCGATTAGGTTGTTCACCTGTACTGTATGGTATACATACAATATTGGCTCTGAATGTTGACGACGCATGACTCTAGGTCTGTAGGCTGGGGTGAATGTGGGTGAAATAAGAGCATGTCATTGTTAGGGGGTGAAATCTCTCGGGTAGTATGGATCATTACTTCAAGTGCATGATATTTGGCGGAATCCCCACCGCTCCTGATCTATATATGACACCAACAGATGTGGCAATCTCTATGGTAACCTGGAAAATTGCAGACGAACTGTGGGTGGTCGCGATGACGAGTCTTTGTGGGGCCAGATGATGGCTCATTGTGCGTCATTGGTATCAGCGCTCGTGAGCACCAGACAGGAAATATCTCCACGGACACAGACAACAACTGTTTTGATGGTTTTTAGGTTAACCCACTATTTCAATTTTCTGTATTTCTGCACGTCCAAAAGATCGCGATGAATCCTGGATCTTGAGGCATCTTCAGAAATGTCAATTTCTGAAGCGATTGCCGGGCATTTTCATATAAATTCTTCGTTAACCCAGAGATAAGCTAACTCAAACTTCTTATTTTTGACCATGTAGGAACCGATTATTCGCGGGCAGCGAAGTCCGAACAGCGGAATGAGACTTGACTGAATGCTTTTTTTATACCAGTCACAGCAAACTGAGACTCCTGAAAGTTAGAAGGTAGCTTTATCTGCATGGTAAAACACATTTTTAAAGCGGATTTTAGGTTCAAGGCATTGATCGATCGGAAATAAATAAGAGCAAGCTCTGTCATCAATTTATTGTGATATTTTTATCACACCAAGAACTATATAAGTTTAAGCATTCTGGATGCACGTTCTTTCTTCCATGTGATGTTGCTGAGATCTTACAAGACAAAGAGAATTTTCAAATATTGAGAACTGCTTTGTACTTCATGGAAGTTCGTGTATAAAACATACAATTTATACCCATACAAAAAGTCTTAATTTGAAGTTTCATAAAAAATTCATATGATACGTTATAGACTTTTAAATGTGTCTCATACAATCTGCTCCTTTTTGCACAAAGTAAATTAGTAAAAGACAATTCAACTGTTCGACTGCAGTACGTTCGATCAATAGCATATTAATAACAGTATTACAATAGTGCATAATAATATTCAATAATAGTATTATAATAGCATATACATATACAAATAGTATATACGTTTAATTTTGTTTTTATTAAAATAGTATGGATTTCATGTGTCTTTCAGTTTAGAATTGTATTTTACTTACAGATCTCATAGTTTGTCTACCTTTATATTCAATCACAAGTAATCTGTCTTTTGTGCTGCATATAAACAACATGTACAAGAAAAAAACTTGTAAGCTGAAGATATGAGCTATAACAACAAGACAACAATTTTGCGGTGATATTTCGACTCTATTTCGAAGCCATTGTCAAACCAGAATAAGCCATTTAGAATCTTGCTATCATATTATACACAAAGAAACAGGAAGAGATGACGTATTAGAAACATTACACTATTGACATACAATGATATTTAAGAAAAGATAACGAGTCCTTTAGACGCTCTCAATCCATTATTTAGCACCGGATTCCCGTATTTATACAGAGTTTTAAGGAATAGGAGAAGGTTAGAACTGGTGTGTTTAATAGTCTGAAGAGTTTGAGTGTTAGCCTGGATTAGATTGTAAAAAGAGAGCGGCGTGTCCGGTTTGTCTGCGTCACTGTCATTTATGTCATTAAGGTTGTCAAAGATGTGGTACAAATTAAGGATAAAATTAGCTTGTTCACATCCCGACAAATATTTATAAATCGAACTCTTGTGGATGTGAGTGTTCCGATAATAGAGCATCCAAATTTCTTTCTGTTTTGCCTATGTTGGAACTGTTGCAACCAGGGCAAGTGAATTCATAAACAATATTACTACGCGAAGAGTTTGTCTTTTTTTAGGCAAGAAATATATGAAATCTTCTTAGTGTCATTGCTAAAGCAAATTTGACAGGCTGTATGAAAATTTTTAAATTCTCCTTGCCAAGAAAGGTATTCTTACCCAAGGTATTCTGGTGTCATCAAAAATCATTTTGAGATGGTAATTCATTGGTGTTATTTGTTACAATCTCCGCTAGAGCTGACTTCATACCTGGCCTTTAGTTTGCGCCGGAATAATTGAGAACCGCATATTGACAGGAAAGCGATACCGTGAATTTTAGATTTTTGTCAAAGCTGTTAAGTTTATTCAAAATAAAAGGAATGTCTTTAGGCTTGATCAAAACAATTTAGTGTCGTGTCGTCTACATAGCGGCAATTAATAAAATGTTATATTCCAGTTATAGACAATCTCTTCTGAAACACACCATTTCTAACCTCTTATTCCTTGAAGCTCTGTATATTAAATACAGGAAACCGCTGCTAGATAATGGGTTGAGAGCGTCTAAAGAAATCGTGGTCTTTTCTTTAGTATCATTGTATTTCAACAATGAGTTTTTTAAAACAATATATAGTTCCTAACTTCCTGTTCAAATGATTCTGCATTAAAAAAATGAAAAAGTCGCTCACAGTGACTATATCCGGGGCGAAACAATACGTCGGGAAATGTTGAAGGTTGGCCGAACTAACTAGATAGCTGTTAATTGATTTCTCCCTCCAGGCGAAGCTGGAAAAAAAACGATAATAACATAACAAATCAAACGATAAATCTAAACGATATAATCGCTCTTCATTAGCACTTGGTGAACACACGCGTAATATTTGCGAGGCATAAAAAATCATTCAAAGGCTCTTGTAGGCGATTTCAAATAATTTTCAACGTAACCTTCATCTCTTTTTGTTTGGGAAGTTAATGAATAATGACGATGGCATTTAGCTCTGTTGTGATCTTAAGCCTTATTAAGTTAAAGTGCAAAATTGGCCATTTTGAATTTAACTTTAATTTTTTATTTATATGCACATTCTCGAGATATTCTGCATGTTTGCCGACATGCCATATGAAATATATCCTTATGACGTCACAAGCTTTTGTCTTAAGATGGCAGTGAAAATCACGCTGAAGTCAAAATTAGCTGTTTATAAACTATATCAAATCATTGATGCCATTATATCGATAGTTTTATTCTGACTATATGTGGGTCAGAATAATGTAAAATTTTAGAAAAAATTGGTAATGATTTCCTGTCAATCTAGAGACGAAAAAATTATGAGCGTGGACGAGTGTGATTGTGTATGAGAGTTGTATCAACAACTCTTTGATTCGTGACTTCTCCCTTAATTTTCATCCGAATTTCAACACGCTCATTCCAATTATGCAGCATGAATTAGTGCACGAAAGATGCAATTCGCTGAACGCTATGAAGAATTGCATCATCATCCTTTAAAAAAGTTTTAGGATACGCTTATATATAAGCGCGATATTGTTCTCTTTGCTGTGAACGAGTGGCTCTATGCTTGAGTTATAAACATAAAATATTCTATTATATAAGCGTGTTCTCCAAACTATTACACTAAAAGGAAACGCCCATACCATTTTCTCCTACAGTTTCACCAATGGCATTGTCATTCCACATTAATGTTGCTGATATTGCCTGATTGCAACACCGTCTCCTAATGTGCTTGCACAAAAGGTTAACCCTAGCTTTTTGGAACGGTATATACCGTCCTTTTTAGGGTGTACAAATTTTGAAACTTAAAACTAGTTTCATATAGAGATCAGTAGCGAGCGGTAGATATTATGTAAACAATACGCTACCGCTCGCTACTGATCTCTATATGAAACTACACACTGAATTGGGCCGCCTATGCTTAAAACGGAATATTCGTGGTCGCATGCGTAACACCAATCGAAAGATAAATTCCCACAAAAGTCTAAGATGCACCGCTGCAGTCTTAGCGACTAGCGTCAGATCGTGACAGGATTCCGACGTTGTCCATATTAAGGCAACGCTATGGTACTTGAACAATAACAGCACGAGCAGACGACGCACGTCACGGCATCGATTTGGCGCAAATTCAGCAATTCCTTTGCAGCCCACATAACGAAAGTCAAGGTCACGGCATACTATTGACTGATCCTTCGCTTCGAGCCTATCTTAGGGTTTGGGAATTTGCATTCAAAATTTGATTGGAAGAAAAAATGTAAAATATCACCGGGAAAGAAACTGAATGAAAGGTATATAGCTCATAATTATTCGTTGTCATTGAAAACTCTGATAAATTATTCGTTGTCATTGAAAACTCTGATAAGTTTGGGGGCGTGCATACGTTTTTTGCTTTTCCGGTAGGGTCAGGGTTCCTACAATGGGCTGTATACTGGCGCCAAAATCCGCCATTTTGGGTACAATATGTCTATGTTGTCCGAGTTGTCGTCATGTTCTTGGTTAAACAAGCTGGTTAAAACCGACCTTTAAAAGTTGTGACTGTAAATTAATACACACCAGCTATAATACATAGACAACGAGATCGCAAGTTGCAAGACTTGTGCTCAGACGTGGACCACACATCATCGAGTCTAAAAAATGCATTGTTTGGTAAAAAACCCTCCAACGATTTATTTCATTGCTATGAGTTATCAGCATCGAACGTTTTGAATCAAACAAGCGCGTTGACTTTCAGAAATGAATTTTTATCGCTGTTTTTCAAGGTGTTTGTTTGATTTGGAGCATTAATTGACATCTCAGTTTGCATTTCATGAAAAATTGTTGTATATCGAACTCAACGAAAATTATTCGAGCAAGGATGTTGTCTGATTCATTTCTCGCTATATATTCAATCAAACACGGCCATTTTTTGCACCACTCCAAGCAGTAAGTGACGTCACGCGTAGATTCATATATGGATCAGAATGTCCCTTCCCGAATAACTGTGGCGACTTTTATCATTTTAAATTTAAGCAATTTCTTAACGGAAGTGCGTTAAATGTTCTTCAGTGCATCCTTTGCCTTAAACAAAAAGCCACTTGATAATTTCTATAGTAACGTGGGATCATGCATGGCTAATAAGGTCCAAAATGGTTTAAGCACTTATGAATTATCCTTGGCCTTATTCATTGAGGTCAGCTCGCCGCAAAGACAATGTTATCGTTTCAAAATAAGTCGAAACGACAAAACACAAACTGTCAGTTTGTATAAGCTCCTAAAGAAGTTACATGAGGGATAACTGTTGTTACCAAGAGACAACAATGTTATCAGAGGATAGAGTTACTGCAAGTGTACCTACTGTTTATACAAGAATCAATCCAACAAATTATTCTGTGATCAACAATACGGATGACATTTCAAGCGAGGTAAATATGTATTAATAGCGTAATTTCATTTTACTTGTAAAAGTTATTTTGTAACTGTATTTGTTAGAGTGTGGCAAACAATTTACCCGCAGAAATTCCCCGTACTCAAGACAGTTTGTATCATGAAAGCTAGTTAGTGAGAATGTTGTCGTTCAACGAGTATCACATTGTCTGCAAAGTTTACACTGTCAAATACGATTTGTCCCGTAAGACATCAATCTTTTGACAACATAATCCTTCGTTACTCAAGTCTAAACAATGTTTTATTGGAGCGAATTAAAATCAGCGCGTCGCTAGGAATAGATTGGCTAAAATGTATTGGACAAATTGGTGCGAAATATTTATGGCTATATATTTATCCCTCGGGCTAAAATCATTAGACAGCAATATATATGCATTGTGAAGTGGGCCTTACAGGAAGACTGTTCCACGGCATATTTTGGGGGAATATTCGATAAAATCAGGCGTTTTCCGAAGATAAAACGAAAAATATCGCTGTTTTGTAACGTTGCGGTTGGAGGCAGGCATTTTGAGGCAAAACAATAGCCCACATTTCCATCCATTCCGTATTGTCACCCTGCTTGCTGTCGAAGTAGGTTAAAGGGTCAATGATATTATTCCTGAGCTATGGTGTTATCGAGTTAGCACTAAACGCTTTTAAATGACTCCAATCATCACCGTTTTTAGGCTGGCAGGGGGGAATGCACAAGATCTGTTTGGCTGTTTTAGCTTGTAGCATACTCTCTAACACAACGTATCGCCTAGATGTAACTGCGACCAGTGCTGCGACGTTGCAGCCATAACATTTGGAGTTGTTTTGAAATTTTACACGGTATTTTGTGTGCATACAATCTTCCGTTCCGCATACAAAATCTACATGTTGGCAGATCATATTCAATTTCCCAATGCGTATCACTCAACAAGGCTCTGTTATTTCAGCAATTATAAGCTTTATACATGTGCAAATGTGTACCCCAAATGGGACTATGCTTACATGTGTGCCGTTCATCGTGTGTTTCTTGAATGCCTTCCAAGGCATAGTGGCCAAAGTTTTCACGTTTTCGAGCGAACATTTTATCTGAAATTTAAATGTGAATTTATGTTAATTTTTGCCGAAGGTTTCGCGTCATGCTGTGACGGGTTTTGTCTCTGCCGTCAACTTATTTGTTGACACCCCGCCTTTGATCTTTGTGAAGGGTTTTTACACAACGACAAAACTGGCAGGTAGACCGAGTGTAAAAATATCGAGAAAACGTGGCTAAGCAAGCGAACAACCGCCCTAAATTGTCCTAAGGAGGCCGGTTCCACCGTCATTGCCATACGAACTGCGAGCAAAACAAACAAACGTGTTCGGTAAGTGTCCTACATTGGATTCGACTGTTTTGCTGCGACTAAGCTATCAAGCGACTGCCATACGAGCACTTGTTCCAAGCTCGATGTAACTCCCATCTTTGTGTTATTGTAGCTGAGATCTAGAATCGGATTGCCCGAATCGAGTTCTTCTACTTGAATATTGTTTTGATATAGCTAGGATTTAAATGTAAATATATATAAATATCCGGCTGCACTGAGCGCCTAGCGGGAATTAGCCTGCGACGATGCTTCAGGCAAACACAGACAAGCGAATTGGGTTGAAATTTGAAAAACTTTCATTTAAATACCACTTCTGTTAGATCGTATGTCAAGGGTCAATAACTACGAACTTAGGAATGGTTGGCGACACCGGCGACATTTCAGCTATAATTATTCAGTGCTAGCAGTGCATGCGTGCCCAGTAGTTTTTCCTTGCATGCATTGTTTGGTTTTCCCAGGATTTTGTATGAAGCTTGTATTAACTACTAAGAGCATGCTTTGTTCGAGGAGTTTGTTTTGGTATCGTACTTTTGGTAGGATGCAACATAAGTTACAGTTTGTTTGGAAATATGAATTGTCTAACGAGTTTAAAGTTGCTGTTACTCGGTCTGCGCGAACCGCGTATGCTATAATGCTATTGTCCCAAACAACAAAGCGACAATTTGGCATAAAATGCGATCGAAAACAAATTAAATAATTTGGAACTGTATCATTTCGTGCAAAGCTTTAAAAGCACCCCAGTGCGCCTCTGAAGGCATGGTTGAGTCCTGTGTTAAAGACAGCTGCATTCGCTGTTGTATTTAAGCGTAATTTGCATGTTAGATGTATTCATCCAGTGTGGTTAAAATTGCTGTACGAAAAATTTCCAACTCATACCGTGATCTGAAATCGTTCGTTGGCTTTATTTAAATCTGGCCTAAACTAACTTTGTTTCCTATATAACATCACATAATTTTGAAGGTGATTAATTATCACAATGCTCCTTAATTTTGTGCTTGTGTGTATGGCTATATTTTTTCTTCAGGGCAGACGGTGAGAGCTTCTGTGAATATATATCAGTGTATACACTCAGTTTTTTATGTTCTTAATTGTGCATGTCTAATAATATCCTGTGACCCTCACTACTGAATACCTGCATGTAAAACTAATGAAAGGATGGCTTGCAATACATGTGTCATGAGCTATATTTATGTGATATTTGCTTTATCACGAAACTGTTATTAACTCTAGCTAGTGCGCTTGTATTTCCGTGTCAATATATTTGATTTATAGCTAGCCATTTCATTCCAGCCCCTGAGCCACGTTTGTATAATGCGCCAGTTGGCTGTCCACTGTCCAGTTTAACCAAAGGTAACATGAAGTAATTCCTACTTGTTGCATTGGTTGCGTCCATTGCGTCTTTAATTGTTTATTATTACGATGATTTGCTTAATTTTTTGATATCAAAAGTTATTTTTCAAGTGTTTTTTACATTGTACAGCTCTGTCAAAATGAAGGAGCTCTGTAATTCTGAATTTTAATTTGCGGTAGGAATGTTATAAATTCAGAAATTAAAATGTTTTCTTGTGCTTTTACGTTTAAATTTGGATTGACATTTGACAGCCTCTTCTCATAAAATTCTTGAAAAACCAGTCTGCTAATTCATAGAATTTATAAGTGATAGTTGAAGGTGGAAAATGCTCAGTATGCTACAGCTTAACACAGAACAACAATAATTTTAAAATGCATGACTACATGCAAATGACCTTTCACTATATCACCCTGCAAATGATATTTGCTCAAGTACAAGCCGACTCACAGGAGGGCAGGCTTGATCAAACAAAGTATTGTTTATGATTATACACATATAACTAAGTGTTTTGTTTTTGTAGCAAGTTTGTAGTGCTTGATTCTTTTGTACTATATTCGCTCCGATGTTGAGCATGTGAACTTGAATTGTTAATATTCAACTAGCCTTTTCATCCATGGGAATATATATGTATTTCTTTTATAACTTTAAAGTTAAAGGGTTGATTATATATGGTAGTATTAAACAAATATATATATATACGAATTTTATACTTGCACAATACTTTTAATGATTTCATTATTTCTTAATATAATTCCATGCACTGAAACATTTTTTGGCAATTTAATTAGTTTGTATCAAATATATTCACTTACACTGACATAATACTTAATAATTCTTTCCTGCACAAAAGTATATAGATGGAACTAGAGGGTATTAATTGTTATCATTTATGCATTTCAAGATGTCATAAAATATAGTTAATCAAATGAATTACATAGTTTTTGGGTTCCCAAGCAGTGTTTTTAAATGTTGGATGAAGTTCAAATACTAGACAAATTCGTATGTCACTAGTATAAACAGTCTTTGCTAGAAAAATGATTACCTCCAGAACATCTACAAATAAAATATATCTAATATGTATCATTATTTTCCATTCTAAAAAATGCAGTTTTAATTATCTATAGCATGCTTCCAGCACGTTTTTAACTCCGTACAAAAGGAATGATTCTTGGAAATGAAATGTATCATGTACGATTTACTTTAGAAATTTTGATCAGCTAATTTTAATACTAATTTCAATGATTATTAACTAGACATGATCATAAAATATAAACGATATCAGATACCGATGCGTGCTTTATATAAAGAGGTTTTTTATGCAAAAAAAATCAAGAAGTCTTTTCTTGTAATTTAAAAACGTTGAAAAAAATATATATGCATGTCATGCTTACCGACGTGTATATACTTCTTTCAGCATAAAGATCTTTATCTAAATGCTGAGCTGTAAGGAAGTTCACGCCCTAACATGTCAGTGACGAAATCGCGTGCTTCCCATCATTATTTAATTTATGAAATATCAACATTTATGAGTATCATAGAAAATTAAGTTTGAGACTACTCAAAGAAGACAATGTTGATCATTGGATTGGCAGGCAAAGTTCTAAATACAATCATGCTACATATATGGCCATTCCCATGGGTGAGCTCTCATTATATATTCACAATATAAGTTAAATCTTAATATATATTTAGTGTATATAATATCAATCATACAATAATTTATCGGCTAAGCCGTGAAATAACATATATAGTTCCGCTGAAAGCTCAAAGATTTCATCACATAAAGTTTGTTTCATGCAATGTCCAATGAAAGATCTTAAGAAGGTTTATGTCCAAAAGTTAAAGATTCCCACATTGGCCATTGTCTGCAACACACTATGTATAATCGGAAAATTTGACGCCGGTAGGTGTAGCAGAGAAATATCTGTATACGTTTTTTTTCATTGGTATTTTTTATCAGAAGGGTTGTGCTTGTGAAAATTGTTATTTAAAAAGTAATTGTAATTTTTTTATACATTATATATACGTTGAACTGTTAGTTGTTGTATACATGCACGCAATATAGTACGGACTACGGGGTACAATAATAGCTAGTTATATTCATTTATTTGTCCATTTATATTTCTATATGTATATGGCTATTGACCAGGACCGTCTGGGACAAATGTACCGTCGATTATTTACAACAATATTTTGCTGATTAGATGACTGAGGAAGGAGGAAAATTGCTTACCACAAAGCAACTAGATGACCTCAACTCTCAAGTCTTCAAACTGTTCTGGACCAAAATAAGTCCTGCAAATACGGCACGACGTCTATGACTATATACATGTATATATCTATAAAATAACGCCTGTATTTTCGGATGAGTTCGAAACAACGTATACCTATATTACAAAACACTACAAAAATGAAACAATGCAAAGAAAGGAAAGAGCCGGTAAATTAATTGTTGAATTTGTGATTTATTCGAGCATGTTGGTCGGCAATTGCGATTATTATCAACCATGTTATACAACAGTTAACCATTAACTGTGGTTAATATACCTTCTACCGTTCTGCTGAATACGTAAATAAATAGCCATCGATGGCAACTCGATGCTGTATTTTGTAACATTGGAAGTTAGCGTGGATATAATATTCTGCAATTGTCTTAGCTTCCCTCTCATTATTTTGTCAATACTTGTCTCAATATGAACTGAAATCAAACGATTTCCTGATGAAGCCAATGGCGTTCGTACAAAAGAGAGTTTTTCCGGGTAATTTACTGGATCTGTTCTCAGGCCTACTCAGTCAACACAATAGTCAATACATTTATTATAGGATGATTGGGTTCTCCTGCTGTTATTTTAACCCGCTATGAGATAGGATCATCATTATGTATGGCAGTCCAATATCTGCATTCACTTGGCAGTGCCATGTCTTGCGATAAAGACTGATTAAGATAAATATTTCGCCATTTGCACGGATTGAAATATACGTTAAATGCACAAACAATTTTTTTTGGAATGTACGTTAACCTCCTTCAAGTTTTTAGCCAGCTCAACTAAATTCAGTTTCAGTCACTATGCGAACGTTTTCGAATTCAATATCAATATGTTTATAAATTCCTTCAGCTTAACTTTTTGGTCAAACTGTGTGGTATATGACTGAATGTAATTCCTGTTTATTGACAATTGTGGGGTTTTTCTTAGACTAAATATAGATAGTATTATGGTACAAATCACACTCACTATACTGTGAAAGATAACCGTGTTTTTACGTATAGCGTGTAACTGTAAGGTTAGACCCACTGAGCTGGAATTGCTCATTAATGTTAAATATTTGTTGTTCTAAAAGCTGTAATTGTCACTAATAACAGATTTAATTAGTACGTACATCATTCTTAGTTTGTTTTTCGGGCTTTTAAGCATATTGTATCGTTGTTACTTTGTGTATTTAGCGCAGACATAATCCCCACTTTCTCATGAAAACATCAAAATTCCTAACTCTGAATTCGTTTTGACAGTTGCGGTGATTAAATTTCATTCATCTGTAAGCAACACGTCCCCGCCTGTGTTGCTATTGTTTGAATGCGACAAGACTATTTCTGTATTACAAGCATGTTATTAATCTATATTGTTTAACTTACATAACGTAGCGGGCATGTCGTGTTTTTATTTTACCATAAAAAGATTTCACCCTCAGCACATTTGGTTTCATTTCCTGTGGAGATTTGCTGCATTGTCCAAAATAATTCGTGCCAGTATCTTTACGAATGTTTTGAAATACCTCTGTCATAAAGCAAAGTTGCCTTTTAATATGATTGCTGCCTTCTAGATTACATTTTATTGTTTTTTTCCGTGTCAGTGTTTTTGAATACGTGTAAAAGGAGGTATTTTTGGCTTATGAGTCGTCATGATGTACGTCTTTGGAGATAAATTGTGTGGAGACGGGACTGTAGATTCCGTTAAGCTCCATTTTCGGTCTGTGTCAATGAAAAACAGTCTCTGTAATTCTTATATTCTTGTCTGTTGCTTTGAATTTGGTCAACAGGGATTTTGTCCGACTGAGTGTTTCGCCGGTGTGGTGAAATCGAACAGACACTGAGACACTTGCAACTACTCTTATTAAACTGACTAGTCAAGTACTTAATCTGGCTGAAATCCAACTTCTGATTTCAGTTGGGTATTTTTTCATTTCTGTTGCATGGTCTTATAACTTTCAGAGTTCCTCACCTATCTAATTTCAACTGTGCTTTTCGTACTGCCCATGCGCCTTGAACAAAGTAATATGATTGAGTCGGACTGAATTCATTACGGTACATCCAAAAGCAAATCCAAGTAAAACACAAAACTATTGATACTCCGTAAATTGTCAACATTTTGTATTCTAAACTTTTCGACATGTACTACAAGTCATCTTCAGTTTAACAGTTATTCTACTGAAGATGACTTGTACTACATGTCGAAACTTTTAGAACAAAAATGTTGACAATGTACGGAGTATCAATAGTTTTGTGTTTTATTAAATACTCTATGGCAGTCCGTCGAAAATCCAAGCAAGCTGCTGTAGATCAATGCTTGAGCGAGTCTGTGAGTTTGAGTCGAAAAGCGCTTTCAAATTTGGTTCATTTTGGTATGAAACAATTCGAATTCAAAATGATATCTGATATAAGTAATTTGTTAGTTCAAATGTCATCGCGCTGAAGGCTCATTTTTAAGCTTGCTGTCTCGCGGTTACATAGCACTGATACGGCAAACCAGAGCTGTCGGTTGAGCAAAAGTTACTCGTGCACGGCTCACGGTGTGGGTGGACTTTACTGAGTTTTATGGAATGGCTCGGGCAACCTTTTCTCGCGTATCAAACATGTTTGATGTAAGAGAAAAGGTTGGAATATTCACGGTAATACCCCCCCCCCCCCCCCGAACGCGGTGAGCTATTGGCTCAACTGAAAAACACGAGTAACTTTTGCCGAGCCGATAGCTTTTGTGTGGTGCAGGCTTATCAGTTTATGTTTCTGTAGGCCGTAAGTCTAGTTGGAAAAGCACACACAATTCTGCTACATAGTGAATCGCTAGACAGATTTTGCCTGCTCCCTGGTAATAACATCAAATCAAAACTAATGCATATCTTCCTTACTTCAAGTGGTGCAGTGACATTGACAAATGTCAGTCATTTGATATTAATTGTTTTCTGCCGGAAAGCTGCGTGGAAAATCCCTGGTCTAAATTATCAGATAACTTCATATGATGTTAGAAGCAATGCTTGTGTGGCATGATATGCAAAATGGTATAGATTCTTTGATCTTTTACTCTTTTGGCGTTTTTTAATTGGACGTAATTGGGCAAAGTAAATATTTGTCGTGGACTGAGTAATCTGATATCAAATGCTATTCTGAAAAGTGCTGCTGGAACAAGCTGCTAGGATGAACAGAAGATTAATTGTTTTACCACATTTAGATATGTGTTGTAATGCCATTCTGTATGTATTAATATATAAGCTTCCAGTCCTACCTGTAAATCTGGGCAATTTTGTAAGCACATCTGCGCACAGCAGTCTGTAAGATTCTTGTAAGTTGATAAGAGGGAGGGGGGACAAAATTTAAATACTAACTAGATTATTCTTGTAACGATCTTTACAAACAACTTTGCAAATAATATCTAAAGACTTGTTGCAACGTGCAAGTCTTCAGCGTCGCGTTGTCTAGTTTCTGTGTTCTTTCTAAATTCTAAAGATTGAAATTTGAAAACCTTTTACAGGATTTAGCTATTTTTAAAACGAAACTGATTTGCTGAATTTAAGTTGATTATGGTACCGGCCGAATGAAATAAATCGTTCGAGTTGGACATTAGGCATGTTTGTTTTATTAAATAACATATTTAATTTATTATCAGGATCCATTCGACACGAGGAATGAGCGCCGTCACGGGTTCTCGCGCGAAAATCCTGTTGTTGTCCAGACAACTACCAATGTCGTAGTTCTACCTTCCGTCAATAAGTGGAACTGTTTCAGTATTCGTGATCGAAGGAGCTTTGAAGTTATTGGATCACGTGATATCATGAACACTACCACATCCGTCAGCCCAACGTCAGCGCTAGAGATAAATAATTTGCGCAGTGAAAGGGTTGTGGATCATCCTGCTCGGGCGGGTAGATCTGCTGGAAATGATTTGTCAAGGACTAGCAGCGGTTATCGCAGGTTGACGTTGCGTGAAAAGCTCGCAAGACAACGATCCGAGAGGGAAGACGAGGCCCGGAATGACAGCACTTCTGAGGAACCTCGTCGTTTAACAAAAACAGCAAGTGTAAGTAGTGCGTCGAGTTCTACAACAAACAATTACGAACCGTCGGTTAGGACTCAATCTCATGGAACGAGACACGTTGGTGGATCTGAAGAAAGGCCCCGCTTAACAAAAGCTACAAGCTTGGTGGGTGAATCGACACAGCTAGCGAACAATCACAGAGCAGCAGGTAGAAGTCAGTCTATCGCTGCAATCACGGAAGAAAAAACTGTGTTTGGCTTTAAAGTACTGAAAGGACTGCAAGGTAGTTCGGACACGCAAAATAATAATAGGACAAGTTTTACTCGACACGGAAGTTCTAGACAGCCGAGTAGGACAAGTAATTATACCAATAGATTTAGGGACAAAACAGGAACGCTGTTTTATACACCAAAGAACAATAGAGTATCTGCAGCGGCAAGCAAGTTTGAGGAAGCAGCAGAACCTGTAAAAAGAGACGTATTCAAAGGTAGAGAGGAATCCCCTGTTGTTAACGAAACGAAGGTTGATGTAGTCGCGGGTGAGAATATTCGAGATTCGAACAAGGAGTCTTGTGCTACGGTCAAAGAAACAGATGAGGATTGCTCTAGAGTGGTTAGTACTACAGTTTTGAATGTTAATGTTCAAGAAACAAAGAGTATTGATTTTGAAGAAAGCGTAAGTACTAACCAAATACCTGGTATGACACAGGAAAATACAGATATAAAACCTGACGTTGGAAACAACAATAATGATGAAGTATTCAGAGTGAGCAAAGAAATCGAGCTCAAAACCGAAGAAGGAAAAACGAAGAAGCTTCTTATTCGAGCTGAATCTTTACGAGAAGGAAAATCTCGGCTCGAAGAGTTTCGTGAAAAGCAAAGACGTGGAAAGCTTACGAGGTCATTGACGAACCCAGATTTTGAGCAAAGCGAGAACACGACCGCAAGCAAAGGGAAAAATATTAGTGAAAGTCTAGCGGAAATTCGTGAACGAATACGTGCAAGAAAACGGAAAAAGCATCTGCTTAAGAAATCACAGTCTATGCCTGATAGTGAGGAGAATGCTAAGGCATTTTCAGATGAAGCTGGTGTAGAAAATATGGAAAATAATGTGGAAGCAAAGCAAGGTGAAGTGATGAAAAGAACTGAGAAAAATATTAAGGAATTGTCAGGCGATGCTAAGGATAACATAGAAAAAAACAAGGAATATAATTTAAGTATCAATGGAAGTCAAGGGATTCAAGACGGTAAAAGTTCAAATTTGAATGCGTTAGAATATCTGGAAATTGAAGGAAACTGCGAGATGAAAAATCAGAAGAATGGTGAATCTGTGTCAGTGATGGATACGAGTTGTGGAGATGTGATTGTCAAGGATAGCAAGCATGAAAAAGTAGGACAAATAGAGGATACGGAAGAGAAAGTTCAGGATTCCAGGGGTAATGATGTGGTAGCTGTGGATACAGAAAGTATAGCGGAAAAGCAGAAAGGTCTGTCAACAATGGATAAAAATGACTCTCAGGTTAAGGGAAGTGATAAAGTAATCACTGAAGCTAAGAGAATGGAACTGAAAGAAATATTATCAAGTGAAAACGAAACTCAAAAGCAGAACGAATCAACAGCTGACGCAAAGGCAACAGTTGAAACAAACGTATCTAACTGTACAGCTTCAAGTGGCGAGCAAACTCAGGAGGAAGTTAAGAAACCGACAAAGAGAGAAAGAAAGAAGAGAGACAGATATCAGCGTTCGAAAACTATGAGTGCCATCATGTACAACGAAATCTCGCAGGATGCTCGGAGAGAAATGCAGCACAAAGGAGACAGTGTAAGATCTGGTGACAAAAATGGCGAATCTCTTGTAGTACCTTCAGTGTCGGAAATTAAGAAAAGATTCGCGGAAGCTGACGGTGGAAGTTCAAAGATATCTGAACTTGGTTTGTCCTATTCCGGGAAAACCGCTGCATCTAAGAAATATTCGCGGAGTACGACTGGCGAAAAATCTTCGGCGAAAGACGATTCAGCCGCGGGCGAATCGAATACATCTCAGACTCGATCTAAAAGATATACATCTCGACGACATACGCTTGCAATCGGTACGATCTTTCCGAATAAAGTCGAGCAAGAAAATAACGCAAGAACAACGAATACGGACACAACGAGAACAGACGATACGAAGAATGAACCTTCTACTACGGAAATGTTGCAAACTACGGAAACTGTCGAGGCTAAAGGTAGACTTGGCCCTAGGCATACACTTCCAAATTTTTCAACAGAGATCACTGTCAACTCTAAGGATGGTCCTTCGCTTGTTGACGAAACAAATAATAAGGTCACGGAAAAAGAACGACGGTCGCCTACACGACAACACACGCTTTCCTCGAAAACCAATTTCGTGGTCAGCCGCTATAAACCTGCAAAAGTTACAGAAAATTTTGGATCACTTCGTGAAAAGTTTTCCAGTGGTGAAGCACCCGTTCTTAACCTAGCAACCTCGGGAAAGATTGCTTCTACCCATCCTGACAGCGATGTTAATAGCAGTGGACGAGATCGGAGAAAAACTATGCATGACAGCAGTGTTAGAGCGATCATAGAAGAAGCGAAGATGATGAAAGATGCAAAAAAAGATAGCAAATCTTCATTGAACAGACGGCATACCATTGCAGATCGCTCTGTGCGACGGCATTCCGAGAAAGATGAACAAGAAAAGCAGGAATTCCTAGACAAGTTCCTTGCAAAGGATGACGCGATTAAGAAGTCTGAGAAATCCGAGGAAAGTACAAATGATGTCGAATCAAAAGCCGTGGAGAATGACTTAACCTCTAGACGAACGAAAAACGATCAAAAGGAAAAACTACCGGTTTCCAAATTAAAGAATTTATTCATCGCTTCTAATAATACTGAGAGGAAAACAAAACTGAGAGATCGACGTGCCAAAACGATATCAGGCGGAGTAAGTCCCGATATCATGAAAGAACTCCAAATAAGCAATGATGGTGGTATTTTGCCAGATAAGTACGTTGTGAAACCCGATGTGTATGTGACAGATGCGACACAAGAGAAGAATAAGCAAGACGGAAGAGAGAGAAGGCGGCGAAGTAGCGACCTAAATCCCGACAATTATTTATCGCCAGTGGAAACAGGGAAAAACTCTGTTTTTGATTACGAACCATCTTCAGAAAGTGCTGCACAACCAGACGCTGATGCTGACTCGTCAGCAGAACCAAATCGATCTGTCGTTACCTCTGCAAGGCGACGCAGTGTTAGTGACTCTGGCATGAAAATAACCGGTAATGTTTCTGAACGGGAAGAAAGGTCGCAAGGACAAGCTCAGGATACGAGTGATGTGATCGACCTGAAGGCACCAACGGAATTTAATTCTGCAAGAAGACGCAGTGGCAGTGAATCCGACATGGTCGAGAGAAGTGACGTCTCTGATGAACATCATCAAAACCTTGACAATTATCTTACAGCAGCCATAAACACCTTGAACGAAAGTCCCAAAGTCGAGCGGGCGTCGCCTCGGGGTTCCCCACAGAAGGGAAAGTTTATTTCTAGTCAAAGTTTTGATCAAGACGAACCACAACACAGAACCAAGCAACATTTAGGAGTTGCAAAGTCGAACCTGAACATGCATTCTTGGTCCACGTCCGATCTGGATAAGATTATTCATGGCGGGGATGAAGTAAGTCCCAGTGCAAGTCAAGTGGATATTTCTGCCATGGACTTCGATGAAATATCAAGCAGTACAACCAGGTAACGCACACATTTAGATTAAGTGTATATTTATGATCACGTTTGGGTAAATACCAACCTGAAATTATCAAGCTTTGTGATTAGTTTTTGGCAACGCAATTTATCTTGTGTGTTTGTGATTCGTCCTTTAGGGCACTAATTTCTGTTTATTCTCTAGTGATTGTTATAATCAACCATTCGGAAAACCTGTTAGTAAAGGTTGGTCGAACAAGGCGGAAGTTATAAGGTCCAGGGCTCATCACCTAACCTGCGAACGGGGAAATCTGCCCGAATGAGCTAGCGAAGGACTGTGGAAGAGTCAGAGCCAGGGGGGAGGGCAGTTGTTCACATATGGGTTAGCGTTGACCTCGGATTAAAGTTGAACTCCCTGTTTTAGTTTCTGTATTTATGCACATCTGTTTATTTACAAACTTCGGAAACTAAAACTACTTGTAACCCGGAAAAGATTTCTTAACAGATGCTTCCAAGATTATAAGAAAATATCTGGAGAAATTTCCAGTCAATTTTACGTTACCACAATGTTAAGTAATTGCGGGAACCACTGAATATTTATATAAAATACAAGACAATGGTAATACCGAATATTGAAATCATTTTTATTTCTCAACGTTTCGACTAGTTTAAAGTCATCATCAACAGTGGATTAAATTACAATGTTAAGCTGACCCGCAATTGAAAGACTGGCCCCAGACGTTTCCAGAGGGGCCCTGAAGAAGCCCTCGATTTGATTAGGTTGAACTGGGCGTTTTGGATCCAACTTACTCTGAGCTACAAAATGAGGATGGTTAACAGACCTCCATAATGACTTGCTGTTTTTAGGTTACATTCACTGACTGAAGGCAGGGCAAAAGCAAGACCCAAACGTACGAGCACAAAATCACTAAATCCTGTGAAGTCGTTGATGGAGAGAACCGATGTGAGAACGCACACAGAAGAACCAGAGGTACGAAAGAATATGCGTCATTAAAATCAAGGTTATTTCGTTACGTAGATGCTGGGGGAGGGAATTTAGGTCCCATCTTTCGGATTTGGGCACTGTTCAACAAAATTGGCACTGTATTTTAAGCCTGCAACAGACTTGCTGCAATTTTCGCGTTTATGGCTGTGTTCATGGTGGCTTCATCAAGTCAACTACAGGCTTGTTGTGCGTCTCTGGCTGTGCGCGTACGGTACAAGCGTTGAATATTCTCTCTTCCCCCAAAACTGCTTTGGGGGGAGGGGAGTGACTTGCACTGTACCCTTACCATCAGCCTCTTTTAGATCAAGTCGCATCGAATTGATGATCTTTAGATAGATAGATAGATAGAATTTTTTATTTATACACGCTGACCCCGTCAACCGAAGCTGATTTCCACGAGGGGCGTGTGCTGAAAAATAGATATATAAAGTTTACAACTAACCTTGTTCTCATACTACCTTCAATATCTTATCTTCTTCTTCTGCCAATAAGTCAAATATTACTTCCTAATATGCATACAGGAGGAAACGACGTCCGGGTTTGAAAAACCAAAGAAGCGAAGTAATCCAAGAAAGAAACGATCTCAGCTCGAGCCTTGTAAGTATCATAATACGTTCTGAAACACGTTAAGAGACGGATCATTTATGGTTTCCAAGTTATCTTGGTTATGATGTTTTGCAATCTTTTCATCCCAGGGCGACGTCACACGCTAGACCCAGTTGCTTTAGCTGCTCTCGCCAGCCGTGAAGATTTCTCCCGAGTGTCTCTGAGGAAGACGAAGGGGCCTGGGAAAGAGAAGGATGAGTACGACGGAAGCTTAGCAGTAATGTTGATTCAGATAAAAGGTGAGCTAGAGATCAAGGACACTGTTTAAATAAAAAGGGATAGCTAGATTGATGGGTGGATATATAGTTACAATATTCCAGTCGAGCTCCCGACAACTCTCATATTTCAATGTATTTTTTGACTTCGATAAGAACGTTTGAAGTTATTGTAATATCCGTTGTTAAATGTTTCGAAATTTCTAGAATGTTGAAGGACAAATGACACTAGCAGTCCGCCAATCTTGTTTCATAGTTAGGTCTGTGTTAATGACTTCAAACAGGGTAGAGTGTATAAAACTTACTATGAATTAATTAAATCTCAATGAAATTTTCCTGAATACTCCGAAATTTATGTAAAAAGCGTATACACAAAAATCCAGATAGACTTGAACATGTTTGCTGATTGCTTCGTGACGATAAGAATTTTACCCTGCAGTAGTTTGCCACCAACCAATACTAACAAGATTTGTGAGTGGTTGGTTATAAAAATGAAAGATAATAAACTATAGAAATTGGTTTTCTAAAGAACGAATCACAAACAATGATGACTTTGGTTTTAAAAGTCCAGTCACAAAGCCTGATCATTTTAGGTTAGTATTTACCACCTGCAGTGGAGTCATGGATTTTTTTGAATAGGCGAGATTGCTGATGACCGGTGACTTTTTTCTCCTGCAGTATACGTATTTCAAAAATCAAGCATGTTATCAATAATTTAACAACGGACATTATACTGTGGTTACTGCAAAGGTTTTTATCCGTAAGCCAAAAAGAAATTATGCTCCCATATCTATTTAGTCCTTTAATGTGGCGCTTAACTTGCATTTGACAATTTATTCAGGTCGTCGTCAGGTGCAAACACGTCTTGTAGAGCCAAGTCTGTCTTCACTCAACACAGGAGATTGTTTCATTTTGGTGACACCGAAAGAATTGTTTTGCTGGATTGGACAGGACGCCAATACCATTGAGAAAGCTAAGGTACTAACAGAAATGTAGACTGAAGCTTTTCAGTAATACCCCAGCAATTTTACTCTAAAGTGTACCAAAATATCACAATAAGCAACTACATGTTATCTGACTAAATTCGCTGTTGACTTGACATTCATATTCAGGCCGTAGAAATTTCCTCGAAGATTCAGAAACGCGGTGACATGAACTGTAAGACTGGAGATGTGTTGTATATCGACGAGACAAAACAAGGAAACACCTTGGCGTACAGAAAGTTTTGTAAAATTTTGAACGGACCGACAGATTTCCCTATTGAAGGTAAGTCAAATGTTAGTTGTCCTTAGAAAATAAGGGATTTTTTCATGTTTCAACATGTATAATGGACTGCTAGTCGAATGCAGAACCACACCACGACAGGACTTTGTCTTTACATATTTTAAGTATCGACTTTTCACATATTGGAACTGTCGACTTTTTAAACTTTTTTTGGGTGTAAAACCAGCGCTGAATGTTTTACTTCTTTTTGACTGCCGAGAAAGGGTTCCAAAGTAGAGCGTATTTGGCCGTATCGCGAATGTTGCATCAACAACATTAGTACTTAACTTCTTGTTTCCAGTACATTCACTTCTCTTGGTCTGTTTACTCACTGATTTTATTTTTATTATTTCTATCCTTCTGCATAGACGCACAACTGTGTCCCGAGGACGAGTTCTTTGAACGAGAAGTGATCTCTACGAACAAAGTGTACAAACTCCAGGAAGGCGACCCTCCGCATTTGATTCCAGTCACGGAGCTGTGTGGTTACATGCCAAGGATTGGAATATTAAACACAAAAGAGGTAGGATTTACAGCTGACACGTTGAAACGATCATTTAAAAGGTGTACTCATGAACTGAATTAAATCGATGTGTATTGCATAGCTCTCTTAGATAGTTAGAAATTCTCATTGATTATTTGAATGATCCTTTTTTTGGTGCCTCTTTGTGATGGACCGCCTCTGCATTACAAATATTTAACTCTTCCAATTTCAGACGCAAATAACGTTTTAAAAACCCCGACAGTCAAAGTTATACATCACATTAAGGATTGCTTTTTAAATGAAAAGTTAAATATTGTAAGAAGACGCGCCAAAGATGCGTTTACAATTTTGCGTGTACTCATATTTTATAGTGTTAAAATCACGACCCCCCCCCCCCCAAAGGTTTTGATTTTTTGAAGTGCCTATGAAACGAAATTTTTCATTACATTGTGAAAGACTATGATACAAAGCACTGTAACAAAGTATGAAAGAACTTGTATCTTTGTGAGAGAACTTGAAGAGTTTAAAAGTTCTTTCACATAATGCGATAAATTACATGAAGCAGTTGAGCACCGCCCAAAGAAAGCTTCGCGAAGTCGCCACTGGGCCTTCATTAACACCAGTTTCTGAATTTCCATCTTTCTTCATTTTCTCCCTAAACATTCATTTTAATGTAAATTTCCCCCCAAAGGTTTTTATATTTGATTTTGGCTCCGAATTGTACGTGTGGACTGGTCAGCAATCGCTATCAAACAAACGAAAAGTTGCATTCCATCTGGCAGAAATGTTGTACAGTCAACAGTTTGATTGCGAGGGTGTGGTTAGTCCTATCGACCCAAGACGGCCTATGAAGAGATCGTCCTCGCTTCCGGTATATCGCGATGCCGATGGCACGCAACGTGGTAGGCCCGCGTGGACTTTGTTCGCGAAACTTCACGAGAAGGCTGAGACTTTGTTGTTTCAAGAGAAATTCTTTGATTGGCCAGATCCGACTAAGATTATAAAGATGAAAGGACATGTCAGTAGTGGAGAAATAAGCGAGGTACAGTACAGTGTAATCCATGGTAAAAGGAGCCCTTTATTAGTTAAAGATCATTTTGGCCTCGTGTATTTGTATAGTCACATATTTGGTGTTCTGATGACTTTTAAAATCAAACCGATTTCGATAGAAATTGCTCGGGTAGAAGTCAGATATATGGATACTTCACTGAAGTCGATTGTCCAAAAGCCTTTTGGCTTTACCCTGGGTTAACGCAGAATTGTCGGCAGCTTGTTTATAAACTTGCAAAAATGCCTTTAGAAATCTTATCTGCAGGTGGATCTTGGTCGTTTAGTTTTTGTCACTGTGGTTTTGATAAAAACGAACGTTTAAAAGTACAAAAACTAAAATAATGGGTTGAAGGTTTAACTAAGGGTTAACTCAGCTTTGAAGAACTGGCCCCTGGTCAGAAATAGCAATATACACACGCATCAATTTTCACTTCAAATTTTTAGCAGCAAGTATGCTAACAAGTCCAGGAAATAATAACTTACAACTTAATTAGTTGTTCTTTCACGCCTTAGGCGTGAGACAGAGGTTGAAATTGTTTACCAATTGTAGCGGCAAAACACATTTCTGTGGCGACGAATGAGTGTAAAATATTATTTCTGTGTCAAAAATTTTCGTTGGTGGGGGCGAGATGTTATTGTGTGAAAAATTCGGCCTTAGACAACTGTAAGATACCCCGAGAATGGGCTCAACACGAATTGCTAATTGACTGACACTCTGCTTGTTTAACCTAACATTTTTCTCTACTTTTTTCAGCGCCCTCCAGCGGTTGAACTCAAACCATGTGACCCAACTGAAATGCAAAAACCCGCAAGTGACCTGGAGCCTGTCATTTTAGAGGCGACCAATCTGGGTCGAGGTTTGGGAACGCCTAATGTCGAGGTGAATGGCGAGGTCAAAGAGGGAGACCTGGTGACCACTCTTGGGATAAAAGTTTGGCTTGTCACCCAAAATAAACATTTTGTTCTACCCAAAACAAGCGAAGGGCATTTTCACTCAGGTTGGTTACATTTGCATACAGTCCTGGAGACCTTCTTACACAATGCATACATTTGATTAACTTGAATTATGTAACGTGAAGTGTACTATAGATGCTTTCACTCGGCATGTCTACACAGAACAACACTTGGTGGTAAACATCACACATATTACCGCTTTGTGCCTTGTAGAAGCGAGCAAATTTCGTTAAATTCTCTATATGCTGCCAAACACAAGGTCCATGCCTATCATTAATACTTAACTCGAACACTTAAAAATGCATCCCAAGTTTCAGTTAAATGAACGATAGTTTTTGAGACGCCATTTTCGTAGGTACCCAAGTAAACATTTCAAAACAAAGACGTAAAACATTCGCCTCGAATACTTTGTCGTGGCATAGGCATGCTTGTAAAACAATAAGACCAATTTAGGCTTCACTATGACTGTTTGAAAGTCGACAATATGGCGAAATAAAAAAAATGTCGAACACCGCCACAACATTTCCCAATATTCGTGACATCACGAATCGCAACTAGGTTTCAACGCTGACGCCAGCTAGTTTCCTTTCCGTTTCTTCAACTATCCATGGTGAAACAGAATAGTTTGCCATTTTTATGTTTCACTTTCATCACATTTGAGAATAACACGGTGCATGCATCTGGTTATGACACTAGTGTAGGTTACCACCGCTTATCCATGTAATTCTCTGATACTGCAGGGGATGGTTACGTCATTCGCTGGGTGTATTTCGTTGCTAAGAACCGAGTAGTGCGTGATAAACGTGGTCGTATACGTCCGCTGACCGGTAGACAACGCTGTGCGTATTTCTTCTGGCAAGGAAATGAATGCAGTGTAAACGAGAAAGGAGCAGCGGCCATCATGGCTGTCGAACTGGACGAGGAGCATGGACCACAGGTAGGTTGGTCATTGAATATATGAGGAAGGGGGGGAGTAATCGGAGGGAGGTGGGGCACTATTTAATGACCACACTAATGATTTCCACTAATGGCGACGCCATTTTGAATTTTGATTACATCGCAAAGTATTGTGGTCTACCTAGGCAATTAGCTCTCTGAAGTACCACAAATAAAGAATGGACCTTAACGACTAGTGACTTAAAATTATTAAAAGAAAGACTCCGAATAATTAACGTTCCAGGAGAAATGGAAAGGTCGTCTTTGCCCTCAGTACAGCGCCAAAATATGAACTTTTATGTCATGTTTACGTCAGCATTCCAATAATGACTAATAATAACTAAGTAAAGAAGTCAATCACTAAATAAACCGGAAAGTGATTTTGTCAAACTTTCTAAACATGTTTAGTGGTACTGGTAAAACATACAGCTGGAGTTGAAAACCCTTACTGTAGTGTGGTTATAATATGCCCTTTGAATTTTCTTTTAAATAAACAAGAATGCTCGGACATTGGACTGCGTATGATCTGGCATGTCAATTTTGCACTATCATATACATGTTTTTTATACATTTACCTAATTTTCAGATAAGGGTAGTCGAAGGAAAAGAACCTCCACATTTCTTGAAGTTATTTGACGGATCCATGGTCATTCACTCCGGAAAGTATGTTGGCTTAATTGTTTTTCAGTATTTTGTCATCTTTCAATCCTGAAGAATTAAGCTTTTTACTCTGTCCTGCTGCCAAAAAAGTGAACTATCATGGCGAAGTGAGCTATCATAGATCGAATTCCTAGGTGAAAGGCGCTTGCTAGACCGATTGCTCAGTCATTGATCGTTTTTTTCCTAGACGGATTCGTGTTAACGACGAACAGGATGAATTTTCTGGTATGTATGTTGTGTATAGTTATTTTTAGCATACTATTGTGGGTTTGTTGGATTGACAATAACAGGTTAATATTGGAAAAATGGACAAAATGATTTCCCCTCTCTCCCCTTTATGTGAAATTAACTTCCACTAAGTACAAGTTGCTTGTTTCTTTCAACACAGATAAATCTACTGTTCGAATGTACTGTATCCGTAGCGATGATATATCAGAAGGATACCTGGTTCAAATCAAAAGAAGGTATGGTAACAGTGCGAAATGCAAAATATTAGCCAAAGCACGACGGTCATTTGTTTATTAGTACGTATTGTTTATTGCAGTGCTTCGTCGTTGCGGTCCAGATCTTCATTTGTCGTCGTTGATTCTGAGCAGGGCAATGTCTTCGTCTGGCATGGATGTAAATCGAATGAGTATCACAGAAAAAGCGCAGAAAATGCTGCTAACTTCATCAAAGACAGGTATGTTGCAATGTTTCAGTACTACGAATGGAAGGTATCGCATAAGACATCGATAAGTCTGAGAATAACTTGTGGTTCTCGTGTAAAATCGGACACTTTTAGCTGATAGACATAGAAATATAAATAAATGAGCATGCCCTTCGAAATCCGCCACCGCCATTTTGTGAAGACAAAATTTTTACTGAAAAAAGATAGAAGTATTATCCATCGAAATCTAAATCTATTTAGCTATTCTCAATCATTCATGTATATATTTTGATCCTTTGTGAACTTTGTTGAAATTTTGCAATGTATGTTTGGCAAAGAGAACTGGAAACCTGCCATGTTTTGGAAGGAATTATAAAATATATTACAGAAATTTAGCAGCGAAAAATGGATTTCTGTCGACAAAATACCGGCAGTCCTTTTTCGTGTTGTTAGATCAACTGGCCACAGGCAGCAGGGACACTCAACAGTGCAACGTGGCGTCCTATTTTTATGCAGTTTACTGGCGGCGATCAGCCAGTTCAGCGTTCTTATTGGCCAGGATAATGGTAATGACATGCGTAGTATAACATGCATGGACGCACAAACATCTCTTGAGTGGCCCTAATGTTCCCTTTACTGTGGTCTGGTTGTTGAGGATGGCCAGGCACAAACTGATCAATACTTTTCCCCCTCGCCCTCGCTAAAGCAATACAACTATTCGTAGCATGTACTGTACAACTAAACTATTTCCCAGTGAAATTGAACGTGAACTCAATTAACGTGAAACTAGACATCTAGCTTGAAAATGATTTCAGTAATTGAATTGTGGAACAAATCTTACTTATATTTTCACAGACGTCCTTTAGAGATGAATCTGTCAGAAGAAATATCTATTACTGTGACTGAGGTTGAAGAAGGTCAAGAATCTGATTTGTTTTGGTCGACTGTCAGTGGGAAAAAGAGCAGCTATTTGTCGTTAAGAAACGGTAAGAAAGCTTCATTTCACGCATGCGTGTACATTTACTTTTGTATAGTATAATTTTGCCTGATTTTCGGGGATATCCTTCAACCCAGTGAGCTCTATAGATATTGGAGGAGTGAGTATAGGTTCAGCACCGAGAGGAGGGATTTATGTCATATAGAGACACCGAGGACGCGCAGCGTGCGAGCGCTTTATATGGCATATGTAAATCCCAACTTTCGAAGTGTTTAACCTACATAATTTATTTTTAAGGGTTTTCTAGTAGAATCTCTCGACTTTAAACAATTTAAGGCGAGATTCTGCGAGATTTTCCCACAAGTTTCATCTAAATATTTATTTAAGGTAACCCGCGGTATCCATAACCCGCCATATCCATAACCTGGTTATATAACCCGCCACATCCATAGCATAAAAGTAAAGTAATTTTCGGTAAAAGCCCCATATTTGCGCGAGGCCAAGATAGTGGAACTAACTTGACGTTAAACAAGTAAATATAAAAGTTTTAATACCATTTTCTTAAGGGACGCAGCAAAAAATGGACAAACTGTTCAGTGCTCGTGACTTCATGCAAATAACTTTTTGCATTTCATGTTGCTCTTTTGTCTTCTCAGATTCATTGAATAAGAATATCTGTCCACGCTTGTTTCACATGACCAGCGCTACGGGACAGTTTACATCCACGGAGATCCTCAGTCCCACAAGATATTCTGGCAGAACATGCCCGTTCCCAGTTCTCCAAGATGACCTTTACTCCGCAACCCAACCATGTAAGATATAATTTTTCATACTGTTTGTGTCTTTACGTGTATAAATGGCAGGCAAATGATCTTTCTCGTGAAAATTCCGTGATAAATTTTTAACTTGCTTTATTTTCAGGTGCATTTATCCTTGATGTTGGAGACGAAGTTTATGTTTGGGAAGGTTGGATGCCTGCGGAAATCACTAAAGATAAGCGAGGATCTGCCAAGAGACGCTGGGATGAGGAGAGAAAACTGACGTTAGAGACTACACTGTCTTATGTTAAAGGTAAATAAATTTTTACTTCGAAATGTTTTTATACACCAACATTTTTTATACACCTGCAAAGGAACTACACAGTATTCCAGTGCCTCGTGTCTTTAACTGTGGGCATAACAAAAGCATTTAAATATTCGAATCTCAAAAGCATTCAAATATCTCGAATCCCCTGTCTATTTAAATCCTCTTCAAGGTAGTCTAACAGCTACAGTCATGGAATAATTCTTTGGGACAATCCTAGTAGGGCACGTTGAAAAAAAGAAAGACATGAAAGTAACCTATAAAATATGAGTGCGCTTTGCTCTTGCGCACTCTAAACTCTACTCTTTCCCTCCCCTTCCCCCACCAACCAATGTTGGTTCTCGCGTGTGTATTATGGCCACAACACGCTTCCATATATTTTTGTATGCGATATCTGCGCGTCAGCCAACATTGCAAGGTGGGGGGAGGGGAGGGGAGAGAATGAGGTTATGTATTTATCAAAAATTTCCGCTTTATCGTGTGAAACGGCAATTTCCTATATTGTCCCAAAATAATTGTTCCATGATTGTAGAAAAGAAAAATCGACATTTTCATGAAGGTGGAGGACCTTCAAAGACTAACATTGGATCAACCAAGAAACGTTGTTTTTGGCGAAAAGAAAGTTTGAAAAAAACCGTTTTCCTGGTCGATATCCAACGTTCTTTAAATATACATACGTTAAATTTTACCATTATTTACACGAGGTATACCATGCTTTTCTAGAAGCAGGCGAACGCATCAAGAAAGGAGCTTATGTGGTCCAAGCTGGCTTAGAACCGATGTCTTTTACAGGTCATTTTCCCTTCTGGAATCCAGTTCAGAGCATCGCAGAAATACAGCAAAAGGTCAGTGACTCAGTGTAAACTCTAAATCACAACTGTAAAATAAACCAAGATGGGCTGAAGAATCGCATATCTTTCCCCTAGAGAGTAGAGTAGCCAAGATTCTAAAATAAATGATAGTGCTTACATAAGTTAGATAAAGAAATCAACATCGAAAAATCCCATCAGATTTGTCAACAAGTTGCTACAAGTCTATTTCCTCAGATCTTTTGTTGCAAGGCTTGCTCACAGTTGTAACAAGTTTGGAATGAATGTTGAACAAGCTTGATAGCATTGTAGTTGTATTGTAGTGGAAAGCCCAGTTAATCATGATTCAACGAAGTTACAATGTTGCTGAAACATGGTTGTAACGACAATTTCAATTGCATCAATGCTTATGCCTCCTAAAATGCTGTTTCCCGTGACTTAGAGACTGAAACACATTTGAGTAGACTGTAAACCGATTTGAGTAGAACTATGTTTTTGCTTCTTTTGTAGGAAGGTAAAAAGAATTGCGAGAAGAAATCTGTCCAAGAAGCTCTCGATGCTTTTACCAAGTGAGTTGCTTGTTTTGATTTGTTAAAATGTTACTAAATTGACTGTTTCAAGAACACCACTTGCAGTAATTCCATTTGCAAAAACAAACTTGCACGGTGTTTTCCACAACTAAAATTATTGCTGTAATTTGAGCTTTTCACACGCAAAATCGTCTGCTTCATGACATGTGTATTTTTTACAGGGAATCCTACAGTTATCAGGAATTAACAAGCGAAAGTCCACCCGATGGAGTGGATCTTTCAAAACTTGAAGCTTATTTAACCGACGAAGAATTCGAAGTAAGATACCATTTTTTCCTATTATTTTTCGTTATGAATCGTAGACATTCGGTGTACTTCTTGTCAGTATAACAACGTGTTAAATTTACCAATCTCTTGTTCTTTCAGGTAGTCTTTGAGATGTCACGTGATTTGTTTGGTCAGCTTCCAGGGTGGAAGCAAGATATACTGAAGAAAGCGTTTGGATTATTTTAAACACTATCCTCAGTTGCACCTTATTTTAGTACCGTACAAGTAGATACATATAGGCGTTCTCATATATACCTATGTATATCCACAAGTACACACAGTCTGGCAATATTGCGTACTTTGGAACCTTAATGGCAAAGATCTTGACATACAAGATTGATTTCGTTTGCTTTTTATATTGATCGATATAAGTATTCTGAAGAAACGTCTCCCATAAGTTTTAAAATGAACTGGGATTGCTCTCTCTCTCTCTCTGTTTCATGTCAACTGAGATCTAGCTGACAAGCTTCTAAACAGCCAGTTCGGCAAGAAACATAACTCGTAGCTAACTAATAATCCTTAATTAAAAGTTCTATTTGGAAAACACATACTACTTAATTATTCGAAATCTACGAAAGAGTCGAATTATACATTTTATGAACATGTAACGTCATTATAATCATTTTAAAAACACGCCAGTTCTTTGATAAAGGAAATTGACCTTTCCTAAAGGATATAAACGAATCTGGATTTTATCTATGGCGAGTCTAAAGAGAAACGAAAGGCCATGTGTTCAGATTGCACAAATGCAATAAAAACACCGAAATTTTAACTAGTTTAGTTTAGAAATGAATAAATACTCTATAAATAATACATTTAGAGGAGTGTGTATGTATATTGTTCCATCAATGAACAGCTGCAAATAATCGATATATATATTATCTTGTATTTATAATTTATATGTATAATTTAGTGGGTGTAAATTATATTTTAATATTTATGCTATAAATATATAATTTAAACAAACAGGCTTGCAGAGAATCAATTTCTGTTGTATCCAAATGCTTGCTATGTTTTGTGTAGACACGTGCGTATTATTTAATGTCATTTCATTGATATGGGTGTTTAGTTCTACCAGAGACTAAAATACTAGTATACCGGTGTTCCATATTTCACTAGTGAGATATGAAAAAAGTATGTCACGCGCGTGTTCCCTCGCGCGGTGGTCGCGTGTTTATTTCGGGTGGCATTACTGTCATTCATATAAGCATGTAAAAGGAAGTGCCTATAGTTTTACGATCGCATTTAGATCGAAAGAACCATTTCATCCAAAAACTACGGCCAGCCGACAATTTAGGAAAATATAAAAAGAAACAAATTCCGAAAAATAAAGTCATCTTGCAATTCAAGATATGAATAAAAACAAGACAAACAATTGAAACTGTGAATTTTCGACTTCATTTCTAAGTCATCGTACAAGTAAAAGGAGACACTTCAGCAAATTTTATCGAATTTTAGAGGAGACACGTACCAAATTTGATACAAGTAAAAGGAGACACTTGATAGCAAATTTTATCAATATGTATGCTTGTACGAAAATATTTTTTTGTCTTTTCAAGTGAGGCTAAGGGAAAAAGTGAAAAGAAATTCTTTCTGAGGAAAACAGGATTTATTGTAGTCGGCTCCCAAAACGCTACAAATATCAGCATATACAACCGTTCATTTGTTGGTACTAACGACGGTAATAGCTCAGTGTAACTACTGTTTCAAACATAAAGTACTCTCCCGTGTGGTTGTCATACCTGTCCCCGGGCTCAGGTGAGGGTGTTTACTGTGATATCTGATTTGATGCCAGACTGATGGTGCACTTTTGCTTTCACTGAGATTTATTTTTTTTTTGCGATGAAAGACTAACAAGAAAGTATAAAAATAAGGTAAGATTGTCTTCTTGTGCTAGGATATACCCAAACGTTAGAAGTCTGACAAATAACTCTGAACATATTGAGCATGCCAGCGTGATATTACGTGTTATATAATATGCGATTCTGTGGCTGGACAGAATGACGTTTCTCGACATGTTTGTGTTTATGTCTACAATTTGTTTTAAGAAAGAGTACAAATGTGCTATTTTTTCTTGGTATATACCAGTATATGTATTATATTTGTGAGTGAGTTATAAAGTAGCATTATTTACTACCAGAATTAATGGTGATTTGTCATCACCAGTCACCATAGTCTTTAATAGCCTACCAGCCTTCACGTGGTCTCTTTAATCAAGTTGGCATTTTGAATGGATAGTTGGGTGAGAACTATTATGCTTCAACATTTTTGTCGCGGCAAGACACATATTTTCGTAGTTATGTGCAAATTTTTTTGCGATACTTGATGTTTTCAAGGCTGTGTGGGTTTTTGACAAAAATGTCGTTTTGACATTTTGCATGGTGACTTGAACATAGACGTGCCCCTTAATGTTTGGACAGCTACTTTAACAAGATGGAAGGCTATCATATTTACTCTTCCCAGGCTATCAACTGTACCTGTACTCAATGATTACTGCTGTAGACAGATGATAGTCAAAAGTGATAGTTGACTGAGAATGCATTAACCAGATGTCTCGCTGACTCTCAGTTTCCCTGCTTTTTGTGTTCACAATTTTTAAGCATGCTGTTTACATGTTACATCCCAAATCACACACACAGTTGCATGTCTGTATTAGGTGCAAATCATTGTTATATGAAAAAGATTTTATAGTAAGGTCTAATCTCTATCAAATTATTGATGCTAATTTCTGGAACCTGACTTGGATCACATATAATTGCTACGACCCTAGTCATCACAGCATCTATAAGTAGGATCAATGTAGAAGTCTCGCTTGTGCTAGTACCATTGATGTTCATGACCAGAAAGCTGTCATTTTCTTATTAAATAAACCTTAGCTTAGGTTAAGTAGTTTCTATCCATCCAATAGAGATTTTAGCCACCTAGTGTTTTAAAATTAAGTTGTAATATCATGCTTGTTAAAAATTAAGTTGTAATATCATGCTTGTTAACTGGACAGACACAGAGATATGTGTTATAATGCATTAGTTCGCACCATTGGTTGTTGCAAGCACAAAAAATCATGTGCATAAATCTGTAAATTGCCAGACGAAGAGGATTTATATTTATGGAGCATAGAAACATAACTTGATTACTTGAACAGCACACATCCAAAGGAAGTGATCAAAATCAAGCAATGGTTATTGGCACAAGTCTTCAAGAAGTAGATTATAATCTAATCTGTAATGACTGACAAAGGGTCTTTGCTTGAAATGTTGATTTTTTTGCTTCTGCAAATTATTTGCTGAAGTCTTGATCATTTTCGAGTTTGCTAAGGCATTGACATATTGCAGCCGCTGGCCTGTATGGCAAATATGTTTTGTTATGATACAATTTAGCAAAGTTATTATAATTAAAGTGGTTCGGAATTCGGATGAGGCAAAGAACAAATAGATGCTGTTCTTCTGTAGTTTGTAAATTTTGTATTTTGTATAGTTGAAAATTGTAATTTGCCTCAGCATTTGCTTCTCCGATTGCCAAGTGCCGAAACAAATTTTGAGGGTTGTATTAATACTGAAAGCAATTCTGAATTAATATAGATTGTTATGTTATTGTTTTCAGTCTACTTGGAGCGCTACATCATGAATGACGAAGAGCGCATGAGAGCTGAGATCCTCGCTATGCGAGAGCGTGGAGACCAAATCACAGATGAGGTACCATGCACCTATATAACCTTATTGATTTATGTCAGCTAATTAATATCTCATCCCTTGGTATGTCTGTTGAATGTTTGTGCTAAAATCAATTTTCTGTTCACAAAAAGAAATTCAAGCTGGGCACAGTTGGGAAAAATTATCAACTATAGTTTCTCTAGCAGGAATCAAACCCGCACCTGTGCAATGTCGGTGCAGTGTTCTGAACAATGCTCAGCTATTCTCTGTGGTTTTCGTTTTCCCAAGTGTTCTTAGTTTGAATTTCATCATGTGTGTCCACTCGAGATCAAGACATGTTAACCCTCTGGATTATTTTGGCAGTGCCTAATCATGCTAATAATAATCAATATCAACTTAAAATGCACCTAAAGCATGAATTTGAACGCTCAAAACTGTAGTGTAACCTCATTTGAAGATTTTTGTTTCCATGTAATTTTGACAACAAAAGATTGTCAAACAATTCATTGTACACTTTCAAGAGTTCTTTTGTTTGGAAAATATATTTAGACCCTGTTTACACTAGGGCAAAAGATTCCAGATTTTTCACTAATCCATATGTTTTGATATCAGATTCGTTTTGCCATTTACACTAAGGAACATGAATCCGATACAAAATTGATCATCACAGATAGATTATGACTCTGGAACTTTCGAATCCAGAAAAGTTTGTGGTAATATTGTATCCAAGAAAGTTTGAATCCGGGCAAAACGTCTCGTGTAAACTCTTTCCATAAAGAATTTGAGTGAACTTGCCCCCATGTATGGTTTTTTAATGTATTGCCATTAATTTCAACTGTCAAAGTCAGTCAAAAAATCACAAAATAAGATTGGTAGAATTACGGTTGTGCTTCATGTATTGACAATTGCTGTGTGAGGCTGTGGAGTGTAAACACTCTAGACCTGAAAGACAAGAAATGCAGATATTTTCACGAATTCAAAAAATTTTGCTCTTGTGTAAACAGGGTCTTATTTTAGTACTTGAGTTCATTACCTTTTTTGAACAACATGATTTTTTCTACAAGGTTGATTTGCAGAAAAAATAATGAGTAGATTTCAAGTCTGAAAAATATTCCTATCCATATCGTACAATTTTGTATGATGTAATGTGCTAACACTGCAATTCGAGGGGCTGTATTATGCAACATAATTTTACATTTTGATTTTTTATCATAAAACTTCATGCAGGGGCAGATTAGATTGTCTGGCAGTTTAATGTGGAATCCCTGGGTGGACCTGGTTTTTATTTGTGAGGGGGCTTGCACAGTTGATCAGGGGTTCCTGATTGCTAACCAACTGAGTACTATGTACAATCGATCTAATAGTAGTAAAAATACAAAAACATTTAGAAATGCAATAAAACAACACCATACTGGAACAATCAAACCAAAGTTTGGCCAACCAAACGTGATACACAGAAGAAAAACCGGAATTATAGTGCATTAATATTAAACATGCAATCAATTCTGTTCTATTCCTGTAATTTTGAAAAACTGTTTGAAAAGATGCAAGTTCCACCCTTACTGACGGTCCTTGTCCGATGGTGCATAATCTAACTCAATTATGCTCTAATTTCCATGTGGTTTCCCACCATATCTCAACCTTCCCATCCTTAGTCAATCTAACCTTATCTTGAACCTCCTTGTACCACACATCAGCAGACTTGATACTGTATTTTCAACACAGCTTCCAGTACATCCTTAACCCCATGTGGCCATGCCTTCTACTGTACAATACCCCAAACTGTTACTGCCTCAAATTTTTTGAGGTTGAATCCTCCATGGTCCCAGGGGGGGGGGAGATGTTTGTGCACTCTTCATGTCAGCATTGATTCATGTTTTGGAGATTTGGCAGTGAGCATTTTATGTCGCATGAAAAATGTTGTGTTTGTTTGGCTGGTGAACGGAAACAGTTAACTATATATTAACCAGCAAAATTGCATGATGTTGCAATGATTTGTTGCAATGGTTTGAACAAGGCCTGCAGGACTGTTCAGTGGTTTCATCTTAACTTTCTTATTTTTTCTTTGTAATTAGTCATGAAAGTCAGAAATTATTACAACCATCAACATAGTACTGTACCAAATCAAAGTATTTAGCTGTTCTGTTATCACAGGCGATTTCAAAAAACTTTTGCCAAAATATTTCAAATTTCGTTTCAAAATTTGCAAGTTCGTACCTGTTGCTTTGCACAGGTGTAGGGGGGGGGGGGGGGGGGGAGTAGTTGTAAAGGAAATATAAGATACATTCTCTAAAGGTATGTCTGGGAGTTAATACGTGACTCAGAATGCAGCAAATTTCACATTTGGTATTAAAATTTGATATTGCTAATAAACATGTGTACCCCAAAATTTTGACAGCCCGAAGAATTTATATTTCGGATTAAGTAATTCCATTTAGAGTACGGAGAGACCATTGTTTGCAATTCACTCTTTCACCTTTTACAAACTAGACGCATGTATTCCTGTTTAAAACATTCAAGTTGTTCAATTTTAACAGTATCTGCATGAACATTGCATTGTTATTTTGATTTAAATCAAAGTCAAAGTGCCATTATAAATTTTAAAATATTTTATGTCATATTCAAGCAAAATAGCTTTTTGTATTACATTTCCCACTAGTAAAAGTTGCTTGATCTACTTCATTCTGCGTATAAAGGCATCCCAGTGCCAACTGCAATTGTAGCCAAACAGATCATTGAGGAAGGTGTCGATTGCGTAAAATTCCTCGTGGTCACGTAGGAACTGATGGAGGCATTGCAACTGTTTCGGACCCATTGGGACATAGGGGCCAAGCTTTCCCATAAACATACCCAATTCTTTAGGAATGTCGGGGCCCGTGTCTTCGACCACCATATAGTCCCCCACCTCAAGGTATCGATGGAAGTACTCCAAGACGCCGTCAACGTTGCAATGTGCGTCCTCGATGAACACCCACGGATGAGGAAGGCTCTTCAGGAATTCGTCGGTAAATGTTTTCTCAATCTGGTACGAATCCCCTTGAAGGAAAGTTACATTTTTCGGCTTCAGCTTGTTTACGATCTCGCTTCGATTACTTGGGTCCAAATCCATGCTGTATATGTGCGACTCGACACCCAGCAAGCCAAGTGTGTCTGCCATCCAAATAGCCATGCCTCCAGACAAAGTTCCTAACTCGATCACTGTCTTCGGCTTCACCATATCAAACAACTGGTGATACAAGACGAAATCCACAGGAGACTTGCATACATCAAAGCCACGGTATCTCACCAAGTTCCTTCCAATGCTGGTGTTTTGCCTCGTTTGTAAAGGCACGTCGGTACGCTGTTCCCTCTCGCTGATGCGTTGAAAACGTTTTTCGCTTGATAACATCTCGTTTCGTATTAGCTCCTGGTTTGCACGAAATTCCCTGTAGGACTCGGGTTCATTGGCAAATGGGGGAACGTATTTCTCGCCTTTCACGTAGACATTGCTGTCTGCAGTGGAAGGACTTTGCGACATTGTTCAGTGGGATCAAGTTGTGTTGGTATTGTGCAACAATATACATCTAATCATCCATACATGAGGAATATCATATTAACATCCAGGTTTTCTGATTGGTTTGCTGTAATTATCAGTACTTATCTACTTCCGGAAGCAATCAAGATTTTACACTAACCATTTCTGTCAACACTTCACCTCAGGCAGTCACGAATTAATAGGTTTGCCTTGGCTGTGCCGTTTAGTTCATTCATTCTTTCCGATTTCATTTATGTATTACTTAATTAATTAACTATGCAGTGTGCATAAAAAAAATAAAATATTGCATAAAAATTTAAAAGGGTTTAAATTCATATTAGCAATAACACCTTGTAGTAATCTGACAGCTTTAATCCCTCGTAAAATTAATATGCGTAAATACACACCACTCAAATCTTAGTTTTTGCGCACAGTTTTGTCCCATCAGTACACGCCCTTGTGTTTTAACACATTACTTCAAAACAATTATAGCTGTCAAATTACTAAAATACGTTACAGTTAATTTGAATTTTAAATTTTTAAAATTTTTTTATGCACACTTTAGTACAAGAAATGTCCACTTAATCCGCAAATAAAAAATGCCAATCGATGCGCATAGTTAAAATTTCTTTATAAAAATATATTCTTAATATATCGATGGTTGAAACAAGCCTTACATTAGAATAATTAGATATTAACTAGGATGCCAAAAGGTAGCGAGGTGCTGCCATATTAATTTTACTAAATCAGCACTAACAAGTCCATACTTTAATTTTAGAGAGCTTTAGATATATAACTGTAAAGATCCTCGCGAAAGATCCTCCTAAAATTCGCGAAAGACGCACAGAATTAGATAGAAAAATATGTCCAATTTAATATTAACTCAACAACTAATTTTTCTCATAACCTGCTTCAACATGAAATAAAATTATTGCTGAATCATTTATTTATTTCCAACTTACCCACAACTAAATCGTATTTACCATTTAACCACTATTTATGGTGATATGTTACGCGTGAATATTTTTAGGTATTTTACATGACACAGTGAATATTGGTATAGTGCGAAAACAACCCTCACGTGACTTTTGAAAATGCATATATTATCATAAGTATTTAGACTGCAAGTCTAAATTGATCTGAAAGCGAAGTCTGCGGTAAAGTCTATGACTCTTGACCTTGTGTACTGGTCGTATCTGCCATCAAAGCAAATTCTCCCTGCGTTGTGTTGTCTAACCGCAAAATGTCGCAAGATCCTCCTTCAGCTGTCAGCGATGTCTACGTTAAAGGCGAGAAGTACGTTCCTCCATTCGCCAACGAGCCCGAGTCGTACAAAGAACTCCGTGCGAAGCAAGAGTTAAAACGAAACGAGTTGTTATCGAGCGCGAGACGTTTTCAACGCGTGAGCGAAAGGGAAGACCGGACAGACGTGCCTTTGCAAACAAGACAAAACAGGAGCAGTGGAAAGTACCTAGCAAGATACCGTGGCTTTGATATATGCAAGTCTCCTGAGGATTTCGTCTTGTATCACGAGTTGTTTGATATGGTGAAGCCGAAGACAGTGATCGAGTTAGGAACTTTGTCTGGAGGCATGGCTATTTGGATGGCAGACACACTTGGCTTGCTAGGTGTCGAGTCGCACATATACAGCATGGATCTAGACCCAAGTAATCGAAGCGAGATCGTAAACAAGCTGAAGCCGGAAAATGTAACTTTCCTTCAAGGTGATTCGTACCAGATTGAGAAAACATTTACCGACGAATTTCTGAAGAGCCTTCCTCATCCGTGGGTGTTCAGCGAAGATGCACATGCCAACCTTGACGGCGTCTTGGAGTACTTCCATCGATACCTTGAGGTGGGGGACTATATGGTGGTTGAAGACACGGGCCCCGACACTATCAAAGAGTGTGGGATGTTCATGGGCAACGAAGGTACCTACATTCAAGTGGGTCCGAAACCGTTGCAATGCCTTCGACAATTCTTGCGCGACCACGAGGAATTTTACGCAATCGACAGTTTCCTTAATGATCTGTTTGGCTACAATTGCAGTTGGCATTGGGACGGATTTATACGCAGAATGAAGTAGATAGCAAGTTTGACCATATAGTTTGAAATATGATATATAACATGAATTCAATGAGATAAATGTTATACAAAAAATTAATAATTAAAATTTATACAACGTACAATTTTACAACGGAACAAGATGCATGCTGGTATAGCTTCAGTACAAGCAATTCCATATAAGGTATGATAAATTAATTATTTTGTACTGAATCTAAACCACAATGCACCATGCTTTGTAGTTCAGAAAAGGTCTATGTGATTCTTGGTGCCGATAATAATTCTAAACTGCCATTAAACATGAATAGAAGTCATACTATTATTTCAGTCTTCAAGACGTCATGAAGGAAATATGTCCTTCAAGGTGTTAGATAAGGTGTTACTCTTTGTAAATAGAAAGTTAATGTTACTTTAAAAAGTATTTGAAGTCAATACTTTTATTCATTAAATGTTTGCAAAGTTGAGTAAATTATGTACTTGTTGCAACAAGTGTGATTTTGGGCAACTGTCATGGGGAAAATGTTTATATTTCATAAATAAAAAGTCATTATAAAGTATTCCAAGAGAGGAATCATTTAATATTTTTATGTAAGTTATTTCCAATTTACATGTATGCTGAAAGGCTCTGCTGACATCAGGTTGATTTTTTAAAAGAAATTAATTGGGCAGAACATGAATATATGAATGGTTCTATAGCTGATGTGTTTGTAGTATTTTTTACTTTGGGGTCTACAGCTGACATTTTGAAAAAAAAATTAATTGGGCAGAACATGAATACATGAACGGTTCTATAGCTGATATGTTTGTAATATTTTTACTTTGGGGTATACAGCTGACACTTTCTAAAAGAAATTAATTGCACAGAACTTGAATATTTAATCCCTACCCTAACAACTCTGAGTCCTCCAGATAGTGCTTTGATAGCACAATTAAAATGGCAGCTGTACAGTTTCCAAATAATGCATTGCAGTGCAAAATCTTTAATTTAAGAAAGCAAATAGATGTCTTTTAAAAAATAGACTTACATAGCCAGGGGCCAATTTGTGTTTATTCTGCTAAAATTTCTCATCTTGATTGTGTCATCTTTATTCAGTAATTTTCAATTGACATTGCCAATACATCCTAACCCTAGTAAAATGTGCATGTGGACATATTTTTCTGTAATCATGGACTGAGAATTTTCAATTGACATTGTCAATACATTCTAGCCCTAGGAAAATGTGCATGTGGACATATTTTTTTGTAATCGTAGACTGAAATTTTAATCAAAGTTATCCACATTTGAAATCAGACTTTGGAGATTGAAATTCAGTGATAAGTGTGTTAACTATCAAAAATGACCTAACCAAAATGAAATTTGTTGCACAGTTTTACACCAAAATCATACACATTTGTCACCATTTGAAGTCAGACTTTAGGGTCTAAAGGTGGCACGTTTGTAATATTGCTTACTTTGCAGTCTGTATAGCTAACATTTTACAAAAGAATTAATTGGGCAGAATAACATGAGCATATCAGTACACACACAAACACTCGTTGGGTCTATAGGTGACGCAATAGTATTATAGTAATGTACCGATCAATTCGAAACTTCAACATCCCCCCCCGGGCAGACCCTGGGAATTTGACTCCAAATTCTTTCCGGGAGTAGGGAATTTGACTATGTTCCGGATGGGGCGGGGAATTTGAACCGGAAGTATCTTCGGTTAAACCGGAAATGTCCGTTTGTCCGTTTTCCCGCGCAAAAACTGAAAATGGCGGCTGATATAATATGTTTAGACGATTTTAAAGGAAAAAAGAAACTTAAAAAGGATAATAAGCCTATTTGACAAGCAGAAATACCATTTGCAATGTTGTTGTTATTATAGTTCAAAAGCGGGGTTCTACACCACAGAATATAGACAACACAGAAACGGAACTCCTGCAGAGAAATACATAGCACGCTATCTTTTAAGTAATTGCCATATAGAAAGACGTTCAGAGAGGTGACGGTCTCTACTTGAGGCACTTGCTAAAAACATGACGGTATGGGGAATCATGATGAACATTGACGGTCCCTGTCATGAACCCGCTTACCCAAAAAGCAAGACAGTTCTATTTCTGTGCAGTCTAGTATATTTTGTGTCTATTCTGCTTATTGACTTTCTTGATTACACATTTGTTTAAGCACGTTTAGCACTTAACCAAAGCAAAAACGTTTTTAAATAGATTTTTTTCTACACTTTTTAGTTTAATGTACTGATTGTAGTTATATACAGCTATTTCAAAAAATGTTGACCTTCAAAAACATAAAACCTTAAACTCTAAGCGCGCAAAGGATGATGGGTAAGTTGCTATTTAGGGTCTGAAATGAGTAACGTTTACCTTGCTATAACACTAGAATACATAATAAACACATTTGATACCATGTAAGCTGTTCACCGGATTACTGACCCATCAATGACTCTATTCATTCCTTGCGCGCTTTAATAGACTTTAAGATTTTATGTTTTTGAGGGACAACCTTTTCTGAAATAGCTGTGCCAGACTTTAAATATATTGTTGTTGAAAGTATGAAAGATATTACCTTTTTGTATGGGGTATATTATTACTTCATGGTATAAAGACTATATAGTCTCCCTAGACATGTATAGTCTCCCTGATTCGTGAACCTGATTCATGATTATTATGACGTACAATATCCGCCAAAATTGTACAGTAGATTTGTACAATTGTACTTCCAATATACGTGTAAGTTTGCATTTCAACATTCAACATTCAATTCCTGTTCATAATCGAACATTGTAAAGTTTACGATTCTTGGATTTGTTTTCATTTTTCCAGAATTGAACATTGTAGATCGCTCTATTCAACTTCCTACTTTTCATTATTGAACATCGTAATTTACGATTTCCAACTTCCAACCGCAATCCAATCTCGAACCGTCTGCGCGGGCTCAACCATTCACCAATTTTCACCCAGTAGGGTAGAGAACGGTTAATCAATTCCACCCGTTATACCCCCGATAGCTGAACTTTTTGCCCTAGCAACCGAGATTATGCAAATTATGATGCGGAATAATACAAATTAATTATGATAAGGATTATACAAGATGGCGGCCGATAAAATAAGCGAAGTTCGTTCGTCTCTTTTGAAGGCCGTGGAACGTCTTTGCGAGATGCATCAAACACACAAGGTATTTGTTTAAACGTTTTTAATGTGATTTCTTAGTTATTAAAGGAAATACATGTACATATACTAATTACAATCACAATATTCCGAGCTTTCCATTTAAAATCTTTGTTCACATGATGACATTAATCGAAGTGTTAACATTTAAAAATACATTCTCTAGCATATTTTTACTACAATCAGATTAGATAAGCAATTATTTTTGAGGAATGGTCTCAACTAGCAACGGAACGATCGAAAACAAAATCATTTTGCAAATCATCACATATAGCATGGCCATCGTAAACAAATTGAGCCAGCAATCAGCAATGCCATGCAGTTAGAGAATCAACACAATAATAGACAATAATTGTTACTGAATTGACCCCAAAAAACATACAGGATTTTAACTTGCCTAATACATTAATCCCGGCATACTGTAATATCACACACATGCTATCCTGAAATAACATTATGTTAATTATGCACGTGTTTAACTAAATTTTTTTATTATTGAATGTTTCATTTGTGAAGAACCTTTTTCTATGAATGAAATAGCAGAACACCAAAGATTGGTCTATCCTGATGATTTTTCACCTCTAGCGGTTAGCTAGCTGTAGCAGTAGTGTGTAACATCAGTCTGCTGCAACTAGCACTGCTGACTGTAATACATGTATGAAGCAAATACTTGGTAGTAAATTTTGCAGCTAAAAATGTAGGATTGGAATAATTTTTGAAACCAAAATATCAAGAGAATCATTCCTGGGGGGGGGTACAAGGGGGGAGGGCATGGCCCTTACCCAGTCACACACTTTTTACACACAATTCTGTAATTTTAAATTCACTGTAACTGAAAATCATTGCCTACTAGTTATTGACAATTGAGACTGCAAAACATGCCAAATATGTGGGTTATAATATATATGCTCTTATTTCAGAAACAAAAGACTATTGATACTATTGTTGATTTGAGGTAGTAAAAATGTATAAACTGGGCTAAAAACATCTAATTCAGATACTCAAGATCTCAAATTGACATAGTCAGTGCGTGAAATGTTTTGAATTCACTGAAAAATTCAATGAAACCAAATAAACAAAATTTAAGGCCCTTTTTCAGGCAGTCACTTAATACATTGTTTCAGACTTTCAGGTATTGAAATTAGGTAGTGAAAGGGCGTATTCTTTTCAAGGCACTTGTGGTATAAGTGAGGGACCAAAATTTTGAATTTTTAAAATATAGTCAGGCTTTTATTCTAGGCTTTTAATTGAAATGTAAAGGTACGGACAACTATGTCATAAAATTAGTACTAATTAGTGATTGAAGAAGCATACGTTTTCTTGCTCATATAAAAATGTTTTCAATTTCAAGTAGAAGCTGATGTGTTTGATAGCAATCTATGCTATATGTGTCTATAGTACGACAAAATGATTTTGTTTTCGATCGTTCCGTTGCTAGTTGAGACCATTCCTCAAAAATAATTGCTTATCTAATCTGATTGTAGTAAAAATATGCTAGAGAATGTATTTTTAAATGTTAACACTTCGATTAATGTCATCATGTGAACAAAGATTTTAAATGGAAAGCTCGGAATATTGTGATAGTAATTAGTATATGTACATGTATTCCCTTTAATAACTAAGAAATCACATTAAAAACGTTTAAACAAATACCTTGTGTGTTTGATGCATCTCGCAAAGACGTTCCACGGCCTTCAAAAGAGACGAACGAACTTCGCTTATTTTATCGGCCGCCATCTTGTATAATCCTTATCATAATTAATTTGTATTATTCCGCATCATAATTTGCATAATCTCGGTTGCTAGGGCAAAAAGTTCAGCTATCGGGGGTATAACGGGTGGAATTGATTAACCGTTCTCTACCCTACTGGGTGAAAATTGGTGAATGGTTGAGCCCGCGCAGACGGTTCGAGATTGGATTGCGGTTGGAAGTTGGAAATCGTAAATTACGATGTTCAATGATGAAAAGTAGGAAGTTGAATAGAGCGATCTACAATGTTCGATTCTGGAAAAATGAAAACAAATCCAAGAATCGTAAACTTTACAATGTTCGATTATGAACAGGAATTGAATGTTGAATGTTGAAATGCAAACTTACACGTATATTGGAAGTACAATTGTACAAATCTACTATACAATTTTGGCGGATATTGTACGTCATAGATTATATACCTTGTATGGTCTTGTCTTTTATATTGTAATTTTCTGTATGACGGTGGGGCATTTGAACACATTTTTTGCCCAGGTGGCGGGGAATTTGAAAAGTCAGATTTTAAAAAATTCAAATTCCCGGCGTCTGCCCGGGGGGGGGGGATGTTGAAGTTTCGAATTGATCGGTACATAATAGCCTAGGTAGCCCAAAATAAATGGATGTTTGAATTATCAAAACACTGAGCAATTTTGGGCTACCTAGGGTAATAGGTGACAATATAGTAATATTGCTTACTTTGGGGTCTATAGCTAACATTTTATAAAAGAATTGAGCAGAACAATATGAGTATATGGATATACACACTAACACTCGTTGCCATTTGAAGTCGGACCCTGGAGTCTATAGCTCAGGCGTTTGTAATATTTCATGAGCTTTCAGTTTTAATCGACATTTAATCAATTTGAAGTCGGACGCACAAACACTCGTTGCAATTTGAAGTCGGACTTTGTGTCTATAGCTGAGGCGTTTGTAATGTTTCTTGTTGAGGCTATAGCTGACACGTTTGTGGTGTAGACGCATGCCAAGAAGATAAACTGCGACACGCAAGGAGATTTCCTTTTAATTTTATATCATTAATAATTCTGAAATCACAAATTTACATAGATTATGGATAACGCATTCCAATCATATTTTTACAATAGCAAAGATTAATATATAAGAAAATTGGCTAGAATCACTAATACAATAAACTAACACTAAGAATTGCTGACGGAACTATAAAACATTAAGATTATACCTGAAGGGTAGATCTCCTTACGCTCGAACTTCTTTGAAATCAATATTTCGCGACTCTGCGTACGCGTGTCCCCTCTGTTTACTAAAATGTAATTACTAAAAGCGCAAATAAGACCGCTTACTGTTCGCAACAGTTTCAAATTACGCACCGTTCAACATCAACTACAATAACTAACTAAACTAAAATAACATAACGTAACGAGTAAAATATTAATTAAGCTAAAATGTCATAGAATAGTCAATTGTTTTAAACAGTTTGTAATATTTCTTGAGCTTACAATTTTAGTAATATTTCTTCAGCTTTCAATTTGAATCGAGATTTGATCAAATTTCCGAGTTTTTTCCGACTTTTGTTGACCAACCCCCTCATTTTAAAAACCAACCTGAATACTTAATTTTCCCCCGGAATTGCTGACATCTCCACCGCACAAATCGAGATTTCGACTAAATATAACTCGGCCGGGGAACTGGACACGAAAAAGCAAGAACTTCGTGTAACGTCAAGAATAGTGTGCTGCCTCGCTGGCGCTCGGCAGCAATTATTAAACGATACCTGATCTTTTTCCCTGTGCTTGACATCAGGGTGTTAGCTGGCCCATATAGTGTCCGTTTGACGGACTCTTCCCAATTGAGATAACTAAGGAACTTTCCCAATCAGAAGTGGGAAGTTTCTATTTTATGAATTTCTATTTCATAAGATGAATGTGACTGTGTATATTTTTATTTACTTTTATCGTTATCTATACTATAAAGAAAATACTGTAAATAAAAACAACATTTTCCCAATTTACCAAGAACGGACTTAAGTTTGGTTTTCCAGCTAACACCCTGGACATGTTAACACAAGTGTGTAATGTGGGAAGGGATATTACGTAGAGGGGACCCCCTCCCTAAGCACCCTTGCCCCCTGATTTTGCTTCCCGTAGCTCGTTCACTGCAGTGCCAATGTAATGTTGATCTGATATTTCGTGTTTTATATGCAGTTGTTAGAACATGTAGTTACGCGGGAATACGAGTAAACTATTTTGGGTACAATTATAGAATACTTGGCCACATAGGATTAGGGTTAGGGTTTGGGTCAGAGTTAATGTTAGGGTTTTGAACTGGCCAGGTATTCTATAATTGCTCCCTATTTTGAATTCCTAGGGATCTAAAATCTATTGTGCTTGAAAACAAAGTGAATATTTTAGAATATTAAGTGTTGGGTTTTTTATACACCTTGGTATGGGGTGTATCAATACATAGTAGGCCCTTTGAAGCAGCTGCAATTTAAATTAGCCGCAATCTGTTTTACTAATTTGACAGCTCAGAATGCTTCGAACGAAAAACACAAGGGAAAAATCGGTAATAACAATCAGTGGATGGTTCCGGCAATTCTGAGATAAGGAAATTTTTCAAAACAGAAACTGAAAAGTGCAGCAAATTCATCTTTTCAACTCTTTTATTTCAATGGGAGAGACAAAAAAGCTTACCCTTTTTCATCTCATAAGTAATTTCTAGAAAGACTTGGGTGCTCTGAATAAACACCCGCGGGAAAAACACCGATAAGATACTTCAGATAAAAAAATGCTAATCGATGCGGATAGTGTAAGAAAAATTACTTAGTGAAAAATATAGTCTTGATATATCATTTTGGAATATTGTAAAACCATTTCATTAGTAGAGGATATGAAACAAGCCTTACATTACAACATTAAATTACATATTAACTAGGATGCCAAAAGGTAGCGAGGTGCTGCCATATTAATTTTACTAAATCAGCATTAGCAAGTCCATACTTTAGCTTTAGAGAGCTTTAGATATATAATTGTTAAGATACTCACATCGTAAATTTGTGAAAGACGCATAGAATTAAATAGAAAATTATGTCCAATCTACTATTCATGTAACAAACAAAAAAGAGATAAAGTGTGTAGATTGTTACGATGCTATCTACATAACCTGCTTCTGACATAAAATAAAATTATTGTTGAATAATTTATATCCATATTTTATATAACCATGTTTTTTACTTACAAAACATATGATGTTGTTTGAAATGATTTCTGCATCTGGTTCACAGCTTGCTTTATAGAGCTGCATTACTTTTCTAATCACGTAGCGGGTATAATTACCAAAATATGATGGGGATATTTTTTTCTTAATTCAGGGCAAAAATTATTGGTACCCTACTTTAGCGCCCACTGGCTGAGACATTTTATCTTTTTAAAAATATCAGAAACATGTACAACAGGATTCTTTGGAGAATAAACTTCTTTGCATAACATGTGCATTATTTTAAATTCTCTGTGTTTCCACTGAACTTCTAGCCATTTATGATTTAAGGTATAATTTCATTTTTATTTTGTTTTTTAATTAACAAGACGCCTGCTGAGGCGTTCACTCCGCCTGCCGAGAAGAAAATAGGTACAGCTTTAGGTGTACTTTCGTAAATAGAGTAAATAAGTTGCTGACTTAAACTGTACAACGGTCCTTTAAGGGCTATGCAATTATACATTGCTAATTAAATAAATTGCTTCCACGCTATGATTCTGATTTCTATGATTTTGATTTGCTACGTAACTAAATTGTAATTTACGAACGGGCAATGTGTTAAAATTTTCGTAGTAGACCCTCTGTCCTGGCCTGTTGCTGGAAATTGCAAAAAGATCAATAGTTTAAGAAACACTCAGTACTTGTAATGTCTGTAATAATATATATATATATAATATATATACACAATAATATAATATATATAATATATATATATATACACAATGCCTCCACATTAAATTTAAAAAAGAATGGCAAAATATAGACAACTATTTACAACAATATTTTATAGCGCTACATTATACAGCAAAATGAATGTACATAGAGCCAGAGGCCTGCAACAGTTAAGTTCATATCATATGGGACTGAAACAATGCTACAGTGTTTGAAAAATGTTATTCCAAGTTACTGTTTGCTTGCATTTTCTATAAAATGCTAGTGATTAGATGAAGTTTACCATGTTTTAGACATATTTTTTGTGTACTGAAGTAACTGGACACATCAAATTCCATACATGCATGTTTTTGCTGCATTTTTGGCATGTGAGAAGTCAAAAATTTAATTTATTTTCCTTTATTAATCACAGTATTAGGTTAATGTGACACAGACCTCTCTGTAACACTGGATACTGATATGTTACAATGAAAAATATCACTTGAGATGATCCTTTTCTAGTAACCAAGAGTTGTCATGCAGAGCAAAACCAAAATCTTTTAAGTTTCTTCTTTACATACTATGTTCAGGGGCAGCACCTTCTTTTGAATGGGTCCTGAACCCCACCAGCAAATCATTGAATTATTTACACATGAAATATGAGCATCTCAGTGTAGGTAGAAACTACAATAAAAACATTGAGAAATGTCATTATAAAAAATTAAAACAACAAATAGGTAAATTTGTTTTCCTAATCTTATCATTCTCCAAACCTCCCCCCACCCCCTCCACCAGGACATTTGGAAGCCTTTTTTGTGCAGGTGCCAGACATTTGTACTTAATAAGTTTCTCCCACAGGCCAGGTATTGTGTTCCCTCTTAGCATCTGTGTTGCCTTCTGCTGAGAAGACATCCCATAAATAGACCTCCTCAGCTTGCATATAAATTAACCCATTTCAGATCGCATGATTGTTGAATGGCCAATAAGCCATTTCAGATCATGTGATCTAAGATGGGTTAATTTACATCTGAGCTGAGCAGATCTATATGCAGTCTAATATTCATGAAATATATGGGTCAATTTGTGGATCAAAATGTGAATCTGGTTTCGATTGGTCAACATTCGTACTAACTGTAGTTATCTTTGACTGGCATTGTCAATGTCACACTTTCCTTGCCAACCACAGGGCAGTTGTACACTTGAAGAAAAAACAACTTGCAAGGGTGTGCCAGAGAGGGACTAGGTAATGATATTTTGACTCTTTACTCTTGCAATACCTCTATGACATGTGCATTAGAGATACACAGTGAAAGTTTAAATCTCTTTAACAAAATCTTTATCATTTTGCTTTTCACTACTAGTAATCATTCAGAAAAATCGAAATGTTTAACTCTCCTCTTGACGCAATATAAAGTTCAGGGGTAGGAGCTTCTTCTGTTGAATTGTCTCGAGTCTGGGTCTCGAACCACACAACTCAAGCTATTGAATATTTCTGGTATGAACACGCAATTTTACACGAAATATCAACGTACCTTTACTTTCCAGCAAATGCCATCCCATTACCCGTCTTTCGATGAACATTCTTCTTTTCTGTTCAAACATTACAATTTACAAAAGCAGAGTATTCTCACATATTTGATTTCAAGTTCGCCATAACCAAAACATTGTCTATTGCATATTAAAATTCGGAATTTGGCAGGAAATTTGGAACACATTTGGAAGTCAAGATTCACTCCTTGACGCAATCCATCAAAATTTGTCGTTTTAAAACATTTCGGGTGAAATGTTTTGCATAAAGAATATACTACTCCCTTTCTGTTTACTATCTTCGTGTTTAAGATTAATTGTGTTTTGTGTAGTATATGAGTTTGATCGATGTGTAGAAATTTAAGTGGAAACACAGCTGAAAATGACGGAAACACGCTCTGAAAACTTCACCGCGATTCACCGCGTCTGGCGAAAGCCTCGCGATGGAATTTGTCGTTATAAAACACTTTGGATGAGAATTTTTGAACGTACAACCTTCTTACTGCTTAGATGTTGTAGTATCCATGTTAAATTGTGTGTTTTGGAGACGTACTCTGCTAGAAATTGAGTTTAAAAGTCTTGGTGACATGGGCTCAGACGGCATTGCACAGCGGTATCACCCATGAGCAGCAGCCCAACTTTCGACATCGAAAAAAACCCAGAAAAATTGAGCGAGGCGAATTTATAACTCCGCCACGCCCTACGGGCAGGCGGAGTAAAAATTATTCGCCGAAGGCAAAGTGATTATTGGTGATTATTATTTATTGGAAATATTTTCGGAGTTTTAATTGGTTAAGAGCTAAAGGTGAAATCGTCATATCTGCTTGGTAGTTGCCCAAATTTGGGGTTGAAAATAAATATACGACATTATGACTCATTTCGTCGTATATTGAAAACAAATATACGATATTATGACTCATTTCGTCGTATTTTGAATGACCTTGTAATCTGACAATCGTTTTAAGAATATTTTTTGGCTTATTAAAGTTTCCGAACAATTCCATGCTGTTCCATTATTAGCAGCTTGTGTCTTCTTAATTACAAAGCAAGCGTTTAAACTGAGTTTAAAACATTTTCAAAAAATAATAAAACAATTACTGAATTCGGTTCTCGCAGGATATGAGGAATTTTTAAGGGCTCGGTTTGTGTTATCTGATAGCACAAACCTCTGCCTTAATAATTCCTCATATCCTGCTTGACCTCATTCAATAATTGAATCAAGTATTCGCCTGAGGCAAATAATTGTTTAAGTATGTTTTCTTTAGTAAAAAATGTTTAAAATGCACTTCTTTCACGATCAATACAGTTTACTTTGGTAAATTCTTAACTAAAAACTCAAGTTTATTTGTAATTTTTAAATAGTGAAAAAAATATTTAATAAGTTATTTGCAGACGATATATTATTACCTTAAGATAGTTTAACATCAAAGTTTGTTTATATTCTTTGACTTTGTGTTAATGCATTTCTCCATTTGTTAATTTCTGCAAAAGTATGAAACATCAAAACGACTTTCATTGGCGGCCATTTTGAAAAAAATGCCAATATAATCTACTCAAACTCAACGATTTTATTATCTTTAAACTCTACATGCTTTAACACATTTTACAAACACAAACACACCATCTTATTCCCCTTTCTCGTCCCCAATCCCCAGCGTCTGACTTGTACAGCACATCTCCCCTTTTCTTCATGAACGAAACGTGTAACTCAACCCAGTTATAACTAACTAACTTTAACCTGTTTTGTGTTTTTCCTGATACCTATAATAAAAGTGCCACAATGTTCTCACTTATCAGGAAATGTTGTTCATTAATCAATAATACGAAAATATTCAATCCATTACTGTCCCAGCTCAACAGATTTCTTCTTCATAATATTGTGGTCGAATGTCTCGATTTTCTCTCCTTGAATATCGCCTTAATTGCTGGTCTTGCTCGGCATTATCGATCTCGTCTGATATATCCCTGCGATATCATTTTGTGGACCTTCTTGTTGCTGGGCTGTCTTTTCTTCTTCTTCGCTGCTGCTAAAATATGGATCGTCTACTTGTTGCAAGTAAGGAATTACACGCTTGAAAATGTGACGAATTTCGTGTAACCGTAACTCCTCTGCGCTTTGCTGTGATCTATGATCCTTTTATACCTGTTACGCGATATGGCGATGGATCCCAAGGTAAATATAACTTATTTCTTTGATTTTGTTTCAACAATACCAAATCTCCGATTTAGCTCGGTTTCTTGTATCCGCACGATCCTTTATTTTGTTTTTCTCCCTAGCGTCTCTTTGAAGTACTGCCTCACGACTTGTAGTAGGAGACGTTTCATTCGGCTGAGAATTATCAAGCATACTTTCTTGATTTCCCTCTTTCGCTTCGGGGATCAACGCGTTGCTGTCCGGTAGTCTGTTTCGTATTTGTCGGTTGAATAATAGATCTGCCGGTGCAATCCCAGTAGTGACATGTGGTGTTGTACGATAATCTAGGAGAAAACGATAGAGTTCCGTTTTCCAATTCTTTCCTTGTGAGTGAGCAATTCTAACTGATTTTTCAATAGTCCTCATGAAACGTTCTACGTATGTGCAGTGTTCACGTGATACACGTGACACGCCTCATGTATATTGTTCTGGGGGATTGGTAAAGGAAGGACAATGTATAGAATAAACAGACTAAGAACATTTTATTGCAATGGCGACGAGGAAAATAAATAGCACGAGACCTAGAATCGTTCGAAAATTACAATGATTTAACATGGCAACTGCGGCAAGGATAGAGGTGCCTCTCCTTATCCCATTTGATCCGATTTCGGAACCGACATCAGTAAGTCAGCGCTGGAAAGCGTGGAAGCGCCGTTTCGAAATATATTTAATTGCTGTAAATGTGAAAGATGACGCCCAGAAGCGAGCATTGTTGCTACATCAAGCAGGGGAGGCGACACAAGAAATCTTTGATACTCTAGAAGAGACAGGTGACGACTACAAGACGGCAATCGAGAAGTTAGATAAATACTTTACTCCGAAGAAAAATGTGGATTATGAGATATTCCAATTCCGCCAAGCTAAGCAAAACAATGGCGAGACAACTGACCAGTTTGCAACACGACTTCGCAAACTAGCAGCTCACTGTGAATTTGACGATTTAGATCAGGAAATAAAAACTGCCATTACACAAAATGGCCGATCAAAACATCTCCGGCGATTTGCATTAAGACAAGACAAAGTAACGCTTAAAGATCTATTATCGAAAGCCAGAGAGTTAGAAAACAGTGAACGAGAAGTCCAAACTTCCTGCCCGTATAGAAAGATGGAATTTAAGGATTCAAGACTTTGATTTTGATGTAGTGTACACCGATGGGAACACTAATCCCTCTGACTTTTTATCGCGCCATCCTTGTCCTGAAACAGACAACAAACATGAAACATCAGCCGAAAATTATGTCAATTTCATTACTACCCATGCAGTTCCAAAAGCGATGACGGTGAAAGAAATTCAAGATGCTACTAAGAACGATGAAACACTGCAGCACCTCGCTGAAATCATTCGTAAGCAAACATGGAATTCAATAAATGACATACAAACGTCTGCAGAAAATTTGAATGAATTAAAGTTGTTTGCAAAGGTAAGAGATGAATTAAGTGTTGACGAACAGCTGGGTATAATTCTTAGAGGAACTCGCATCATCATGCCTTACTCCCTTCGCCAGAGAGCTATAAAGTTGGCTCATGAAAGCCATCAAGGCCTAGCAAAAAGGAAGCAATTAATTAGAGAGAAACTTTGGTTCCCTAGAATTGATAAGAATGTTGAGGAGTTGATTCGTAGTTGTATACCTTGCCAAGCAAATTGCACAGCATCCCACCCTTTAAGAGTAATGACATTGATTGTACATGAAAGAAAATGGAATTAAACATCAACGCATAACACCACTATGGCCTCAAGCCAACTCAGAGGTAGAAAACTTTATGAAGCCAATGGAAAAGGCTATTCAAGCTGCTTGCATTGAACAAAAAAACTGGCGAAAAGAACTGTTCAGTTTTCGAATAAATTATCGAGCCACCCCCACACAACAACAAAATTCTCACCCGCTGAGCTGTTATTTAATCGGACAATTGACGTAAAGAAAAAATGAAAATGAATGCAGACAAGTTTAACCATGCAAAAGAACATACCATTCTGGTTGGTGATACAGTATTAGTACGACAGCAGAAAAAGAACAAATTGTCAACAAGATTTGATCCAGAACCATATCAAGTAACACGAGTGGAAGGAGCAATGGTGACTTTAACCCGTCCAGGACATTATGTAACAAGGAACATCTCATTCTTTAAGAAAATTTCACCACAGCAATCTCACCGACAAGACACAGATCGAGAAGAAGAGGAAATCTGGGACGAACTGAATGACAGTGACAGTGAAACAAATGTCGAGAGAAATAATGTGGTGGACTGAACAATGGTGAACTGGTTGATAGACGGTATCCTTTAAGAGATAGAAGACCTATCTATAGATATGGTCAAAACATTTATAGTTAGGAAGAAGTTACTGTTAATAACATTGTTGACATTTTGTTAGAGTATATCAGGACTCAACAGGAACAGTTTAAAGTAAGGGAGGGATGCAGTGTTCACGTGATACACGTGACACGCTTCATGTATATAGTTCTGGGGGATTGGTAAAGGGAGGACAATGTATAGAATACACAGACTAAGAACACTCTATTGCAGTGTGCATTGGCCTGTGGCCCATATGGTGTAATCTTTCGATGTTTGATTCCATTTTGCACTAAATAGTTGTGAAATTCGTGTCCGTTAAAAGGGTGGACCATTTTCGCTAACAAATTCAACTGGGAATCCATGAACTGAAAATATTTTCTCGAGCCTTTCAATAGTGACTGGCGTAGAAGTTGATCGAATGATTTCTACCTCAGGGAATCGAGAATGTTCACCATTAATACTAAAAGAAGTCTCCGCTGGGAAATGGTCCACAAAAATCCCCATGAATTACTTGCCATGGCTTGGGTGGCATTGTGGTCGTTCTCAATGGTTCAACTGTTTTAGAAATGTTCGCAGCTTGACATTGTATACAGGAAGCAATAAGCGTTTCAACTAGGCGATCTATTCCCGGCCACCAGACTTTTGTTCGGAGTAAAGTTTTGGTTTTCACGATACGCGATGTTGCGCATGTGCGATATTTAAGGTGTGGCCTCTCAGTTTCTTGGGCGTAACAAGTCGGTTTCCTCGTAGTACAATACCATTATCTGAAACTGTTAGTTCGTTTCGAATACTTTTATATGGCGTTAAATCAATGTTTCGATCGTTTCTATTCTTGGCAGTTTTCCCAGCTGGTTTTCCTGGCCAGCAGTTTGTTCTAATAGCCGCTATAAGAGCTTGAATTTCAGCATCCCTCTGACACGCTTCTTCCATTTCCTGCCTGTTCATTGATTTAGGCACTAGGTGGTCGATTAAAAAATTTACATAGTCTTCTGCAATACTGTTCTTTTCGAGTGTTAGCAATGGTTTACGGGATAGGACATCAGCTGGATTCGTTTTTCCAGGTCGGTGTCGTAGTTTGAATTGGTATTGCTGTAACCGAAGGGCCCATCGTTCAATCCGTGCGGACGGTTTTGCTTTGGGATGGTATATAACTTCTAAGGGTTTATGATCCGTATCTAACTCAAATTCAATTCCGATAAGATATATGTGGAATTTTTCGCAACCAAAAACTACCCCGAGCGCCTCTTTCTTCGTTTGTGAATATCGTTGTTCGACCTTGCTGAGGCTACGGCTTGCATATGCAACAATTCGCTCATCATCGTCACTATCAAACTGTGATAAGATAGCCCCCAATCCGACCGGACTTGCGTCAACTGTTACTCTAGTTCTTTTAGAGGGATCATAAAAAGCAGTGGTACAATCTTTTCCAATTTCTTCTTTGACTTTGTTGAATGCCTGTTGGTGCCTATTTGTCCATTTCCAAAGAACGCCTTTATTGGTTAACTCGCGCAATGGTGCTGTAATGGACAATTTGCATGTTAGACTAACTTTCAGTCAAGCCAAGACAAACAAAATCTTTTACCACAGTTAAAAAAGAGCACCCTAAAATTAGTAGAATTGCCAAGTTTGGTGGCGAAATGTTGTAAAGCATGGAAAATATGGCGTCGCAAAGTTTGCAAATTTGTATACATTTGTATTACGCGAGGAAAAAGTTACCACTTTTCAGCTAAAATTGTATCAAAAGTGGTAACTTTTTCCTCGCGTAATACAAATGTATACAAATTTGCAAACTTTGCGAGGCCATATTTTCCATGTTTTACAACATTTCGCGACCAAACTTGGCAATTCTACTAATTTTAGGATGCTCTTTTTAACTATAGTAAAAGATTTTGTTCGTCTTGCCTAGATTGAAAGTTAGTCTAACATGCAAATCATCTACTGTTGCTAGGTTATGTATAAACCGTTCACAATATGTAGCCAAGCCCAAGAAGCTGCGTAACTGGGAAACGTCTTCTGGCTCTTTCATGTTAACTAATGCTGCAATTTTGGTTTTGTCTGCCGAGATGCCATCCTTTGATAAAGTGTAACCATAGAACCGAATGCTGTCAACATTAAACTTACACTTAGACGCATTAGGGGTAAGATTGTTTTCTGAGAGACGTTTCATAAGAGCTTCAAGGTGTGTGTCATGTTCTTTCTGGGACTTTCCCCACACAATTATATCTTCGGCAATGTTCCGTACTCCCTCCATTCCCTGGAGTGTTTGTTGAATAGCATATTGAAATTGCTCTGGTTCCGAAGCTACTCCAAAACACAATCGTTTATATCGCATAAGACCTTTGTGGGTGTGAAAAGTGGTAAGAGATCGTCACTCCTCGTCAAGGAGCAACTGGTGAAACCCTGCTGTCAAATCCACTTTTGAAAACTTTGTAACCCCAGCCATGTCCTTAAAAAGTTCCTCAACATTAGGGATAACATGTCGTTCTCGCTCAATCATTGGATTGACATGGCGCATGAGTATACATACTCGGACTTCAGCTGGATTATTGGGCTTTGGTGCAACAACAAGGTTTGACACAAAAGGTGTAGGTGTCCCTGGTGGAACAAATTCAATAATATCATTTTCTTCTAGTTCTTTCAGTTTATTTTCTGTTTGTTTACGGAGATGAAAAGGTATCTTTCGGGGTTTTTGGACAATAGGTTTAGCATTATCTTTAAGGTGTAAGTGTACTTCGTGACCCTTAAGTTTCCCAATGCCACCAAAAACTGTTGGATACTCGTTTTTAAACTGTGACATTTCTGGTGAATCAGGTTGATTGCTCTTAGGAATTTCTGGATTTTCATTACCAAACTGTTTATGATCCTCTCGAGGATCAGTGTAAGATGTGGAACTAGGCTGGGTAACAGCATGCACATTCATTTTCACAATATCTAGCCCTGTGGCTGTGGAATAACTTAGCAATGAACCACCGTCCCCATTTACAACATGGAATGTTGTAACAACCATTCTGTGTTTTGACTCAATAAGTCCTTCAAATTTTCCAAGGACAGGCAAAGGCTGAAATTGCATGTAAGCATAAATTTTGTGTTTTGACGGTTGCAAGTGTAAAGTGGGGTTTTTCTTTTGGATTTCATTGAATGCTTCGGCATCTAAAATGTTTATTGTTGCCCCAGTGTCGACAATCATTTTTATATGAGCCTTTTCAATAATAACTGGAATGGTTTTAACTGCCTGTGTAGTTGGTGAAACCCTGTTTTCTACTGGTGGAGAGACAACAAATGCATATGAATCTTCATCAGAGGAATCTGGCTGCTTGTCAGTATGGTTGATAGATCGAATGTTTTCACCTTTGGGTTCTGGAATAATGTCCCGAGTACTTTGACGACTACGGCACATAGCCACAAAATGATTTTGTTTACCATATGCAAAACAAAATTTCCCCTTAGCTCTACACACACTAAGATGACCTGCATGATAATTTTCACCACAGTTATAACATAATTTCTTACCATCCTGTTGCTATTCACGTGATTTCACTTGGCCTGCATTCTTAGATTGGTAGGAATATCGATTGCTGTAGGATACTGGGTTGTGGGTTGATGTCTGTTCGTTTGTTGCCGGTACTGGCCTCACTTTTTTTGTTGATTATGTATAGCATTAAAGTGTTTATGAAACGAAATTTTCTCCCTCAATTTTTTTATTGCATTGGAAAGATCAGTTAAAATTACAGTATAACTTCCTTGATAGAATTTTTGTAACTGCTTTACTTTTCGAGATATTTAATTTTATTTGATTTGAAAATAACACAACCAGTGACGTCATTGTGCATAATCACTTTTCATCAAAGCTGAATTAATTTAAAAAGCACTCAAGATATAACACTTAAATACCCAGTTCTGGATGTTCAACATAGCCTACACGCATGTAAGTGTAGTTTTAGTTATTTTTCGCTATTATATGCTACAAAATAAGCAATCTAACAGTCACTCATTATACAGTATGACGTCGGTGGTTGTGTTATTTGCATATCCTATAAAGTTGAATATCTTGACAAGGAACGGAGTTACAAAAATTCTGCCAAAGAAGTTATGTTGTTATTTTATCTCATCTTTCCAATAAAACCAACAAAATGTTGGACAAAATTTCGTTTCATAAACACTTTAACTGCACTCGAGGGGGAAGCTAAATGACCACAATCTTCTTCTAATATTTTGACAGCTTTATCTGGCATATAATAAGATGTCTGCTAACGACAAATCATCCTGAATGGCTTTTCTCCGCACTCTCGAAGGCAAACATCCCTCAACAAGCTGGATTTTAATCTCATTTTCACTGTTAGAAAATTCACATATGATGGCTTGCTGTCGAAGCCTGGTGCAATATTGATCAATTGTTTCCTCAGTTACTTGTTTTAACTGGCGAAATTTATGAGTTTCAAATAAAACATTTTTCTTACGTGAAAAATACTCGTTTAGCTTTTCAACAGCTTTCTTGTAATCTTTGTCTACTCCCACATCAGACAACATTGCAAAAACTTTTTCTACTTCGTATAACAATAAGGCACGTTTCCGAGTATCGTCTTTTATATCCATAGCTACCAGAAAACGTTCGTACCGCGTAAAGATAATGTAGTTGGATCCAAATAAGGATCAAAATTGCCCAAACTTAATTGGCAAATCCAATGCCGTCGCCATAGTGAATATTTCCAAAATTTTCTCGATTTGATTTCAAACTTGATAAAAACACTAATCCAAACGTGTACAGTCTCTCTTACAAGTGATGATCAGTAGCGAAGCCAGCCCGACAATTTGTATGCAAATTTTTATGCAAATCATGGTATGCAAATTTAAATCAGTATCATTATTCATTTCTTTAGAAATTCATTCCTTACACGGTCAAAAACACAGAAAAATTTGCATTCGCATGACTAAATGTCGGGCTGGCTTCGCTACTGGTGATGATGTTTCTGTAGTAAAATGTTTTTTTTATTTTAGTCCTCTTCGCCAATATTATATACTCAAACTCAACGATTTTATTATCTTTAACTCTCCGTGCTTTAACACATTTTACAAACACAAACCCGCCATCTTATTCCCCTTTCTCGTCCCCAATCCCCAGCGTCTGACTCGTGCAGCAGAGCCAATTAGTAAGTAATGCCCACTGAGCTCTATTAATTGAGCTCAGTGGTAATGCCTCAAATTTACTGGTCAGGCAACCAATCAAAATGCTTTAAAAGAAATTATTTACCAAATTTATTGCTACATAAAAAGCAAAAAGCTGTAGTCACTTGTAACGTGCATAGAGCCACAGGCAAACCAAACAATGTAACGTGCATAGAGCCACAGAAAAAAATTTCGGAGACATCTCTCTTTACTTCCAACTTACTCACAACTGAATCGTATTTACAGTTTGGACTATTTATATAATAATATGTTACACGTGAATGTTTTTAGGTATTTTACATGACGCAATGAAAGTATTGATGTAATGCGAAAACTACATGCATGCGTATTTTCCCAAGGACTACGCTTCTATTCATACTGAGTAAAAGTACATATGTTGTCAGATGTTAAATTAGTTATTTTCCACTCCTTGGAAAATCCCGCGTTACCAAACTCTTAGATCGTAGTACATATGCTCACGCGATATATCGTCTCTCGTTAAACTCTGGTGAGTGACTATCACTTTCAACCGATCCGAACGTTGTATTCCAATAAAATTACTGGTTACAACGTTTGATAATTCCAATAGTTACTGGAATTGTCATTTCATGCATATAAAATGAACCCTTACCCAGACCCCAACCCTGACCCTAACCCTAACAATCCCAGTAATTTATTGGAGACAATAATTTTATTGGGATACAACGTTCGGATCGGGTGTCACTTTAGAGGCAGTGAATCTTGACCGATCAGAATGCAGAAAAATCAACAGACACCCGAAAATTTATACTAAAGAACTTAGTCGAGTACATAATAGGTATATTAATATTCCCCCTCCCCTCCCGCTCCCATCAATTTGCTATCTTTGCTCCTCCTGAGGATCGAATATGTTGAAAGTCGCAAGAAAAATTGCAGCTTATATAAGTCCGTTTTCCACTTCAATCGTAGGCGAAACGTAGCGCACTTCATTGCTTCGTAGAAAACTCGAGCAGGAAAAATGATATGGAGACAATAGAGTTACGGAACATGAAAAGATAACCTAAATTTCTGAGATAATACGCATTGATAATGAATTTATAGATCGCTCAAGAACTTGATTCAATTTTACATCGCTAAATCAATGCAAAGCCCAATCATCGAACTGCAAAGTTTCGGCACTCGGCTCTCACGTGACTTTTGTACATCCATATATGTACTTAGACTGCTAGTTTATAATTGACTTGAAAGCAAAGCTCGCGGTAAAGTCTATGACTCTTGACCTTGTGTACTGGTCGTATCTATACCATCAAAGCAGATTCTCCCTGCGTTGTGTTGTCTAACCGCAAAATGTCGCAAGATCCTCTTTCAGCAGTCAGCGATGTCTACGTTAAAGGCGAGAAGTACGTTCCTCCATTCGCCAACGAGCCCGAGTCGTACAAAGAACTCCGTGCGAAGCAAGAGTTAAAACGAAACGAGTTATTATCGAGCACGAGACGTTTTCAACGCGTGAGCGAAAGGGAAGACCGGACAGACGTGCCTTTGCAAACAAGAAAAAACACAAGCAGTGGAAGGTACCTAGCAAGATACCGTGGCTTTGATATATGCAAGTCTCCTGTGGATTTCGTCTTGTATCACCAGTTGTTTGATATGGTGAAGCCGAAGACAGTGATCGAGTTAGGAACTTTGTCTGGAGGCATGGCTATTTGGATGGCAGACACACTTGGCTTGCTAGGTGTCGAGTCGCACATATACAGCATGGATTTGGACCCAAGTAATCGAAGCGAGATCGTAAACAAGCTGAAGCCGGAAAATGTAACTTTCCTTCAAGGGGATTCGCACCAGATTGAGAAAACATTTACCGACGAATTCCTGAAGAGCCTTCCTCACCCGTGGGTGTTCGTCGAAGATGCACATGCCAACGTTGACGGCGTCTTGGAGTACTTCCATCGATACCTTGAGGTGGGGGACTATATGGTGGTCGAAGACACGGGCCCCGACATTCTCAAAGAGTGTGGGATGTTTATGGGCAACGAAGGTACCTACGTTCAAATGGGTCCGAAACAGTTGCAATGCCTTCGACGGTTCTTGCGCGACCACGAGGAATTTTACGCAATCGACACCTTCCTCAATGATCTGTTTGGCTACAATTGTAGTTGGAATTGGGACGGATTTATACGCAGAATGAAGTAGATAGCAAGTTTAACCATATAGTTTGAAATATGATATATAACATGAATTCAATGAGATAAATGTATACAATTGACGAAGTTAAAATTTACGCATGACAAATATTAAATTATGAAATGATACTTGATCTTTTTCCCTGTGCTTGACATGTCAATTAACACGAGTGTGTAATGTGGGAAGAGATATCACGTAGGAAGAAGAATACCCCTCCCCAAGCATCCTTACCCCCTGATTTTGCTTCCCGTAGTTCGTTCACTGCAGTGCCAATGTAAAATCTATTGTGCTGTTATACATCTTGCTACAGGGTGTATCAATACAAAGTAGGCCCTTTCAAGCAGCCGCAATTCAAATTTGCCGCAATCTGTTTTGTTAATTTCACAGCTCGGAAATACCGGGTTTTGTACAAGGGAAATCGATAATAACAGTCAGTGGACATAGGACGGTTCCGGCAATTCTAAAATCAGGAATTTTTTCAAAATAGCAACTGAAAAATAGCTAAAGGGAATTTTATCCGACCTCCTGAAATTGCTAAATGTTCTGAAACATGATGACGGCGTGCGTGCTTGGCACAAAATTTTGAAGTAGCGAAAGACTTAATTGATGAGAAAGCATTACTCTTATTCAGAAGATAGGGAAGTTTTACAGCAAATGTTTTTCCGAAGCTAGACGATGTTTTTCCAAAAGAAAGTTTTTGAACTTTTTTTTAAATAACGGCACTTTTGAAATTCATGCGAGATACCGCTGAAAAATTACACGGGCACCGTATGGACAAATAGACAAATACGACACTTTTTTGTCTTTCCTACATAGATAAAAGACTTGAAAAGACGAATTTGCTGCACTTTTCAGTTTCAGCATCGAAAAATTTCCCAATTTTAGAACCGTCCATAGATTAATAACATACTAAAATTCCGTAAGATCTCGTGCCGCTTTTCGAATCATTAGTTCGAAGCATTTCGAGGTGTCAAATTAATACGGCAGATTCCAGCTAATTTGAATGTGCGGCTACTTCAATTAAGGGTCTACTTTTTTCTATACCCTGTATAGGGCATCCCAAATATTGAATTCACCTATTGTCAGAACTTGACTGACCTAACACTAAACTCAACCATTAAAACGATCGTCGCTTTTGTTTATATTATTTTTTAAGTAGTAAATTGATTACAAAATTCCTCCTGTCTTATTTCTTACACATTAGGGACCCGGGGATGTTCATGCATTATAATTTATCCATCAAACTGAAACGAAAGGAAAGGGATTCAGTCTGAGTTATTTATTGTTAACAACATTTGGCTTTTTTTTTCAGTCTCTAGAAGCCACTCGTCGTATTTTGGGAACTGCTGAAGAGGTAATGACATTGAATTCATTCGTATTCGTATTTTTTCTTTAAATTTTGTTGAAAGGGCGATATTCATTATCTAACGGCTTGGTATTTTTAACTGCGAAAGCATTATTTCCCGCAGATTAAGTATTTTGCAAGCTAGAGCATACCAACGTGTGATTACTGTCTCTATACCACTTCTCTCTACCACTTTTATCTCACCACACCACCACCACTCCAAATTTCTGCAGACCTCCTGGAATGAGACAGCATCAGATAGAGAGCGACGTAGGTCGCTAAAAACCTAAATTTCCATGTTTTGAGTGAAGGCAAAGTGGAAATGTTTTGCTAGAATGGGGATATGGTGTGGTGCTGTTTGGTATGGTATAGTATGGTGTATGGTGTGGTGTGGTGTGGTGTGGTGTGGTGTGGTGTGGTGTGGTGTGGTGTGGTGTGGTATGGTATGGTATGGTATGGTATGGTGTAGTGGTATGGTATAATGGTATAGTGTGGTATGGCATTGTTTGGTATACTTCGCTTTGCTTTGCTATGGTTTATTTTTGTTTGGTTTAGTCTAGTTTATTATTTTCTTCATGCACTTTTGATTTAGCGAATTTTCCTAACAGAATACCGCCAAATCTTAGTAGATCCGTACAAATTGGTTTAAATTATCATACAAGGGTCATCTGCTGGTATAAAGTATCAAGCAGAATTTTCAAACAAGCTGCGTACATCATTCGCGAATAAGAAATGTTTCTTAGGTGAATGTATTCATGATGGAAGCCAAAAATTAAGAAATCTCAACAACTTTTTATGTTGAGGGGGGGGGGGGGGGGGAGAGGAGCCGCTTCACGCCACTTCCAGTTCACCTCAACTTGATCTTCTATGCAACGGACCGAAGAAAAAACCCTAAAAAACCCAGGATTTTAAATTTTGGTGTACAAAACACATTGCTATTTTTCTCTTCAGTATTTTAGTCTCAAGTAGTTTCTACTCCAGTAACATATATTGAGCTCGCTGCTTACATCTCGCTTTCTAGACCCAAGATGTTGGAATTCGAACTCTGGTCATGCTGGACGAACAGGGGGAGCAACTGGACAGAGTTGAAGAGACATTGGACGACATAAATATCGACATGAGAGAGGCAGAGAGAAATCTTACAAACTTAGAGAAATGCTGTGGTCTGTGTGTTTGCCCTGGCAGGAGGTGAGAAATTTACACTCAATCACTTTTAACCATTGATCTATAATACAACTAAAACGCTAACTCAATACAAAAGTTCATTTAATGGGTAAAGCCAAGTTAGTTTTTTTTTCAAATACTTAACGCCTAAGATCGGACCGTATATCAAATTGAAGCCATCAAAAAGTTATCAAGTCTTTAGACCAAAAAGAAATACTTCAAAAATACGAAAACAACTGCAATTTTGTAAAATACGGCGAATTTCTTTTCACAGGTGTTTTTCCTTTACCGGAAGTCTTCGTTATAGATAAGACGAGATATAGCCTAGTAGAGCTGGAAATTTTGCTTGTAAAAGAGCAACTGGTAGGGCTAGCTCTCATATTTTTTAGGGCACTAATCACAAATTCTAGCGTGTAAGCGCAAACTACAGGCTTTGAAGCCTTTTTTACCTTAAAAATAGTTGTTCCAGCGCATCTGTAAAAGCCCTAACCATCAATGAGAACAAAATTGATGGCGGAATAGCTAGAGGGGAATAAATCTATGATTTTTAAGGTCCGTCTTTCTTAATATCTCGAGGTATTGAATTGTCAAGTTGTTTGTTTCAGAGCCAAAAGTTTTGAGAAGACAGATGCGTACAAGAAAGCTTATACTCCAAACGATAAAGTTGTCACAAAACAGCCAGGTGAAGCAACGTTACCGCGGGCATTTTCATTTATATATTTGTTGTTCATTTAAGATTTGATGGTGGCACTATTTGTGCCATCGTAAAAAATCAAAAGAATGGACGAGAAACGCGAGTTAAAGGGTTAATGTTGCTGATGCAACATCCGTGATACGGCCTCAACAAGAACAGCAATGTCAATTGAACTGCCGACTATAAAAACTTTTTGAGGAAGTAAAAAGGCCGAAGTTAGCGATATCAGTGACGATATTTCAAAAGAAGTTTCGTTAGTAGCAATATTTGAATCAAATGTGTTGCACAGGCGTTTTCGCTAGGAAACTCATCGTGATACTTCATTAAGTAGGCCAGGTCATGCAATTTTTCAGCATGTTCTTTTTAAAATATAGATTACTTTCTTAACATTCTGTAAATGTTTTATTGAGATTCGCCAAGGCAATTTGTGCTCTGCCAAGACAAGAAAAAGAAAAAAACTGTACCAAAGTCTGCCGACTTTCTAGGTCTCTAAGTTAGTTGTAATGTATAATGTACAACATCTTATTTTCTTAAGGTGGTTCCAATGACAATGCCAGACAGCAGAGAGGTGGTGGATCAGGGGGATATGTGCAAAGGTTGCAGTATTTATGTTTGTTAACTTCAGGGAGACAGTTACTTAAAGCAGAGTTTCCACTTCCAAGTCCAGGAAATTTCCTTCAAAAAGCATAGCCAATCACATGTCTCCTTCTTTCTTGCTCTCAGAGCCTAATTTTCTACGAGTGACCGACTAATTAGAAGGCTTTGAGAGAGGGGCAGAATAGCCCCATGCAGTTCTCGATAGTATCCACGTATTTAGCCAAAGGATACAGGCAAATCCACCCCTGATCATGTAAGTTATATTGTACCGTTATTTTTCTAGAGTCACCAATGACGCGAGAGAGGATGAGATGGATGAAAATCTGGCGTAAGTAAAATAACGCGGTTTTTATAACTCTAAAACGTAGAGGTAATTGGTTTAAACTCAAATGTCTACAAGTTAATATGCCATGCCTCATAAAATCGACCCATTTTTATTGGCTGATTATTATCACGTGATGTCAAAACTATCAATTTTCAATATTACTGACATTAATTTGTGTGTTTTATAAGATGCGCAACCGGTGATACCCGTCTTTCCTTCCCCCTTTTTTTCCGTTCCCGTCTTTATGCTAGAGAAATTCCGGCAAAGACCTCGCTTTCGTGACGATTAAAATTTTATTTGCATTTTAGTCAAGTCGATGACATCGTGGGTAATTTGAAATCCATGGCCGTCGACATGGGGAAAGAAATTGACTCTCAAAATCGCCAGATTGATCGAATCAATGACAAGGTAATGTTGTTTGACTGTTGTCGACCCTATTAACGTTTCTGCAGAGCTCACAGTTTGCAATGGGCGTGTCCCTGAAGGCATTGGATGAGACAAACTGAGTATCTTTAGCAGGGTTGGAAAAAGTATTTTCCTTTCTGGGACCATAGGTCCGATATAAAAATATTTCTGCAAACTGAAATTGTTTGTGCAAAAAAAAACAACAATCAGTTTTAGCCGCTATTTAGCCAAATAAAATTAATTTTTGATAATCATTCGAAAATGTTTTATGCAGTTATATTAGCTCTCGATCTCTCATGATCAACCTGTCTAATTATATGAGAGATGTTCAGATGATTTTGTTTGATGTTTCCAATACAGAATTTCATCATGTAATTTTTCTCCTTACATTCAACTGATGCAGAAACTAGTATAGTACAATGTAAAATATTGTCAGGAAACTTGTGTACAAATCCATTTTTTTTATCAAAATTTATTTCACCTAAAATATTTTATAAATGTGAACTTGAAATATTTTCTGGGAACCCCAAAATTTTCTGGGACCAATGGTCCCGTGGTCCGATACATTTTCCACCCCTGCTCTTTAGACTAAAATAGAATAGGACAGTGGCGTCACTACTATTGCTTCAAATCATAGAAATGATAGACATAGGATCGGTACTCGCTCCCGAATCATGTCACTACTTTTTGCTAAGCGCACCCATCGAAATTATAAATAATACATAAAAAAATTTTCTCCTCGTGTAGCGAAATTCCTCGCCACAGGAGCTTGGGACGAGCCAAAGTGCCCTTCTAAATCCGACATTTCGTGGAGGCAAAATTTTTTACTGAGAAAAGATAGAAGTGCGCACTCTATGTCTTTTAATTCTATGGCTCAGACCTGTTCCGAACAAGGGCCCCAAGTCGACAGGACCCCTTGTCAGGCTATAAGCCAGTAAGGAATCGTTACGAGGACTCTCATGATTTCGTTTTTATCGTTAGAATACGGTAAAGTCTCCCCCAAAGCCTAGGGCTAGGATGTGGCATTTAGAGAATATATGTAAACGTTCTCCAGGCAGGGGCATGCCTTTCTGCACTTTTTATGCTTGTGTTTTTTGGCATTCGTTATAGAGCTCCGTAAAATTACTGTCACACGCTGCAATTTTCCTCGCAATTTGCAACGCAATTCTACCGTTAAGACATGTTAATTGATGAAGAATGATTGATATGGGAAGAAGCAACAGCAAAATGTAACGAAGGAGCGTATTTATCATTTCAACACCTCTCAAAAGTATAATTTCGTTGAAAATTGCAATAAAAATTGCAGCGTGTAGCAGTGCCCTTAAACCTTGGCCCTGTTTAAAATCGACATCGACTGATGTGCAGTTGAATTTCCTTTGACTTCAGGCTGAATCAAACGACGTTCGTATTGGAACTGCAAATCAAAGAGCCCGACAAATTCTGCAAAATGCGTAAAAATTATACTTCATTATTGACCGTGAGAGAAATTGATTAGATATTTAAATCTTATGATTGTGCAACTGTAATACAGCAATTACTTGCAATTGCGATTTAATTATTGTTACTGTACTTTTTCACAGTTTACAGTGTTCTCAAAATTACCCGTTGGACATTAGCCATTCGTCTTTGTAAAATATGCAACTAAAAATTCCCTATCAAAATTACTTAACTGATTGTGAAGTTCATATGGAACTATTTGGGCTTAGGCAAAAGAAAACTTGATTTGATTCTTCGCTTCGCACGAAAAAATTCAAAAAAGTTGAATCAAGTCTGTGAAAATGATATGATATGAATGACTTGATATGATAATGATGCAAATGATATTTGCAGACTTGTGGCATGTTGTTGAATCAAGCTTGTGGATAAAAAGTCTTGATAATCAACTTGCACCTAGCCTGTTGAAAACTTGCAGCAGACTTGTTATTATCAAGCTAGTGCTCTAGCTATGTGAACGCATCTTCGTAATGGGCTTAAAGACTGCAAGGACATTAAAGTTACAAGCCTGCAAGCCTTAATAAAACAGCACCGGACATCGGACATTTGTCCGGCTTGAAAAAATCAGCTGGTTCGGTTTTGTCCGGCACAATTTTCGATAAACCGGTTGTCCGCTGGAAGATTTTAATGCCATGCACAACAAAAACTTTCCAAGCTTTTTGTAGTTGTTTTAGTACAATTGGCTGCTGGAGACAAATAGAAGAAAAACGCGCAAGTTGCAACAAGTCTGTCGTTGCAGCGACTTGATCAACAATCGGATATGAGGATTCGAAACATGTTGCAAGTTGATTATCAAAACTTTTTATCCACAGTAAGTTGTTTCAACAAGTGGGGACAAGACCTGTACGTTGCATCTTGGTGAAAATGAGAAGTTTGTTGCAATTTGTTGACCAGTTTGAACAAGCCAGTAAAATTGACAACTTGCAACAAGTCTGTTGCGTTTTCGGCTGTGTAAATTATTCTTTATCGTTTCTGCTCTCATGATGCACAATCGACACTGCCCTTGTTTGTACTTCGTGTATTATCTTGCTTCACTGAAAGGACGAAGAGAGGCCAGGAATTCGCTGTCGTGCCACATACTTATAGATTACATGTTAATTGCGAATTTGAGGTCATGTGGCCTGAAATGGCTTACTTTTATTGGTTGTTCAGAAATCTTTGGTCTGAAATAGTTTAGTTTTTTTACGCGTAGCATGAGGAGGTCTATTAATGCCAACACCGGTTTGTGTTGAGTACACTGGTTTAATAATTATTCTAATTAGCGCTATGTATTTTTTTATGATTCATGCACGTTTTGACTACATAGATTAATTGGGATTGTTAGTCAATAAATTTTAGCTTTTATTGCTATGTATATTAGCTAAGCAGTGTAACACGGCTGTTGTAATACATTAATCTATTAAATTATTAGAGTGGACTCTATGCGTCCGTGCGTGTATTTCTTCATTTGAAATGTTGTCTTGATTGTCTTGATTTTCAGTTAGTTGTATTGTGTGTATCATTAATCTTTACCTAAGATATTCCCAAGTTAATTTGCCAGTCCAATGACATAGAAATTAAATATTGCACCGAGTGCCTGTATATTTGTTTTTTTGCAGGTAGCAAAAAAAATTGCAGCTAGCCCTGTGTGGTTCAAACTTGCCCACTTTGCTTGAATTAGTCAAACCACATAACACTTGTTAGTTGCGACCAAGGATCTCAGTTAGCTTCAGGCACTTGCAGGCAGTGCCGCTGCCTAGGATCCCAACATTTGACAGGCATGTTGCAGCCTGTACCTTACCATCTGGTCCACCAGCTTCATCTAAACAGTCATGTGTACACTGTGTATTCGTATATTTTTAAAATTACTTTGTTTCAAAAAAACAATACACGTGATGTCATTAACGAACAGACCACATTAAGGCAAATTGCTTAGTTCGTCTCAAACAACTCGGGTTTGGTAAAACAATTAGCTTGTCTAGGGCTTGTTAGAAAAATATGTACAAGTATAATTCGTAATGAAACTTGCTGTGTTCAGCTTCGACTTATGAAAAGACATTGATGGACAAAGCTGCCTAGTATGTATATGTTTATGACAATTCCTGAAGGGAGGACATATTCTCATTTTCCCGGCAGGAATCTTGACTCCCATTCCCATTTTGTTTTTTTTCTGATTAATCCCATAGCAGTGCCATCCTCGTACCCAGGGCCTTTCTGCTAAGCGCACCCTCGCCCAACAGAAAGGCCCTGGGACGAGGTTGGTCCAGTGCATGCACAATCTCGTACCCAGAGCAATGCCTGTTCGCGGGTTAGGCTGGCATTGGCTCTGGGGAAACGGAATGAACTGCGTATGTTTTCGTACGCGCTCACTTAATGCGCATGCTCTCCACTAATAGGCTATGCTTTATTTATTCGGGCTCAACTGTTGTATTTATGATTATTTTGCTGGAAATAAAGCATAGCCTATTAGTAGAGAGCATGCGCATTAAGTGAGCGCGTATGAAATCATACGCTGTTCATTCCGTTTCCCCAGAGCCAATGCCAGCCTAACCCGCGAACAGGCATTGCTCTGGGTACGAGATTGGTGCATGCGTGGAATCCCATTTCCCAGCCGAAAATAGGCAATTCCCAGCTTCCATTTTACCATTTCAGAGTTCTTAATTTTGTCATTCAATTTTCTTATATTAGAGTGTTTAGTTAAGTACAATATTCGTTATATTTATTCCAAGGGCAATAAAAGGCAACAAGGATCATAAAAGGTAGAAATATGAAGGAAAAAGTCATAAATCACAAATCCGACATTTCGAACAAAAACGTTTCGTTGGGAAGTCAAATTCTGTTTGTATTGTTTCGATAGCGAAAGATCCTGTTTTTTGTGTGCTTTTCGCTTTACTACCGACACTGGCAGCGTTAGTTCGAGATGTAATAAACCATTCGGACAGTTTTACCATGATTCGTTTCACCACCAGACCCCCGATTTTCCTTTCCTCTCCTCCTCTCCCCCTCCGGCTTTCCTATGTCCTATCTCTTTCCAGTTGCTCGGGGTTGATCGACTTGATTGCGTACAGCGTCGGTTGCCTGTCGGAAGTTCGCAAATTTTTTTCTTCTCAATTCTCAAAGCAAAAGCGAAGTTCTGATTTCTTCAAGATATCGAAGCAATCCTGCCTTTATTACAAGGTAATATGCTTTATTTTTTATCAGTAGTTGTAGTAGAGTATCTAGATCTCAAATGTAGTTGAGTTTTGTGAGCAATCAGGCTGAATTTAGCGAAATATTTGAACATACAAAGTTTGTACTTCGCACGTGTGAAATCTTCGTCTTTGCCACGTCACCAGCCACATATTGGAAAAGGCCTATGGTCGATTATCGAAGTAAAAACCTCAATTTATATTAAATCTATCGTTAGTTTTTATGCTTGGTCCTAGGAAAACTGAAAAGGTCTCGCAAATAAATAAAGCATTAACATTCCAGCAAAGTTTTTGTATTTTTGAGCTGTAATGCTATGTTACAAATTAAGAGGCAATATTTCTCATTCCCATCCATTTAACCACAGTGTGATTTAATTTCGTAATTGATTTGACAGAACCAAATAAGCTATTTGATAGCGGATTCTGATGATTCTTACCAAGATGACTGGACAGATTCCTACCAAGTTAACTCAACAGAAGGGTCACTCGAGTTCGAACCTTTAAGGTGTGTGTTCCCATGCATACCGCGTTACACATGTTAATTTCTGCAGGTTCTGGTCAGTCATTGCCAGGATAGCAATCACTGATAGTTCTGCTTAATGTTTTAAATTTTTCTACACAAAAAGATCAATTTTTCACAATTAAACATACTCTGAAAATCCAATTTCATTTTTTCCTGGCTTTGAACATGAAATAAAATACTGTCAAATTATTTCAACAATTAAAATTCATGAACAATGAATGTCTATTTATCCAAAAACCAAATATTTTATGAAACAATCCGATTGTAAAAAAGGATTTTTTATTGTGACTGAATGCGTGATGGTATTGGTTCTATTTTACCTATAAACGCCAAATTAGTTTCAGTAATAAAACAATTGCAATGTGGTTTGTCATTATTTGACTTTGTGATATTTTTCTGATTTAAAATAAGGGAGATTAAAGCAGTTTATCTGAAACAGCCACTAAAATCTCAATCTGCTTTTGTTTCAACCATTGTTTGACTTTCATTGTTCATTTCAAAGCTTGGAAAGTTTATTTGAAAAATCACAACAGTTCTACATGTTATTGGAGCATAATCTGAACATTATTTGATGTAATTTCAGAACTATTAAAGTGCACAAACATTAAAATTGAAAATGATTTGTAAAGTTTCATACTACTGTATCTTTTGTGATTTTGTAACAGAACTTTCCTCCTTTAAGATGAATTACTTAAGGTCAAAATAAGCTAGCATATCGTCTTTGCTTCATTGCAAAGTGGAACTTGTTTGGAATTAAGATGAACCGAAGCAGTTGAGCTTTGCAGCAAGTGCAAATTAAAATACTAATAACTAACATAACAAGGAAAATCACAACGAGACAACTAAATTCTATAAGCTATGTTTTGCATCGTGGCAAAAAAAAGATGTTAAGAGTGGTGTCATTTTACATATTTACTAAATTTAGTTTGTTGAACATCCGACCTTTCCAAAAAAAAAATAAAATGGTCTGCAATTTAGATGGAGTAAAATAACATAAATTAGTTTTGGATTTTTATAACATGGATTTTTGGATTTTGGATTTTTTTGGATTTTTTCTTATTTTTAAAATTACAAGATATTTCCATTAACCTTCAAATTTTTTTAACTTTTAATATTGTCTGATTCTGGTGAGTTTGTATTTCGCAATTGAAATAATTTGTTGTTTTAAATGTCCATTCCATTTGCTTCAGTTCAAGTTTACTTTTCAAGTAGTTCCAGTTTGTAATCGTAATAACAATACAGGAAAGCAGGTTTACATGGCTTTTGAGCATAGTTTCGAGAAGTAAGTAAAGATAAGATAAAAAGAGGCTTGTTTTTAATCTGACAATGACTGCAAAACTCTCAAAATTTTTCATTCATGTTTATAATATATCTTGAAATATAAACCGGCATTTATCTTGAAAGAAAGCAAGTTTTTTTAGGACTTATTCATTCACTTCTGTTAATTCACATTTTATTGTCCTCTTTCTGCCATGTCATGTTTTCTTCTATTGTTATTTGAGTGAGTACAAGGTTGTGGTAGTTAATCTATTTTTATTGTTATTCAAATTGTAAACTTTACAAGTTCTTTTTAATAAATTGTTTATGAGATTTGCACATGATCCTTTTTAATTAAAAATTCAATTCCCATGGGAATTAAGAAATTGAATAAAAAAAATCCCCCTACCCCAGCCAGCTCCCCAAGTGCTACTTTCACCTTTGTAGAAGTACTTGTACATATAGTACAAGTACTTCTACTTATTTACGGTGGAAGTAGCACTCGGAGAGCTGGCCAGGGTAGCCAGCGGAGAGAAGACCAACCTTGCAAATGCTAACGCAAATTGCTAAGTTGATCTTCCCTAGAGAGCAGCCGCGCATACCTAACAAATTAAAACAACGAACGTTAGTGACTTAAGTATACTTAACGTGCAAATTTGATTCCCAAAGCCAAAATGACAAGTGCCCCCCGCTGATCCTACCAACTGCCTACCTGCCTCAGTTCTAAGCTGTCTTCCTCGGTCCTAAGCTCCTGCATTCCATTCGTTACCCTCGCTTTCCTCACTATCACACAGTCACTCACAGCTGATAAACCCGCATGCACCACCACCACCCCGACTGCCACCCAAATGCGAAAATTAAAAGAATTAAAATTTCAATGAAGTATGCATTTTAAATGTAATTAACTTGCATATTTAGGTCAAACGTAATCAGAAAAAGGTCGAATGTAAAAACAAGAAAGGTCGTATATAAAAAGAGGTGAGAATTTTACTTAAATTTACTTGCAAAATATACAAAACGTAAGTCGCATGTTTTTGAGACAAATTTAGTTGATTTTAAGACTTACTTTTTGCTGTTTAGTTCGAAGTGGCGATAGATTTTTGTTTTTAAGCATACTTTCAAAAATTTTAGTTCTTTAAATGAGCCTAACCCCATGCAACTTACACACGACTCACACCCTCGCAGTCCATACATGTAGTTAATAAATTACATTATAAACAGAAAAAGTGAAATAAAAAGATAAATTACGTTAACTCTAGCTACTTAAACCCACTTAGACTGAGTATTTGATTTAAGCCTTAAGCCTTAGCTGAATGGGCATGGGCTTTTCGTTGTGTTAACTGGTCCGAAGCAAATATAAACCTGATACTTACCAAATTCTAAGGCTGGGTCAAATAAGCATGAGAATTGTGCAAAGGTAAAAAGTAATTTAAATCGTGAAACACAACTAAAGTTGTTTTTACATCAAGATTCATCTATAGCAATTTAAATTCTTAACTGTAGTTGACATACATCCAATTTTTATTTCCTTTACCGCAATTCTCAAACTTATTTAACCGAAACGCCTTCATTTGCATGGTACCTCGCAGCTGCTCTCAAACCACTTCCGTAATTTGCTTTAGTACACACAAACAATGACTTAATTGTTCCATTGTTCCTGCTTACCAAAACAAACCTGAAAGCACCAAGATACTTATCATATTAATCAAAGAGGATTCTCGTTATAAAGTCGCCATTAATTACCGTCAAAACAAAGCAAGCTGTAGTCCCATGAGAATTAAGAATGCGAAAAAAACCCGTAATGAATCCTATACTTGGTTTTCATACATGTATGAATCAAATTAACTAAGAAACAAAAAAAATAGTAAATTCCCCTGGGAATTAGAATGTCAAGTCATATTTCCTCATTGTTTTAAACAAATGTAATTATAAAACAGAATTAATAACCTAGACTTCACCCAATTTTAAAGGTAGAATGACAGAATGGTGACAAAATGCTTCAACTAAGTGGTATTACTACGAAATGGATTGCAAAACGTTCAATCCTACATTATCAAAAATTGCATGACTCCAAAAACATTCTATATGATTTCTTTCTTGAATTTGTTGCCTTTTTCCTCAACAAGAAACCATGATTTTTTAGTGAGAAAGAATAAAATCTATTTAAATCCTCTTTGATTTCTCAATGATAAGTATCTTGTTTTCTACTACGTGTTTTTACCACTACTTTCTATTGCAATTCTTGTGAATTCCTCCCATTCTTGTAGATTGTTATTGTTTTGTGGGTCTTGTCGTCCAGTTCCACATTCCATCACCTTTTGCAATGACAAAAAATGGAAATATTAGATTATGCTTACTAAAGATTTATGAACCGATTTTCGTATTCTTCATATTAACATAAATTCTTTCCTGCAAACTTCTATGGTTTACATTTAAATGTTCCAAACACGACGTTACCAATCACGTTAAGGGAAAGTGAGGGGTTGGGGGGTTAACCGACAAAAAGGGCTTTGTGTCTTTAAATACATATATTACCCAGTGATCATTATAAAACTAGAACTCCAAGTAAATATTCCATGTTTAGATGAACCCAAGATGACAAAAATTGACGTTTAACAACCGTAAATGACATAAACAGTTTTAATACCAAGTTCCTGAACCGTAAGAATCAAAGTGAGTAACAACCGTAGCAATCAAAGTGAAAACATTGAATCTCGATACATTCCTAGCGGAGCAGCCGCGCCCACCAAAACAATAAAAAGGGACTGGTACTTGAACGTCGATGAACTCAAACTTTTTAACCCCTCTACCCCGGAAGTTAGAAAGCTTGCATTTTTCCCCTGGGTTGGGTTTACGATGTTTCAATGTGAAACGAACTACAGATTTGAATCGCTTATAATCGTATTAATTTTTGGAAAAGAAATTTTGTTATTAACTCACGTTTGTAAACCTTGCATGTAGACCTCGCTTGTTCCTTCGATGTCGCATTCTCTAGTTTCCCACCTTTTGCGCCCTGACTAAAACAAGAAATATTTCTATTGGATACTAGAGAAAATTTCGACAATTGCAGCATACACATGTATTTGGGAAACTAAGTTATGATGTACGTTAGCTTATATTTCACACGCACAGTAGCGATATGGCAATATATTTTAAAGTATTGTCTTGTTCTAAAGAACTTTAAGAATTATGTAGAAAACTATTTTACACCTTTTTTTAAGTAATATATCCAATCCGAGTTGGTGTTTTAGACGTGGTTTCTAACTCCGAGTGCCATGAACAATGGCGAGGCGCAGCCGAGCCATTGTTCATGGCACTAGGGATTTGGAAGCCAAGTCAAAAACACCAACGAGGATTGGATATGGCTTCTCACACATCATTACATATTCATAGCAATGAGGCATGGAATTATTACGATTACATATTGATAAAAAATAGATCTGGGACAATAAAGAGTGCACACTAAAGTGGAACTAATGACTTCAATACAAAAGAAAATGCTAGGATACGTTACGATATGGTTGAGGTGAAAAACAAATTTACCAATTACATTTGCATGAAATTTTGCATGCATGAAGTGAAACGAAGTGTTCACTTCGGCTTAGGTTCGTCGTGAATAGATCAATTGTGTTGGGAAGAGAGAATGGCATCTTCTTTTACGAAAAAACGGTTTCGAGAGCAGGAAAGTGTTGAGCACACTATCGAAAATGTGAAGAAATCCACTCCACGTACTACTATCTACAAAAATCGATGGGGCTGTTCGCATTTTTTGAAGAGTGGCAATACTTTCAACAATTGTAGTGTTAACATTTGTTTTAACACAAAATAACTAGTTGTGTTTAAAAAGATATTTAAAGCGTGTTTACAGTGTGTATTTGTGTTATAAATAAGTTAAATTGCGACATTATCCAGGAGATATTCTCGAAAAACAGTAAAGTGTATTTAGAACAAAATTCTAAATACAGTAAACTGTATTTAGAATTTATTTCTAAATACAGTTTAATGTATTTAGAATTTATTTCTAAATACAGCAATTAAGTTTAATTGCATAATCTTTTGTTTACCCCTCAATTTCCCTCAGCTTCAAAGCCCTGCCCACTTGAATATATTAAGAGACTGACCTAGACTGGGTTTTCATGTACAGACACGTGATGTGAATGAGGAAGCATCATTGGCCGAATTGCTATGAATATGTAATGATGTGTGAGAAACGTTGTTTAATTCTCGAGATATTTTCTTTCAAAACCATAACTTATGGTAATTCCAATTTTTACATGTAATAATGGACATCGTTATCAACTGTTACCTAACCCCATATTCGCGGATACAGATTGTAGTATTTTTACCGAGTGATTTTGGACTTATTACCAAAATTGGCCAACCACCATCCTAATTTGTTTTGAGTATGAATGTACATCACTAGCAGGGTGACGCGAAACTAGATTTTCTTGTCTGTTTTCAACACTGTATGAGCTATATATTTTAAGATGTTGGGAATGGTTTTACGTTCTAATCCTGCTTGCCACATCACATTCAGGTTGCGGGGGAGGGATGGTGGAGTTACCCGACAAAAAAGGGGTTCATGACATGTCTATATATAAATACAATCTAATGATCTCTATAAATACTAGAACTTCAGGTGAATGTCCGATGTTTAGCTGAACCCAAAATTTACGTTCAACAAACATAAACGTCGCAAACGTTCTGTCATTCTTAACAATGTTCTCCTTGATTATGGCATGGGGTCGGTTGTCAACTAACTGTGCAGTATACTAATGGTGGGATCAGATGTCAGTTGGGATGCGAACCCTGTTTCTCTCCCCAATCACATATCTATGTTGTTTGCATGTACATTCTCCTTTTAGTGTCTGTTTATAGTAACCACGTATGTATCTGCTATAGTTGTGTTGTACTGTTAAATAAATAAATTTATCACATACCTAGTGTCAAAGTTAATTTATTCCTGTTTCTTATTGGTTAAGAACGTATCACGTGATAGTGGAGAAATTCTACTGTCTCCCTGGCAACGTAGCTAAGTGGTGGACATTACTTTTAATTCACCGGTAAATAACAAATCCACAGAGCCTCACGGAGCCATGTCAGGTAAAAGGTAATCCTTTTTATACATGTTTGATTGATTTGTGGTACTTTTCTTCTCTTTTGACACTCAGTATATAATAAAATACTTATTGACTGAGACCTCGGGAAAGCAGTATGTTTTGTGGACCAGACCAAAACATACTGTTTCGCTCGGTTTCAGTCAATAAGTGTTAAATATATACAGTTTTAATACGTATACCAAGTTACAAGTTCCTAAACCGTAACATTACTTCTTAAGTCAAAGTGAAAACATCAAATCTCGATATATTCCTGGGAAAATGGTAGCAGCCCCGTTTACAAAACTGACTGGAACTGGTAGATGAAAGTCAACTTACTCAAACGTTCCTACCCCTCCACCACCCCTACCACCCCTCAAAGTTACGCCTTTGTCGTGTATAATTAGAAGGCTTGAATTTTTCCTTCCGTGGTTTACAATGTTTTAACGAGAAACACGAGATTTACAATTTTGGGATTTTTTTGTCAACTTACGTTTTTAAACCTTGCATGTAGACCTTGGTTGTTCGTTTGATGTCTTATGCTCTAGGTTTCCACCTTATGCGTCCTTTGTAAAAAACAAGAAATATTTCTATTTGATACTAGCGAAAATATCGACAATCGTAGGATACATAGTATGATAATATATAATACAATATAATAATATGTAATACAACTCACAAATGGAGCTATTAAACTGAAATAACTTGCATTAGATAGTATGAAAGTATTAAACTTTGATCCATGACAGCGGGATTTTATTTTAAAAAAATCACAAAGATATTGTTCAAAATCAGTAGCATTTGCAAAAACGCAGTATTGTTTAATTAACAAACGATGTTCATCATAGAAATAATCAGCGAAATATAAAAAAAATCAAGAAAAATTTATGACCCCTTCACTTCGCGTTTCATGCATTCTTACGTTTTTGAAGCTCTATCAAATACTCGCATGATTTCTGACGTCAGTTCTCCAGCGAACAATGCACTAAAGCCGGGATAGATATATATATCTTAACGTACACTCGAAAACCTTTGTCGCTTAGAAACTCTTACATTAATTTATTGAAAAATATGCCCGACTGATACGTCTTTATGTTTAGCACAGCAGCCAAAGCTCGATTAATAATTGATAAGCCGATTTTCGCTAAATTTAGACACATCCAAAATGTGCCATCAATTTTGAACTTCAATATCTCCATGAATTTTAATAGTAAAATACTACCGTTGAATAGATTTACGGGAGTACCTTTTTGGGACACCCTGTATACATGCGCGGATAATGACACCAGTATATTATCGTTATCAATGGTTATCTACCCTTAGTCCCCCACCTAGCCCTATATTCGCACATATAGATTTTAGTATTTTTCATGCCTGTCAAATGTTGGGATCCTAGCCAGCGGCGCTACTTGCAAGTGCGTGAAGTTGAAATGAGATTATCTTGCCTATTTTCAACACTATATGTATTAACGATATTTGAAGTCGTTTTGGAATGGTTTTACGTGGCTAACCGAGCTTGTCACAACACAAATCAACGTCATGATATCAAAAATCAATCTAAGATGGCGGACAGGCCATTAGGTTTCTATCTTTACCGCTAAGATAAACACTAACTTGCCAACGAAGAGTCTGCACTACCAACACTGGCAATGTCAATTTTTATTGAAACGAAAGCTGAAGTGACAAAAAAATGGAAACGACAAAATAAAGTCTACAAACTTACTTTTATTTTATATTTGGATCGTTGTAGCTTCGGTTGGTCCCGTTTCATCGTGCTGTTTAGAGTTTCATCTGGTTGGTATTTTCTCTTAATACTGTAAAACATCACGTCGGTCCAGTAGGTAACCAGCTCACTCATATCCAGTCAACCATCATAAAATAAGGAGAAAATTAAAGTCACAAAATATTTCAGAATATTGAAAACTAAACTATAGAATTTGATTTTAATTAGAATTTAATCTTACATTGTGATAGTATTTGCATCTTGACGTTTTGTGATGGTCACTGCTAGTGATTCACTTCTAGATCGAGATCAGTTCTTTTCCGTCTTGTTCTGCCATTGGTTGAATGGTGCTGTATTCACTTTTTACCTAGAACCCTTTGAGAAAATAAACAATTGCATCTTTGAAAATTGTTTACACGATAAGCAAAAAAAACTATGTTAAGAAAAAAGTAATTATAATAGGCGTGGCCGGTCAAAGAGGTTAGTCGAAGGACAAAACTCCAATATGACTAAAAGCCTTAGACAAAGTCCCCGGCATAATGATATTCCTATAGCAGTAAATCGTGTATGTATAGGCCCACTTGGAAACAAAAACGGGCGCTCAAGAATGCCCACCACTGGGCTAAACTTATTGATTATACGAAAATGACTCGACTATACGAAAAGATAGTAATGGTTTTCTGTAGAAATAGCGTCATACATGCGCGCGGGATGTTTACATATTTAGGGAAAACTTTTAAAAAACCCAAATCGAACTTAACCTCAGGGAAATACATCCCAAGTACATAGATGACACTATCCTGCCCAGGAAACTATTTAGTTGTTCTATAAAATAATTGCAATGAAAATCGAGTCAACGCCAGGGAATTTAAATTACTTGTGTAGGATTGTCAATCGTCAGAGCAAGCGCTCGGAGGTCGTGGGTTCAGTTCCCACTTTAGACTCGTGACACCCATGTGGGGTGTTAGTCAGTCGTGGGTTTATTCCGGCTACTCAGGTTTGCGAATGTTGACAGGAGGCTGGATTATAAAAAAATCAGTACTCGCCGAAACCCGGGTACCTAACTAAGGCTGTTGACGACGACGCGATATTAAAAATAGATTCAATAAAAGTGCGTTTAAAATCAAAGTCTGAAGTGCAAGGATCAAGAAATTCAGGCATGCAGTTCAAATGAAAGGCAGTTCAAAGGTCATGGAAAGACTTGTTAAATCAGAGTTGTCACTCGGAATCGCCTTTGAACTTGAACTGGAAATCTGAATTTCCATGTTTCTTGTATAGTGTGAAACAATAGACAGAAGAGGTTTTCAAGAGAAAGAAAAAAGAAAGGAGGAATAAAAGTAAGTTGAAACAACGTTTATAATGGATAATTAAGAACTATTGATACAACACTTAATACAGGATGATAGTCATCATTATATGGGTGTGATCTTACTGGGGAGAGAGCAATTATTACTTGGATTACGAAAAATAATTTCGATCATGAAAATGAAATTATCAACGTAGCTGAGGAGACAGACGGCTTAATTAATTTTTTGCAAGTAAACTTGGGTAAATACCAACCTAAAGTCATCAATGTTTCTGATTTGTTCTTTAGAAAATCAATTTCTATAGTTTATTGTCTTTCATTGTTGTAGCCAACCACTCACAAAGCCTGTTAGTATAGGTTGGTGACGACCCGAAAATTTCCGACATGGTGGGGAGGGGGGGGGGGGGGCTGAAATTGCAATGATAGTAAGTATATTGTAATATTTGGTATTCTTACCACTAAATCATCTTGAATATGCTTTTTGGTTAGGGTTCTCGTATCTCAGTTGTCATGTAATGTCTCCTTGCAACTCTCGAATATCTGAACTGTAAAGGTCAATATATGAGATGTGAAAAATAGACACATTTCAAATGGCGACAAGTACTGTAATTTCTGGAACGATATTAATCAATTTTTAGAGCCAAATGACGCAAACTTAGATAAAAATTATTACTCCGCCTGCCGTAGGCGAGGCGGAGTTTTTAATTCGCCCCGTTTCTGTTTTTTTATTTTTTTTCGGTGTCGCAAGTTGGGGCAGCGCTCATGGCTGATACCGCTGGGCACAAGCCGCGTGAGCCGACCTAAACGCGGCGTTTAAACTCAATTTCTAGCGGAATATGTCAACAAAACATGCATCTTAACGTGTATGCTAGAACATCTAAACCGCAAGAAGGTTTTACGTGCAAAGATTTTCATGCGAAATATTTTAAAACGACAAATTCCACCGCGAAACTTTACCGACGAGCGATGTATCGCGATGAAGTTTTGAGAGCGTGTTTCCGTCATTTTCTGTTGTGTTCCTACTTTTAAGGAAATTTAGAAATTTCTACACAAGAATCAAACGCAAATTCTACTGAAATATCCATATACAAAACACAATTTTTAACATGTAATAGTTAACAAGAGGGACAGGAAGGTTCTATATCAAAACATTGCTCCAGAAATGTTTTAAAACGGCGAATTCTGATGGACTCCATTATTCCATGATTAAGGAGTGAGTCTAGAAAATGTGTTCCTAATTCTAAACACGTTGTGATTTCTTTCCTTGGTTTTCTATTTCTACCAATGTTGAGAACCTAATATTTCGTGCAAAATGATTTATTTGCTTGTGGAATCTCATATAATTATAAAAGGTAAAAGACATTTTACATTCCAATTCCAGAAATACATATGCTAGTCTAAAGTTCCCAACAAATTATATCGTGGAGACTTCAGGCAGTGTGCTACAGAACAGATTTAAATGATGCTATCAGGTTAATATATTGATGTATTTTATAGACTTTTAGCAAAATTTTCTTTACTTGCAAAATAAACAGCTATATGTTGGTGGTATTATGACAAAAGAATCTTGTTTAACATATGTACTATGAAAGTCTTTAATTTAAATTAAATTCTAAAAAATGCAATCCTACTAGGACTCTGGACAGAGTGCCTGGCAAGTCACTCAGACATTGATTTTTGGTTATCTTAGTGATTACATAAGATGTGCTAGCAATGTCTTACTGGTAAAATGCCTTGGAAGGTACCCTAATAATAATTGATTTAATTTTTAAAACGTGTTGTCGGTTGTTCTTAACTCTATTTCAGAACCATCCTCAGAGATATGAAACACTAGATTCGTATTAATCTGACACTGCAGAGAACAACGAAAAATTCGTTGTCTCGAGCGGGATTCGAACTCGCATCTTCGGGCTTCTAGACCGCCGCTCTACCAATTGAGCTATCATCTACACTCTAGTTGTTCTCAATGTTGGGGGCCCACTACCGGTATCAAAGCGCGAACACTTGACACCTTGACCCCAAATTGATCTACAACTACTGCAAGTTAACAAATCCGAATATAAAATTTTCTTTCTTAAAGAAACTGTTATTGAACGCACAGGAATAAAGAAGGAATGAAACGCTTTATAGTTTCAGTAAATGCGAGTAGGATGGAACAAGGCAGGAAAATATTGTGGCGGCTGCAAAAAATAGGCGATGGCCGATGGGCATTTAGGTCACCGCAAGTGCAAGGTGTCCTTGCATCTAGGCTGAAAATTAGAATTTCGAAATCTGCAACAAATCCACTTCTTAGTATTTTAGAATCAAATTTGATATATTTTGCAACCATTTACTACGAAAGCATATTCTATTAACCCCATCTAGCAATGTTTACAAAAATTGCGACGTTCGCAACAATAATTGAGCTTTCACAGAACACGATATTTGATCTGGATAATTCTTTGGAGCACTTCTAGTTAAATTGAATTAATTGCGGTAATTATCTTACAGTAAACCGATACTGCAGGTATTATTTTAACATTTCTCTAATTTCTGCGTATGCACTTGGGAAACACATCAAAATAACAGCTATTTTGTCTAAAACTAAGTTTAGCTTCCAAGGACCTAGCTAGGACGATGTAGCCAGCTAGCTACCTGTGATAGTAAACTACAACCTATGTACAGCTACAAACAATGTTATTATTTATAAAACTTACCATTTTTGTTACGATTTGGATAATGACGGTTGTAAATGATCTCTCCTTCGATTACGAACCGTGACTACAAACAACTATTCTGCATTTGCGCTTCTATTGTTCCGTCTAGTTTTATAGGAGGATTGGACACGCCCATTATGTTTACGTAGCAATGTCATTGGTTGGATTACGGTTTAAATATCTTGAAGGGGGGATGTCAAAGTGGCTATAAATAGATGTTACTATATAACGTTTGAATATTTGGGCGCAGGATACTCTGAATATCTCTGACATGCCCTGCTACTGTATATATTAGATATATACCCATATGTTGTTCTTGAAGTTGAAAACAAAAATTCAATGCCTTGAAAAATTCCTGAATTTTATAAAGAAGTGCTTGAATTCGTCTTGCTTTTGTTTGCAGGGTGGGGAGGGGTGACATTGAAAATTAATAAAATAAATTTTGTATAGTAAGGGACTGGTCATAAAGTATTGGGGGGGGGGGGGGCTATAAAAATTTAATTATTAAAAGGCTAATTTTGTGTGGCCCACCCCTGATTTTCCTACAAAATATACATGACCCACCCCCTATTTGGCACTAGAAATCCTTAAATATCCCCCCAGTATATCCTTAAAATTTTCATGACCCACCCCTTTTGTGACTTGAAAAATTTATGACCCACCCCTCAATTTCCATAGCCCCCCCCCTATACTTTATGACCAGTCCCTAAAAAAATCAAAGACATGTTGTCCATGAATTTTTTATTGCTTTTTATCACTGTGTCTTCGTTACCAGCACATTCACTGTAAGGTAATGGTCCTCATGATGACGTACAGGTCTGAAGTCGATATTCTCCAGGCTGTATATCTGTGTAAAGGCCCTGTCACATGATGCAATTTTTCTTGCAACTTCCAATGCAATTCTACTCTTGGGAGATGTAAAATTGGCAAATACATGTTTCCATCACAGTTTGCCAATATTGTATTTTTAACATACCAAACATTTGTCACAAATTTACACCAATTAAGAGTGGAATTGCATCGTGTGACAGGGCCTTAACATTTACGTAAGTTCTATCTTATCAGGTCATATCCAGAATATACTGATTGACACTTATATCACTATCGCTGATCACAAAAATAGTGAGTAGCGGCTTGTAAGTTGTAACAAGGGTTTTACGATCTCTCCCTATAGCAAATTTTCTATGACAATTTTTTTTTTGTTAGGGGTCAACCCTTACTTTTTTGAGGCATTTTGACGAGCGAAAACTAAGGGGATAACCCTTACTTTTTTGGGGGCATTTTTGACAAAAAACGTAAGGAGTTAACTAACAAACTACTGCAACGTAACTAATGTAGAATTTATTTTAATAAGGCTTGCTGACTTTACAGCTATTTGCATTCAAGCTCAAAGCGCAATTACAATTTACAATTACAATTTTATTGAAGTTGCACACGTCATATAAAGGTAATTTACAAAGGTAAAGGGTAGTTAGTTAATGATGAATAGTAAATATAAATTGGAGTTAATAGTTCATTGTGTCGGCTCACTGGTTCATGTAAAATTTGTAAGTGATATGAGCTATTTGAAGCTTAAAGACATTATGTAATTTTAGGATTCCCAAAAGCCTGTAATAAGGAGAGGCATTTCTCTGCTCCGAGCAAAAAATATGGTTCTAATACATTTATTGAGAGCTGTTCGGAGCTTGGTTAAATGAGAAGTATATGTATTACCCCAGCTTATTAGACCATAGTTTATAAAAGGGTAGATTAGAGTATAGTAGAGTTGCTTAATTAAGCATAATTAAATCAATGTGATATCTTAGTTTAGTTGTAATACCACTATTTTTAGCAATTTTGGCCTCCACGTGTGTGATTCGTTGTTCCCAAGTAATGTCTTCGTCAATGTACATACCCAAATATTTTATATATTGTGTTTGTTCTATGTTTCCAATTTCGATTTTACCAATCTTTTTCTGTTTTGAACCGATAATCATAAAGTTCGTTTTTTTTAAAGTTAATTGATAGTTTATTGGTGTCGCAATAGTTGTAAGTTTTTTTAATTTCACCATTCCTTACTTTTTCAATTTCACTAATTGATTGACATGAGTAAAAAAGATTTGCGTCATCAGCAAATATTCGGAACGACAGCTTTTTTGAACAGTTAGGGCCTGTTCAAACGGATGCAACATTGTTGGACCAGCATCATCAAACACTTTTCAAATAGTGCTTTGTGCTATATCAATCTCAGTTATTTTAAGGTAAAAGTTCTCAACAACAATAGATTGCCTGCGAATGTCAAACAATACGCTAGGGAAGCGCTTTATTAAAGCGCTTCAACATTGTTGCGTGTTGTTGGCCCAACAATGTTGCATTCGGTTGAACAGGCCCTTAGGCATATCATTAATATAAAACAAAAATAATAACGGCCCAAGTGTTGATCCTTGTGGATCTCCACAAGTCATTCTTAGCATTTCAGAGTCTGTGTTGTCGATCCTAACGTATTGTTGACGATTAGTTAGATAACTTGTAAGCCATTGGAGTGGAACGCCTCGTATTCCATATTTTTGCAACTTTTCTAAAAGGATTTTATGACCAACAGTATCAAAGGCTTTCGAAAAATCTAAAAATGGACCGCACGTTTAGTTGTTTATTGTCCATCGCAGTTTTAGCTTATCAGTAAGTTCGAGAATTGCCTGCGCAAACATTTTCAAGAGTTTTTTACGTTTGCAGCGTGACATTTGCCCTTTGAAACGCAGCGTTTGCCATAGTAATTTTTACTGTTTAAAATGATCAAAACTGGAGTCTGTTTCACGTGTAACACTGGAGTCCGTTTCACGTGTAACAAACGATTATTTACACAAGTTTTATCGCTTTTGTATCATTTGAAATCCTAACGCGTGGACTACAGACGTGGCAATACTACATACAGTATTAAAGGTTAACTATATAACTATGTAGTAACTAATGTACACAAGTTTTACCTTGAAATTAGGCATACCTTAGTATAGTAAGAAGACTAGTCTATATAATATCCTCAGTAAATATGTTTAATTTTTGCATTGTTTTATGAAGGTTTATCAGATATGAGTGAGCTTGTTGCAGATATCAAGAGGGAACGCCGAAGAGATAAAACCATAAACAGCATTATAAAACGAGATCAACCAAAGCCACGACGATCTAAATATTAGAGTTGGCGTAAGTTTGTTGATTTTATTTTGTTGGTAGTTGCGGTCAAAAGCACACAAGAGCATAGCAATAACATTGCTGGCGTGACATAGCAAAACATAGTAGAGAATATAGGGATATACCACCTTATTTTCTACTGCATTTTGTTCTGTCACGCATGTAACCTTATAAGTAAGTTGTAACAAAAAAGGCCCTGGAGGGTACCTAATTAGAGTGGACCTAATTAGGTTTCCAGGTTCAATTCCTGGAGCCATGCAAGATGTGACCAACTAACATATTCTAACTATACTAGAGGTAAGTGTACTAATTATAAACTAGTATTGGACACTTACAAAAGTAAGTTTACTAAGGTAACTGTAGTCTACCTTGGTGGTAGACTAGAGTTACGTTAGTTTAGCTAAGGTAGAGTTGCTACGGATAACTCTACCTTAGTTAACTGACGTAAATCTAGTCTACTGGCAAGCTAGACTACAGTTACCTTGCCAGCACATAGTATTTCAGATCTCTATAGTGCTCACTGTTGTTCTAGTCTTCCTCAATAGTACGCTGGAGTTACTTTAGTCAACTGAAGTAAAATTAACTAACGTAACTCCAGTCTACTATTTATTAAGGAAGACTAGAGTTAACTTAGTTAACTGAGGCAACTCTCAATGAACTAACTATAGTGGACTAGAGTTACCTTCTGCGCATGCCATATCAACGTACCTAATGTTAACCGTAAGGCTAACCGTAATTACTAGACATCAGTGAGAACTATAAAGGTCTGAAATTCTATGGGGTGGCGGGGTGGTTAGTGGGATTAGGTACAACTGTAAGTACACTCACCTCTATATATATAGTTAGTAGAGGTAAATGTACAAATTATAAACTAGTATTGGGTACTTACAGTCGTAACTAATCCCACTAACCACCCCGCCGCCCTTACCACCCCATAGAATTTCAGACCTTTATAGTTCTCACTGATGTCTAGTAATTACGGTTAGTCTTACGGTTAACATTAGGTAAGTTTATATGGCATGCGCACAAGGTAACTCTAGTCCACTATAGCTAGTTCATTGAGAGTTGCCTCAGTTAACTAAGTTAACCCTAGTCTTCCTTAATAGTAGACTGGAGTTACGTTAGTCAACTGAAGCAGAGTTTACTAACGTAACTCCAGTCTACTATTTATTAAGGAAGACTAGAGTTAACTTAATTAACTGAGGCAACTCTTAATGAACTAACTATAGTGGACTAGAGTTACCTTCTGCGCATGCCATATAAACTTAACTAATGTTAACCGTAAGACTAGACAACAGTGAGCACTGTAGAGATCTGAAATACTATGGGCTGGCAAGGTAACTGTAGTCTAGCTTGCCAGTAGACTAGATTTACGTCAGTTCACTAAGGTAGAGTTATCCGTAGTAACTCTACCTTAGCTAAACTAACGTAACTCTAGTCTACTACCAAGGTAGACTACAGTTACCTTAGTAAACTTACTTTTGTAAGTGTCCAATACTAGTTTATAATTAGTACACTTACCTCCAGTATAGTTAGAATATGTCAGTCGCTGCACATCTTGCATGGCTCCAGGAATTGAACCTGGAAACCTAATTAGGTCCACTCTAATTAGGTACCCTCCAGGGCCTTTTTTTGTAAACTTAGTAATAAGGTTACAGGCGTGACAGAACAAAATGCAGTAGAAAATAAGGTGGTATATCACTATATTCTCTACTATGTTTTGCTATGTCACGCCTGCAATGTTATTGCTATGTTTTTGTGTGTCTCAACCATCATAAAATAAGCGAAAATTAAACATATTTACTAGCATATTAGACTACAGTCTACTTCTATACTACAGGTATACTTAGGTAACACCTACACCTAATATAGTTAAAGCATATAGTTACTATATAGTTATATTTAACCTTACTCTACAGTATTGTCAGGCCTGTAACCATCGGTATGCTACGGAGCCCCCCATATTTTTTTCCATAAATTCCGACATTTTAAAAAGATACCACATTTTTTTTTAAATTCCAGCTTTATTTTTAAAATTCCAACTTTTTATCATACTTTGAATGAGAATTATTTTATAATCTGATTCATTGCGAGAACAGCTAGTTAGCCAGCCACAATGACTTAATATTTATGCCTATTTGCTTCGTCGTCTTTCAATATATCCATTTTGTTACCATGCTGTTACACCACATGAATATATGCCAGCTATGGCTTTGATGCATGGCTCTACATCCAAGGGAAGACGCACTGCCTTTCGATGGACCTTTAACCTTTTAGACGAAATTTTGAAAAAAATTGAAACAGGCAAAAATAGTACCGAAAATTTTGTATATATTTGTATTACGGGTGGAAAATAATACCCAGTTGATACCCTTGGGTATTCATTTCTCACGGATAATACAGAACTACAGAAAATTTGCCAACTTCGCAAGGCTATATTTTCTATAGTTTACAGCATTTTACAACCAAACTTTGCAAGTTTAGGCTCTTTCACTTTTCACTTTTGCTCTTTCAAGCAGTGGTAATATTTTTTCCTATTTCGATTTTTTTCCAAAATTTCGTCTAAAAGGTTAAAGGTCTATTCCATCTCAATTTTTTGAGTTACCTTTGGTACTGAGTCGCCGTCGACGCAGTCTTATGGCTCTAAGTAAACGTTTTAATTGACGAATTAGACTTACATAATTCCGTGGAATTTGGACAAGAAGACCAGAATCTCCATAAAGGAAAAACCTAAGTTAAAATATTTCGGTAGATAAATTTCTCTTGTTTGTATTTCTCTTTCCATAGCCTTCCATGCCATTTTCATCATCACAGTTGATCGTGTTACGTTATCGAGATGATGAAGAAATGCTCCTCGGCCAGGGCTCGAAATAGAAAAAAATATGACATGCCAAACCAAATTTTTTTCGCAGGTCAAGTACCATTTAGCCTGTCATTTTATTTTTTTACTTACCAAAAATGGCGAGGTCTCGTATGTTGTAGAAGTGAATGTTCTCATGATTGGCACTACTATTTACTCCGCCTGCCGTAGGCGAGGCGGAGTTTTAAATTCGCCCCGTTTCTGTTTTTTTTTTTTTTTATTTTTTTTCGGTGTCAGAAGTCGGTGCAGCGCTCATGGGTGATACCGCTGGAACAAACCGCGTGAGCCGACCTAAACACGGCGTTTAAACTCAATTTCTAGCGAAATGTGTCAACAAAACACGCATTTAAACGTGCATGCTAGAACATCTAAACCGCAAGAAGGTTTTACGTGCAAAGATTCTCATGCAAAATGCTTTAAAACGACAAATTCCAGCGATGTGTCGCGGTGAAGTTTTGAGAGCGTGTTTCCGTCATTTTCTGGTTTATTCCTACTTTTAAGGAAATTTAGAAATTTCTACACAAGAATCAAACGCAAATTCTACTGAAATATCTACATACATACAAAATGAAGATCGGTGAAGGAACTTCGCAAAAATATTCATTTTTGTACTTTCGAACGGCGTTTTTCCTATGCTTTTGACTGAAAACACCACGAACGACACTTGCCAGAGCAATTTGCGTGGCGCGTGGAATGACGTGAGCACGGGGACACAAAAATTGAGGTGATTGAGTGCGAGTTCCCTATCTGTATATATCTGATCTGTGATACAGCTTCTTCTGAATCAGGAACAAGGAACTTGCTCGGAGCATGTCGACACAAAGTGGTAGTTTCGGCGTTCCTCGGAATTCGTCGGTTTCCGACGCTGCTCGAAGATTTTCCGAATACTATTTTTTCAAAATTTTTCTCTAGCTCGAAGATTTTGCTCCTTGAAAGTCCTCTAAATTTTCATGCATCCTAACTTTGTTTTAAGGTAATATGCTTTATTTTCTATCATTATTTGTAGCAAAGTACTTAGATTGTGCATAGAGATCGATTTTTGAGAGATCAGACTGGAAATAAGTACAATTTTCGAGTATTGTAAGTTTGTGCTTTCCAAGCATGGCTATGGTCGCATGTAAGATTAAGGCTGCCGCCGATCGATAGTTTGATGCCCGCACATGACGCGTCTAAAATGCTGACGATCATACGACTTCATTCGACCCGTCTTGTAACACGGACCAAGGAGTCTAACATGTGCGCAAGTCGCCGGGTGATCGAAACCCCTGGGCGCAATGAAAGTGAATGTCCGTCTGAGGTGAGAAGCAACAATGTGCAGCATCATCCCGCTGCACATTGTTGAAGTTGGTTCGATAATAATACCATGAAATCCGCTATAGAAACTGAATGAGGTCTTGAATTGTTGAGATTGTCGAAGAAAGTATGCTGAGACAGTTCTATGTATAGAGTTGGTTCTGGTTCAAATTTATTGAAAAAAGGCAATTTAATTTTAATTTTGTGAATTTCGATTACAAAACATGCCTTGGACTGTCGACCAATTGATTTCGTCAGGCGATTACAGACTTGTGAGAGGAGGGGGGTAGCCTAATTACTAAAATGTAGTGAAAAAAGGACTTTCCATCTAATGGTGGGAGCAGGTTGGCGGGAACACTGGAGAATAAAGGTCCTGTCACAATGCAATTTTTCTTGCAACTTGAAATGCAATTCTACTATTGGGAGATGTAAAATTGGCAAATGCAAGTTTCCATCACAGTTTGCTGGGGTTTTTTAACGTACCAAACATTTGTCACAAATTTACTTAAGAGTAGATTTTCCCTGTAGCAAAAAAGATGGCAAATGTCGATTTTACCAGAGTGCATGGCAGTCTGAAATTGTTTAAAAAGGCAAATTAACGTCTTTTGAAGAACAGACAGAAGACAATAGGTTATTTTCACACTTGTGTTAAAATTTCAATCCAGTAGCTTTGTTTCTTGTCATCTTTTCCCACGTATTCTTTCTTGATACCTGCAATGCATTCTGGTAAAATCGACATGTCGCCATCTTTTTTGCTACGGTGAATGCAAGGAAAAGTGCACCGTGTGACAGGGCCTTAAGGGTAAGAGGTGGATAGAGAAGGAGACGGAGCAGTTACAAGTGCAAGAAAAATTGCACCGTGTGACAGGGCCTTGAGGGTGGGAGGTGGATAGGAGGAGACGGAGCAGGATGTGGGAGTCGTGCAAGGTCGGGAGGTTAAAAAAGAACAAGGAATGTTATGTTTTTAATGCCTTTTGGACTTTTCTTGAGGCAATTAAAATTCAAACTGTCAAATCCAAACACTGTACAGAATGGCCGACTTTACGTGGTCTTTAGTTTTTACACAACCACTTGCATTGTTATCTTTTGCAGTTTGTTTACCATTTCAGTTATCTATCTTCAATAGAATTCTTTGAAATTTGTTTGTAGATCGACAAAATGCTTAACCTCCTCTCAACAACTGGCAGATTATGAAAAATGAAATTGTTAAAGGTATTGGAATATTGCATGTACAATATTGAATATGGGACAATTTGGGACAGTATAATTTTGGACATGACGGTTTCATTCTCACCTAATTTGACGATTATTTTGTGGGTACACATACCGTGGAATCTCATGTGCTCCAGAAGCATTTTAATCTTAGAAAAAGTCAAATAATGATGAACTGTGTTTTAAAAGAAAGTTAGAATCTTATTTGGTTCAAATCAATTGAATTATGGCCCAAGAGTTCATGAAAACACATACAAAAGGCTTTCTTAAAAAACTGAAATATCAAATCTAGCAATTTTATATGTTATGCCTCTAAACAACACAATTCTGTTTCTAAAAATTGGTACCCTACTAGACCTATATGCATGATTATACTAATTTGGACATATTTATTTTTACCCATTAAAATATAAATTTGTGTTTAATCATTCGTGTTTGTCATTATTTGACTTTGTAATGTTGGTTAAACATAAGGAGATTGAGGTGACTTTGCCAGAAACAAAAACATCCATTATTATACTAAAATTTCAATATATATAGCAATTAAAACTAACCACAGGAAATATATTTCTACTTTTTAATTGAAATGTTTCTGTTATATGCACTATATCATATTTTTGATAAAAAATTACAACACCTATGTTATTTCCTGGTTTACTATCTCAATCATCTTTTGTTTAAGCTGGCTTTGAGTGTTCATTTGAAAGTTTGGAAAGTTCATTTGAAAATCACAATAGTTCTCAATGTTATATTGGACCCTTTAAAGTTAAAAAAATACTTTGTAATATTTTATACTACTGGTAATTTATCTTAGATACAGACTTTGTGATTTTGTACTAGAATGTTGACTTTCAAACTTTAAGATGAACTACTTATTAAGGACAAAATAAGCTAGCATATTGTCTTTTGTTTACAAAGTGGAACTTGTTTGGAATTGAGATGAACTGATGCAGTTGTTCTTTAACTTTATCAATTAATTACATATCTTAAATGAAAAAGAAAACCACAACTTGCCAAATAAATTCTGTGGGCTCTTTTTATTAGCAAAGAAAAGATGTGGCGGATGTAAGAATTTAAGAGTAAAAAAGTTTCCTTGGACTAAAAAAATTGACAGTATGCCAGATTTTCTAGATAAACAAGCAGTACAGATGTTGGCCAATAATAAGTATAAGTAACTACAATTTTTAATTTTAAAAGTTTTCTATTGATGCCTGGATACAGTAAATACTTTACCAGAGTTCTTCGTATTACATCGACTTGAAAAAGTTTTAAGTCACATGAAGCTTTTAGTTGATACTGTGCAATTTCAAATTTTACAGACTTCTTAATTAACATGCCAAATTTACCTTGTTGAACATAAGGTCTTTCCTGAGAAAAAGTAAAACTGTCTGGCATTATATGGAGTAGAATAATTTAAATTAGTTTGAGACTTTGATTTGATAACAATTTTGATTTGTACTATTTACAATACAAGTGACCGGGTTGTATCGGATATACAAACCCAAGCTGAAGGCGAGATATCTGACATACACAGATGCGAATGTTGTAAATGGCTTGTGAAACTCGTCAATTTTATACATCAGATCTATAGCAAAGTGATTTTGAAAATACCGATTCTGTAAGATGAGAAAATGATTTCTTTTGTGTTTCCTGTATGATTTATTACTTTATAAGTTTCTTAATTAAAATTACAACATATTGCCTACTGGAACTTTTTATATTGTTTGGTTGTGGTGAATTTGTATTTTGGCAATTGAAATATTTCTGAATTTGTATGTGCATTTCCTTTGCTTCAGTTCAAGTTTACATTTCAAATATTCCACTTTGTAATACTTGCGTGGTAATAATAATAATATAAGAAAACAGGTTTACATGGCTCTTGAATATAGTCTTTTCTACAAGTAAGTAAAGATGAATTTATACTTCAAAGAGATATGTTCCTAACCTGACAATGGTACCTTCCAAAAAGACTAAATTTAAATTGATTCTTCGAATAAATTTTTTACTTTTCAATCCAAGATCAATCTAAGTTATGTATTTCTACTTTTATTTTGGTCTCTTTAACACTGAAACTATCAATTGTATATAAAGCAACTTCACTATCGAGTGACTTCATTAGTTGCTGGGCAAAGCCAAAGCATTGATTTTTCGGCTGTTTTCAATGAAAAATAGAATTTTGCCCAAAGTTATCTCAAATAAATTATCACAATTTGAACAAAAAGCTTCTGTTCTTGTGCCCACCAGAAAAATGAGATGTCTGAGACTTTCTTTGTATTTTTTTGCGAAAAATAGATCGCATGCACTGTTATGCAAAGAAAAGTGTAAGAGATTGGTTTCTGAAAAATGTCGTGCTACACACAATATTCTAAAAATGCTTGGTTTTTATTCTATGTATTTTTGAATTTTTTGTTAAAAAAAATAAAGGTAGCAATGCTTAGTGCATTTCACATTGTCAGGTTAGAAACGCAATAAGAAAAATGTGGCTCCGAACATTACAGCTTGGTCAATTTGGAATTTATAAAAAAATCGTTTCTTCGTTGTTTTTCGACGTTTTGAAGGGTTGTTTCGAGTACAAAAAAGTATTTTTAGGAAGAATTATGTGCCCACGTTACATGTCTCAAAGCCATCAAAATTCGTTGGTAATTCGTGCATGTATTTTTTCTGACTTATAAAAGCACAATTGATTAAAAATGATATTTTTCTTTTGACAAAAATACCTTTCTTCTGTGAGGCTGGCTGTATTTGAAAAAGCGTTGGTCAACGCTCCGCCAAAACTCGTGGGTTTTCTCCGGGTACTCCGGTTCTTCCCACTGGGAGAGTTGACAGGGTAGTTACATATGGTTATAAAAATGTGACTAACTTTTGAAAACCTTTCTACTTAGACTTGTTAAGCCTTCTCGTCATCTCTATCAGTTGCATGTTTTGAGCCACATGTTTTTCTTTGTAATTGTGAAACAACTCGTTATATGCTGGGTAAACCTTTGCAAAACTCTCAAAATTTATCACTTCAAGTTGTTTCATTGTTATAATATATTTTGAAGTATAAACATTTACTTACGTTGAAAAGACCCAAGTTTTTTAGGACTTTGTTCATTCACTTGTGTTATTGTTCTCTCTGCCATGTTCTGTTTTCTTCTGTTGTTATTTTAATAAGTACAATGTGTGGTAGTTAATCTCTTTTGATTGTTATTCAAATTGTATGTAATCTTTACAAATTTTTTCAATAAATTGTTTACAAAATTTACTTGTGACCCCTTTTTAATTAAAAATTCAATTCCCATGGGAATTGAGAAATTGAATAAAAAAAATCCCCCTACCCCGGCCAGCTCCCCAAGTGCCACTTCCACCTAAGTAGAAGTACTTATACATGTAGTACAAGTACTTCTACTTATTCACGGTGGAAGTAGCACTCGGAGAACTGGCCGGGGTAGCCGGCAAAGAGAAGACCAACTTTGCAAGTGCTAATACAATTGCTAAGTTGATCTTCCCTAGAGAGCAGCCGCGCGTACCTAACAAATTAAAACAACAAACGTTAGTGACTTAAGTACTTAGCATGCAAATTTGATTCCCAAAGCCAAAATGTCAAGTGCCCCCCGCTGATCCTACCAACTGCCTACCTGCCTCAGTTCTAAGCTGTCTTCCTCAGTTCTAAGCTCCTGCATTCCATTCGTTACCTTCACTTTCCTCACCATCGCACAGTCACTCACAGCTGATAAACCCGCATGCACCACCACCACCCCGACTGCCACCCAATTTCGAAAATTAAAAGAGTTAAAATTTCGGTAAAGTATGCATTTTAAATGCAATTTATTTGGATATTTTAGATCAAACGTAAACAGAAAAAGCTCGTACATAAAAACAGGTGAGAATTCTATTTAAAATTTGCTTGCAAAATATAAAACTTAATTCGCATTTTTCTTAGTTAATAGTATAGATCAATTTAGTTGATGTTGAAACCTACTCTTAACTGTTTTGTTAGAAGTGACGACAGATTTTGGTTTTTAAGCATACTTTCAAAAATTTTAATTCCTTTAATAAACCTAACCCCATGCAACTTACACACGGCGCACACCCTCGCAGTCCATACATTTAGCTAATAAATTACGTTATAAACAAAAAAGCAAAATAAAAAGATAAATTACGTTATCTCTAGCTACTTAAACCCACTTAGACTGAGTTTTTGATTGAATTTTCAAACGTAAAACCTTAGCTGAATGGGCATGGGCTTTTCGTTGTGTTAACTGTTCCGGAGTAAATATAAACCTGGGGCCGGTTGTATCAAAGGCGTTTAGCTTAAACGGTGGATAAGTGAAATTTAAAAATCAGTTTTACACCTAGTACGGAACCGAAATTATGAGTTGAAATAGAATAAATATTTAGTTTTATATATAATTGTTCTTCTCAGGTCAAATAACTTCAGCTGGTTTGTTTATACAACATGGAAACGTGTTTCATATTTTTGACTTATCCACCGTTTAAGCTAAACGCCTTTGATACAACCGGCCCCTGATACTTACCAAAGTCCAAGGCTGGGTCAAATAAGCATGAGAATTAGGCAAAAATAAAAAGCAATTGAAACTCAACAGATTCACTAAAGTTGTTTTTTTTTTTGGCAACTTATATCCTTAAGTGTAGATGACATGCAATTTTTAATGCCGTAATTCTCACACTTATTTAACCGAAACGCCTTCATTTGCATGGTACCTCGCAGCTGCTCTCAAACCACCTTCGTAATTTGCTTTAGTGTACACAAACAATGACTTCATTGTTCCTGCTTACCAAAACAAATCTGAAAGCACCAAGATACTTATCATATTAATAATCAAAGAGGATTCGCATTATGCAGTAATTACCATAAACAGACGCATCACCATTGAAACAAAGCATGCCGTATTCCCATGGGAATTTAAAATGCACAAAAAAATATAATGATCCTACTGATTTGCATGGATGTATGAACCAAATTAGCTAAGAAACAAAGAAATGATATATTCCCTTGGGAATTTAATGTAGCAAAAAGATGGCGGGTGTTGATTTTACCAGAATGCCTTGCGGTCTGAAATCGTTTAAAAACTTAAGGTAAATTAACCTCGTTTGAGGAACAGACAGATAGGTTATTTTGTCACTTGTGTTAAAATTCCGTCCATTAGCTTATCTTAAATATCATTTCACTGGTATTCTTGATTGATACCCGCATTAAATTCTGGTAAAATCGACATGCCACCATCTGTTTTGCTACGGTGAATTGGAATACAAGTCACATTTTCTCGCTTTTTAACCAGAGAACACATTCTTTAAAGGTAGAACGACGGAATTGATCGTTTGCAATCGACGCCATCTTTGTTGACGTTTGAAACACATGGCAACCACAAAGTATCTATTCATTATATCTGATCCTATCGAGCCATACATCTTTAAAGTATCATTCATAATACGCTAAAACTAACGATGAAATAGTAAATTGACACAAGTACTTCGCTGTAAACAGCTGAAGTAATCTGCAGAGTCAACCAAGATGGCGCCCAATCACACGAAATGACGTCATGTGCAAACCAAGAATAGTGACAAAATGCATCAACTATAATTTAGTGGCATTATTACGAAACTTATTTTTGTAAAACGTTCAATCCTACATGTTATTTTGTTTTGTTTTTAGAAATATCCAAATCCAAATGTTAGAGACGAAATTTCCAGGCGTTAAGGTATTGTTTCTTTAAAAAATATTGTCGACATTTACCATATTTTTACCTGTTTTTTGACTCGAAAATTGACTGCCAAACTCCTAGATATTCTATTTAATTATTTTGTTGAATGTATTTGATATCAATGTTATTTCAATCCAATTTTTTTCACTTAATTTGCTGTCTTTTCTTTTTCATTAACGAGAAATATCTATTAAATCCTCTTTGATCCCTCAATAATAAGTATCTTGTTTTCTACTAACTTGCACATTACCACTACTTTCTATTACAATGTCGTGTCTTCTCATTCTTGTGGATTGTTGTTTTGTGGGTCTTGCCGTCCAGGATCGTTCATTCTTTTCTCTTCTTGTGCGTTTTTTTCACATCCCATCACCCTTTGCAATAGTAGAAAGAATTAAGTCATGAGATGATAGTTACGAATAATTTATAAACTATAACATGATAAGTTTCTTGTACGTTTGCATGGTGAATACAATATACTTATTAAGCTTTGTGGAAACACCACGTAAATTTATTATTGCAATAATAAATTTACGTGGTGTTTCCACAAAGCTTAATAAGTAAACTATAACATATTAAGCACTTATTGGATGAGGTTTTTGTGATATGCGAAATGATCAATGTCGAGGTAAGAGTTATCAGCCGAGCCGAAGGCGAGTCAGATAACTCTTACCAAGACATTGATAATTTTGCATATCACAAAAACCGAATCCGATAATTGCTTTATTATACATTGTAAGTCTTTTTCCTCGAGCAATTGACGAATTTCGCCTTCGGAAGAGCTTAAAAAGCAAGATGCCATAACATGAAACAGAAAATATCGAAAAAATGTTGTTGCCATGCCAACCATTGATGCCAACGAATACCGCATACTGTAATAATCTGCACCGTAGGCTCAACATGCAGATAACTCAGTTATCTGCTAGCAGATAACTGAGCCATAGAATAAGAATACATAGAAGGGCCACTCGCGTCGGAGCCTTTGGAGTTTTTGAAGCCGCGCATGTCGCATTACGCACGTTATTAGCATTTTCTCAGCCAGTCAATTGCATTTTCTGGCCAATAGGAATGCTGAACTGGCTGGTGGCAGCCAGTAAACTGCATAAACATAGTGTGACATGTTGCACTGCTGAGTGGCCCTTCTATGTATTCTTATTGTATGACTGAGTTATCTGCAGATTGTGTGATAGTCGCATTTATCTGCATACAACTGACCAATCACAACGCATAAAACAACTGCAATGTATAGTAATTAACACTTATTGACTGAGACCAAGGGAAACAGTATGTTTTGTGGACCAGAGACTGTCGATGTCGAGGGTCCACAAAACATACTGCTTTCCCGAGGTCTCAGTCAATAAGTATTTTATTATATACTGAGTGCCAAAAGAGAAGAAAAGTACCACAAATCAATCAAACATGTGTAAAAAGGATTACCTTTTACCTGACATGGCTACGTGAGGCTTTGTGGATTTGTTGTCTACCGGTGAATAAAAGTAATGTCCACCGCTTAGCTACGTTGCCAGGGAGACAATAGAATTTCTCCACTATCACGTGATACGTTCTTAACCAATAAGAAACAGGAATAAATGAACTTTGACACTCAGTATATTATAAAATAGTATTAATTAGGCCGGCCAAATTATTGTGTAAGCTGTTAATATGAAATTTTTTTATTAAAATCTCGAGAATCATTAATAAATCGTGAGCAAAACACAAAAGAAAATCATAGCCGTGAAGGAGTCTTTATTTCTCACACGCACACAACTTGCAGCTACCCTAATTTATGAATTTAGATTAAAATATCTCGAGAATTAAACAACACGTAAGGAATGTGTAAATTCTTAAAGCTCTTTCGAACAATAAAAATTAATATCTCGCACTAATCTCTCTCAAAAGCTCTCTCAAATTTATTGCCGATATCTCTTTGAGAATTACTGTGCACGTGAAATGTAACTTATATCAAAACTAGCTTACTTCAAGCTGTTTGGGAATCAAGATTTTACGTGTCAACGAGATCAAATATGAATCTAAGATGGCAGACAGCGCATTAAATTTCTATCTTTACGACCAACTCCCCAACGAAAGGCTTTAATTCGCTCGAAAGTCGAATTTTGTTTTTTTTTTATTGTTTCAGGTAGTGAAAGATCCTGTGTGCTTTTTACAGTACTACCGACACTAGCAACGTTAGTGCGAGATGTTAATTTTTATTGAAACAAAAGCTGAACTGCTAAAAAAATGGAAACGACAAGATAAAATAAAAAAACTTACTTTCACTCTATCTTTGGATCTTCTTGGCTTCGGTTGTTCTCGTTTCATCATGCTGTTTATGGTTTCATCTGGTTGGCGCACTCTCTTCATGGAGCATCAAGGCGGTCCAGTAGGTAACTAGCTCACACGTGTCCAGTCAACCAACATAAAATAAGGAGAAAATTAATGTTACAAAATATTTTAGAATATAGGACACTAAGCTTTAATTGAATTGACTTTAACAAACCGTACATTGTGATAGTATTTGCATCTTAACATCTGATGGAGACGGCTTGTGATTTACTTCTTATGTCGATATGAATTCTTTCCCATCTTGTTGCATCATTAGTTGATGGTTGTTGTATTCACTTTTTACTTGGCATTCTTTGAAAAAAAAATTACGATGTTCAGAAAACTGTTTACAAGATAAGCAAAGAAAACTACGTTCACAAGCATTAGAGAGGACTAAGTAATTATAATAGGCGTGACAGGTCACAGAGGTTAGTCGACGAAGAAACTCATGGACAAATTCCCGGCATGATGATACCCCGATAGCAAGAAATACAGCAAGTGTAGAACGTGTACGTGTGAGCTTAAACTGTATGTATGCAACTCCAAGAAAAGCGCAACACAAAATGGCGGAATTTAAAGACATTTCTGGTGTCATTTCCAGTTCCCTAACTTTCGCGGACAAATATATTTATATATTTTTCTCAAATTTTTTTGAAGTAAATCTAGATGGATTTTGTGAATAAACAAATTAAAAAAAGTATTGCCCACGTTAGGAAACTAGAACGGGCGCCCAAGAATGCCCACAATTTCTCCAATCTGGATTATATTTATTGATTGCGCAAATGACTGATAAAAAATAAGAGAGTAATAAAATACCAAATGGTTTGCTCTTCAAGATAGTGTCATACATGCGCGCGGCATTTCGGGATATTTGGGAAAACTCGTGTTGAAGTTGAACCTAAGGCAACATGCCAAGTACATGGATGACGCTATCCTGCTCAGGAAACTATTTCGTAATTGTCTTACAAAATGATGACAGTGAAACACAAGTCAACGCCACGGCATTTAAATTTCTCGTGTAGGATTGTTTGATCCTGCACAGTAATAGCCAAGTGGCGCAATCGTCAGAGCAAACGCCTATCACATGTGAGGTCGTGGGTTCAATCCTTACTTCAGACTCGTGACACCCATGTGAGGAGTTAGTCAGTCGTGGGTTTATTCCGGGTACTCCGGTTTGCGAATGTTGACTGGATGGTTAAAATTGTAAAATATCAGTAATCACCGGAACACGGGTACTTAACTAAACTGCTGACGATGAGGCGGAACTCATAATGAATTAATGAAAATGTGTTTCACTGTAGTTATCATATAATGTAATTGCCAAGCTGAATGAATAATTCTCCAGTAACTACGTCATATGAATAACTTACAATTATGAGAGTAGTGGGGGGGGGGGGGCAGCATAAAGATTGAAGTAGTGTCAAGGAAGGGGTACTACCCTGACGGGTACTAGGCGAAGAAGTAGAGTAAACAGGAGGAAGAAGATTAAATTGGAGTAAATAAGGGGGATTGGGGTAAAGAAGGGGAGAAGCAGGATAAAGAAACCAGTGGAAGGGGGTGCTATCCTGGAAGGAGTACCCGGGAAAGAAGAGGGTGAACAGGAGGAAAAGTAGATTGGAGAAAAGAAAGGGGAAATTAAACGGATCAGGAAATTCAGACTTGCAATTCAAATGAAAGGCAGCTCATTGGTCATGTAAACACTCGTTGAATCATGGTTCTCGCTTGCCTTTAGCTTGGAATCATCTTTGAATTTGAACTGAAAGTCTGAATTTGCATGTTTCTTGTATAGAGTGCAGTGTATCAGAACAGAAGAGGTTTTGAAGAAAAAGAAAGAAAGAATAAAAGTAAGTTAAAATTTGTAAAGAATAATGAAGAAACTATTGGTACAGCACTTGATACATGATGATAATCATCATTATAAACTCTCTATTAATCCGGGGGGGGGGTATAATAGAGAATTTGCAATGATAGTAAGTATATTGTAATATTTGGGTTTTTACCACTAAATCCTCTTGAAAGTTCTTTTTGGCTGTGGCTTCTCTCATCACAGTTGTCTGTGCTTGTCTTGCAAAATCTCTGGAATATCTATAACGTGAAGGTCAATATTTAAGATTAGAAAAATAGAAACCGTAAAATAGAAAGAAATTTAAATCGTGGCGAATACTTTTTACGGTCTTGCTGGCATGACAAAAAGAGAGTATAGATTTATAAGATCATGTTGATTTATCCTTTATCTGAACTATATTTAACTTAGATTTTAAAATAGATTTCACCCTGGTAAGCAGACCGAATGGGTTTTCAAACAAGATAACATTTAATGACTAAAACGTGCACAGAATAGTTAGAGAATGCTTACATGTCGAATAAAAATCCAATACTTTTAATGTCCAACTACACAATAGCGATTCTCGTTGCATTTCTAGACTGGAGAAGAAGACGACGCCATTTTGATTTTGATTTCTCCCGACAACGGCAGATTTGTCTTCGCAATTTTTTTCCATTTCTTCGTCGTTTTAGCTCCAATTTGCTCATTGTGTTTCTTTCGTACCTTCCTCGCCATTTCCGTACAATCAATGGACATTTATACTCAAGATTAAGACTGTATTGAGACTTTCAAAATGTTCGTCAGGAGACATAAAAATCGAAGCTTCTTCTTCGGGTTGCAGAAGCAAATGACGTCAGACGACCTTTGTCCGCCAGCAAATACCCGTATGTATAACATTCAATGATCTTTTTAGGAAGCTGAAAATCAGTTTTTATTGCGCGAACGAAGTGTTTTTGCCATTATTTCTTACTCAGATCTTTGTTCTACTACTTTACTTCCAGTTTAGTTAGGTAACTTGCCAAAAGAAACGCCTGTAAGGGACAATTTTGCATTTTTTTTTATTTCGATGCTGATGAAGAAGAGAAGACTCGTTAGAGCTTTCATTGGCAAATATCTTTCCCTCCGTGGCCGAGAGGTAAAGACAACTGTCTTGACTTCGATTTTGGGTGGATCGAGGACCGGTCCAGTTCAACTGAGTTTGGTAAGAATTTAATTCTGATCGGTGCTCGATCCACCCAAAACTGAATTCAAAGCTGGGCGTGGAGTGCAGGAAAACACTAGGCAGTACCGCGAGGCCAAGGAGGCAAACGTTATTTTCCTAGTGTTGTTAACTAATATTTAAGCAAATTTCATTAACTTGACTGTTGGGGACAGACCTGTAGGGTTGGTGCATTGAAGACTTCTCGTCGTTATTTCCCTTCGTTCAAGAAGACAAGTTGTCTTCATCGAGAAATAACGACGAAAAGACTTCAAGACACCACTAAACCACTACACTTTAAAGCTACAGTGTAGTGGTTTAGCTAGCTAAACCACTACACTGTGCCAATAATATATGGCTGACTTCTTCCTAACGCTTACGGTACGACCATGGATGCGCAAAGATGCGCAAACACATTAAAGCCTTGAAAGCAAGTGTTTTCTTTTAGGAAAGAATCAAGGACGACAACGCTTACTAAATCAAAGCCGTCTAGTCATGTTTTAAGTACTTCAGCTATGTTTAACGATCTTTTACCAGATCTTTGCAAGAGGAAAAGTAAAATTTTGCATCATTATTATTAACTTTCCGTCAGTCGTTTCTTTCTTGATCGAGCATTATATGCCATTGTGTTCAGTGTCCTTGATATAGGAGCCATATACTTATGGCCTTGGGTTTAATTCCCAAACACTGAATGGCAGTGTTTTGCTCTTCCAATGAGATAACAAGATGGCACTGTAGAACGCGTGGTTTTATATAAGCTACGAGCGTCAAGATATCCTTGATAGGTAACTATTGATCCTACAATGGACACTTATGTTCACTGCCAATAGGAACGTTTCCAACTCACAGCTTGTACATAATGGATTTTATAGGTTGTGTCACAAGGAAACTGCAGTTCGGTCGTAAAATCAACTTGTTTTCAAGGTTGCCGGGTTTTAAACATTACTGACACTGTTAATGTTGTAGCTCGGAATTGTAAAACAACGGCGGCAATGCAGTTTTCTTGTGCCATAACCTGTAAAATGGGTGGTTTTATCATTTATATAAGCTACGACCGCCAAGCTTTATCCTTGATAGGAAACAATTGATCCCACCAACGACATTTGTATTCTCTACCGATAGGAACGTTTGAGACTTACAGCTTGTACATAACGCATTTTATCGGTGAGTCGTAAAACCAACCTGTTACTGCTCAGCAAACTACCAGTTCCCTCGATCAACGATAGTCGATGAAGCTTGGCGCTCGTAGGTTGTGTAAAACCAAGCATTTTACAGGTTATAGCCAGGTTAGCAGTATCTGCAATGTTTCAAAGCAACCACGAATAGAAACTGACAGCCAACGTTCTGAGTTAAGGTTTGTAGAATATACTACATGATTAGTTACAGCATGACCAGGCATATAGTAAATAACGCTTTGCCATCTTGTTCCAAAGTTATCTTATTACTTGAAAGAGCTGAAGACTGCCATGCAGTGTTTGGGAATCAAACCCAAGGCCATAAATACATGACTCCTATATCAAGGACACTGAACACAATGACATATAAAGCTCGATCAAGAAAGAAACGACCGACGGAAAGTCAATAGTATATGCAAACTTCGACTTTCCTTCTTGCAAAGGCCTGGTCATAAAAGATCGTTAAACATAGCTGAGCAACTTAAAACATGCCCACACAGTTTTGATTTAATAAGCGTTATCGTCTTTGACTCTTTCCCGAAAGAAGACATATTCTTTACAGGCTGTACAGTGTTTGCGCATCTATGCTTCATGCCTTCTTGAAAAGACCTCGCCATAAAAGATCGTTTAACTTAGCTGAACAACTCGAGCGCCAAGCTTCATCGACTATCGTTGATCGAGGGAAATGGTAGTTTGCTGAGCAGTAACAGGTTGGTTTTACGACTCACCGATAAAATGCGTTATGTACAAGCTGTAAGTCTCAAACGTTCCTATCGGTAGAGAATACAAATGTCGTTGGTGGGATCAATTCTTTCCTATCAAGGATAAAGCTTGGCGGTCGTAGCTTATATGGTTATGGCACAAGAAAACTGCATTGCCGCCGTTGTTTTACAATTCCGAGCTACAACATTAACAGTGTCAGTAATATTTAAAACCCGGCAACCTTGAAAACAAGTTGATTTTACGACCGAACTGCAGTTTCCTTGTGACACAACCTATAAAAGCCATTATGTACAAGCTGTGAGTTGAAAACGTTCCTATTGGCAGTGAACATAAGTGCCTTTGTAGGATCAATAGTTACCTATCAAGGATATCTTGACGCTCGTAGCTTATATAAAACCACGCGTTCTACAGTGCCATCTTGTTATCTCATTGGAAGAGCAAAACACTGCCATTCAGTGTTTGGGAATTAAACCCAAGGCCATAAGTATATGGCTCCTATATCAAGGACACTGAACACAATGGCATATAATGCTCGATCAAGAAAGAAACGACTGACGGAAAGTTAATAATAATGATGCAAAATTTTACTTTTCCTCTTGCAAAGATCTGGTAAAAGATCGTTAAACAGCTGAAGTACTTAAAACATAACTAGACGGCTTTGATTTAGTAAGCGTTGTCGTCCTTGATTCTTTCCTAAAAGAAAACACTTGCTTTCAAGGCTTTAATGTGTTTGCGCATCTTTGCGCATCCATGGTCGTACCGTAAGCGTTAGGAAGAAGTCAGCCATATATTATTGGCACAGTGTAGTGGTTTAGCTAGCTAAACCACTACACTGTAGCTTTAAAGTGTAGTGGTTTAGTGGTGTCTTGAAGTCTTTTCGTCGTTATTTCTCGATGAAGACAACTTGTCTTCTTGAACGAAGGGAAATAACGACGAAGTCTTCAATGCACCAACCCTACAGGTCTGTCCCCAACAGTCAAGTTAATGAAATTTGCTTAAATATTAGTTAACAACGCTGGGAAAATAACGTTTGCCTCCTCGGCCTCGCGGTACTGCCTAGTGTTTTCCTGCACTCCACGCCCAGCTTTGACTTCAGTTTTGGGTGGATCGAGCATCGATCAGAATTAAATTCTTACCAAACTCAGTTGAACTGGACCCGTCCTCGATCCACCCAAAATCGAAGTCAAGACAGTTGTCTTTACCTCTCGGCCACGGAGGGAAAGATATTTGCCAATGAAAGCTTTAACGAGTCTTCCCTTGTTCATCAGCATCCAAATAAAAAAAATTGCAAAATTGTCCCTTACAGGCGTTTCTTTTGGCAAGTTACCTAAGTAAACATGAAGTAAAGTAGCAGAAGAAAGACCTGAGTAAGAAATAATGGCAAAAACACTTCGTTCGCGCAATAAAAACCGATTTTCAGCTTCCTAAAAAGATCATTGAATGTTATACATACGGGTATTTGCTGGCGGACAAAGGTCGTCTGACGTCATTTGCTTCTGCAACCCGAAGAAGAAGCTTCGATTTTTATGTCTCCTGACGAACATTTTGAAAGTCTCAATACAGTCTTAATCTTGAGTATAAATGTCCATTGGTTGTACGGAAATGGCGAGGAAGGTACGAAAGAAACACAACGAGCAAATTGGAGCTGAAACGACGAAGAAATGGAAAAAAATTGCGAAGACAAATCTGCCGTTGTCGGGAGAAATCAAAATCAAAATGGCGTCGTCTTCTTCTCCAGTCTAGAAATGCAACGAAAATCGCTATTGTGTAGTTGGACATTAAAAGTATTGGATTTTTATTCGACATGTAAGCATTCTCTAAATATTCTGTGCACGTTTTAGTCATTAAATGTTATCTTGTTTGAAAACCCATTCGGTCTGCTTACCAGGGTGAAATCTATTTTAAAATCTAAGTTAAATATAGTTCAGATAAAGGATAAATCAACATGATCTTATAAATCTATACTCTCTTTTTGTCATGCCAGCAAGACCGTAAAAAGTATTCGCCACGATTTAAATTTCTTTCTATTTTACGGTTTCTATTTTTCTAATCTTAAATATTGACCTTCACGTTATAGATATTCCAGAGATTTTGCAAGACAAGCACAGACAACTGTGATGAGAGAAGCCACAGCCAAAAAGAACTTTCAAGAGGATTTAGTGGTAAAAACCCAAATATTACAATATACTTACTATCATTGCAAATTCTCTATTATACCCCCCCCCCGGATTAATAGAGAGTTTATAATGATGATTATCATCATGTATCAAATGCTGTACCAATAGTTTCTTCATTATTCTTTACAAATTTTAACTTACTTTTATTCTTTCTTTCTTTTTCTTCAAAACCTCTTCTGTTCTGATACACTGCACTCTATACAAGAAACATGCAAATTCAGACTTTCAGTTCAAATTCAAAGATGATTCCAAGCTAAAGGCAAGCGAGAACCATGATTTAACGAGTGTTTACATGACCAATGAGCTGCCTTTCATTTGAATTGCAAGTCTGAATTTCCTGATCCGTTTAATTTCCCCTTTCTGTACTCCAATCTACTTTTCCTCCTGTTCACCCTCTTCTTTCCCGGGTACTCCTTCCAGGATAGCACCCCCTTCCACTGGTTTCTTTATCCTGCTTCTCCCCTTCTTTACCCCAATCCCCCTTATTTACTCCAATTTAATTTTCTTCCTCCTGTTTACTCTACTTCTTCGCCTAGTACCCGTCAGGGTAGTACCCCTTCCTTGACACTACTTCAATCTTTATGCTGCCCCCCCCCCCCACTACTCTCATAATTGTAAATTATTCATATGACGTAGTTACTGGAGAATTATTCATTCAGCTTGGCAATTACACTATATGATAACTACAGTGAAACACATTTTCATTAATTCATTATGAGTTCCGCCTCATCGTCAGCAGTTTAGTTAAGTACCCGTGTTCCGGTGATTACTGATATTTTACAATTTTAACCATCCAGTCAACATTCGCAAACCGGAGTACCCGGGATAAACCCACGACTGACTAACTCCTCACATGGGTGTCACGAGTCTGAAGTAAGGATTGAACCCACGACCTCACATGTGATAGGCGTTTGCTCTGACGATTGCGCCACTTGGCTATTACTGTGCAGGATCAAACAATCCTACACGAGAAATTTAAATGCCGTGGCGTTGACTTGTGTTTCACTGTAATCATTTTGTAAGACAATTACTAAATAGTTTCCTGAGCAGGATAGCGTCATCCATGTACTTGGCATGTTGCCTTAGGTTCAACTTCAACATGAGTTTTCCCAAATATCCCGAAATGCCGCGCGCATGTATGACACTATCTTGAAGAGGAAACCATTTGGTATTTTATTACTCTCTTATTTTTTATCAGTCATTTGCGCAATCAATAAATATAATCCAGATTGGAGAAATTGTGGGCATTCTTGGGCGCCCGTTCTAGTTTCCTAACGTGGGCAATACTTTTTTCAATTTGTTTATTCACAAAATCCATCTAGATTTACTTCAAAAAAATTTGAGAAAAATATATAAATATATTTGTCCGCGAAAGTTAGGGAACTGGAAATGACACCAGAAATGTCTTTAAATTCCGCCATTTTGTGTTGCGCTTTTCTTGGAGTTGCATAGATACAGTTTAAGCTTACACGTACACGTTCTACACTTGCTGTACTTCTTGCTATCGGAATATCATCATGCCGGGAATTTGTCCATGAGTTTCTTCGTCGACTAACCTCTGTGACCTGTCACGCCTATTATAATTACTTAGTCCTCTCTAATGCTTGTGAACGTAGTTTTCTTTGCTTATCTTGTAAACAGTTTTCTGAACATCGTAATTTTTTTTTCAAAGAATGCCAAGTAAAAAGTGAATACAACAACCATCAACTAATGACGCAACAAGATGGGAAAGAATTCATATCGACATAAGAAGTAAATCACAAGCCGTCTCCATCAGATGTTAAGATGCAAATACTATCACAATGTACGGTTTGTTAAAGTCAATTTCAATTAACGCTTAGTGTCCTATATTCTAAAATATTTTGTAACATTAATTTTCTCCTTATTTTATGTTGGTTGACTGGACACGAGTGAGCTAGTTACCTACTGGACCGGCGTGATGTTCCATGAAGAGAGTCGCCAACCAGGTGAAACCATAAACAGCATGATGAAACGAGAACAACCGAAGCCAAGAAGATCCAAAGATAGAGTGAAAGTAAGTTTTTTGATTTTATCTTGTCGTTTCTATTTTCTTTAGCAGTTCAGCTTTCGTTTCAATAAAAATTAACATCTCGCACTAACGTTGCTAGTGTTGGCAGTGCTGTAAAAAGCACACAGGATCTTTCACTACATTAAACAATAAAAAAACAAAATTCGACTTTCGAGCGAATTAAAGCCTTTCGTTGGGGAGTTGGTCGTAAAGATAGAAATTTAATGCGCTGTCTGCCATCTTAGATTCATATTTGATCTCGTTGACACGTAAAATCTTAATTCCCAAACAACTTGAAGTAAGCTAGTTTTGATAGAAGTTACATTTCACCTGCAAAGTAATAGTTGAAGAGATATTGGTAATAAATTTGAGAGAGCTTTTGAGAGAGATTAGTGCGAGATATTAATTTTTATTGTTCGAAAGAGCTTTAAGAATTTACACATTCCTTACGTGTTGTTTAATTCTCGAGATATTTTGATTTAAAATCATAAATTAGGGTAGCTGCAAGTTGTGTGCGTGTGAGAAATAAAGACTCCTTCACGGCTATGATTTTCTTTTGTGTTTTGTTCACGATTTACTAATGATTCTCGAGATTTTAATAAAAAAATTTCATATTAACAGCTTACACAATAATTTGGCCGGCCTAATTAATAAACTATTTTATTATACATTGCAGTTGTTTTATGCGTTGTGATTGATCAGCTGTATGCAGATAAATGCGACTATCACACAATCTGCAGATAACTCAGTTATCTGCTAGCAGATAACTGAGTTATCTGGATGTTGAGCCTACGGTGCAGATTATTACAGTATGCGGTATTCGTTGGCATCAATGGTTGGCATGGCAACAACATTTTTTCGATATTTTCTGTTTCATGTTATGGCATCTTCCTTTTTAAGCTCTTCCGAGGGCGAAATGCGTCAATTGCTCGAGGAAAAAGACTTAAAATGTATAATAAAGCAATTATCGGATTCGGTTTTTGTGATATGCAAAATTATCAATCTCTCGGTAAGAGTTATCTGACTCGCCTTCGGCTCGGCTGATAACTCTTACCTCGACATTGATAATTCCGCATATCACAAAAACCTCATCCAATAATTGTTTAATATGTTATAGTTTATAAATTACTCGTAACTATCATCTCATGATTTAATTCTTTCTACTATTGCAAAGGGTGATGGGATGTGAAAAAAACGCACAAGAAAAGAAAAGAATGAACGATCCTGGACGACAAGACCCACAAAACAACAATCCACAAGAATGAGAAGACACGACATTGTAATAGAAAGTAGTGGTAATGTGCAAGTTAGTAGAAAACAAGATACTTATTATTGAGGGATCAAAGAGGATTTAATAGATATTTCTCGTTAATGAAAAAGAGAAGACAGCAAATTAAGTGAAAAAAATTGGATTGAAATAACATTGATATCAAATACATTCAACAAAATAATTAAATAGAATACCTAGGAGTTTGGCAGTCAATTTTCGAGTCAAAAAACAGGTAAAAATATGGTAAATGTCGACAATATTTTTTAAAGAAACAATACCTTAACGCCTGGAAATTTCGTCTCTAACATTTGGATTTGGATATTTCTAAAAACAAAACAAAACAAAATAACATGTAGGATTGAACGTTTTACAAAAATAAGTTTCGTAATAATGCCACTAAATTATAGTTGATGCATTTGGTCACTATTTTTGGTTTGCACATGCCGTCATTTCGTGTGATTGGGCGCCATCTTGGTTGACTCTGCAGATTACTTCAGCTGTTTACAGCGAAGTACTTGTGTCAATTTACTATTTCATCGTTAGTTTTAGCGTATCATGAATGATACTTCAAAGATGTATGGCTCGATAGGATCAGATATAATGAATAGATACTTTGTGGTTGCCATGTGTTTCAAACGTCAACAAAGATGGCGTCGATTGTAAACGATCAATTCCGTCGTTCTACCTTTAAAGAATGTGTTCTCTGGTTAAAAAGCGAGAAAATTTGACTTGTATTCCAATTCACCGTAGCAAAACAAATGGTGGCATGTCGATTTTACCAGAATTTAATGCGGGTATCAATCAAGAATAGCAGTGAAATGATATTTAACATAAGCTAATGGACGGAATTTTAACACAAGTGACAAAATAACCTATCTGTCTGTTCCTCAAACGAGGTTAATTTACCTTAAGTTTTTAAACGATTTCAGACCGCAAGGCATTCTGGTAAAATCAACACCCGCCATCTTTTTGCTACATTAAATTCCCAAGGGAATATATCATTTCTTTGTTTCTTAGCTAATTTGGTTCATACATCCATGCAAATCAGTAGGATCATTATATTTTTTTGTGCATTTTAAATTCCCATGGGAATACGGCATGCTTTGTTTCAATGGTGATGCGTCTGTTTATGGTAATTACTGCATAATGCGAATCCTCTTTGATTATTAATATGATAAGTATCTTGGTGCTTTCAGATTTGTTTTGGTAAGCAGGAACAATGAAGTCATTGTTTGTGTACACTAAAGCAAATTACGAAGGTGGTTTGAGAGCAGCTGCGAGGTACCATGCAAATGAAGGCGTTTCGGTTAAATAAGTGTGAGAATTACGGCATTAAAAATTGCATGTCATCTACACTTAAGGATATAAGTTGCCAAAAAAAAAAACAACTTTAGTGAATCTGTTGAGTTTCAATTGCTTTTTATTTTTGCCTAATTCTCATGCTTATTTGACCCAGCCTTGGACTTTGGTAAGTATCAGGGGCCGGTTGTATCAAAGGCGTTTAGCTTAAACGGTGGATAAGTCAAAAATATGAAACACGTTTCCATGTTGTATAAACAAACCAGCTGAAGTTATTTGACCTGAGAAGAACAATTATATATAAAACTAAATATTTATTCTATTTCAACTCATAATTTCGGTTCCGTACTAGGTGTAAAACTGATTTTTAAATTTCACTTATCCACCGTTTAAGCTAAACGCCTTTGATACAACCGGCCCCAGGTTTATATTTACTCCGGAACAGTTAACACAACGAAAAGCCCATGCCCATTCAGCTAAGGTTTTACGTTTGAAAATTCAATCAAAAACTCAGTCTAAGTGGGTTTAAGTAGCTAGAGATAACGTAATTTATCTTTTTATTTTGCTTTTTTGTTTATAACGTAATTTATTAGCTAAATGTATGGACTGCGAGGGTGTGCGCCGTGTGTAAGTTGCATGGGATTAGGTTTATTAAAGGAATTAAAATTTTTGAAAGTATGCTTAAAAACCAAAATCTGTCGTCACTTCTAACAAAACAGTTAAGAGTAGGTTTCAACATCAACTAAATTGATCTATACTATTAACTAAGAAAAATGCGAATTAAGTTTTATATTTTGCAAGCAAATTTTAAATAGAATTCTCACCTGTTTTTATGTACGAGCTTTTTCTGTTTACGTTTGATCTAAAATATCCAAATAAATTGCATTTAAAATGCATACTTTACCGAAAATTTAACTCTTTTAATTTTCGAAATTGGGTGGCAGTCGGGGTGGTGGTGGTGCATGCGGGTTTATCAGCTGTGAGTGACTGTGCGATGGTGAGGAAAGTGAAGGTAACGAATGGAATGCAGGAGCTTAGAACTGAGGAAGACAGCTTAGAACTGAGGCAGGTAGGCAGTTGGTAGGATCAGCGGGGGGCACTTGACATTTTGGCTTTGGGAATCAAATTTGCATGCTAAGTACTTAAGTCACTAACGTTTGTTGTTTTAATTTGTTAGGTACGCGCGGCTGCTCTCTAGGGAAGATCAACTTAGCAATTGTATTAGCACTTGCAAAGTTGGTCTTCTCTTTGCCGGCTACCCCGGCCAGTTCTCCGAGTGCTACTTCCACCGTGAATAAGTAGAAGTACTTGTACTACATGTATAAGTACTTCTACTTAGGTGGAAGTGGCACTTGGGGAGCTGGCCGGGGTAGGGGGATTTTTTTTATTCAATTTCTCAATTCCCATGGGAATTGAATTTTTAATTAAAAAGGGGTCACAAGTAAATTTTGTAAACAATTTATTGAAAAAATTTGTAAAGATTACATACAATTTGAATAACAATAAAAAGAGATTAACTACCACACATTGTACTTATTAAAATAACAACAGAAGAAAACAGAACATGGCAGAGAGAACAATAACACAAGTGAATGAACAAAGTCCTAAAAAACTTGGGTCTTTTCAACGTAAGTAAATGTTTATACTTCAAAATATATTATAACAATGAAACAACTTGAAGTGATAAATTTTGAGAGTTTTGCAAAGGTTTACCAAGCATATAACGAGTTGTTTCACAATTACAAAGAAAAACATGTGGCTCAAAACATGCAACTGATAGAGATGACGAGAAGGCTTAACAAGTCTAAGTAGAAAGGTTTTCAAAAGTTAGTCACATTTTTATAACCATATGTAACTACCCTGTCAACTCTCCCAGTGGGAAGAACCGGAGTACCCGGAGAAAACCCACGAGTTTTGGCGGAGCGTTGACCAACGCTTTTTCAAATACAGCCAGCCTCACAGAAGAAAGGTATTTTTGTCAAAAGAAAAATATCATTTTTAATCAATTGTGCTTTTATAAGTCAGAAAAAATACATGCACGAATTACCAACGAATTTTGATGGCTTTGAGACATGTAACGTGGGCACATAATTCTTCCTAAAAATACTTTTTTGTACTCGAAACAACCCTTCAAAACGTCGAAAAACAACGAAGAAACGATTTTTTTATAAATTCCAAATTGACCAAGCTGTAATGTTCGGAGCCACATTTTTCTTATTGCGTTTCTAACCTGACAATGTGAAATGCACTAAACATTGCTACCTTTATTTTTTTTAACAAAAAATTCAAAAATACATAGAATAAAAACCAAGCATTTTTAGAATATTGTGTGTAGCACGACATTTTTCAGAAACCAATCTCTTACACTTTTCTTTGCATAACAGTGCATGCGATCTATTTTTCGCAAAAAAATACAAAGAAAGTCTCAGACATCTCATTTTTCTGGTGGGCACAAGAACAGAAGCTTTTTGTTCAAATTGTGATAATTTATTTGAGATAACTTTGGGCAAAATTCTATTTTTCATTGAAAACAGCCGAAAAATCAATGCTTTGGCTTTGCCCAGCAACTAATGAAGTCACTCGATAGTGAAGTTGCTTTATATACAATTGATAGTTTCAGTGTTAAAGAGACCAAAATAAAAGTAGAAATACATAACTTAGATTGATCTTGGATTGAAAAGTAAAAAATTTATTCGAAGAATCAATTTAAATTTAGTCTTTTTGGAAGGTACCATTGTCAGGTTAGGAACATATCTCTTTGAAGTATAAATTCATCTTTACTTACTTGTAGAAAAGACTATATTCAAGAGCCATGTAAACCTGTTTTCTTATATTATTATTACCACGCAAGTATTACAAAGTGGAATATTTGAAATGTAAACTTGAACTGAAGCAAAGGAAATGCACATACAAATTCAGAAATATTTCAATTGCCAAAATACAAATTCACCACAACCAAACAATATAAAAAGTTCCAGTAGGCAATATGTTGTAATTTTAATTAAGAAACTTATAAAGTAATAAATCATACAGGAAACACAAAAGAAATCATTTTCTCATCTTACAGAATCGGTATTTTCAAAATCACTTTGCTATAGATCTGATGTATAAAATTGACGAGTTTCACAAGCCATTTACAACATTCGCATCTGTGTATGTCAGATATCTCGCCTTCAGCTTGGGTTTGTATATCCGATACAACCCGGTCACTTGTATTGTAAATAGTACAAATCAAAATTGTTATCAAATCAAAGTCTCAAACTAATTTAAATTATTCTACTCCATATAATGCCAGACAGTTTTACTTTTTCTCAGGAAAGACCTTATGTTCAACAAGGTAAATTTGGCATGTTAATTAAGAAGTCTGTAAAATTTGAAATTGCACAGTATCAACTAAAAGCTTCATGTGACTTAAAACTTTTTCAAGTCGATGTAATGCGAAGAACTCTGGTAAAGTATTTACTGTATCCAGGCATCAATAGAAAACTTTTAAAATTAAAAATTGTAGTTACTTATACTTATTATTGGCCGACATCTGTACTGCTTGTTTATCTAGAAAATCTGGCATACTGTCAATTTTTTTAGTCCAAGGAAACTTTTTTACTCTTAAATTCTTACATCTGCCACATCTTTTCTTTGCTAATAAAAAGAGCCCACAGAATTTATTTGGCAAGTTGTGGTTTTCTTTTTCATTTAAGATATGTAATTAATTGATAAAGTTAAAGAACAACTGCATCAGTTCATCTCAATTCCAAACAAGTTCCACTTTGTAAACAAAAGACAATATGCTAGCTTATTTTGTCCTTAATAAGTAGTTCATCTTAAAGTTTGAAAGTCAACATTCTAGTACAAAATCACAAAGTCTGTATCTAAGATAAATTACCAGTAGTATAAAATATTACAAAGTATTTTTTTAACTTTAAAGGGTCCAATATAACATTGAGAACTATTGTGATTTTCAAATGAACTTTCCAAACTTTCAAATGAACACTCAAAGCCAGCTTAAACAAAAGATGATTGAGATAGTAAACCAGGAAATAACATAGGTGTTGTAATTTTTTATCAAAAATATGATATAGTGCATATAACAGAAACATTTCAATTAAAAAGTAGAAATATATTTCCTGTGGTTAGTTTTAATTGCTACATATATTGAAATTTTAGTATAATAATGGATGTTTTTGTTTCTGGCAAAGTCACCTCAATCTCCTTATGTTTAACCAACATTACAAAGTCAAATAATGACAAACACGAATGATTAAACACAAATTTATATTTTAATGGGTAAAAATAAATATGTCCAAATTAGTATAATCATGCATATAGGTCTAGTAGGGTACCAATTTTTAGAAACAGAATTGTGTTGTTTAGAGGCATAACATATAAAATTGCTAGATTTGATATTTCAGTTTTTTAAGAAAGCCTTTTGTATGTGTTTTCATGAACTCTTGGGCCATAATTCAATTGATTTGAACCAAATAAGATTCTAACTTTCTTTTAAAACACAGTTCATCATTATTTGACTTTTTCTAAGATTAAAATGCTTCTGGAGCACATGAGATTCCACGGTATGTGTACCCACAAAATAATCGTCAAATTAGGTGAGAATGAAACCGTCATGTCCAAAATTATACCGTCCCAAATTGTCCCATATTCAATATTGTACATGCAATATTCCAATACCTTTAACAATTTCATTTTTCATAATCTGCCAGTTGTTGAGAGGAGGTTAAGCATTTTGTCGATCTACAAACAAATTTCAAAGAATTCTATTGAAGATAGATAACTGAAATGGTAAACAAACTGCAAAAGATAACAATGCAAGTGGTTGGGTAAAAACTAAAGACCACGTAAAGTCGGCCATTCTGTACAGTGTTTGGATTTGACAGTTTGAATTTTAATTGCCTCAAGAAAAGTCTAAAAGGCATTAAAAACATAACATTCCTTGTTCTTTTTTAACCTCCCGACCTTGCACGACTCCCACATCCTGCTCCGTCTCCTCCTATCCACCTCCCACCCTCAAGGCCCTGTCCAGTGAACTCTAATACAACTGGAACGATAACTCTTATATTTTCGTCCTATGATCGGACGAAGCCAAATTTGAAGCAAAAGGCGGGAACCGCGCGGGGAAAATGGCTTGTTCGAAAGGACTGGGGAAAGTTACGAGGAGTGAAAAGTTTGTTTTTGAGCGAAAATATACATGAAAAATTAGAATTTTCATCACAAGACTTCAATTTTAAAGATTCGATCCTGGTTTTCTGGATATTCCTGACTATTCTACACTTAGTTACAGAAAAAATTGAGGGCTATCAGTTTTTTACTCTGGAAAATGACGAAAGTTTCAACGTGCCGAAGCAAACTACGAAGCAAACTACGCTCTTCAACTCAAGAATATATTGCTTTAAAACATTTCAACACTTCCAAAACTTATCTTGTGCTAAAGTCCAGGTATCGTTGTTTATTTTGAGCTTTTAGTCTTTGCTGTAGCCCTTTTAAAACGCGAGTAAATCGAGGTTTTCAAAGTGGTGTATTTGTATGGTTGATTTAAAAATACGTATAAAACTTATATTTTTCGTCAGATAGCATTAGTTTTAAAGCTTTAAACTTCGGTTACGGATAGTTCTTGGCAGCCTCTTCCATCTAACGGTTAAAACTCGAAAGGTATCAGTTGTTTAAAAAAGATATTTCATCACAAAGTTTTTGCCGAAACTGTTTTTCATTTTTAGCAGCCAAAAAATATTTTAAAATCTTACTCGACGTCCTAGAAAGTTGAGGTACATGAAATTTCAATCTACCTAGAAAATATTTAGCACCTAACTGGCTCTAAAACACGAAGTTAAAGGGTCCAAAAGAGCTTTTGAAAATAGGTCATATTTTGGTGGCTTGGCCTTCATGGCGGCCTTCAATTTGGCTTCAAAGATGGCGGCCAAGTTATCGTTCCAGTCTTTTTTGAGTTCACTGGGCCCTGTCACACGGTGCAATTTTTCTTGCACTTGTAACTGCTCCGTCTCCTTCTCTATCCACCTCTTACCCTTAAGGCCCTGTCACACGGTGCACTTTTCCTTGCATTCACCGTAGCAAAAAAGATGGCGACATGTCGATTTTACCAGAATGCATTGCAGGTATCAAGAAAGAATACGTGGGAAAAGATGACAAGAAACAAAGCTACTGGATTGAAATTTTAACACAAGTGTGAAAATAACCTATTGTCTTCTGTCTGTTCTTTAAAAGACGTTAATTTGCCTTTTTAAACAATTTCAGACTACCATGCACTCTGGTAAAATCGACATTTGCCATCTTTTTTGCTACAGGGAAAATCTACTCTTAAGTAAATTTGTGACAAATGTTTGGTACGTTAAAAAACCCCAGCAAACTGTGATGGAAACTTGCATTTGCCAATTTTACATCTCCCAATAGTAGAATTGCATTTCAAGTTGCAAGAAAAATTGCATTGTGACAGGACCTTTATTCTCCAGTGTTCCCGCCAACCTGCTCCCACCATTAGATGGAAAGTCCTTTTTTCACTACATTTTAGTAATTAGGCTACCCCCCTCCTCTCACAAGTCTGTAATCGCCTGACGAAATCAATTGGTCGACAGTCCAAGGCATGTTTTGTAATCGAAATTCACAAAATTAAAATTAAATTGCCTTTTTACTCCGCCTGCCGTAGGCGAGGCGGAGTTTTAAATTCGCCCGGTTTCTGTTTTTTTTTTTCGGTGTCAGAAGTCGGTGCCGCCGCTAATGGGTGATACCGCTGGGCACAAGCCGCGTGAGCCGACCTAAACACGTCGTTTAAACTCAATTTCCAGCGGAATATGTCAACAAAACACGCATTTTAACATGTATGCTAGAACATCTAAACCGCAAGGGGGTTTTACGTGCAAAAATTCTCATGCAAAATGTTTTAAAACGACAAATTCCACCGCGAAACTTTACCGAGGAGCGATGAGAGCGTGCTTCCGTCATTTTCTGTTGTATTCCTACTTTTAAGGAAATTTAGAAATTTCTACACAAGAATCAAACGCAAATTCTACTGAAATATCTACATACAAAACACAATTTTTAACATGTAATAGTCAACAAAAAGGGACAGGAAGGTTCTTTATCAAAAAATTGCTCCAGAAATGTTTTAAAACGGCAAATAAAAGGTAAGAGACATTTTACATTCCAATTCCAGAAATACATATGTTAGTCTAAAGTTCCCAACAAATTATATCGTGGAGACTTCAGACTTAATAGCTTAGTCTAATTTTTAATTTTTGTTGTTTTTATGAGCGATTTTAATACTTGTTTTGTTAGAACGTCACGTTGAATAGTTGACTCAGAGAAAGGATTTCAAATTGGATATCACAGAAAATACAGATCACAGAAATACTTTTAAGTCGATTACTGTAAAGATTGTTGCTATAATTATTAAAATAGCAAGAAAAAAACTCAAAAATGCAAAATAAAAAAAAGAACAAAATTTAACTTAAATTTAGTAAAATTTCAACTGGCACTTTCTTAATTTGCCAAAACTTTATCAGACACCCTGCCTATATACCAATGTTTTAACTGACACCTGAAGCTTTCTGGAAGTAAATACTTTGTCAGCATGTCGAAAGTCTAACTGACAACTTGTGGGCATGTACAGGTCAAAGTCTAACCGACATCTTGTCAACAAGCCAAAAGCCTAACTGATATCTTTTCAACAAGTGAAAAGCCTTACCGACATCTTGTCAACAAGCCAAAAGCCTTACCGGCATCTTGTCAACAAGCCAAAAGCCTAACCAACATCTTTTCAACAAGCCAAAAGCCTAACTGACATCTTGTCAACAAGCCAAAAACCTAACCGACATCTTGTCAACATGCCAAAAATCTAACTAGGAGCATATCAACATGTCAAAAGTCCATTTCAAAGCTTGTCCACATATCAAAAGACTAACTCAGATCTTATCAACATGTCAAAAGTCTGCTCGAAAACTTGTCAACTAGTCAAAATCCTTACCAACATTTTATAAACATGCCAAATATTTACCTGACACCTTATCAACACATCAAATATCTAATTCAAAGCTGGTCAATATATCAAAAGGCTAGCCAACATTTTCCCAACAAATTATATCGTGGAGACTTCAGGCAGTGTGCTACAGAATAGATTTAATAAATTGATGGATTTAATAGACTGATGTATTGTATACACTTTTAGTAAAATTTTCTTTACTTGCAAAATAAAACAGCTATTTGTTGGTGGCATTATGGCAAAAGAATCTTGTTTAACATATGTACTATTAAAGTCTTTAATCTAAATTAAATTCTAAAAAATGCAATCCTACTAGGACTCTGGACAGAGTGCCTGGCAGGTCACTCAGACATTGATTTTTGGTTATCTTAGTGATTGCATAAGATGTGCTAGCAATGTCTTAAAATGCCTTGGAAGGTACCGTAATAATAATTGATTTAAAAAGGAATTAGTTGGACAGAACAGAAATAAGTGAATGTACCCCACCCCCAATGAACTCTCTAGTTACAGCCCTGCCTGGCCTTGTGCCCATTTTCGTTTGGCAGGCGGAGTGAACGCCTTAGCAGGCGTCTTGTTAACAGTACTAATCATCGATGTAAGTGCAAATATACTGTACTAACATATTTAGACAACGAAACGATCTAGATTTCTACTGAGTATTTCAAGTAGAAGCTAAAAATTCGACGTTTTTAATATAGTCATTGTTTCTTACGAGTTATGGTAATCAAATGAAATAAACTGACATCAAACTTTTCAATTGAATTTCGCTTGACATTTTTTTTCAATTTGGCAGTCCAGGTTTATTTTCACTTGCCATCTCTCAAATATGGCCTGCTTTTGGCCATTGGCAACCCGTTATTTCGAGCCCTGTCCTCGGCATTTTTAAAATTTGCAGCATGTAGGCTGTGTTGTTTCTGATAATGCTATGCGCAGGCTACATTATTTTCAATAATGCTTTTGGTATATTAGCCCTGATAAATTCCATGCAATTAAAATAGACCGCCAACGTTTTTATAATGAACGTGAAATACTCTCCAGATTCGTTAATATAACGCAGAGTGGAAGCAAAACGTTTTGACGAGAAATATACCAGGTGGGAATCGTGTACATGTAAGCACTGAACTGTATGTAAGCAACTCCAAGAAAAAAAACACAAGAAAAAAAAACGCAATACAAAATGGCAGAATTTGAAGGCATCTTTGGTATCATTTCCAGTTCCCTACCGCTCGCGGGCAAATATATTTATTTACTTAATTTGTACATGTACATTTTTTATTTCCTGCAGCAATCTGATTTGCTACAGCAGCTAACCTGGCGGCTTTTTATAAAAGAAATTACTTAGTACAAAAAATCAGGTAAAAATATATTGGCTAATGTTGACAATTTTTAAAAAAAAAACAATACCTTAACGCCTGAAAATTTGGCTTCTAACACTTGGACTAGGATATTTCTGAAAACAAAACAAAATGATATGTAGGATTGAACGTTTTTCAAAAATTAGTTTCGTAATTAAACCTACTTAGATGAAGGATTTTGTCATTATTCTGTCGTTCTACTCTTAAAATAGGTTGAGTCTAGGTTTACTAATTGTATTCTATAATTATAATCTTGATCATTTGTCAAAACAACAAGGAAATTTGACTTGACATTCTAATTCCTGGAGAATATACTATTTATTTGTTTCCTAGTCACATGTAATTTGATTCATACATGCATGAAAATCAGTATTATTGTTATATTTTTGCCCATTTTTAATTTCCACGGGGATACAGCTTGCTTTGTTTTGATTGTGGCGAGACTTGACTATAATGAATCCTCTTTGATTATTAATATGATAAGTAAACTTGGTGCCTTTAGATTTGTTTTCGTAAGCAGGAACAATAGACCGATCCCGCATCTATTGTTCTCCCTCCCTAGTTACTGTTGCTACGTCGGACAAGCTAAAATTTGTTTTCGATATACAGCGTGGAAAAAACCACGGCAAGAATTTCAATGGCTAGCACTAAATTGAACCCACGAGTGGATAAACTATTGACATAACCGTCATAATTAATAGTAATTATTTAATAATACTCAGTGTTAACCATTTTTATGCCAGACAAAAAAACTAAACCTACGAGTGCATATTAAAAATGCAATCAAATTTTATGCATGGGTTATTTCAATTAGCCTATTCAATTTGGTTTTTATCAATATTCCCATGAGCAAAACAAACGTACTTTACAAAGATATTTTAATTTTTTAACAAGTGCTAGGGCATTCAAATGTTAACAATAGGTGATTTCAATAATTTTTGGGTTTTTTTGGGACACCCTGTATTGAACAAGACATTGTTTGTGTGCTGTATTCCCATGGGAATTAACAATGCGCAAAAAAAGACAGGGCATACAAAAAAAGCAAACTATTGAAATGATCTACAGGGTGTCCCAAAAAAACCCAAAAACTATTGAAAATGATCTATTGTCAACATTTGAATGCCCTAGCACTTGTTAAAGAATTAAAATATCTTTGTACAGTACGTTTGTTTTGCTCATGGGAATTTACATTTGTAAATTGTTTTCTCTAGATCAAATAACCCATGCATAAAATTTGATTGCATTTCTAATATGCACTCGTAGGTTTAGTTTTTTGTCTGGCATAAAAATGGTTAGCACTGAGTATTACTATCAATTATGACGGTTATGTCAATACTTTATCCACTCGTGGGTTCAATTTAGTGCTAGGCATTGAAATTCTAACAATACATCATTTTCAATAGTTTTTGGGGGTTTTTGGGACACCCTGTATTGTTAAAATGTCAAAGGCCTAGGATGGCCTAGCACTAATAAGATGTATAGAGAGTGCACAATATTGACAGGGCGAATCTATTGGGTTTAAGAACCCATGGGTTTAATTCGTTTTGTCTAAGGTCTGTTTCAAACGTCTAATTTTGCATGCATCTAATCAATTCAAACAATAAATGGGATGGCTATCCTCGTTAGCAATTGTTTGAATTGATTAGATGCATGCAAAATTCAACGTTTGAAACAGGCCTAACATCGGCACCATGTGCGCAAATGAAGGCGTTTCGGTTAAATAAATACGAGAATAGAAAGTAATCTTCAATGAGTTATGTATAAACAAACGTTAGCCGGTTTTGTCTATTGCTATTGTCTTAAAATTTGGACCAAAAAATAACTATACTATGCTGTACTGTAAAGGGACATTAAATATTGCATGTCAACTACAACTAAGGATTTAAATTCCCATAGATGAGTCTTAATAAAAAAATCTTTAGTTCGTGTTTCAAGTTTAAAATTGCTTGTTATCTTTGCATAATTCTCATGCTTATTTGACCCAGCCTTAGACCTTGGTAAGTATCAGGGTTATATTTACTTCCGACCAGTTGACACAACGAAAAGCTCACACGCTTTCAGCTAAGATTCAACATATGAAAATCCAATCAAATACTCAGTCTTAGTGGGTTTAACGTAATTTATCTTTTATTTTGCTTTTTTGTTATCAGTCATAACGTATTATATAATACCTCATTAAATTCTGGTCGTTTAATTGGTTGATTATGGTCACGTGATATTAAATAAAAAGTTCCATTTTCCAAGAGTGCAATGAAAAACGTTCCATTGCACTCCTAGGAGTGCGATAGTTCTTTCCATTGCACTCTCACAATTCGCGTCCGTCAAAAAGCTCTTCGTATGGTCTTCGTGGTTTACTTTAGGCTGGTTTCGGTCTTGAGATGAATGCGAAATAATCCAAATACTAAAATACGACGCAAATGCGTGTTTTTTTAAAATGTCGAATAAATTGGTTTTAAGAAACGATAGTCTGGTATTATAAAAAACAAATAATGAATGTTTTTATTCGTTCAATAGTAAGAATATTTTCATTCGGTGAAAGATTGATTGTTCCATTCAACTTGGCTATCGCCTCGTTGAATGGAACAATCAATCTTTCACCTCATGAAAATATTCTTACCATTGCACTCATAAACATTCCTTATTTGTATAATGGCAATTTGCACAATAGACCAACATTCTATCTGGGCAAAAAGAACAAAATCTTTTACAGCTAGAAAGAGGATCCTAAGGTTAGTAGAATTGCAAAGTTCGGTGGTGAAATGTTGTAAAATGCGGAAAATATAGCCTTGTGAAGTTTGCAAATTTTGTATATATTTGTATTAAGCGCGGAAAAAGTTACTATTTTCGCGGTAATTTTAGCTCAAGTTTAGGTTTATTCTAGCTTTCGACTCAAGGTAAGGTTTATTCTAGCTTTCGACTATATTTTAGTCATCATGATGATGACAAAAATGTTTATTTTCGGAGTTACCGTTGTTTTGTATTTTTTTATCACCAAAACCAACTTAGTTTATTAAAAAGTGATCACATCAGTTGAGAATGAAAATCCATTTCCAAAATTATACTGCTACTGTAATTGTTCTAAAATAAAAAAAAATATTGACACTAACCAAGGCTCTTGCAAGGGTGGAGTGTTACCCCTCTCTATAAAACTGCCATTGTCTGCAAATGAATCCTTCCTTGGCAAAACTGTGTGACTGTTCCATCTCGGGCCTTGTTTATGCCTTACTGCAAAACAGTGAAACATTTACATTTTAGCAGCATGCTGTATATATAGTTTTATTATAAATGGTTTACCGTAAACTAAAACACTCATATTTTCCATATTTTCACTAGTGAAGATATGAAAAAATACGTAACACTGAAAAACGCGTGTGTTTTCACGCCGGATTTACATGTTCCCTGTTAGCTTGTCTCGACTTAATCTTCATATCTTTGTGCCATTGTGTAATATCCTCTATATATAATATTGACAGTGACAACTAAGATAGATAATATTGACAGTGACAACTAAGATAAATAATAATCTTTATTTGTATCCGTTTTTTAATAATTTACATCGAATTCAAAAAGTATTAATAATATTTCTAGATACTTGCTTTCAGCAATAACCATAAGGCTAAAAATATCTGAAAGCAAATTTCAGAGGATTTAAACACGATTCAAATCTGGGTATTATTATGGATTTAAACAAAGAAAATATAAAATCAAACACATACTTATACTCACACACAAACACGTACATTAATTGGCTTACAAAGATATTTTCACTATTGCTTAAAGATTGATAAAGAATTAACACCAAATGTAACTAGATCGTTTAAAATCAATGTTGGTCAAGATATGACCATTTTAATTTCTTTTTAAATTTTTTAAGACTTGTTAAACTTTTGAAGCTTTCATCAATTGAATTCCATACTTTTGGACCTTGGAACTTAATGTTGAAAATTCCATAATTTGTTCTGGCCTTAGGAATATAATACGACTTTTTTGATGCCTGTCTAGTATTATAACTATGAATTGATGTTAAAGCATCAAAAAAGTTTTGAAATACCAATGGCAAAAGTTGATAGTGGTACTTATACTTAATAATTGCAATATTATGAGAAACCAAATCAGAAATTTTAAGAATTTTGAGAGTTTTAAATATCGGACTTGAGTGCTCGTCTGATTTTGAAAAGGTTATAATACGCAGAGCTCGTTTCTGGAGGATTAAAAGAGGATTTAACGTAGTCTCATAAATATGACCCCATACTATAATCCCATACACCAAAAATGGTTGAATCAAAGCATAATAAAGCTTTTTAAGGATGTGAATATTAGTAAAATATCGAAGTTTTGATAATACCCCAACACCTCATTTTATCTTCTTAGCAACATACCCGATATGGGATTTCCAGTTCAAATTAGAATCAATCAGAATGCCTAAATATTTTATACAATACTCCTACTTTATAGGAAAATTATGAATTAGTAATGAGATTTGAGTTGTAATCCGTTTTTGTGGGGAATGGAAGATAACGAAACTTGTCTTTTTAATGTTCAACGAGAGCCTATTTGCACACAACCAAGTATGTATCTTAGGTAATTCTTCGTTAATGTTAACCTGCAATGTATCAATATTTTTATTTCTATAAAATAGATTTGCATCATCAGCAAAAATGTGAAAAGAAAATAAATTAGAACTATGGTGAAAATCATTAATATACAATAAAAATAGAATTGGCCCAAGAACTGACCCTTGAGGGACACCACAATGGACATTTAGTGGGTCCGACGTTACTCCATTTACTGTGACTGTTTGTTGCCTTTCTTTAAGGTAGGAAACAAAACATTCCTTTGCTATTCCTCGAATACCATAGTATTCCAATTTCCCAATTAAAATAATATGTTTAATAGTATCAAAAGCTTTACTCAGGTCCAAAAATATTCCACACGAAAAATCCCGTTCATCAATTGCTTTCTGAATTTTATCAGCAATAGAGAGAATTGCATGATCTGTGGAGTGATTAGAGCGAAACCCAAACTGAGTTTCAGAAAAAATGTTATTGGAATCAATATAAGAAACTAGCCTTTTACACATAAGTTTTTCCAATAACTTATTAAAAACAGAAAGCAGGGAAATTGGGCGATAATTGCTTGTTATATTACGTGATCCATTTTTATATACAGGAATTATATTGCCCAATTTAAATTTATTCGGTACTATTCCTGTAGTAAAAGACGCATTAAATAAAATTAAAATTTCTAAATAATTCTAAATACAATAAATGTATTGAAAATGCCAGTTTCTCATTGCCCACGCCCAGTGATCACATGCATTTGTCAGCAAAATTAACACTCACAACATTAACAATACATTCAACACTGTCTTTCTTGACATATTTTTTATGATGGATAAAATAATTATATTTTTTAAAACATAAACATCGCCATGTATTATGGAAATCATAAGTTTATGATGTCAAAGGCTGGGAAAAAGATTAAGAATCTGATAAAAACCTACATGAGCATGAACTATTCTGTCAACTACTAGCGTCAACTTAAAGTGGTTGCCAAAGCTGGAAGATCAACTGGCATTTCCAAATGAATTTGCATAAATTGAGCAAGCAATTTTTATTAAAAACTGGTAAAAGTTGTAAGGTCGACATACAGCCTTTTGTTTTAGTGTGTTGCATTGTTTCCAATGCCTTCCCACCTCATTTCAACAGGCAAAAACTTTCATAGGCATCATTGTCAAACCAAACAGCAAAAATCTCCATTATTTTTTTTTAGTTCAAGGCAGACTGTTTCGGTATCGTAAATACCGAATACCGGTACATCGTAATCAAAATACCGGTAAATACCTGTATATCGGCGGTTTTTGACGTCTTTTTAAGAGAGCAAATTGAACTGCTGAACGTCAATAAAATCAAGTTTTCACAAACAGTTTATGGGACACCTACTGCAGTAATGTACTGTGGCCTAAATCACAAGATTAACAGTAACAAGATTCCCATTTTTGCAGTAAATCATGCAGTAAAATACCGATCACGTAGTAAAATACCGAAAGTCGGTATATCGGTATTTTTAATTTATACATATCGCCAATACCGGTATCTAAACATATACAAGGTGCCATATATAAGGTAGTTCACGTAGGTAACATATACAAGGTAACATAGACAAGGTAGTTCAAGGTGCCATATATACTCAAAGGTACAACTGAATTAGACAAGAAAACAATATATTTTCTAAACTCATGCATAAACAAAAAGGCAAAACTTCAGTTATAGATCCAAGGGTCCATTTTAAATGGCAATGAATATGCAGGTTTTGGTATCAAAATATGCATTAAAATAAATGGTTTCCAACAAGTAGGAGCCACTGCAAGACCACCTTATGATCTAGTTGTTATATCACAAATTAATAGGAAATGTTGTGACCCATTCAAAGAAGGGAATGTTGATTTTCACCTACACTTGGACTGCTTAAGGAGAAAGCAACCCTACTTTAACCAACACATGACAGTTGCTCCATGTGAACTATTCCAGCACCTATGACGAGAGCATATTTGTTTCTTTGCAACTGTTTGGGTTCTTCTGTGATTTGAGTGATTGCTTGTTTAAACTATTATGCAAGTTAGGTACTAGTGTAGGTGTGAAACTGGTTTCAAGTTGAGATTTTTGCTGCTCCATTCAAAATTATGCCTTTGAAAGTTTTTGCCTGTTAAAATAAGACAGCAAGGCATTGGAATTGATGCTGAATCACAGTAATGTAACCCTGTCAACCTTCCCTGTGGAAACCCCCATGACTTTTGGCAGAGCATGTTGACTTGATCATGAAAGAATTCAAATCACATTTAGGAGACCCACTTGAGCATCAAACCTGCAACCTTTGAGGTACAAGGCAACTGGTTTAACAAATCACTTGATTGCTTACAACCAGGGTGCATTCTGTGAACTCCACGCTGGATATATCTGGCGTGGCATCACTTTAGTGTCTGGCATACTGGTGCACAATGAGCAAAATCATATATGTTTTGAAAATGCAGCTGAAACATCTGGCGCATCTCCGGCCTTCTGCATTCTGTTTTACATGGAATGCACCCTGGGCTCACAAAACTCACAACATCAGAGATCTAATGCCATAGGCGTCATAAAGTCAAATAGATGGAAATGGGAGATACTGGGACCTAATTTGTAACATAACAATACAGCTAAAAAATACACAAACTTTGCTAGATTTTTTATGCTTTATTTATTGATGAGACCTTATTAGTTTTCCTAATACCAAACATGAATACTAACGGTAGATTTCATCTAAACTGTGGTTTCTACGATTTATGGTCGTTTCAGCCCCCATCTGCTTCGTCCCCCACCCTTTTGTCCCATAAGAAGTTTGTCCCTTAACCCTTTCATCGACTTATGCATTTTAAAAATATTAAATGCTGGAGTAGTAAGAAATCTACAAGTAGATTACATCAGAAATCTTAGAAACATTGTCTAGTATACAGTGTTAACTTTGCTGAACCAAATTTATCTGGGGTACAATTTTTAGGATCAGTTGCAAGTTGTCACGTTTGCTAGTTGTGATTTGGATAAACAACTCACAAACAGTTTTTCAGAAGGTTTGGTCCACTTGAACAGCAACAACTCAAAGAACAAATTACTATGGGACAAAACGGTTACGGGACGAGGGGGGGGGGACAGAACGACCAGATACCGTTTCTACTTCGACAACGTCCATAGCAAAGTAGAAACGGTATCTAGATACTCTTGTAAAACTAAGATCTAAGGATAAGATCTAGATACTCTTGTAAAACTACAGATAGAAAATTAAGCATATTACCTTGAAATAAACTAATAAAGGCAGGATTCCGTCAATATCTTAAAAATTTTAGCGCTTCTTGGTTTGTCGAGAAAAAAATTGATTTGGCAATTTCCGATCACGTGTTCCGACTGGCAACGAACAAACCCGACGCTGTGCGCAAGCAACGGCGCAACTGGATGTAGAGAAAGAGAGAGAGGGAAAAGCCCGAGGGCCGAGCTCGAGAGTGAGGGGAGGGGGAACAGGGAGCCCGAAGGGTTGATTATATCTCGAACTAATGCTGCCAGTGTCGGCAGTACAATTATAAGCATACAATGACCGGATCTTTCGCTATCTGAAACAATATAAATAGAATTTGACTTCCTGTCGAAAGGCCTTTGCTCGAAATGTTGCATTGATCCTATGATTTTGTGCCCTCGTGTTTCTAGTTTTAATCCTTGGAATAAATATTACGAACATTCTACCTAACTAAACACTTTAACATAAAAAATGAGAAGATTGAAAAGATTGATAAAAAAAATTGAGAGCTGTGAAATGAAAATTAGTTGAGCTGGGAATTCCTTTTTTGCCTGGCAAAATGGAATTCCATGCACGGGACTGAGACTGACCAAGGCCCCCCCCTCCCCAGCATAAAATGAGGATGAGATTAAGATTTTAGCAAGATGGCCACTGGAATGATAGGGTTTGCGCACTGGGAAAATGGGATTTAGTTAAAATCTGTGCTGGGAAAATTTGAATAGGATCCTCCCTTCAGCACTCTCAAAATTGTCATAAACATGTTAGAGATATGTCCATGCTTTACAGCAATGTCCATTTCATAAGTCGAAGCTAATGGCAGCATGTTTCATTTCATTTCAAGAAATTTCGTCTGTTCTTTAGCGGTTAGCGACCTCATGTTTTGTCTATATGTAACAAAGTAATTACTGAATAACACAGACTGTCTACATGGAGCCAGTGGACAAGATATTAAGGTGTACGTGTATGCAATTTCAATTTCTATGTGATTTGATTGGCTCAATAACATTTAGGTAAACATTTATAATACACATACACGACTAACTTAAGACAAAATTAAAACAAGACTTGAGCATTTCAAATGAAGAAACATAGTTACAAGTGTCTGCAAATGGAAGAAGTATCTTTCAACATACAGTTGCTAACTTTTTACTTCACGTTTTATTTAACTCACGCTGTCAAACATCTATGGCCCTGTATCAAATGGCAAACCCTATAGGGGAGTAGCGGACGGCTTTTTACGACTCCCAAGCAGTCTATAGGCAGCGCATTTACGTTCGTGCCAATTTTCTTCTCGGCAGGCGGAGCCGGAGTGAACGCCTTAGCAGGCGTCTCGTTTTACCTCGAAAAGGTTCTGTTTTGTTCCACTTCGAACGATTCATTTACGGTCCTGATAGAAAGAGGAAAATAAAAACTTGGTCATATATACCAGTACATTTACTCTGAACTTTATCAAATTTTAGAAAACAAGATTTTAACCCAGTAAGCAAACCGAATAGCTGTTCAACAAGACATCAAAACGTTCCATAACTAAAATATACATAAGAATAGTTAGGGAATACTTACATGTTGAATAGGAATCCAATATTATCAATGTCCAACCACACTACAACGGTTTTGGTTGCATCCTCGAGATTGGAGAAGAAGAGGACGCCATTTTGATTTTGAATTTCTTCGTCTTTGTCTGAATGTCTCCGTAATTTTTGCCCCATTTCTTCGTCGTCTTGGTTCGATTTTCGTCCACATACCTCCGTTAAAAGTTTGTCGCCATTTCTGTGTGATAAATTTGTATTTACTCTCGTTATTTAAGGTGTTTTGAAGACCTGTTGTTTGGACATCCTTCACACTGGCAGACATATTTTCCCGAAGCTTCTTCTTGGACTACCAGCAGCAAATGACGTCAAATGACCATTGTTGGCCGCCAAATACCCGTATGTGCAGTGATTAAATCTCTATGTTCGAAGCTGAAATGTTCTTTTTATGGCTCGCATGAAGCGATTTTATTGTTATTTTTAGCCTAGATGTTTCTTCTTCTTCTTTACTTCTAGTTTACCTAGTTAATTCGCCAAAAAAACGCTCGTAAGGGGCATTTTTGTAATTTTTTTTATTTGCATGCCGATGAGTAAGGAAAGACCTGTTCGAGTTTTCATTGGCAAATATCTTTCCTCCGTGGCCGAGAGGTAAAAGTAACTGTCTTGACTTCGATTTTGGGTGGACGGGGACAGGTAAAGTCCAATTAAGTTTAATAAGAATTTAATTCAATTGGACTGACCGGTCAACGATCCATCCACAACTCGAATGAAAGTTGGGCGGGGAGTGCAGAAAAACACTAGGCAGTACCGCGAGGCCAAGGAGGCAAACGTTATTTGTCTAGTGTTTTTAACTAATATTTAAGCAAATTTTCTTGACTTGACTGTTGGGGACAGGCCTTTAGGGTTGGTGCATTGAAGAAATTTCGCCGTTATTTCCCTTCGTTGAAGAAGACATGTTGTGAAATAACGACGACAAGACTTCAAGGCACCACAAAACCACCACATTGTAAAACTACAGTGTAGTGGTTTAGCCGACTAAACCACTACACTGTGCCAGTTACATATGGTGGACTTCTTCCTAAAGCTTACGGTACAGACATGGATGCGCAAACATGCGCAAACACTTTAAAGCCTTTAAAGCAAGTGTTTTCATTCAGGAAAGAGTCGAAGACGACAACACTTACTAAATTAAAGCCGTTTGGTCATGTTTTAAGTTTTTTAGCTATATGTTTAACAATCTTTTGTGGCAATTAGGTCTTTGGCAAGAAGGGATCATTAATAACTTTTGTCAACTTTTACTTCCCGCAGATCTCTTGATGGAGCTTTATATGTCATTACGTTCAGTGTCCTTGATATTGGAGTCATTTATTTATGGCCTTGGGTTTAATTCCCAAACACTGAATGGCAGTCGTTAGCTCTTTCAAGTGATGAGATAACATTGCAACAGAATTATCATATACTCTGCCTAGTCACTATAAGCAAGCTGTGAATGTAATGCGGGAAAAATATAGTATATTTACAGGCGTGAGAAATTAAACATAGTAGATAATATGGCCTTGGTTTTAATTGCCAAGCACTGAATGGCAGTCTTCAGCTCTTTCAAGTAATGCGATAACTTTGCAACTTTTCACAGCTACCGACTATGTCACGCCCGTAACCAATAAGCCTCAAATGAAAACTCTACGATAATAATACGCATAATTTAACTGCTAAAATTGGTTCCACTATGTAAGACAATGGGGATGCACTTACAGTAGCTTACTTGTGATATATCCATAAAGTGCATGGGTATATGCAAGCTGTAAAAATCAAGCTTTCTCGTGGATACAGGATAGTAAAATATGAAATAGTCTGAATGGGTATTTTGGACTGCACGGCTGACACTGCTAACTTTAGTACCATATTGTAAGACAGCGGGGATGCACTTAGTTTCCCTGTTACAAATAAAATGCATGGTTATATCACAAGTATACTAAGTGCATCATCCCCTTGTCTTACAAAATGGAACGAAATTAAAGTTAGCAGTATCGGTATTGCATTTAAAAGCACCCATTTAAACTATATATCTCAATGAGTATCTTACTAACGTATAAAAGTTGTATAAACTGAATTGAAGTTTTCTGAGTTGAGGCCTTTGGTTACAGGTGTGACATAGTCACTGGCCGTGGAAGTGATAACGCAGTGCCATCTTGTTGCAAAGTTATGTCAATACTTGAAAGAGCTAATGACTGCCACTCAGTGTTTGGCAATTAAACCCAAGGCCATGTTTTCTGGATGTTTAATTACCATTAGTCACGCATGTAACCATAATAAATTTTTTATATCGAGCACGCTTTACACTTACAGCTTGTATATGGTGACTAGGCAAAGTAATAACTGTATTGCAATGGTATCTCATCACTTAAAAGAGCTATAAAGCTGCCATTCAGTGTTTGGGGATCAAACCCAAGGCCATAAATAAATGACTCCTATATCAAGGACACTGAACGTAATGACATATAAAGCTCGATCAAGACGAAAGGCTGACGGAAAATCAAAAAAGACAATAGTTATTAATGATGCAAACTTCGATTTCCCTTCTTGCTAAAACCAAATTGCTATGAAAGATCGTTTAAACATAGCTCAACAACTTAAAACATGACTACACGGCTTGCTTTGATTTAGTAAGCGTTGCCCTTCTTGACTCTTTCGTGAGAGAAAACACTCCAAAGTGTAAGCGCATCTTTGCGCATCCATGCTTGCACCGCAAGGTGTGGGAAGAAGTCCACCATATGCAACTAGTTTTACAGTGTGGTGGTTTAGTTGTGTCTTGAAGTATTTTCGTCGTTATTTTTCGACGAAGACAACCTGCCTTCTTCAACAAAGGGTAATAAAGAAGGGAATAAAGTCTTCAATGCACCTACCTTACAGGCCTGTCCCTAACAGTCAGGTTAAGAAAATTAGTCAGTAATTGTATTAGTATTATTTTTGTTCCTACCGTGCTTTACATGCAAGATACAGGATCCACATCCCAATTTACATCTGACCCCATCATTAGTATACTGGACAGTTAGTTGGTTGACGATCGATCCCATGCCATAATCAAGAAGAACATTGTTAAGAATGATAGAATGTTTGCGACATTTATGGTTGTTAAACGTAAATTTTGGGTTCAGCTAAACATAGGACATTCACCTGGAGTTCTAGTGTTTATAGAGATCATTAGATTGTATTTATATAACGACATGAACCCCTTTTTTGTCGGGTAACTCCACCATCCCTCCCCCGCAACCTGAATGTGATGTAGCAAGCAGGGTTAGAATGTAAAACCATTCCCAAACGTCTTAAAATATAGCTAATGAATATGCTGTAGTGTTGAAAACAGACAAGAAAATCTAATTTCGCGTCACCCTGCTTGTGACGTAATATTCCAACCTGGGAACGAGGTTGGTAACACTCATACCCAAAACACCCCAAGATGGCTATATTTGGCAATAAGTCCAAAGTCACTAGGTAAAAATACTACAATCCGTATAACAGTTAATAAAGATGTCTATTATTCGCACATGTAAAACTTGGAATTTCCAATAAGTTAGGGTTTTGAAAAAATATCTCGAGAATGAAACAACGTTTGAAAAAGGTGTAAAATAGTTTTTTGCATAATTCTTAAAGCTCTTTCGAACAAGACTTTATTAAAATGTATTACTCTATCGTTTTAAGTATTACTGTGCACGTGAAATGTAAGTTAACGTACATCATAACTTAGTATCCTAAATACACGCATCCTGCAATTTTCGAGATTTTTACAAGTACCTAATAGAAATGTTTCTTGTTTCAAATACGATGCAAAAGGTCGCAAACTCTAGATTGCGACATCAAACGAAAAGTGCAAGGTTTACGAATGTAATTCGATAAAAAAATTTTTTCAAAAATCAACTAGGATTATATAAGCGATTGAAATCTCGTATTTCTCGTTGAAACGTGGTAAAGCTCGGGAAAAATCCAAGCTTTGTAACTATACACGACAAAGGCGTAACTTCCGGGGGTAGAAAGAGTGAGGGGTTGGGAAGTTCGATTAAATGGACGTTCCAGTACCATTTCGCTAGAATTAGAAGGGGGAGTTTATTAGCTAAATTTATGGACTGCGAGTGTGTGCGCTGTGTAAAGGAACTGAAATTTTTGAAAGTATGCTTAAAACTGAAACCTATCGTCACTTCTAACAAAACAGCTACGAGTAAGTCTTAACGTCAACTAAAAAGATCTATTATCATTGTTAACTCAAAAACATGCGAATTAAGTTTTGTATATTTTGCAAGTAAATTTAAGTATAACTCTCACCTTTTTTTATGTACGACCTTTAATGTTTTTATATTCGACCGATCTTTTTACGTTTAACTTGAAATATCAACATAAATTGGAAAATTAAACGAGACTTACCTGGAAGTTGAGTTTGATTGAGATTCTATCACATGACCATAGGAGGCAGGAAATCACACGAGAAGCACTGCGCACGCGTAGGTTCATTTTTTACAGTACCCAATGGGTATATGTAAGAACGTTAGATAGAAATGCATGATAAAACGTTGGTGCTACAGCTGATCGATAGACTGGAGTAGAAACGGTAAAGGTATCGCCGTCACCCTTAGGTAATGGGTGGGTGGTGGATATATTGTACTGAGTGGCCAGCTTCACCCGTGTAAGGGGCCTTCCAGGACCGGGTGGGCATGTGATTTCCTGCCTCCCATGGTCATGTGATTGAATCTCAAACAAACTTCAACTTCCAGGCAAGTCTCGTTTAATTTTCCAATTCTATCAGATGACCGGAGGCAGGAAACCCCACGAGACTTTAAAGCAAATGTACCCATTGGGTAAAAGAAATACCAAGGTCACAACAACCAGTAATATTCTGCAACCAAATTTTGTGTATTTAAAAAAGGCACGGTGTGCCTAACACTCCGCACTAGTTCATTCTTAACGCTACACTGAAGATAGCAATACCTCTGTCATATCACACTCAGGATCAGTTTGAATAATGGGCTTGTTATAGAACTTCTGAAATGTCGAGGCCTTCGCCCAACCCGCTGTAGACATAATGACGTCAATAGGAGTAGCCTTCTTGTGAGCTTTAGATGTAGAAGCAGCTCTGGTACTATATGGATGAAAAAGAGTCGTATGAAGTCCAGCATCAGTCATCACAGTGTTAACCCAACGAGAGATAGTTTGTCGTGTTACGGGTTAATAGGGCTTTTGAAAGCTAATAAATAATTGACTCGCACCGCCACCTAAAAGGTTTGTTCTGCTTAAATAATCTCGTAAAGTCCGGAGAGGACAAATCTTCGCATTCTTAGGATACTGCTTGATTAGAATAATTGGTGCTGACGCTCCTGGCTTGCTTGTCTTATATGCTGTGTAATATGAAAACGACAGGTATTGTCGGCCATTTCCATCCAACTCAGATCCAATAAATGTACCGTCTGTCCTCGCTGACCGTTGACCAGAAGGATAATCATGACCAGCTTGAGTGTAAGGTTCTTTAGTGTTATATCGCTATGAGGATACAGTGTTTCGAGATATTTGAGGACCACTGCAACATCCCATGTGCAATCATATTTGGGGACTGGTTTGTATTGAAGAAAAATAGATTTCATAAATTTGCTGACAAGTGAATGGGTGCCAAAGTTCTCGCACTCCCCACTTACAATGACATTGGATAGTGCAGAACGCGCTGTGCCAATGGTCGAGTAACTGAGTCCTTTGTTGTGAAGAGCCATTAAAAAACCCAACGCATCTCTCATTGAGGGCGAATGGTAAGTAATTTGTCTTTGATTACAAAATTCCAACCATTGTGTAAGGTATGTCTCATACTGTTTCTTAGTACCGGGTCGCCAAGATTGCTTAATGAAGTCGGCAATGTCTGCTGGAAGTTGGAAGCGTACGAAGGAGTTCCGGAGACAGGAAACACCAGAAGATGAAGCTTCTGGTGAAGAGGATGTACTTCTGGCTTGACCGGATGCTGCAGGAGTGTTGGTTTGGCCAGTAGGATCCAGGGTTGCTGATAGAGAATCTGGAGAACACTTGAAAACCAAGTATGTGTTGGCCACAGGGGTACAACGATGATGCCTGAAGCTTTGTCCACACAAATCTTTTGTAAACAACTGGCGATAAGACGAAAGGGTGGAAAGGCATAAAAATTGTAGCTATGCCAGTTTAGACTGAACGCATCTACGGCTATACAACCAGGATCAGGCTTCCAAGAAACATAGTGTTGTAATTGATGATTAAGCCTACTGGCAAACAAATCTACATTCAAGTTAGGGTATTTGGCTACAATTGTCCTAAAACTGGACACATTTAACATATATTCATGTTGGTCGTGAAATATGCGCGACTTTTTATCAGCTTCATGGTTGGATGCACCCGCAATGTGCACTGCCGAAATCCATATAGAATGTTCTATACTCCACTCCCACATCTGAATCGTTAACTCATTTAATACCAAAGATTTTGTGCCCCCCCCCCCCTCATGTTATTAATATAAGTGACAGCCGTAGAATTATCTAACTGGAGTTGTACGGTGCAACGTTGACAGTTAAGACAAAATGCTTTTAGTGCAAAAAATGCTGCAAGTAACTCAAGGTAGTTAATATGAGAAGAGCTCTCGGATACTGTCCACCTGCCCCCAATCGCCTGAGAGTCCAGAACTGCACCCCACCCGAGTGTGGAGGCATCAGATTTAATTATATAGGAGGGGTGGCTTTTAACAATCGATCTAATAGCGAGAGATATGTTACCAATCCACCAGTTCAAATCATTAATGCTTCTGGGGCAGAGCTCCATAACAGCATTGTAGTTACTACCACTGGTTTTTAATGCAGATATCTTATCAATTTCTAGAGAGCGATAATGTAGCTGTCCGAATTCTACGCCAGGTAGATTGGAGATTAAAACGCCAACAACGCGAGAAACCTGTAAAATAGTGGGCCGCAAAGTCTATAGCAGTTCGGTGCAGCATGTAATTGTTTTTCTAATTTTTTCTGGAGTGGGCGAAATTGTCATGTTTAGGGAATTGAACACAAAGTCTAAAAAGGTTACAGTTTGTGCTGGGCTCAAAACAGATTTGTCTGTGTGTAGAAAAAACCCCACAGTATTCATTAAGGTAGCAGAGGCCTTAACATTACTGGAGCAAGCTGCAACAGAATCCCCTTGGAGATAGGAATCATCAATATAACATGAGATGATCTGACCCATAACATATATACGGGTTTCATAAGTTTTGTAAATATTCGGAGTGCACTTGCTAACCCATTGGGAAGGCAAGTGTACGGCATCGTCTAAAACGCGGAATACGGAATGGAACAACTGGAATAACTGGAACAGCTGGAACAACTGGAACAACTAAAAATTTCCGATTTTTAGCACTTTTCTGAATTTTAGCATGTATGGAAGTACACACAACGCTCAATAAGCTTTCTAAAATATGAAAAACGCGCAGACAGAATACAATTCTAACAAATTACTTACACGAAAATATCGACAGTCAAAATTAAACGAGGTGATTAAGTTGGATTGTAATGGCATCTTGGAAACCAATTTACACTGTTCAGTTTTTGAAAACAAGACATTTTGGTAAAATAGCCTAACATAGCCCATTAAAGAAAATGTGCGTTCCTCGCGGAAGCCAAACTCTTATTGTGTGAGAATATGCCTTTCGCGGAAAACGGGCATTGCTCAAACAGACCGAATGCAACACAATATTTCGGTTTTCAAAAGCGAATAAAACCGTCAACGGAAAGAAGACCAGATAGTTTGAATTGCTCAAAGCAAGCACTTAAAAGACAATCAGGGGAGAAACTAGCGCCTTTTGGTTGGGGTGGGGGGTGAAAGGGTTCACTGCCCTGCCGTTATGTAAATGCCCTGCACAAAAATGCCTGCCATTCGGGCTAAATACAAATGACTTCAAAATTAATACAGATAAACCATCGAGATACAGTGGCGTAGCCAGGGTGATTGTTTTAGGGGGTAACACGCGAGAGGCGAAGGCGATATGCTCCTTCGGGAAAATTTTGAAATCTACAGTTCCGCAAATGCGATTTGCTGCATTTTCGGGTGAGATTTAGCAGAAAAAAGCTTACTTTTGAGGATTATATGGTGCATAAAAGACATCATTTTTATCAATTTCACAATCACAGCAATCAATTCTTATTACAAGGGTGGTCCTTCTGGCCATTGGAGGGGCTGAGCCCCACTCCCCTTGTCTACGCCACTGTTGAGATAAACAAGCTAGTGGCTGCAGTGGTTCCACTTACATTACAAGTTACAAAAATCACTATTCCATTGTAAATAAAAATCTAGTCATTCGATGATCGAATCTTAAAATCAAGCAGTCAAGCGTGAGAAATAAGAAAAGTAAGTTCAAAAACTGAAAGAGACACAAGTCTGACACACTGTCAGTCTGTCAAAAAGTAAAATTTAGCTATTACAAATACGGTTTTATTTTTTCATTTCAAATTTTACATTTTGCCCTGCATACTTCCCCTGTTCCCTTAAGTTTCGCCCCTGAAGACAATGAAATTCGAAACTCGCGTGGCGTTGCCAAAGTGTGTCCACTCTGTGTGGGGCTACTTTTCCTTAATAAATTACGATCCTTCGAGAGTGGAACAGGATATATATATATATAGTCAGGTGAAAAATAATATCTATGCAAGTCTAATATCGTGTTTTTTCCTGAAAATCGCAAGATATTTGTTTGTAATAAAAGAAAATTCAGCTGTTCCAGGTATTCCAGTTGTTCCATTCCGTGTTCCGCGTTTTAGACGATGCCCAAGTGTACTGGTAAAGTACACCATTAGCCACAAACTTTAAGTACTTTTGGTGATCCGGATGTATAGCTACCGTGTAATACGCATCTCGAAGATCAATGGAAGCCATATAACACCCTGGCTTCATTAGTTTAATCACAGTGTCCAGGGTGTCCATTTTAAAATGATGATAGGCTACATACTGATTAAACCTTTTAAGGTTCAATATCATTCTATAAGTGTCGTCTTTTTTAGGCAACAAAAATATGGGCGATATAAACTCTTCGGGCTCATGCTGTGATTGAACAATCACACCTTTCGCGAGCAATTTGTGAATTTCAGTGCGAACTACTGAAATATTTTGAGGCTGCTGCGTAACACAGATTCCTTCATTTGCTGGTGGGAGTTGATGTCCTTTAAACTCTATCCGGACCCCTCGAACATACTGTAAAATCGTAGTATCACTAGTTAATTTACGCCATTCAGGCAAATATTGCGATAAACGCCCTGCCTTAAACTGAGATTGATTTTTCAATATTTCAGCAACCTCACATTGAATAGGCAAAGAAAACATTACACTCACCCCACACGAGGAACTGCTAGCCGTTACTTGCTTGAGGTCGCTTTTTTTCTTGGTTGTGGGAAACCGACCATTCTCGAAAAAAGGAGTCTTGTTGCGGTTATATGGCTGATATCTACGTTGAGCACGGTTACTCGAGCCATAAAAGGAGTTACCTCGGCTTACACGACTTGATGTTTGGTAACTTACAGTCGCTCTAACTCTCTTAGCAAGCTTATTAGCATCCGTGATTTCTTTAGTCGCTTTTGACAAATCACCAAACAGGTAATCACCAGGGGCCGGTTGTATAAAAAAGTGATTAAAGTTAACTATGATTAGTGGAAACATAAGAGTTTTATACAACCGGCCCCTGATGGCATATGAACATTACAAAGTGCGGCAAAGTCCTTGTGGTGGTCTTTTTTCATAGCCAATCTTCTAGAATGGTGGTCATGATTGCATTGCAACATGAACGCTATAGAATCCGTCAACATCGTTAACAAATCCAGATCGCCTCCTTTGTTGAGGACATACTCCGTTGCCCGGACAATCGCACTCACTGCGCCTATCAACACATGTTGAATTTTTTGGGACTTAGCATTGCCCGCCCGTGTACCGGCTGATATTTGGCCCCACATCAACGGGTTTACTCGGGGCGTTTTTAAAAACTCCACATTTGCTGGGCGTAGGTATTTCTTGAGTTTATCCTGAAGTTTTTCGTCAGCAAGCCGTTCTTTTAATAAGCTCGTGACAATGGTAGCTAATGCATCATTTACCGGCTGACCTGTTTTGTCTTCAACCGCGAGATCTTGGGCAATGTTTGATAATAAATCTGGGTGTGGCGGCTTTTGCTGCGATAATATCAAATTTTTTACACGGGTATCTAACGAAAGCTTGTCCGTTTCATTATCAGCACGCATTTGTTCGCGCAGTTCCTCGGTCAACCAGTTGTCATCGTCATTGATTTTCTCCCTCGACAACGCCTTCGCCTTCGACTCGTTCGGCTTCACCGGTTTCAGAGCGACCCTCGCGCAAAGTCGCCATACTCGCTTTCAAATTGTTAATTTCGCCCAACAACAAGGCGAACAAGTCGTTCATCGAGCTGGGATTCGAATCGTCGACGCCAGCTCTGGGCGCTGTTGAGCTCTGGTATAACTTATATCCCACAACGCCAAAACGACGCACAGTGCGAAAAAAATTTAGAGCGAAACCAACTACGTTGGTTGATTTTCAAAGCAATACCAACTTCGTTGGATAAGTTAAACCAATGAAAAGCTAAGAGACACTCTTTTAATTTTGCTTGCTTTCACACAACATCACATACGTCTTGCTTGAACCACCGCTAGCTGTGCAATGAACCTATACGCGTGCGCAGTGCTTCTCATTGGGTTCCTGCCTCCGGTCATGTGATAGAATTACATTTAAAATTCATATTTCACCGAAATTTTAATTCTTTGAATTTGCGAATTGGGCGTCAGGTGCCAGTGGGTTTATCAGCTGTGAGTGACTGTGCGATATGGTAAGGAAAGTGAGGGTAACGAATGGAATGTAGGAGCTTAGGACTGCATGAGGAAGACAACTAAGAACTGGCCTCTGTAAAGAAGATCAACTTAGCAATTTGCATTTGGTCTTCTCTCCGTCGGCTACCCCGGCCAGCTCGCCGAGTGCTACTTCCACCGTAAATAAGTAGAAGTACTTGTACCATACGTAAAGTAGCACTTGGGGAGCTGGCTGGGGAAGGGGGATTTTTTAAATTTCTAAATTCCTATGGGAATTGAATTTTTAATTAAAAGGGGACACGTGCAAATTTTGTAAACAATTTATTCAAAAGAACTTGTAAACAATGCAATTTTATTAACAATAAAAAGAGACTAACCGCTACAAAATTGTATTATATAAATTTGAACTGAAGGCAAGAAAATGAAACAAACGTCTCAAAGTTAATTTTATTTGTCAAAACAAGAATGTACCAGATGAAGTCTTAAAGAAGAAACAGAAATAGGCCAAAGAACATCTTGTAATTGCATTCATAATATCTAATTCAAAAACCCATCCCGGCAATGAAGTATAAAGATATCAAATACTTGAATTCAGTGAAAATTTATTGTACATACCGATTTATTGTATTAAACTACAGCTAAGTCAATTGTAATCTGAAGTGAATTGTCTTGAAAGTCACATGCCCGTATATTTGGGGAATTTTGAGGGTATCCAAAAAAATGCAGTGCGGTTCAAGCTTTCCTTGAATTAGCCAAACCACATAACACTTGTTAGTTGTGACTGAGGATAATTTCAGGTAGCGCAGCAACTGATCTATTTAAACACTAGTGTTATGTGGTTTGATTAATTCAATTCTTGTCATTTGAGTAACAACTAACAAGTGTCACATGAAAAGCCATGCTTTTTTAAAGTAATACAGTAGTAAACAAACTCAAAGGCACAACACTATATGTGTGGCTCAACTGCAATCCTGCTCAGTTTCAGCACAACCTTGTTGAAAAATATTGAAAACCTACTTTACCGCTTGTTTGTTCCAACCCTTGCATTGAGTATAAATTTCCAGAAATGCTATATGCATGTATTAAACATATTTCACTGAACTATAACTTAAACTTTTAAGGGTTGTTTTCTCACAACTTCATCAAAAATCATTTTGTTGTCTGGTTGTGGTTTCCTTTATATATGTATCAATAATCAGTTTTCAGATTTTGTCAGCACGCACTATTCTAAAATGAAGAGTACTTTTGGTGCTTTAATTCATTTGTCATTTGTATTCAAACCAGTTCCACTTTTTAATGCAGCAATACTCGATTTATATCACTAGATTACTTGACCGTAATGGCTTGTTCTAAAGTTGAAAAAATTACTACTGAAAATACAAAGACTGAAAAATCATACAATTAAAATGAACAATGAAAGTTGAATTTTTGGCTAAAAATTTGGGATAAAAATCACTGACCTTTGTTGATTCAGGTTTTTAATTTGCGAAAATGCATTAGACTGAAAACAGAATTCAAGAATTTTGAGTTTTTCAAGATAGGAGTCATGAGTCAAGTCACTCATGGTGTTAGACTTGGAAAAATACACAAAGAGGATTATTTCAAAATCCTTTTTCGGCTCATAATTTCAGCAAAAATAATACAAAAGTAATTCCAAATAAAGAGTGCATATTAATAACACAATTTATTAAAAACTGTATATTTCGAATTAGATTTGATTCATCTTCAGCAGTGTTAGCAAGTATTTTCAGTACCTTTCGTAACAATGTAGTTTTTTTAGCGTTAATGTAACTCCCGGCAAGCAAATGGTGCCTGCTCGTTGCCGAGATTGTTCGAATACAGGATAGGCGCGACAGGTGAACACGACTCCGTATCTCTTCATCTCTCGCTGTCCCTCCTTTATTTGCCAGGGGCCAAAGCAGTCCACCCCACAGACCGTGAACGGAGGTGGTGGTTGTAGACGATCCTCGTGTAAGTCGGCCATCTTCTGATCTTGAGGGGAAGCACGTAGTTTCCTGCACGGTAAGCAATCATAAATGTGATGGCGATCGCAGAACTTCCACCGGTTATGCAGAAGCCATTTACGCGCAGGATAATTGTCATTGACTTCGAGATTCGGGATTAGGTTTGGGGTTCAGGGTCATTGACTTCGGGATCTTCATGCGAAAGCGGGTGTTCGGTAGCACCTACCAGATCAAGTTGAGGGTTCTGGAGGAATGATGGACCAGAAAGCCAACGTTCGTTGTCAAGGAATTCTCGAGTAGTTAGACCTCTGAAGGCTTCGCCCGCAGGGTTTTCCTTGCTTTTAACGTATCGCCACTGTTCAGGAGATGTCTCATCACGAATCTGTTGGACCCTGTTGGCGACGAAGACGTCGAATGGTCGAGCCTCGTTATTAAGGTAGTCGAGCACCACCTTACTATCGGTCACGTATACGTCGACCATCTTGTTGTAATCTAGCTCTTTGCGCAACATGGCACTGACTCTAACTGATATATCAGGGGGGAGACACGAGATTTCGCCATAACTAGTTCGCAGTGGACTTCTTCATGTACATTAACTAAACGTATATACGAACACTGTCCGTATCCAGACGCACTTGCGTCGGAAAATGATAAAGCTCTGTAGACTTTATCGGACCAAATTCCTTTGGTTGGAAGCATCTTCGCACTTTAAAGTCGTTAAGTAAGCAGAGTTCGTTTCTCCACTTCTCCCATCTGGCTCTAATTTGGTCTGGAACAGGGTCATCCCAGTTGGTTCCTTCACGACATAGCTTTTGAAGCAGTTGTTTTTCCACCAACAGGACAGGAGCAACTAATCCCAGGGGGTCGTATATCGAGCTAATCGTAGATAGGATACATCTTCGAGTTAAAGGAGTATCTTGAAGGGTGATAAGCATTTGAAATGTGTCTGACTCAACACACCAATAGACGCCGAGTGCTCTCTCGATAGGTAGACGGTCGCTATGAAGGTCCAGGTTCTCCAGTGTGGAAGCACAGTCTTCGCGAGGGATTGCTGAAATAACTTCTTTCGAATTAGATATGAACTTGCGGAGCCGTGGAACTCTCTTCGCACACATTTCTTTAGTTTTTTTAATCAGGGTAGTGGCATGCTCAACGGTGTCGACCGATTTCAGTCCGTCGTCGACGTAGAAGTCGTTCCTCACGAAGTTGGCTGCCTCGTCTGCGATCCTCTTTAAGCCGACGTTTTCATGCAGATCCTGGCGATGATCCCCGCCAAAAAGGGGAACAGTCATCCTGTACTCACTTGGCTGTTTCGTAGTGTCTCTACCTTCCCACTAAAGGAATCGCAGGAAGCTTCGATGAGCTTCTGCCACTTTGAACTGGCGGAACATCGCCTCCACGGAGCACATAAAGGCTGTAGGATCTTTCCTGGATCTGCAGAGCACGCACACGAGCCGGTTTATGAGGTCTGGAGCTTGTAGGAGGTGATCATTCAGTGATTGCGCTGCAGTGAAATACTACTCGTATCATCTCGGGTTTTCTAGGGTGGTATACCCCGTGGTGTGGGATATACCTTACGTTGCCGTCTTGTTGAATTCCGTTGCGTATTTCCTTTCGATAAGTTCGTTCATGAAGGTGATATAGTCGTCACGGTATTTCTTATTCGTTTCCATGCGAGTCTGAAGCTTGGTTAAACGACGCAAGGCAATGGATTTGTTATTGGGCATAACAGGGCTTTCCTTTCAAAACGGCAGAGGTATTTCATAGTGTCCATCCTCTCGTTGACGAACGCCTTGCTCCATTTTCGTCAGAAATTTCTTGTCGTCTTGTGACATCGGTTGGTCTGAACTTCTTTCCGAAAAGTCCGATTCTAACATTTCTCGACATCGAACGGGATTAATAACCTCCTTGATGCTTGGTTTGAATGCAAAATGGCATGTCTTCTGTGTGGACGCGTTGGTGAGCCGGATACTTTCTGTCGATATACGGTGTGCTACGCCGTCTGAAACATTGTCCTCGTCTGCAACTTCACCACCAACATTGCCGATAATCCCCCATCCAAGATCGGTCCTTTGAGCATATGGTTCATTCGGCTTTCCAGTGATGACTTCTCGTGGCATTATCGCTTGTGGACAATTGAAGCCAATGAGAAGTGTAACGTCTACGTCTGTCTTCAAAGGGACTAAGTGATGGGCGATACTGTTGAGATGTGGCCATGGCTGAACCATCTCGGAACATGGTATCTGTTACCGCTTCGCTGGTATAGTTGTGTTATGGCTTATGTCACTCACCACAAGGCCCTTGATTTTCTTGCTGGGAATTAGTTCGTTCTCGGCGTGCATAATCGATAAGGATAGCTGTGTCTTAGGTCCGTTGACTCGAAGACGGTCCACCATTTCCTGCGAGAGGAATGTGGTGTCTGATTGGTCATCTAATAAGGCTTAGACGAGTTTCTCTTCTTGAAGGTTGTCCGTGAGACTAATCCATGCGGGTACGATCATTGAACTTATTTGGTATTGATAAACCCATTGTTCGTCGAACGGGTCTTGATACAGCGGACTATTGATTATCGGGATGTCCTTGCGGTTTTGAATCTTTCTTATCATTGGTTTCGTTTCGAACGTCTCCGTAGAGAGATGTTGGATGTAATTTTCCGCATGTGTCGCAGGTTTTTCTTTCCTTGCAGTTTTTGGAGACGTGGCCTTGCTTCAGCTTTGCTTCAGGCAACCAAAGCAAAGTCCTTTAGACTTGGTGAATTCTTTTCTTTCCTTTATATCTTTCTTGCAGAATTCTTGACATGAATTTAAGTTCGTGAGCTCCCTTACAAAGAACGCAGAACTTAACGGCTTGGGTTTCGTCTTTCGTTGTTTCGTGGTTGCTAGGATCGTCTTCCTTCGACTTTGTAAACAAGGTGTTCCTAGGTCTTCCTCCGTACTGCATGGGAAACTTGCATCTTGACGCACCATAAATTTGATACTTTGGTCGCTTGAAATCTTCGTCCTTGCCGATCCTTCGAAGGTTGACTGGGTCGCAAGCTATGTCAGAATCCTTCACGAGGAATTTCACAAACTCCGAGAAAGGGGGAAAACTTTCTTTCTCTTCCTTCTAGTTACACACCAATCCTCCCCATCTAACTGCAGCCCATCTTGGTAGCTTGGACGTCATCTTATGATTCTCTTGGTCCTCATCGAGAACTTTCAAACTGCTTATCCTTTCCATAGCTTTCTCACACTGGACGAGTAGACATGCGTATTTCCTAAGACCATGACTATCGTTTGGTGCAACTTGTGGCCATTCGCCAAGCCTTTTACGAAAGGCGGATGCCACTGCAAACGAGTTTCCAAATCGTTTCAACAACTGCTTCTTTGCCCTTTCAAAAGCGTCTTCGCCATCAAGCAATACAAATCCTTCGACAATCGCCTTTGCTTCGCCAGAAACATACTTTTCTAGGTAATGCAGTTTTTCAGCAGAGTTAATCGCACGAGTTTCTATTAGCGTTTCAATACTCACACTGGATACTGAAGGGGATCGCCAGAAAAGACACCAGGCTCTGGCAAAGGTAATCTACTTTGGTTGTGGATTTCTAAGAGTTTTGATATCGTATTCAGTTGGGCTTGGACAAGGTTGGGATTTCTTCGATGGCAGTTGACGATTGGTTGGCGTGGTCAAGGGGTATTGGATCCTGTAAGTTAGCATGAGAATAGTTTTGTTCATTGTGGGTATAGGTAGGTGCCAGGGGGTTGAGTTGTGCTAGGGTGCTGCTGTTGGCTATCGATCATTAATGACTATGGGAACAGCTTGATTTCCTACTTCACAGGTCTGGGCTTCGTTAGCAGTCTGAGCTTCATTACTGGTCTGGACATTGCCTGGTCAGGTTCGGCTGAGAGTTCAGAAATTTCATAATGTGATCCTCTACATTATTCTGATCATCGTCTTCGAAGTCAGGCATCGCAACTTCTTCTTCAAACCTTTTAAATACGTTGATCCGGGCCTTCTTCTCCGCTAACTCCTTTGTGATCCCGTATTTCTCAGACTCTCAGTGACCGTTTCTCTGTTTGCCTTATCCAAGTCCTCCTTTACTTTAGCCTTACTCATTTTGGTGTTGAGGCATGTTAGTTCTTCTTCTAAATCAAGTCTGCGTTGTCGTGTAGATGAAGTTGTGCTAATAGTAGAATGGCGAATTTCCATATTTCTCAAAGTTACGCAATGTTCACGAACGCTGGCCGATGACCTTCCGAGAACGTTCAAAATTGTAGTCTAAATGCACCCTGGATTATCGTTCGCCACTAAAATTCATATTGCCATTCTCTTGCGCATGGTTTGCCAACAAAACAGTGGTGGTGTTTGGCATTCTATCATATTTCTTACTGATGGTGCTTTGAGGTCATGAACAAGTGCAGACGTATTTTGTCAGCACTTGTTCACGATCCTCAAAGCACTTTGTGTAAAGATACAAGATACCTGAATTCCGATCATTTTCCAAAATCATATATTTATAAATGAAACTAAACACAAACACTAATCAAGCTACAAATATTTTTTTTATTCACAAGGTCACCACAACAGCGTGAGCCAATTACTGTGGGCCCGTAATACCTATCCCACCCTGTCAGCTTTCCCTGTGGGAGGAAACCGGAGTACCCGGAGAAAACCCACGACTTTCGGCAGAGCGTTGACTATACTCTTTTCACATGAGGACTGGGTTCGAGTCCACCTTACTGGGGATCGAACTCGGAACCTTAGAGGTGAAAGGCAAGTGGTCTAACCACTACGCCACCGAAGCCCCACTAAAAATAAATAAATAAAAATACATTGTATAAATACTTTGTCAAACCTGAGTTAAACTCGACTCAAATTTACGATACCATCATGGATTATGCGTCTCAACACCGGGATGTATTCATACCATGTTGGACATGATCTAGCAGTAATTTATATATTAAGCTCATACAAGTTTGACGTACGAATACATGTCGAATTTACGATGTACTTTAGACGCATCTATTAGGATTAAATTTGACTCGACATAAATCTAACGTATAAACTAGGCCTAAGACTTGACGACTAACTTTAGTTACTCTTATCGTACTCTTCGACTTACTCTAAATTTATTTTATATGTCTCTTTTAAGAGGGTGGTAAAGGGAGGGTGCTTACCACGTTCAACGGCGGAGTAAAAGTAGATCCATAATTCATGCGTCTTCGAGAAGCACCTTCACGTTTCATTTACATTGCAGTTTGTTTACAGACGGACCTACATCACGTTCCTCTAGATAGAGATCTTATTTTTTCAATTTGTATATAATCCTTCAATATGTATCGACCTCAGAAAGGCCTCTGAAGATATTTTCACTCTTTTTTGAACAAGTGGAAGATTACGAGACTGCCATCTATTATTCCCAATCCACGTTGCATTCTTTTCACAATCACGCCTCACCGGCGTAGAACAAATCACATTTCAACCACACAGAATCAAGCATTTCACACAAACAGATATTGACCAATCATGACTCACGAAAATATTAAACACCCTCTTAAAACAGCTGTCTGACTAATGTCACGCAATTACGGTATATCTTAAATATAAAATGTTGGAACCATCACATGACTTGATATGATTAAACTATCATTGCATTAACTAAGATAAAAAGTAATTGAAAATAGAAAAGTCCTCGTATGCAGAACGGACTTTACAACATGCATGTTTAAAGACCTTTCATGTCTTCCTTCAAGAATTTTTCCTCATCAATATCACAAACATTACTGGACGCCAGCGCCACACGATCAGATACTGGCGCACCATCGTTAGCATCACATTTTCTCTCATACTTTACGTCTCCAGTCGAGACGTCACTCGGTGGTGATGGGAGTGGTTTAAGATTCCCAGGCTCTTCAGGAATATCTGATGTTGGTCGTTTAAAGCCTTCGTCATCAGACTTTGCCACAGGCAACTTTACAATGAGATTCGGCTTCTTCTCTCCTTGCAGGGTGCTAGTCTCACCGGAATCATCAGCAGGAATAGAATTGTTCTTTGTCTCATCTCGAACATCGTCAGCAGTACTCAAAGTGACCTTACCGTCCTCTTGTGCCTGTTTTTCCCACAGAACATAGGGGTTGCTTTGAGCACCATGAACAAGTGCTGACCCTCTATAACTGGAGTGGTCAATATGTGATTTATATTTTCTTGGGCGCCTGTTTACCGCTACCTTTCGTTTAGGATTTCGTTTAAGATTAAGAATATTCTCATTCGCTGCTGTATCGAGCAAGAAACTATCTTCATCTGAACTAGTTCCAATAAGAATGGCAACATCTCGGCTGTCACGTGGTTGGCTTTTGACCGTGGTATCACTGGATGTACTAGTCTCCCGTGGCTGCCGTCGAGACGGTATGGGATGCGGTGAAGTGGTGTCTGATTCTGTGTAGTTCTCGTTGTTGGATGTGCCTTGATCTGCTTCGATTTTTTCCATAATTGCTCTCACAAGCCAGCCTCTTCGTATATTTGGGACTTCCTTTATTTGTACAAGAGTACACATGTTTTTGTAAAATTCGTGGCCAGGTTCAGCAAGAATTTTCGATATTTCTTGGCAGAGCAAACCTAGGTGATCCTTAGGATTGTTGCCGTATAAGAATCCATATCTTTTAGACTCGTGTATCTTCTTTATAACTGCTAACTGTTCCCTTAAACAGAGTATAACATGCTTGTATTCTCTTCCATTGTACTGCAGGCGATAAACAGGTAATTCAGGACATCCACCATTTGAAGCTACTTCGCTAATGTCGCTGTCCAGATCGTGCAACTTTCGGAAACAGTCGGAAACAAGCAGTATTATTTTTTTTGAATGTACCTGTATTTTGGTATGTTTATCCCAACCATTACGTTCAACTGCATCAGATTGTTCCTGAACGGAAATGTCACTAGTAAAACGCTCGGTGAATGTTGCCATCAGTCTATCAATGTCAAAAAAGCAGCTCCACGCCAGGGTTTGAATTGGATGCCATCCCAACTTCTCAATAAGTCTTGAAAGACTAACGTTAGATAGTGCGTTAAGATTTAGCAGATATGTCACCAGCGGGCTAAACACCAAGCCGCTTAAAATGTACATTAGGTCGTCAAGTGTAGCTATATCAGCATGTGTTAGCAATCTTATTACTACCAAAATCCCCAGGCCTAACACACTAACAAGTAACAGTGGCTTCCACTGGAATGCACTGAAAGAATCTTTACACAACTTGGAACATTCCCGATTGTAACGACTACGACACTGACGACATTCTTCAAAAACGTCACACAAACATTGAATGATAGGAGCGATCAAGATGCCCAACAGTGTCATACAAGAAAATTCTACTATTTTGAGAATATTTTTCGGATAAAAGACGTGAAGAAGTACTAATCCGACTAGCAAAATTGCGAATAAAACCTTCGATACAACTTTCGTGCCTCTTTTCTTTAGTCTCGGCAACATGTTGTGTTCCGATTGATCTTCAACTTTGGTCATGACAAAATACTAGAAAAGAAATTAAATCAGTAAGCTTTTTAGACACACAACTTATCATGGTAAAAAGCCATCTAGGACCAGCAGTGCATAGACAGGTATGTTAAAGAGGTGAGGGGGGGGGGGTTAACAAAATTTTGGTGCAAAGTGATTTCTTTTATGAAAATTAAAGCCTCTACACATGTTTTTCTATTGTTCCTATTATGCCTATTTTACCAAAACAACAATGATAAACCATCTGCATACAGCCCGAATAACACCCACAGGTAAAAGAAACACACCCACGAAAACAGGTGCCCAGAACTTTATGTAAGTCGTGCTTTGAAGAGCCCCATATTGCCCCCATGCATGAGTCTGCAGGTGAGAACAAGAGTTCTGGAAGAGAACAGAGTAAATGCAGCTGCAAACCTGAAAATTTTGGTAATACTTTATAATAATGGGTGTGCTAACAACCTGTAGAAAATATTTATTTTACTTGAGTTGATCACTTAATTCTGGTTCCTCAAAAAATTCAGGGGCATCCCCCTACCAATGGCATGGCTCTCAAGCAGGGCTGCATAATATGGCGGACCACAGAACCATTGGTCGCAGAAAAATTTTGAGGTTGGCAGAAAAAAAAAAGGTTAAAACTGTAAGTTAGAGGTTAACAATCTCAAAAAAATAAATGTTTTAATGAGTTTGATAGTCAAAGAGTGGAAAAACGGAATGGAAGAAAATAATATAATACTGTATACATTCAATTCAGCATATCACAAATAGTTAGACTTTATAAAAGGGACTGGTTTATGGGGAGAGGTCATCAAGAAAGTCAGAAATAATCAAGGGGATGCCCTCAGTCACTTTGCAAGAAATTCCATTACTTGCAGAAAGTACTTTGACAGGCATAATGGGTCCCAGAAAATTAATAATTTTATGCAGCCCTGGCTCTGAGGACCAGCATGTGTGGTGGTGAGGTTATCACTCAAAGTAGCTGCCAAGCTACAAAGATTATTTGTAACACTAGCAGGGGCATTGAGGGTTAAATGTGGGATGCATCTATTGGGGGCAATGGATGCTCACTCATCAATGATGCTTGAGGCAAAAATAATTTTTGAACTGTAAATATATTTAAAATATTGATCATTTCGGATTGGTTAAAATTATAACAAAAACATTTTAAAAGGCAATGCATATGTTCTCCACTGCCTTAAATGCCATCAAACAGGGGTATATATTCTAGCTGTTGCTAATGTTGTTGCTAAGGTGGCATATTTTAGATAAAAGGTGACGTGGCATTTAGGAATTCAAGTCCCTCCCCCCAGTTGCTTTTTTACTGATAACAATTCCCTGTCTAGCATTAAGTAGGGCTGTGCGCCGGAGGGCCGGAGACCAGCCGGAGCTCCGGCATTTTTTGCCCGGCCGGAGCCAGAGCCAGAATTACCTTTTCAGCTCCGGCTGGTGCGTCAAAATAAGGATAACATATTACGAGAATGGATAATTGTGTGTCAAATGACAAATTTGTGTCACTGACACATAAAATTGCATAAAAATTAAACTATATGTACAATGTACAAGCGACTGATCTTGCGCGGAAAATCGTAATCTAATCGTTCTATTTTGTCTGGTGGCACAATAGGAGATTACTAATTATTGTTCGAGATTACGCTGACAAGGTGCTATGCACTTTTTACATGAAATTCAAGACTATCAAAATCTGAAGCACTTTACTGAACATTAATTGTAGATTATGGCATACTTAAAATACTTTTTTAACATCAATCCATCTCTGTGTTGTTTTTTCATGTTGTTTATGAGACGTCTTGTTGCCAGAATTACCTCTTAGATAAAAATGTGTCACAATTTTTCAGCCCTTTCATTTCTTATCAAAATATTGTCTAATAACTATTGTTTGATATATAGTTTTAGTCCGTTACTCTGTTTAATAAAATACTTAATGCATAGTTTCTTTCGCTGAATCTCTGCATGGCAGAGATCTCGGGACATTGTGCGAACTGAAACAGTACAAACAATAAAGTCGATCCAAGTAATATGCTATTACTCGGTTAGATTTTATCATTTTAACTTTTCCCCAGTTTTGACATGTTTAAAGTGTGAACAAATATATAAAGCCGGAGTTTTTAAGCCGTCACCAGCCGGAGCTGAAAAACCAGAGATTGCACAGCGCTAGTATTAAGGTCCATGCAGGGAGCCCAAGGTTCACTTAGTCTGACCTCCAATCAAGGTCTTAATTAAAAATAATTGAGTTAAAAGGACTGTAATCTAAGAGTGAGAAACACATCAATAAATGAATTAAAAACCTCACAATAAATCAAATTACATCACAGTTGCCTAGCTTTATGCAACACAGCAATTAACTAGCAGTCAAAATCTTTATATACTTACTTAAAATAAAAAGTAACCATAAAATGCTGACAAAATGTTTTACTGTGTGCCTAAAATTTTACTCCAAAAAGAAAAAGTATTGCCTGTAAATTTTATTTCGGGGTAGATATCAAAGATTTGGAATTAGTTATGAAAAGACTCTCACATATATTATTGATTTATATGAGTCAGAACAGGAAGGATTTGAAAACACTTGGAGCCCAGTGCCCAGTAGCAAACAAGTGGAAGAAAATACTGGACATTATGCTGTGATAAGAGCCCAAGGGAAGCCAATCAATAGACCAAACAAATATAGCCCAACAAACCTAACAGCTCAAACAAACAGCACAACAGACCCAACAGATGTCATCAGACCCAACAAACACAACAGCCTGTAAACACAACAGCAGCTCAACAAACTCAACTGATGTACCCAACAAACACAACAGCTCTAATTAAAACCCTATTTTAACAGCCCTAACAGCCCAACAGACCCAAAAGTCCAACAGACCTTAAGTTGTGTTTGTTGGACTTTTGGGTTGTTGTGTTTGTTGACTTCCATTTAGCTGTTGACTTCTGTTGGGCTGTATTTGGGCTTGTAATGGGCTGTTGGGTTTCTTGACCTCCTTTGGGCTCTTGGGTGTGTTGGGCTGTTGGGTTTGTTAATACTCTGTTGACTTCCTTTTTGTGTTTGTTGGGTCTGTTGGGCCAGGTATATGTTGTGTTCGTTAGATCTGTTGACTTCCATTGGGCTGTTGGATCTATTGTTGGAAAACACTTCTTATTAATTGTCCATCTTTGTGTTACATGTTAGGTAACTTATTAAATATATGAGTTGGGTTTTAGGGTGGAATACTTTTATTGGGTTTCTTGTTGTGCTCAATGACCCAACGGAAGTGGATTCTGCCATGAACGTGCAAAAATGCAATGATGATGGCTTTTGCATTTGAGTAACATTTTTAAGAATATGATACAGCTTAGCTAAAGCCATAGCTTAAACTATTCTGACTCACTGGGACTGTATCTACTTCACCAAATTTAGCTAAAGCGCGAGCCCGAAGGGCGAGTAAGGCCAGTTCCAAAGTTATTTGCAAAACCAGTAATATTGCTTCGTTCTTAAGCTGGCCCTGAAATTTACAATTATTATAAATTGAAAGACGATGTGCAATTTGCAATTATTATTAATTGTAGGGAAGAGAACATGCTGATGTGAAACATGGCAACAAATCACAGGTAGCCCGATAAGCGGCTGCACTTGCTGTCATCATAACATGTATAATCGCTCGGCTTATCGGGCTACCTGTGAACAAATTAGAGGAACTAGGAAGCAATGTCAGTTTCCTGTTTCCGCATTACTTAGTTTACCCAGTGCTTACAGTAAGTCGAAAACAATTATCATATTTAACATTTATAACTAGATTGGATTTTTACTAAATAGACTATCAAGTTAGACCACTGTGTCTAACTGTGTGTCAGTTTTACTAAAACGAAGCACACTAAAAGTAACAATTAACAATCAATACTAACAATTTTAAATTCTCACCGTCAAAGGAAAAGATCCAATAATTCAAATTCGAAACAAATTCCACAGTTTAATGCGCTTTTACTGAATAGATTGAGAGGTAAACTTGTCGATAACAAGACAAGTGTACAATCATGTATTTAAACTGCTGATGTAATCACTAATCGAAGTAATTTTCCCACAGTTTCCACTATGAGAAATTCCACAATAGTGGTATTTTTTATTTATTTTTACAAAATTACGACGTCCTGTCCCAAATTCAGACGTCTTACTCAGTCCTACTAATACGTCCGTAATTCTTATCCTATTTTTGCAAACAAAATATCCCTAAAGTACATGCTGTATAAAAAGAAAAAAAAAGCTTTGTCAGCTATATTGCACATTTGCACGTGCATTTCAAATTGTAAAACTAAAACGGGGAGCATTCAGGGAGCAATGTGGATCAGCTAGGTGTACTGCTTCCATTTCCTCTCGTCCATTTCAGCTAATTTTTCACTGTAATATTCCGAACTTCGTTGAGAAATGAGAATTTCAAAAGTTCATTTCAGAATTCGCAAGCCGGTTTGTGAAAAAAAAGCTGTGATTGGTCCCTGAACTCAACGAATTCAATCAAATGTTTAGTTTACAAACCGGCTTGCGAATTCTGAAATGAACTTTTGAACTTCGGCCATGACTGTGAAAAGTAAGCTTAAATCGTCAATAACGGTCAAGGCCGCCCTTTTCTTGCTTTCTGTTATTTATAATCGAAATAACGGTAATTTGAATTGTGGCTACCTGAGGACTACCGTACCCCCCCCCCCCACGTTTTTCCCAGTATACCTCACTGAGAAATGGAAGCAGTGAACGTCGTTGATCCCTATTGCTCCCTGAATGTTCCCAGTTTTCGTTTTAGAATTTGCATTGCATCACGTGCAATATAGCTGACCAATCAACAGCGTTCAACGCCAGGACCGCCATAGTTCGAATACATGTTGTTAAAAACTGTTTATAGTTTATACTGTGACATTCGGAATGATTTAAAAGTTTCAGCTTCGAAATTTGAAGGCAGAAATGACAGATTTGTCTGCAATAGACTACAAAGACGCCGTACGGGCTGTTGTAAGACGACGTTTGAAAGAAATTGGCATTAAAGTTCCGAAGATAAAGCTAAGAACTGATTGTAAAATTGAACATGTGAGTCTATTTGTTCTTTATATTATGTTGCTTGATGCATTTTATTTTAAGAACTAAGCATGTAGGTAGTTGGTTTACAGTGAGTTCTAGACTTTAATTTGTTGCAAGAAACTGCGCTGCAACTCTTAACTATTAAATATGGTCTGATGGAGATATTTGTTGTGCTACAAAGAATGTATCAAATTATAAATAGACGTGCTCTTGTTTACAGTATGAATCTACTAATTGCTAAGGTGTTAAACTGATTAGTTTAAAACGTGGTAATTTCGTTAACAGCACATGCTCTTTCCCTGTTTATATTGTATTCAAAAGCTCAAGGGTTTGTGTATGAAAAGATAAGTGTGATCCTTGAATCTTGTTAAAAATATGTATGGTATTTTTTAGTATGTATTTTGAGTTGTTCGTCTCTATGTATCAGATTACCAAACATATCTCAAGATACAATTTTAAACACGTAATAAAGTGGCTGAGTAATTCTAGAATATGTGGTGCCTTTTCGATAGAAGGAACAGAGTACAGTATTATAACATTGGCAGTGTCAGAAGTGTGGTATAAAACATATGATCTTTTATAACCCATGAACCGTACTGCTTGTATCATTTTATATGTAGTACATTATTCAGTGTTTTATGGTTTCAAAATACTTCACATTAAAACTTAAAGGGTTTGTTGCTTGTATCCTGTCTGGGTGGTACTTGGTTAATAATACACTAAAATAATATCACAATTAATTGAAATTTTGACCTTGGTGAGCTTGGATAGCTTAAGAGTTTAAGGCACCATCCATTGTGTGTTAGGTAGAGGGTTGCAAGTTTCAGTTGCAACATTTTTTGTAATGTTGGTTTTATTTTTTCAAAATTTTTTCTTTGAAGTTATACTTAGTATAAAGTATATTGGTCTCAGTGATGACATTATATCAATATACTGATATTTAATTCAATGCCAGCATTTCAGATATATCAGTATACCAGACATCCCTATCTGCACCTGTGCATATAATCCCTTCATTGTTTACCTCTAACTCCAGTGATTTTACTTCTAAATTATCCAGCTGCATTGATGCAAAATTCAGAGCATAATTACTCTATCTTATTTTCTCCTTGACGATTTTCATAGCAAAACCAGTTGAGCTGAGTGCAGCAACAGAAATTACATAAAATTTATGACTCAGAATAAATGACACTGCTAAAAGAATTCAGAAAGACTCACCAGATTCAAGATTCATTCCAGACTCACCAGAACATGTCCATGTCCCCACATTACATGTATTACTATATGAGCCCATGTACAAGAAATTAGTATTGATAAAAACAATTTATAAATTATTGTAAAATTCTAAGGTCTCTTTTGGTCTTATGTGGTAAGTTTCATTGTTGTGTTTCATTTTCAGGCTTCCTATGACAATCCAAATGCTGTGTTTGGAGTGCCCTTGGAAAGATTATTAACAAAAAATATCGGATCTGACAGTTACTACCCAGTGCCCAGGTAAATTAAAACATGTATATAGTGGTGTGAATTTGCAAGGTGGAATCTAGCCCCGACACACTATACACCCCCCGACTCACCTCTTGTAAGCTATTCTGCATGCTAAGAGTAACGTAATTGCCCTTATACTACACCTCTCACAAATGGTATGTTACTCATGCCTTCAGTACTGATGCATAGGATACAGAGGTTCAACTTCTCATAGCTTAACCAGCATGCTAAAGAGAGGCCTTCTCCCCCCTAAAAAATGTTAGTAGCAATATTGATTAGCTTCAGGGGGTTAAAGGCTTCTCTTTACTGCACTGGCTAATCAGGGGGTATGAACCTCTGTATGCTCGGTCGTACTGGCATAGACGTTTGGCCTTTTTGCAAAAATATGAACCTTGGTCTCATCATGTAACTTCTTGCTGATGTGCTTGTTATTTTCCACTCAATAACAAATTGATCTTTGGAAATAAACTGTTCTAGTATAAATAATGATGAAGTACTCTACTTTAGATTTGTAGTCAAAGCTACAGAATGTTTGGAGAATCATCTTGGCAGTGAAGGCTTGTTTCGTAAATCTGGTTCATCTGTCAGACAAAGACAACTCAGGGTTAGTTATCAACAGTCAATCAAACTTGTTATACACAGGCCAATTGCTATAGGTTATTTCTAAATACAAGTTGTAACAAGTCTGCAAATGACAAGTTGTGACAAGCCTGATTTTAGTACACTTGTTGCAACTTCGTAAAATTCTTGACAAGTTATAACATGTTGGTAAAATTGACAACTATTTCTGGCTGTGTGTATGAACATATCAAGTGTTCGAGATCTATATTGTACTCATTGACTTAGTCTCCTAGGCAACCATTCTTAGTGGCCCTTTGTAAGCAACACTAAGACCGGCTGCATAGGAGACTATATTAACTAGCATCTATTTAGTAACATTTTGCATACTGTATACTGTGTAGACATATTTGATGTGTACACAGCCAAAAACATGCAAGTTGAACAAGTCTCTTGACATCTTGCAACAAGCTGATATCAGGATGTGTTTATATGGCTTGCAACAGCTTGTTGATGACAAGTCTGTTGCAAGTTGCCAATAGTCGTGTTGCAAGTTGATTGTCAAAACTTGTTATCCACAGACTTGCTGCAAGTTGCTTCGACAAGACTGCAAATGACAAGCTGCAGCTAGTCTGATTTAATTTAACAAGTTTGTTGCAACTTGATGAAATTGACAAGTTTGTTGCAACTCGTAACCTGTGATGTTTCTGGCTGACATTATTCATACACAGCCCAAAACGCCATAGACTTATTGTAATATGTCAAAAAGTTGCAACAAACTTGTTTGTTAAACTTGTTATCCAAAGGCTGTGTGTATGTGCTGCAAATGTAATACAGATGCATTTATCTATTGTTTTTCTGCAAACAAAAACCCCAGTTTCATACGAACTTTTCAGAGCAGAAAAATATCGATATTAGCGGTATTTTTTTCGATTGCGATATTCGATATTTTTTCAACATCGCAACAGCGTCGTTGCAACATGCGCGTTTTTGCCTGCATGGGGAACCCCCGACATTGAAATGAATATATACATAGTTAAATTTTATTTTCTTGTTGCAGAAAACCATCGAGGACGGCGGTGAAATTTCCGAAGCTCAACCGCACGATGTCGCTAGTTTATTGAAACAATTCTTTCGCGAATTACCCGAACCTCTCCTTACAAACCAACTCCATGATCACTTTTTAAAAGGTCTGCTCCTCGGCACGAAAAATGAACAAACAATGGCGATTCTACTCCTGTGTATTTTATTGCCCATTGAACATTTGTATACCCTGCAGTATTTCGCAAAATTTATGTCCAAAGTCGCGGAGAAATCCGAGCAGAGTAAAATGGGGACGGGGAATTTGGCGATCGTCCTCACGCCGAACCTAATGAACTCTTCGAGCAAGAAGGAAAATGGCAACGGCTCGGAAAAGCTGTTGAAAGAGCAGACGCTTGTCGTTCAAACGTTGTTAGAAAATGCATCGGAGATTGGTCTCGTTTCTGAAGATATTCTCGGCGAGGCCAAAGATAGTCCTAACGATGGAGTCTTGTCTTCTGGAGACGAACTTGACGGGGAGAAAGTTGGCTTGAGGGGAAGAAGTAGAACTACATCTATTTCAGGTTTGTTCGAAGCAAGAAATCATTCAATGCGGGCAGAGAGCGTGCAACTGCAAGTTGTCGCCGTTGGCACTGGCCGTTCGAATGTTTGAGTTTTTTTCAAATCTACCAACTTTGATGAGCTCCTAAACCATAGAAATAAAAGATATAGAATGCGCGCTCCTATCTATTTTCAGGTAAACAAATGACGCCACATTAAAATTCAAAATGGCCGATTTATAAGGGCAAATTAAACTCGCCCCACTGTAATTCGCATAGACCGCTGCTCGGACAAATCCAACATGGCGGATTTATAAGGGCAATTTTTTTTTCAATTTGGGTACCGGCTAGGTTACCAAGCACGCATTCTATATCTATTATTTCTATGTCCTAAACCCTAGCAGTATACAGGGGTGTAGTCACACGGAGTGTGGGAGTCGCACCCCCCCCCCCCTCATACCCAGACAGGATTCGTAAGTCGCTCAAACTCGAGTAAAGTGCAGGAGGGGGAAATCAGGTTCTCATGAACCAAAAAAAGCTCTTGTCCGTTTCTGGGACTCTAAAGAACCGACATTTTTCAGTCATGTATTGGTCTGTACCCTATTTATACAACCTTTTTGTAAGTTTTTAACTGCTGCCTAAAATGCATGAAATTGGGGGGGGGGGGCGGATATCTTTCTAAACAGTATACCTGCGTGTACAGGATAATGGGAATCTCTCCCCCCCCCTCCTACTTGTTCACGGCTCGCTACGCCCCCATCAGTTTGAGCGGCTTTGTTGCAAAATTTTTTTTTGAGGGCATTTCAAATATTTTTAGCTTTTGTTTCCGGCAAAGTGAGCAAGTTTCGTCACTCCTCGAACCACAGAAGATCGAAGAGCGTAAAGGCCGAATTCTCCCGACAGAAACGGAATGTTGAAGTTAATATCAAGGCAAAAGGTAAAGTTAGTCGACAGAACTGAAGAAGGAATGACGTTGTGTGATATAACATAAATACTCTCGTTTTCTTCCCAGAAACCTGGGCTTAAGAATAAAAAAAATCGAAAATAAAGCCGTGAGTTTTATCATTGACTGATCAAATTGTATTAAACTATCAGTATTCAAGTTTTAGCGGCGTTTAAGATTGTCTGCAAAAATGTAGATCTAATTACCAGGAAAACAGAGTCAATTTTTTGCAGTTAATTATCAAGCTTCGAAAATTTCGCAATAATTTTCTGCGAAATTTGAGATCCAAAAGAATTTCTGGGAACTGGGTTCCCGGCATATCCGCTACCTTTTCTACTTCCGATTATATGTTATTGTTTGCTGTATTAGGCAATGCCATCATCATTTACCTGTAACGAGGGCAAACACAATCATGTACATGTAATCAGCTAGCAACATCCACTAGTTTTGCAGCTGAAAAGTTTTGATTTTTAATATTTCTAGCTTTTTTCTTGCAAATATTCGCCTATATTAATACGCTCGCTACCGTCGTCTCTATTCCGAGAGCTACTTGCCTCATCTCTCGAGCATGTAAGGAGCAGCGTTGCGATGACAGATCTCCTCTGGTGTAGGTCCAAGATTGTGGAAACGTTGCTCATGAATGTCACTCAATCGAGCTTGTATTTTCTTAAACCTAACTAGAACATCGAGCGTAATATGATTATTATCATGCACCGTGAATAGAGGAACCTCATACTGTACGTATGTAAAAATTTTATTCATGCAAGCTAGAACTTTCGCTGTTTTAGATGACTGTGCGATGTTTACGAAACAGTTAATGAGCACAGCAGAGCTGAGCGGAGTACTAAAAGATCAAAAAAGGAAGCCTTTAGAAACTGAAGTCGACCATGACCTCACTCCCGCTGGCAAAAGGTTCGTTCCAGTATAACTTATTCTTGGAAAAAACAACTCCTGATGGAAGTGTTCCTGTGAAACGTTCGAAAATACTTTATACACGTAATCATGCACTGATCTGAACTCTGAAAATTCAAGCTTATGGATCGAAAGCTCTGCAAAAGTAAAATTACGTGGTGTTTTCTTAAAAGTGAAGCGATAAATCTGATTTCCTGTCATGCTTGTGGCAGGGTGGTACTGTACTTATTAAGGCTAAAGCCCTGGACAAACAATCTAGGAAACATAATTGCGGTAGCAAGTTTCTTGCCAGTGTTTCCCAATGTCGGCAACTGGGAAACACGAATATTAAAATTTTGCTTATATTACGTTTATATTAAATGGCTTATATAACTGGCTTGCACGAGTCTTAAAGTTTTGCTTATATGACGTTTGTCGCAGACTTGCAGTTTTGCGCATGCTCAAATGTTACAATGCTTCTCGTGCCGGAAATATGTGCCAAACTAGAAAACATTGTTTCCGCAACAAAAATGTTTGTGAATTTGTTTTGAGTTTGAGTGGGATTTTCACGTGTTTTGTATACTATGCGGCCATCACCATTCCACGTGGTATTATTTCTTGCAGGAAAATCACCAGCAAGGATGTGCACACGTACGGCCAGTGTCACGTGATCAGCTCGCCGTTCGGGGTCTCGGGTTCAACTCAGATGTTCATGACACCAAAGCGACCTATACCTCGCACCATGCCTCTGTCCGAGAATGGTAAGTACAATAATCATGTGTTTAAAATGCAATCTACGAAAGGTGAACAGCGCTATCCACCGGATAGTGATTTTCTCATAATTAAATTTCAGTATTTTTGAATTAAAGTCAATATTTATCTCATTGCCAGTTCGATACCACCAGTATCATTGCTTTGCATGCATTTCTGTGGTAGTTGAAAAATGACTATCCAGTGGATAGCGCTGTTGAATCACGTTTCGCACAACAGGCCTCCCGTCTCGAGTTTGTCTCAATGCGTGGTCTCGAATTCGTCCGACTCCGTTGTTCTTGTATGAACGGAAGGCCAAAAATGGCGAATTCTAGCTCGCTTCCATTAATTTGTCCGGTATCATCAGACAGGGTCTTAGTAATAAGTTATGAGGCTCACTTCTCGGCAATAATTCCGTGTTCTCAGTACGCGAAATTAAATTTTAATCCAAGCCCTGAATCTAATCAAGTCTTCAATCCATCAAAGTTATAACACGACAAATAAAACGCTGGTTAGGATTAGGGTTTGGGTTAGCGCTTGGATTAAGATTATATGAAAACACGGAATTGAGGCCCACTTCTCAATGACGTCAACAGTAGCTCCGTTGATGCGGTTAAGATTATTCCAAGATGGCGGGCAATGGGATAGTGTCGCGCTATCTTACCAAAAATGTCTTATAATTCAAAAACTGAACTATAAGTTTCCAAACTATACATTGTACAAGCAACATTAGCCGCATTAAAACTTCACCATGCAATATTAGACTGAGTTTTGTTATAATTTACCAAAACGTGAATTTTTCGTCTGCCAACGAAAAATGCAAAATGACAATACAATCCTCCCCAATCTTTAGTTAATCATAACCATCCCTACTTCCACACAAAGTTTTTTTGTATCTATTATTGACTTATGATTAAAATTTGCAAATTTAGTTCAGGAATTTTTCAAAGTGCACTTTTAAAGTTGAAATATTTGAATGATTTTTCCGTTCTAGTTTCCACTGCAAAACAAAACAAGTCGCATGAAACGCAACATGTCAAGGTGGTAGACGCCCGGACTTACGACTCGCCAGAAGCTTTACGTCCCGGCGAAATTACCTTGGAATTCACGAAACTTATGGGTGAAACTCCGGTCGGAGATAAGTACGTGTTTGATTCCCCACACAGCGCTACTTTGTCATGTGATATGAAAGCCAAGCGAGCTAAGAGACAAGGACGGAATAGAGCCAACAGAAGGTTGAGTGTTCGTCTGTTTTTTAAGTAATGAGAAATGAGCAATGTTGCACGATCAAGCGCATAGCGCAGGGGTACTGCCCAAGACACCAAGCGTCAAGGTTGATATTCTTGCACTTTTCATCGATGCTGAGGTGAAGCACTATTTTAGCGTATGCTATAATTAAACAAAAAGGACCATTAAACAAAACAAAAAATATCAACAAACACCTAATTAAAGCAATCAGAAAAAACCATAATTTCAACGAGTTTTTGGTGATTTCATTCACTAGAAGTAACTAAAAATTCTGTTAAACATTTCTAAACCAATCTTTACAGACCAATCTTATTTCATATTTGCGGCGGTGATTTTGTTCGTTTGCTTATATATTAAAATCGAAAATGAAGTAATTTCTGGAAGTCTTAGTTAGTTTAGGTCATCAGTTTTCCCGATCAGGTATCTCAGTTGGACATATTTATTTTATCAGACGAATGAGCGTATATACATAGTATTGCTTGCTTTTACTACCTTATACTATAACGACAAACCGTTGCAGTGTTTAAGGTCAGCAGTCTTCAATTGTTTTCCGGCATTTTATGCTGTCGTCATCCATGTCCAAATCACCCAAATGTCTTGTGTTTCTGCGCCCTATAGACACTTCCCGAATTTATTCTGTGGGCATAAAAAACACTTCTTTTCAATAGGCTTCATACCCCGCCTCGATTTCAAGCTATTGTTTCGTGTGCACTCAAGCAAATTCGGGAAGTGTCTATTGTACAGTATCTTCGGCTAGAATAACATTTTTAAAAATTCCTTTCTGCTTATAGAAACTCTTCCGGGGCAACAAGATGTTTCTCTTCATCGCCAAGGTCAAGGAACAAGGTATGGGCTAGTTGTGACGATGGGACAGTATTTAGCTAATGTTACTCAGTCGTGCAACATGTCCCCTGTTTTTCTGATGCAGTTTACTTGTCAGAATAATAGCAGAACAGCCAGTTCAGCGTTTCTATCGGCCAGAAAATCTTACTGACCATGCGCAATGCGACTGTGTGGGTATTTTACCCAGTAGTTTTTAATTATGGATTAGCTAATCAGGGCCTGGGACCGTAGAAGGCAAGTCCCCATGTGCGAAACTACAATTGGTTAGGACGTTAGGGGGTTAAAAATGGCGACTTTGTCGAGCAAATCGTGATAGCTGGTAGGGCAAAAGGTGTCGAGAAACAAAAAACGTAAAAGTTAAAACGAGCCTGAAAATGCCATTTCCGGCGATCTAAGCCTTCATATTTTCAAAAATTTTCTTCTTCTGGCGACTTGAAAGGCAGAGTCCTTTATACACGAAGAAACGTAGGTCACGCACCGGGAAAAACATTGCAACCAACAGCTCTGCTCAAGCCTAACAACACTGGTTGAGAACTGTATACTTAGAGCAGATTTGTAGCACAAAGACATGCACTCGGTTGATCTGCAGAATTTTTACAACCATTAATTTACTCCATCCATCTGTATTATAAATTTTGCCAAGTAATATGAAGAAACGTTCTTCCTTAGCCATCCAAGAAAAATACGCCTAAAGAAACGCCTTTAGCGTTTAGCGACAGGCATGGATCAAGCGGGTCAGTGACGGATGAAAATTGTAAATTGATCAATGGAGGAAGTTCCTGGCTGAAAAACCCGGAGAAATGCACTCCCCGAAAAAATACCCCACCCTTGCCTCATCTTAAAAAGAAACCAGAATTTCGAACAATTTTTACCGAAAATGTCTTCTAATTGTGTGCATTATAGATGCAAATTGGAATGCGTATTAAATCATTTCTAGGCCCAATTCTAACACGATAGATATTTTACACTGTAGAATAGAAACACTAATCTACTATGTTCTATGGATAGCGAGAATCATTGTTTACCGTGCTTGAGACACATGAAGCTTTGCCATTTTGTCCAAGACCTTTCTCGCGTGGCTTTAGTGAGTACGTATATCCGAATGATGTTGAACATCGTAAAACAACGACAAACTATTAAAGAAACTCACGATTTCAAAACGTATTTTTTAACAATGCGAAAAGTGGTCTGTTAATACGTGGCGAAGATTTAAGGGACTGTTTTAACATTGCATAATGTCGTATACATTACCTGACCAAATAAAACACAATCGTCGATTTTAACTCGATTTCAGCAAATTTTTACTGTAAGATTCTGAACTTCGTTGCCATGTTAGGAAGGTCAAGAGTTCATTTTTTAATTCACACGCCAGTTACTAAACGAAGACTGTGATTGGTCCTTTTGTTTAAGGAAACTTGGTTTACAAACCGGCTTATCACGAATTCTGAAAATAACTTTTGAACTTCCCGACAAATTGAAAAACTTCGCAACGAAGTTCGGTATATTACAGTGAAAAGCGATATCAACGATGTGGGAAATATTGTAAATAAATATAGGCAAAACTAGAGGAGGGTGGTTAACTGCTATTCAAACATTAACCCGCAATATCTACCTTGTTCCCCAATAGTCATTCGATTCGTTTTTACTGAAAGATCATTGAATAGGAAGTGGGGAATTTAGCAACTGTGATTTTGTAGAATTTATAAATATTGCTACGGTATAATAGAATTGTAGATGTATTCTTGTTTAGAAAGTTTTCTATATTTTTAAATATAATTTGCAATTTAGTAGAAGTTAAAAATTTTTATCGTTTTTCGCGTATTTTCATTACGCATCGTAAAACTTTTTCAAAGAGCGTAGTGGCTGGTATGGACGCAGTACTGCGAATAAACAGTTGGGTCATTCAGCAGTGCAACACGGCGCCCTATTCCGCGTTCTTACTGCCATTTACGTTAAAGCATGATTCATGAACTATTTCACGCGTTTGTTCACGTTTGAAACGTAGCGTTTCATGATTAGATCGAACACTTTTCCAGGTAAAATGAACATGTTTGTTTTCGCTTGATAACTTCTGCTAGTTGTTAGTGTTTTACTAGGCTGATGTGTTAGAAAATGCTCTGCGAGTTTTGCTAACTCGAATTTCACTAGTAGGATGTGTTTCTGATATCTTAATTGTGAGTAGAAAGCTGACACAAAATTGTAATATTTGAGGTCCAACTTGATTATTTCTGAAAATTTAAATGAAATTTGTATCATTATATCGATGAGGAGAAAAGTTTATGTTCAGGATGAAAAGTCTATTTGTTGTTTCCATACAAGAGAAATCTCGAGACATGTATATGAATTGGTTTGAATTTAGTGAATGTGATAACTACGTAATATCCAAGGCCTTGAAATGCCGGATTGATCAGCCTTGATGGAATACTAACAACTGCATGTTTGGTAGAGGGTAAATGTGTTTTGTTCAACATAAAGTGAGATGCCAGATAATCGTTGTGGATGATTTGTACCCCAGCTGGTTTTCAAAGCAGGTAAATAATGGAGATAAAAGATCAACAATGGCAATAAAAAATTACAAAATATCAGTATTAGCGAAGTATAATGAGCTCAGGATATGCTTTGATCTATGAAATAAGGCTTCGTTGAATCCGTGCAGGTGCTTTAAAGCCTTGAAAAGTGCTTAAATTGAAAATCAATTTCAAGGGCATTTAAAAGTCTCGAGAATTACACCAGAACATAATGATTCATTTCGGTATCTTCTGGCCGCCATCTTGTTTCAATATTTTGTATTTTTGATAATGATAATCAATATCCTTAAATCCTAAAATCTAGTCTAAATGATCCATAATCCTCTTTTTGGTGTCAAATTGGCCGTAATCCTTTGTAAAACCCTCGTAGATTTATCGTAGAGGAATAATATAAGGAGTTCTCTTCAGGGATTTGTGCGTAAGCCCTGTTCGTCATGATGTCACTCAGCAAGTGCTCTGCGCAGAAGTACTCACTCTCCCTGGATATTCTAAAACGGTATATTTCCAGGTGGGTGATTGCCTCTGTCTAAGGCACTTGCTGAGCGACAAATCATGACGAATTGGCTGACATAACACTAAAGATTACCTTATTAATTAACTCTTGTGTCCATTTATTAATTAAATTTGAGCCAAGCAGCTGCAAGTTTGTCAATTCTGCGTCTGGTTTTGGCTGTGGGCGTTTATAAGCATGTTAACTTGCACTTAGCGGTGTTGATTAAATTGTTAACGATGTAAAAATGAAATTCGTTTATTTCAAATGAAATGAAAAGGAACATCTGCATGCAATTCTAGCCTCGCTTTGCTAAGGTGAAAGTACACATCGAAGAGAGCGTTTTATCAACATGCTCCTGTTACAATTTAAGAATCATTTCGATAACCTTGGGCAAAAAATTGCCATTGTTCCACTTTGGCTGGCAAAAGAAAAATCAGAAGAATGTCTTATGAGGCCAGGTATATTTTACGCTATTCTCTTGTGCTTGTTCTTTGCGGCATCTTCCGTTCTGGTTCACATCGTTGATGAAATCCACGCCGTTCAAACAGTCTTCTTTAGAAGTTTTATCCAACTTCTCTTCACGATTCCAATGTTGGTATTTCATGGGCTCAATCCTTTTCCTAAACGCTAACGGGATAACGGTCGAGCAACTGTCATGTAGTTGATTCGCGGTGTCATCGGTTCCACAGCTCTCTGTTGTCAATTTTACGCTCTACAACATATGCCGCTATCGGACGCCACCGTTATTTTCTTCTCCTCGCCAATTTTTACCGGAATCCTCGCGTACTGCTTCCTTTCCGAAAAGTGGAGCAAATCGGACGCCATGTCTGCCTTGTTGTGCTTCGTCGGAGTTGTCATGGTAGTCCAGCCAGGCAGTGTTTTGGCGTCGAGTTTTGAATCGAAACAGCGTTTTGCTTACTGCATCGTGGCTCTTACTGGTGCGATTCTTACCTCAATCAGTATTATAACACTGAAGAAGCTTCAATCTGTACATCACGTCATTTCCTCACTTTATCTTTCCGCGGTTGGTGTCGTTGGAACTGGATTGGTATGTCTCATCCCTGGAATGTTTCGTCCAATCATCTGTGGACATCAGATTTACATTGTTTTTATTGGTTTATGTGCAGTAGGTAAGTTCAGCTCCAAGCATAACAGCGATAAATTAGCCTACACATAACTTACAAACAACACTGGTACTAGTGTTAGGACTGACCACACAGATAATGGGACATTGTAATATCAACTACGATTTCAGGAAAGAGCTACAAAATCATAAATCATAATTGGTAAACATATTCGCAGGCCTTAATTACAACCCTAATCAATGCACATAAATTACGCTTTCTCTTGTCAGCTACCTTCGTAGCTTAGTGGTCATAGTACCGCATCGCATGTGTATGGTTCCACACGAATTAAAACACATTTACCCTTTAGAAATTTTGCTGATTGTTTTTTTTCTAGGGGGTCAATGTTTGTTAAGCAAGTCCTTAAGTATGGAAAAAGCAAGTACAGTTGCGTTAGTTCGTACATTTGATATTGTTCTTGCCTTCGTTTTCCAGTTAACATTTTTTGACCATCAACCGAATATTTACAGTATTTCTGGTGCTGTACTTGTATCCATATGTAACATAGTGTTGTTAGGTACTGTTAGATGCCCCTCCGAAACTTATGATGAACACAAGCTTCCTAAAGACAACTGAATTTAGCGAGCTATATAGAAATGGAACTGGTTAGGTGTATATTATGTAAAGCTGGAACGATAACTTAAGGTGAAGAAGGCAAGATAGTGGAAATTGATTAGACTATGGTATGGACACTGTTTTTACCGCGCTTTTATAGCCTTCGCACACGTCAGCTGATAGTACATGGTATGCATTGCGTAGTAATTACTTTCGTTGCTCCAAAGGTCTTCGTTAAGCTATAATGTTATTAAATCCTCTTCCTGCTGGTGGGCAGTAATTGAGTTCGTTCATGTTCATATTACGAGTAGAAAAATTAGAAATTGGAAGTTTTTGTATAGATGTTTTTCTGCAGTTATTTGCTTAAGTTCTTTTTAATTTTGCATGGTGAAAATCAATGTATCATTTTAGTCTTGTACAAACACCACGTAAATTTATTCGTTGCAATTAATACATTTACGTGGTGTTTGCACAAAACTAAACTGATATAAGATTATGTTTGGGGTGTTAACCGCCTGAGTTTCATATATCCACACAAAAATATTTGCCTGACCAAGGCGGAGGTCAGACTTGTGTATATGACCTTAGAGTTTGCAAGCGGTTCGAAGTGTGTGATGTCAATTCTGGGATTTCATCTAAATTTTTCATTGTCTTTTTCTGCCCGAGAGCTCACAAACAAAGGAAAATTCTGCTCCGCATCTAAAATTCCGTCTAGTGGAAAACAATTACTTATTGTAATAGTTTGTTATTTTATTAAGCTATTCAATAATACAATAAGTACCATAAGTTATTCAATAATCTATTATAATTTTGAAAAAGGTGAGACGTTCTCTGACAAAAATATATTTATTGTTTACGAGCTTTCGGCCACCAGTTTGTAGCTCTCCACGGGTACATATACAATGAGTAGTATAAAATGGAGCTAAATATGACGTATCATGTACAATGTGAAATATGATAAGGCGATATTATTTTTTCTTTATTAAGACTGTATACTGTCGAGGAATGCCATGATTCTAGTGCTAGGCGACTACGGAAATTCCCTATGCCAATGACTTTCGTGCTATCAAAGTCAATTACACAAAATTAGCACTGCCAACACTCTAATCAATAGATCCCTTAACCTTCCTACCACCGAAGTCGAAGACGGAAAATTGAAAGTTTAAGCACGTAAGAGCAGCCGTCGCAATCAAATGGATCTCTGAAAGATCTCAGAAAACAAGAAAAGCTGAACACATCAGAAATGTTAAACAACATGAAAGTGAATGTAACTTCGCAAAATATGCATGCATGCGGCAATGATCTAATGTAATAATGTAATTGACTTTGATAAAATCGTGGCATACATATACAGGCAAAGACCTCTTTCCTCCGCAGAGGCTTTTTAGTTTTTTAATATTCAGGATTTTTCTTTAGAAACAGGAATTTTTCCTTTTCAAGAAATCATTTAAGGAATTTTGCCAAGGATTTTTTAAGATTTTGAGCAAAATCTCAAAGACCTAAAATAGTGATAATGAGTAGAAAAAGCAGTAGTTTATGAATGTAGTAACAATTGGCTATACGTTTTATATTTTCAAAATTCTGTTTTAACTTTAATAATAGGCTGTATAGTGTTAAAAATTAAACACTTAATTTACTTAAAAATTTCTGTCGCTTGTTGCACATTATTATTAGATCAAAGGCCAAAAGGTGCTTTTTGTAAAGGATTAAAATAATAACAGTACGATTTAGGTAGCTGCCTACGATTTAGCCATTTAGAAATTTGAAACTTCATGAATTTTGAAAGTTGAAACTCCACTTTTAAGCATATCAAATATGATTGCGAGAGCAAAAATATGATGGCCACTCCCTAGTCTTCCATGGCATCGTCTAAAACGCGGAACATGGAATGGAACAACTGGAATACCTGGAACAACTAGAACAGCTGGAACAACTAAAAATTTTCGATTTTTAGCATTTTTCTGAATTTTAGCATGTATGGAAGTACACACAACGCTCAATGAGCTTTCTGAATTATGAAAAACGCGCAGACAGAATACAGTTCTAACAAATTACTTACACGAAAATATCGACAGTCAAAATTAAACGAGGATTAAGTTGGATTGTAATGGTATCTTGGAAACCAGTTTACACTGTTCAGTTTTTGAAAAGAAGACATTTTGGTAAAATAGCCTAACCTAGCCCATTAAAGAAAATGTGCGTTCCTCGCGGAAGCCAAATTCTTATTGTCTGAGAATATGCCTTTCACGCAAAACAGGCATTGCTCAAACAGACCGAATGCAACACAATATTTCGGTTTTCAAAACCGAATAAAACCGTCAACGAAAAGAAGACCAGATAGTTTGAATTGCTCAAAGCAAGTACTTAAAAGACAATCAGGGGCGAAACTAGCACCTTCTAGTTGGGGGGGGGGGGGGAAAGGGTTCACTGCCCTGCCGTTATGTAAATGGACTAAATAAAAATGACTTCAAAATTAATATAGATAAACCATCGAGGTACAGTGGCGTAGCCAGGGTGATTGTTTTAGGGGGGCAACATGCGAGAGGCGAAGACGATATGCTCCTCCGGGAAAATTTTGAAATCTACAGTTCCGCAAATGCGATTTCCTGCATTTTCGGGTGAGATTTAGCAGAAAAAAGCTTGCTTTTGAGGATTATGTGGTGCATAAAAGACGTCATTTTTATTTTATTGTATATTAAGATTATAATAAATATTTGCTCTACAAAATCTTTGTGTTGAGCACTCTGATATCTACTACAAACAAAAAAATCAAAATTATTACATATATATATATATATATATATATATATATATATATATATATATATATATATATATATATATATATATATATATATATATATATATATATATATATATATATATATATATATATATATATATATATATATATATATATATATATATATATATATATATATATATATATATGTTCTTCGTGTTTAGTTATGTACCCTTTTCATGTAGTAGTTTCACCTAGAACATGTTTTCATGTGTAAACTCTATTGTGATAATTGCCTTTCCCTCACCAGCTACGAATACAAAGTATAAACGATGCATTCGCCTGAGCCCTTGTGACACTCAGAGGCGGTTTAAAAGGTGAAAGACTACACAACACACAAGTACAACATGAACTATTCATGCACTAACTTCATACAATAGCCACGTGCCACACAACTCATCTCATCGTCGTCATGGCTGTACTTACCATCTCAGGAAATATATAAATAAATTCCAATTACCCATACCAGTTACCTTAGGTTTTTAGGGAAATTGCGCTTGTAATCCTTAACAAGACTCATTCGAATAGATCACTCTTCCTAGTACATGTTTTCATGTGTAAACTCTATTGTGATAATTGCCTTTCACATAAATGCATCGTTTATACTTTGTATTCGTAGCTGGTGAGTGAAAGGCAATTATCACAATAGAGTTTACACATGAAAACATGTACTAGGAAGCATATCTCCAGAAAAGGGTATATAACTAAACACGGAGAACATTGTATTTGTCATTTTAAGTCCTGTGGCACACTGGAATGACTAATGTTGAAGGCCGAACACTTTTAAAAAACTCATTTTAATTTAATGTTAATTTCCCTAAAATGGCTATCCGATCTTTGATGACCAAGTGGCCATTTTGGACAGAAGTACATGCGAAACATACAATGTGAGCTATTTAATAATACAAAGATATTTTCGTCAATATATCATCAATTTACCAACAGCGACCTTAAACAACTTGCTCGATTCTTTTTTTGATTTGTCTATTTGTGCACGATATTTTTCTCCGTATTTTTTTAATGCGCAAATTTTTTTTTGGTATTTGCCCAGCCCTCCCCTCAAAAATTTAATGGTCCGTCCCTAACTAACTGCCTAACTACCACGAGCAACGATTTTGAGCTCCGCTAGTGTGAATTAGTAACCCTGGCCCAACCTGGCCCCGGGCTTACGCCCGGAACGGCGCTTGGCTCGGGGACACGAAGGAGTACGAAGAGACAGTGGACAGGCACCGGCACATACGGCAGTGAGCAGCAATATGTCTTTCACAGCTCTCAAATGTTTGATTTTTCACATTCTCGCTACTATTTTGGTTGGATGCCTTGGTTTGGTTGTCTGTTTTATGGGATATTTGTATTATATCCATAAAATCAACGATCATTTGCCTGGACCACCTCGTTCAAGCTTCGTATGGGGTCATCTACCAGATTTTTGGAAGTACAAAGCGACGACTGGTGGAATGATGATCGAGTTTCTGCTGGAAAAACGACTGGAACACGGGCCGATATTTATACTTTTCTTCCTCCATAGACCTTTGGTATTTTTGGGTGATGCAACCTATTTGCGACATGTTTTCATAAACAATCAATACAGCCTCGTAAAGAATCCATATCACTTTTTGAAAGTTGGTTTTATTTATGGCGAGAGAGCCGTTGGTTATGGACTTGTAACGAATACAAATCATTACTCCTGGCGCAAACGACGGAAACTTATGAACCCAGCCTTTCATCGCAAATCCTTAAAAAATTTTGTGAGCAATTTCAACAATGTTTGTGACATGTTTTTGTCTCGCATGAACACAGTTGTTGATGGTGGTAAGCCTACCAGTATGGTTCAGGAATTTGCAAATGTCACTTTGGAAGTGATTAGTCAAGTGTCATTCAATATCAACACGAATGCTATCGAGAACCCCAACTCCCAATTCCCCCAAGCAATACGACGCTATATGACTGGAGTGCAGGACAATATTGAAAATCCACTTCCCTCTACCCTTCTTTCAATATTCCAGTTTAAGATATTTCAAAATGCTACCAAAAGAGAGCAAATTAATGCAGCAAGATTTCTCAGAAAGTTTGCCACTGATTGTGTCTCTGCTCGAATGCAGGACATTGCCAACGACAAAACAGTTCCAGATGACTTATTGAGTCTTTTAGTTCAAGATCATGGTAGTCTGTCTCTGGATGACATCATTGATGAGTTTTTGACCATATTTATTGCTGGACAAGAGACTACTTCCAATTTGTTGTCATTTGCCTTGTACGAAGTCATTAGAAACCCCCATGTTGAAGAAAAACTTTTGAATGAAGTAAACGAAGTGCTTGGTGAACGTGACCATGTTGACTTTGATGATTTGGGAAACCTGAAATATCTTGGTCAAGTTTTTGAGGAAGCTTTAAGAAAATACTCAGTAGCGCCAGCACTTGGAAGAGTGTTAATAAAAGATATTACAGTTGGGGGATACAATATTCCAAAGGGAAATGAGATTCTAACTCGGCAGCTTCTTTTCGCAATGAATCCGGAAATTTGGAAGAATCCAGAAGTTTTCGACCCAGACCGATTTTTGGATTCAAAAACCATTCCAGATTTGAGCATGATCCAGTTTCCATTTTCCATTGGTGCACATACTTGCATTGGGCAGACTTTTGCCAGGTTCGAGTCGAAGGTTATCCTTGCCAGACTGCTGCAGAGGTTTCATTTCAGATTATTACCAGGACAGACAAATAAGATGAAGGAAAGATTGACAATCACTCCCCAGGATGGCATCATTTGTGAAATCACCAGGCGTGAGTAACAGGGGATTCTACTTTTTGGGTTTCATTGAGATGTACTTAACCACGACTTGCTTGTTTTTAGGGGCAAGGTTTTTAATATAAGGACATCATATGTGATAGGCAGGCTACTAAAATTGTTAAACATTTCATGAATTTCTTATGCATTTTTGTGATTATGTGGTTTCTTTTTAATTTTGAGAAAAAAAGTAGCTTATATTATATATAAACTACAGGGTGCCCCCACAAAAGTGGAGTTCTGCACTCAAGTTTAAATTTTGAAAAGAGTATTGAAAAGAATGTGTTTGGGGCGACATGCTGTAAATTTTGTCAAAAGAAAGTACTAAAATAATTTGTTAATTAGTGAAAAACATTCTATTAATTACAACAAGAATTGCTTTTTGTGTGGAACATTAAGTGAACATTAGTCAGTCTCAAACTACCCATGTGGCACCAGTGAAATTATCTGCTTTTTTGGAGTATCTCAAATTGACCAATTGCGCTAAAATTGTTCCTGTGGTCTTATTACATATATAATAATACCTAAATATACTAAATAATACCTTGTTCAAAAGGCAAATGAACAAGCCTTAAACCCAAAAATTAGTTGCTCTTATGATCAAGTTATCATTCAGCAATCAATCTTAGAAGTTGGATGTTTTTTTGGGACACCCTGTATGTTGCTTTTTTCTTTTTCTATGTGACCACTTTCAAACATGTATCAGTGATATTTGCAAAAACATGTTGTTGTTTTTTTCATTTCTACACTAAGTCTTTAAAAATGTACTTGATGTAGTTTTATTTTAAACCAGTTTAATACGTTTGCTAACCAGTATAAAATGTTTAGAGGTATTTTTTCGTTGGGTTCAATCTTTAATTTAAAATTTGCCATTTTGTTGTTAAAAAACGTAATTAAGTTTTTGACTTTGTGCAACCATCTTGTTTTTAGTACTTACTCGCGGTACACGAGCCTGACGTGAGCAGTATGAGCGTGACATGAGCAATATGGGCGTGACATGAGCAATATGAGCGTGACATGAGCAATATGAGCGTGACATGAGCAATATGAGCGTGACATGAGCAATATGAGCGTGATATGAGCGTGACACGAGCAATATGAGCGTGACACGAGCAGTATGAGCGTGACACGAGCAGTATGAGCGTGACACGAGCAATATGAGCGTGACTTGAGCAATATGAGCGTGACATGAGCAATATGAGCGTGACATGAGCAATATGAGCGGGACATGAGCTCCTATTCGGCTCATAATAGCATAGACACATAGGATGCCTCAGACAGGCGCTTTGTAGAAGCCCTGTACTTCAAGTTTCTTGTTACATTGGGTGGAAATTCGTTTCCTTATTCTACAAGATGCCCTATGTTGTATGTTTGATAATTAGCAGTTAGATTATGAGCTCGAGGTTTCTGATAGCAATCAACTATGAACACTTAGAAGTTGAGATAAATCTAATTGTTTTAGTAGAATCTGAGATAGATGATTGATTTTTAAGTTATTTTGCTGAAAAAAATATTGCAATTTATCTTTGACTTGAAAAAAACACACAAGACATTTTTTGCTGCTCGCTATCTATCAGGCGATAGATAGCGAATAGGGTAGTTAATCAAATCACAATATTTGCATTATTAGTACGCTAGTATAGTTCTACTAAATTGCAATTAGACGCCATTTTCGTTAGCACTACGATAAGTATAAGGCCTTGCTATAAGCTTAACTGCTAAGGTCACGGTACTCACACAGCCAAAAGTTACAACAAGTATGTTGACATCTTGCATCAGACATGTTATCAAGCGGAATATCAGAATGTGTTCGCATGACTTGCGACAGCTTGTTGACGACAAGTCTGTTGCAAGTTGTCAACACTGAGTCTTGTTGCAAGTTGATATTTGTCTTGCTTGCTTGCTTGCATGTTGTTCCAGCAATTCTTGTGATAAATATTAGAGCTTGGATATATAGAGAAGGCTTTCTTGAATCATTATTTCACGAAATTCTCTCCTCTTGCTCCGACACTTTTGAATTAATGATTCACGAAAGCCTTCTTATATCCAAGCTCAAACACTCTCTTAACGTGCAGGGCAGCTCAATTACGCTCAACCTTCTATATAATTCGGTTTTTGTGTCTGTTTTGTCCCCTTTTTTGTATCGTCCTGTTGAAGTCACCAGGCGTGAGTAACTGGTGGATTATAATTCTTGGGTTTCAATGAGAGTCCTGAAGGGCTGAAATGGGAGTTGCTTATTTTTGGCTGGGAAAAAGGATTCCACTGCACTGGCATAGAGACTTAGCAGCAAAAAACAATGGTACAAGTGATAAGTATATCAAGTAATAAATATATCAAGAAAATCTTTTCAAAATAATTCAAGTTTGCCCTGATTAATGTTTGTTTTAGCGGATTTAGTCAAAATTTAGGCATGGAAATGCGAATAGAACCCATCATTGAGGACCCTCATCAATCATGTGATGAAATAGCACCTGGGTGGGGATTGACCCTTTCAACTAAAATAACCAAGGAACAAAACAATGACACACAAGCACTCCCCCCCCCCCCCCCATGTGACATCACATGAGATCGAAGTGTTGTGTTTGATTGGTATGTTATATAATTATTTTACAACATTAATTCAGTAATAGAAGTTATGAATAATTATCGTAGATGAGTAGTATAAGCTAGAACTTTCCAAACAATGTTTTGCAATGGATGTTCAAACATCTAATTTAACTTTTTTTGCACAAGAACGAGGCTCGCGTGCTTTAGATGACAAAATTATAGCATGACACATTTTGATGTTGTGATTTAATAAATTGACATTCAGGATAATTTTTTCAGTTTGAGTTTGCATCTGCTCAGAATGTTTTCATTTTCAATGCTATAAGAATTGCTTTAATTTGTGTTTGACCAACGGACAAGTCGACTGTTGAACAATGACCTCAACCTTTTTACTCCCATCAAACTTTAACTGCTTCCTCTTGACTGGCTTCCGAAACTTAAGCTCGACTTGCTTAATTGTTCATTTGCGGCAAGGTTATAGGAAGGTAATAGATGTGCTAGACAGGTTACCAAAATCATTCAACATTTGACGAATTTTGACATTTGTGTCAAAATTTTGACAAATGTCTTTTGACATTTCTTGTGATAGTTTTTTCTGAAAATTTTGAGAAAAAATTGGCTATAAACTATATAATTTACTTTTCTTGATTTGTTTTTGTATGTGACTATTTTCAAAAGCATGTCTTTTGCCGCTGCCATTTCAACTCCAAACATTCGCCATTTTGTCGCTACCAACGTTTTTAGCTAGTAGCAATTAGTAATTAGCAATTGAGCGTGCACCCTGCTTTTTTACGTGTTTGTTTCGTATTATGAAACTTGATGTTTATTGGTCGAAACTTTCATGTTGGTATGGACGGAGCCAATGTTACTAAGGCCTGCTTGGTGCACGCTCAATTGCAAACGGCGGTATGAGCCTGATATGAGGAATATGATTTATATGAGCCCGTGCAATTGAGCTGATATATACAACACAGAATAGCATAGGATGCTCCGGCAGGCAGCTTAAAGCGAATGAAACTTGCTCACTTTTCCAATATATTGACATATTTCAAGAGCAGAGAAAACCAATTCCTCTAAGCAAATAAGAAACGTCTATTTTAGTAAACGAATAAAGAGAGTAATTTTTTTTAAAATTAAATTTATTTGATACATAATCGCGTTAGAAGCCATATCTTTTCAACTTGATTTTCTCTTGAGAATTCCTCTGAATTCTTTTAGTTTTCCGTAGTCGCAAGCAAAAAACTACGGAAAACACAAGGTTCAGAGTAACTCTCAAAACCTCTGTGGAGAGAGATCTTGATTGGTACTATTATATATAACCACGGTACTTTATTGCTATTCACTTGCTAGTTATTTTGTAACTTCTTACCATGCCATTGTTGCAGTGCTGAAAAAATAAATTGGTTGTCTCAGGTGCATTTTACTTGACCTATATTTTTTTTGGTTGTTTTGACCAAATAATACTGATCAAAAGAAAATGCGTTTGAGAAAACCAATTTTAAATTGGCTATTGAGTGCATTGGTTATCTATTACAGTGTATTTTTGACGGTTTAAAATTAGTACAATTATACTTCATTATTGGCAGGGATTGGAAAAAAATTGTGAACATGTTTTAAAAAACCAAACAAAATTTGCAAATTCGTATTCGTTATCAGTGCACCCACCATATTGACACGATTGTGTATTATTACGGAGAATAATTGGATTATTTATCTTGATGTTCGTATCGTTTTTCTCTTAGTACACGTGGACAAAATAGGACATTCAAATACGAATATTTAGAACGATTCAGCTGTCTTATCAGATTTACAAATATATCCAATTGAAGGAATCTCGCTATTTAATAATTGTGAGATTTCTGCTAAGTCTTGTCCTCTTTTCTCAAGATCTTCTGACTTCGTCCACGACATGTCATACTCAAGTTTGTAACTGCCACGAAAATTATGTGGACATGATTCTCCCCATTCCTACAACAAAAGAAGGTAAATGGGTTGTAGCAATCGTTAAGTTACGAGTACGGAAAGCTCTGTTCCATTTGCAATGTGATACAGTGATGCAATCGTCAGTGCAATCGCCTTTTGCTTCTGAAGCCCGTTTTAGCACAGTTGGTTTTAGCGTATTTCATCTTTTCGCAACTACTCAGGCAGATACGGACACAATTGAATACGCTACGTTTCTCTACGATTCAAGTAGAAAACGGCCTTAACTTTTCATTCTTTCAACGGCTTTCTGGCCCCAAACGCAACAAAGCCAATCAAATGCTCAGTTTACAAACCAGCTCGCGAATTCCGAAATGAACTTTTTAACTTTGCAACCACGTTCGGAACATTACAGTGAAACGTTCTCTGATTATCGATTCCAAACACAAGAAAAGGGGAACTTTAATGATTGGTAAATAATTATCACTTATTTACTGGTACGTGATACGCTTTTGTCCAGTCGCAATACAGAAAAATTGAACTTTGACACTAATTATATAACAATTTAAGTTATACATGTAGCTGAGGATGTCTATTTGCATAGTGCATATTTTAAAACCTGACAAGATAAAACAACCAGTAGAAAAGAAATATAAAGTATGTCCCATTGAAGGCATACCTCCGGTGAGACCATTGAAAAGTAAGACGTTCCGTCTTTACGACGATATAAGTGGTACATTTTGCCCGGGATTTTCTTAAAATTACAAGCAGCATGATGGAGCGTTGCGTCTTCTTTCGCTTCTTCCAGAACTTTTCTTGCCTAAACAAAAACGCAAGATTAAAATACAGTCGATTGTCGTTATAGCCGAACGCCGATTTAGTATCCGTAATAATAGGTAATAGTAATACCAGTGCTTTTTTGTCGCAAAATGTCGAGTTTATCCCAACTTCTAGCAGTGGTTTGCGTGATAAAAAAGGTAAATTCATGTTACTGTAAAAAGTACTGAAAAAATTAATTTAGCTACTGTCATTGCTTTAACGAGAATAGGACGATAAAAATATTAGTTAGGGACTATTGCAATAATATTTAGAATATAGTTTTGGTGTCCCTAATGAAAAAGCGTCCGCAAGACAGTCCTGAGTTGACTGTGTAATGATAGAAATGCTAGAAATAAATAAAATGATGTAATTGTATGCATAAAAAGAAAACAAGGAAGGCTTGCTGTAAAAAGGAAGAAATTTACTCCTTCTGTCTTCAGCCAAATCTTTAATAGAATAAAAAACTCGCTTGTTGATTGAGTTCGGTAATCTGACTCAGGTTTTCTGGTTGCATAATTATATTTTTTTCATAAGAATGCCCAATATAATAAAGTATAGTACCTGGTCTTGTAAATGTCGTATCTGATCGGCAATAACAATTAATTTGTTTGTCGCTATAGCTTTAACGAATTCATCTGCTTTTTGGACCTCTTTCGCCAGTGTAACAATATCGGTAGGATCAGATATGCGATGAACAGTTCTTGGATCAACCAAACTCGAACTTGCTTCAGATGGAGGAACAGTATGGGCAACCCCTGCAATACATGGTGGAAAATTTTATAACAAACATACTTGGGGATTGGATGCGTCATGGAGGGCAGGATGTTTTCCAAACATACCCTGGAAGTTTCCTAAAGTTCGCATCCTGGACTCACTGGACTAGCAAGAATGTTTGGTTTTTATCCCATACGATACAGTTAAACTTGATCCTGGATAGAAATAAGTGTATAACATGCTGACTTAATTTTATTCCTCAAGTTATTGGTGAAAATACATCGCTCGTCGCTCTATGTACTTCTATTTCTTCAGTGATGTTTCAGATCTTTCTTTTTCTGTGTCGACGCAGTTTTTACCCTTCAGGTTTTTAAAAAACTTGTCTTTTTTCAGTGAAGGCCTTTATGTGCCAAATATATGTGCTAATTAAACTATATGTTCTTGCCTCAAAACGATTTATTTCTGTTTTAACTTTTTTTCATTTGTTTCTGAGCTTTACTTATTCATTTTGTAATGACTTTTCTTTTGTTCTAACCAGTGTGAGCATGTTTAAAGCAAGTGGGTTTGACAGCCTCCTCATAGCCAATAAAAGAGCACAGGAGCTTGGCCACAGAAAGAGATGGGGGGGGGGGGAGGTCTGGACTACCCATTTTTCAGAACAAGATTTGAAGTTTGTTAAAACCCAGGTAGAAATAAAGGGGGGAGGGGGGGGGGTGTGGGCACATCATACAGAGCAAAAATAATTTTAGGCATCTGTAATAAACACATTTTTTATCGTTACATTTATTAAAGCTGCCTAAAATGCATGAAATAGATGGTATGGACATCTCAGATCTGGCCATGGGTTTTGGGTATTCAAGTACCCTGGGTATTATGTAATTATGGGTATTTGGTATCCTATACACAAATCAAAGTCAAGTCGATTAACGACAAAATTGGGAATTGTTTGACGTAGCTTTGAAGAGCATAACTATTAAAAAAATTTCGAAGCTGTCCCTTACTCATTTAGCCAGGACAAATCAAATAAAAACAGGGCAACGGGACAATATAGAATGCAGCGAGACAATATATAGGATAAACCGGGACAGTCCCAGGTAAAACAGGAAGGTTGGAGATGGAATGTTTGAGAAAATATATATAACTTTATTGGGAATATTAACAATAACAATAAGTGATTATTTCCCAAAAGGAAGAGTGCAAAATGGGACAGAAATAGCACATGCGAAATATATACAGAACATCAACTTGTACGGCAGAGCTATCTGCCGTAAACTTACAAACTTAAGGCAACTTACAAACTTTCCAAACCACGTTGACAGTTGCTAATGCATATGCTTGATAATTCATCATAGCATATTTATTATCTCATAACAAAATTACTGACATTCACTAAAAGTGCAATTAATAATGGTAATAGGAGTGCAATTAATGCTCTAATATCATTTTTCTTTGTTTAGTCGATTCTGATTGGCTAAGAACTGTGCCGAATAATCATTAATCGACATAGTGTGCTGATTAAAAATTAATTGGCATGGATCGCGAGCCCCGCAGGGCGCAGGATTTTTAAAAACCAAAAACATGAACAAATCAGTGAAATATTTTTTGAAAAATGATATTAATAGGAAATTACACTTGTTCTCGAAGTATTAATGAAAAATCACACTTGTGTTTGGCGAACTATTTATAATATTATAAACATTTCCCCAAACACACGTGTGACTTTTCATTAATACTTCTCTGACCGTGTAATTTCCTATACAAATCGCACTCCTGTAAACCAATGAAATTGAAGTATTTGCCACTGATTACAGAAGATATACAATTAGTGGAATTATTGCACTCCTCTCGACCAATCAAATTTAGTATTATTTGTCAAGCATACAATAAATAAAATATAAATATATATGCTGTTCTTTAAAAAAACAAAGTTATGTATATAGAGAAAAGTTATATTATGTATTATTGTTACAGTTATTTTAATGTAGGCAATACCAGTGTTTAATAAATGGGAATGCTAATAAAGATTGTTGTTGTTATATTTCTTGTTTTAATTTTATCAGGGATGATTATAAGAAGATTTTTTCAAAACAAAAATCTTCTTAATTCTTATAATCATTATAAGAAGATTTAAGACAATATAAGAAGATTTTTGACTTTAAAACAAGAATGTGATGATGTCATCAATTTACATCAAACCTTTATCCTATTACCCTAACCTAACAATGGAAATTGTGACATTGACAACTAGAAATCCCTTTTGAAAACTTATTGTATAAAAAAACTTAAACACTAAAGAATCTACTGTTTATTTGTTATGTATTAAAACCTAAAATGTACAAGTAACAGTGATCGTCTGAAATCTTGAAGAACTATTTTTTAGTCATTGTCCACTTCCATCTTAAAATGGCAGATAGAAAATTACTATGAGTTTAATACAATACTTGAGAAATTGAGATCAGAAAGTGTTAAAACATTTTTATTTAATGTTTATTTTATAAGAAAATATAAGAAGAATTTTCATCCAAATTAAAATCTTCTTAAAATAATATAAGAAGATATCAGAAGAAATAATATAAGAAGATTTTGTATCCCTGGATTTTATACAAGATAATTTCACCATTAGTTATCTAACATACCTTTTTCCCCAATTTTTAATTTGTCAAGGACATTCATGATTTATATTCAAACTGATTCAAATTGTATATATATATAATATATGTCAGTGATATTCTTTACATATATCACAGAAATATATATATTTTTATATATCTCACTGAACTGTATGTAGAACTGGATATATATTCAATGGTTTATAGTGCTTCCAGTTTGGAGAAGCTTTCCGTTTAATTTTTTGTAACAATTTTGAATTTTGTTGTATGTACGACAGATAAAAATAAAGCATGGCTGTTTTATGCTTAATTTTATACATTCTTGTCTCAATTTTAGTTGGATGTTTTGCCTTGGTTCTCTATTTCATAGGATATTTGTATTATATCCATAAAATCAACGATCATTTGCCTGGACCACCTCGTTCAAGCTTCATATGGGGTCATCTCCCAGAAATTTGGAAATACAAAGCGACAACGGGCAGACTGACGATCGAATTTGTACTGGAAAAACGACTGGAGCACGGTCCGATACTTATACTTTTCTTTCTTCATAGACCTGTTGTATTTTTGGGTGATGCAACTTATTTGCGTCACGTTTTTATAAACAACCATGCAAGCCTTGTGAAAAATTCATTTAACTATGAAAAATTTGGCTTTGTCTATGGTGAGAGGGGCATTGGTTATGGCCTTATATCCAATTCAAACGAGGCTATGTGGCGCAAACGACGGCAACTTATGAACCCAGCTTTTCATCGCAAATGCTTAAAAGATTTTGTGAGCAATTTCAACAATGTTTGTGACATGTTCTTGTCTCGCATGGACACAGTTGTTGATGGTGGTAAGCCTACCAGTATGGTTCAGGAATTTGCAAATGTCACTTTGGAAGTGATAAGTCAAGTGTCATTCAATATCAACACCAATGCTATTAAGGACCCCAACTCCCAATTCCCTCAAGCAATACGACACTACCTTACAGGGGTGCAGGCCAATTTGGTGAGTCTATTTCCCTCTACCTTTCTTGCAATATTCCAGCTTAAGATATTTCAAAGTGCTACCAAAAGAGAGCAAATTAATGCAGCAAGATTTCTCAGAAAGTTTGCCACTGATTGTGTCATTTCTCGAATGCAGGACATTGCCAACGACAAAGCAGTCCCACATGACTTGTTGAGTCTTTTAGTCCAAGATGGTAGTTTGTCATTAGATGACATTGTTGATGAGTTCTTGACCATATTTATTGCTGGACAAGAGACAACTGCAAATTCATTGTCATTTGCCTTGTATGAAATCATTAGAAACCCCCATGTTGAAGCCAAGCTTTTAAATGAAGTTAACAAAGTGCTTGGGGAACGGGACCATGTTGAGTTTGATGATTTGATAAAACTGAAATATCTCGGTCAAGTTTCAGAAGAAGCTTTGAGAAAATATCCAGTAGCACCTGCACCTGCAAGAGAGTTAATAAAGGATATTACAGTTGGGGGATATCATATTCCAAAAGGAAATGTTATCAGCAGTCGGCAGTTCCTTTTCTCGATGAATCCTGAATTCTTCGAGAATCCGGAAGTTTTTGACCCAGAGCGATTTTCAGATGCCAAAAGTATTCCAGACTTAAGCATGATCCATTTTCCATTTTCTTTTGGCCCTCGTAATTGCATTGGACAGACTTTTGCCAAGTTTGAGTCAAAGGTTATTCTTGCTCGACTGTTGCAGAGGTTTCAGTTCAGATTATTGCCTGGGCAGACAAATAAAATGAAGACAAGGTTAACAATCACTCCCCAGGATGGTGTGATTTGTGAGGTTGCCAGACGTGAATAATGGAAAAATAATTCTGTTTTTCAAAAAAACACTGAAGTAATTGGCCCATGTGTTTTGTCGTGTTGAATGTATGATCAATGGGTAATTAAGAACAATTGAGGAAATAAGACTGGCATAAAAATTGCCAGTCGAAATCACATTTTTTACTGTTTTTGGGATTTGAAATTCTGTTAAAATTTACTCAAATTTTGGAATCAAAATTGATACATTTTCGCTTAGGTAGTAAAATTAATGACGTTAGCTAAGTTAATTGTTTCTAATCACAGGTGAGCGATCAATGGATCGATTTCTTTTCTTATGCGCAAGAGGTATGCGATTTTGACCGGCTATTTTTATTGGATTCGTATCAATTTTTCCTCAAATTTCACCAAATGGTGACATTCGAAAGCTTTCGAGTGCCCCTGAGCCGGTTGTATAAAACTCTTACCTTTCCACTAATCATATGGATAAATTTGTTCTATACAGGGTGTCCCAAAAAACCCAAAAACTATTGAAAATGATCTATTGTTATAATTTCAATGCCTAGCACTAAATTGAACCCACGAGTGGATAAAGTATTGTCATAACCGTCATAATTAATAGCAATACTCAGTGTTAACCATTTTTATGCCAGACAAAAAAACTAAACCTACGAGTGCATATTAAAAATGCATCAAATTTTATGCATGGGTTATTTGATTTAGAGAAAACAATTTACAATGTAAATTCCCATGAGCAAAACAAACGTACTTTGCAAAGATATAATTTTTTAACAAGTGCTAGGGCATTCAAATGTTAACAATAGATCATTTTCAATAGTTTTTGGGGTTTTTTGGGACACCCTGTAGATGACGCGAGAAGGCGCTAGAGCACTCTAAATATTTTTTTACACACCCTGTACAGTACAACGCTTTGCAATATAAAACAATTGGCGAGGGACAGACAGTTTGGAAAACCGGGAAGTTTTGGAATCTGAAAGAATCGATCGAAGGAAATCACGTAAACCAGAGTTTTCAAGCGACAAATATTTTCGGCCGTGTGAAATGTCATTTAATATTCATAGTTTTTCTAAGAATAAATTACTAGTAATATGTACAAGGGTCATGCAGCCGCTAGATCCGTTTCAAAGGTTAATCAAGTTTCCAGAAATGTACCTGCATGCAATGCTCAAAGTCGCCCTTACCAAAAGTTGCACAACAGTCTACAAGCGACCTAACTGCAAAAGTTGATTGGTTTTACACACTTTGTAGTATAAAAATAACTTGGATGTTCAGAAATATCGGATGTCAACGTTTTGAATGGAACTCAATTAATTATATAGTAAGTGTCAATTTGTATTGTTTGACCGCATTTTATTGTTCCACTTTTTGTAACTGTTTGTACCAGTCGAGGTACCAGTATTACTGTTCACGACTTAAATTGTGTACCGTTACATTCAAGAACAATATCGTCTGTTCGTGCTTTTTCCATATACAGTGTAGTACAATGTTTATTATATCCGCATTCTACTGTCGCGGTCAAATGAGTGGAACAATGAATTCATGCTTGCCTCATCCTTTCTCTGAATAGCATTTCACGCGACTAAAATTCGACTTATTATAAACAGGGTCTTGATGAATTTCTTATTTGTCAAAAGTCTACTGTTAAAACACACGTTCATACAATCAGTCGGAACCACTGTATTGTAACGTTCGCTAAAATACGACATGCTGCGAATTTTTATATTAAATATTCAGTATTTACTTCAGTATTTACCTCTGAGTATTTACTTTAAAATATCCTATACTCACGCACATTGTTATATTGGAGATAAAATTGTAGCATTGCAGTGTTAAAATAAAAATAAAAATTGGACAATGCATGCATGAGTATATTATTAGACTATAAGTGTTTCTCAGAAAGATAATTCTAATGAACCTGCCTCATCCTTTCTCTGAATAGCATTTCACGCGACTAAAATTCGACTTATTATAAACAGGGTCTTGATGAATTTCTTATTTATCAAAAGTCTATTGTTAAAACACACGTTCATACAATCAGTCGGAATCGCTGTTACGTTCGCTAAAATACGACATGCTGCGAATTTTTATATTAAATATTCAGTATTTACCTCTGAGTATTTACTTTAAAATATCCTATCCTCATGCACATTGTTATCTTGGAGATAAAATTGTAGCATTGCAGTGTTAAAATAAAAATTGGACAGATGCATGAGTATATTATTAGACTATAAGTGTTTCTCAGAAAGATAATTCTAATGAACCTGCCTCATCCTTTCTTTGAACAGCATTTCACGCGAACAAAATTCGACTTATTATAAACAGGGTCTTGATGAATTTCTTATTTGTCAAAAGTCTACTGTTAAAACACACGTTCATACAATCAGTCGGAATCACTGTAACGTTCGCTAAAATACGGCATGCTGCGAATTTTTATATTAAATATTCAGTATTTACTGCAGTATTTACCTCTGAGTATTTACTTTAAAATATCCGATACTCATGCACATTAGTGTTAAAATAAAAATAAAAATTGGACAGATGCATGAGTATATCATTAGACTATAAGTGTTTTTCAGAGAGATAATTCTAATGAACCACATGTATTTTGTCCAGACCGAGTAATTACCTATTCGTAATATTAAACATCAAATGCAGGGCTGTGTAGTATAATTTGAAGTAGGTGGGTTGGGGAGGGGCAAGGTCTAGTGTCAAATGTGTAATCCATCTAGGGGATTTTGGGAAGGGTGGTCTCTTGGAAATTTTAAAAACTAGAACCTCAGTAATGAGATTTCCTGCACTTTGAAAATTGTATTCATAAATTGTACAGTTTTAGTGACTTTGCATTTTTTTGTAACTCTATGGATCAGTAGTGCCATGGGGAGAGGGAGGAGGGGTTGGCATAAGCCTCAAAATTACTTTGGCTTGTGTTTTCAGTACCAGGAAGTTAGGACTGCCACTAATGACCTTCCAATTAAGGGGTCTAATTGCTCAAAATGTTGGATTCAGTGTGGATTTTCATATTTTTTCACAGGGAGGGGTGTGTGTGAAGTGGATAAACTTTTTCTTAGGGGCTAACAAACCTCACTAATCTCCCCCAGGAAATTTGCCCATGTTGAATTCAGCTCACATCATCTTAGGTATTGAAACATCCAATACTTTGTTCACTTTTGACTGCAATAACCAACAACTGGCAACATTGGCTCTTCTTACAACTTTGATTAAGATTATCTGACCTGAGTTATGAAATCAAATGTCACTATAATTAACTATAATTATAATGGTAATTAACAAACATGATAATACAGTAACAAACATGCAAATGTTTAAATTAGAACACAGCAGGTGTTTGGTAATGGATGACCAGAGAGATACCAAATTCCTAGAGACATGCCTTGAGTTATCACGGAACACGCCTGAGGACAAGCTAATACAGCTCAAGTTCTTGCTTCAAGATGTCGCCCCAGATATAAACATTCACGACCAGAAACTGCTTGTGGATTTAATAAGAAAGCTCGAAGCTTTAGGAATTGTAAATGGTGACACACCAGGGCAAGATGAAGCCTTATTGCTGTGTGAGATGTTTGATGCAGTTTCATTGCATAATCTTGCTGGTAAAGTTCGTTCACAGCTTCAAGTTCAAAAAGGTATTTATTTATGTAGACTGAACTGTTATTCATCACTATCAGTCAGGCACTTACGTAGTCTTCACAGAATAACCTTGAATACGTATAATGTTTTAATTTACTAGACAAAGGTTTTGCCTTGTTTGAGTTAATTTCTTTTGCTCTATAATGTGTTAGACAGTATGAATTCCTCACTGGGACGGGATGGCGCACCATAATACATTTTAAAGGCCAAAATAGGGGCTATCACAAACCTGTTGGGGGATTGTAGCTAGACTTGCTTGGCGAAAGAGAGAATCCAAAAAGAGAATTGTTTCATTTTTTAATAAAACAGAACTTTTGGATCAAAAGCGTGTGCACACCCGATGAAGTTTCCAAGCGTTAAATTAAAAAAAGATTTGAAAAACTCCGAACTTTTTTGCATTTTCGACGAAAACTTGCATAAACCTCCTCTCTGCATTAACTAGGAGAAAGATATGTATAAAGTTAGTTAGGATTTAAAGTAAAATATGGTTATCATGTATCGCAATTTATCGCCAAACTATTGCAATAGATCACTGTATGAAAAAATTATTTTAGAAACACAAAAGATTAAATGGATAAAATCTTAAAGATTTTATCCATCACTGATCGATCACCGACAACCAAACCACAGGATATCGATGATGAATTACTATAATATGAAAATTGAAAACCAGGCTAAACTATGTTGAGGAAATGCTGAGGGTTCAAAATAGGCTTTTTCAATCCTATATAAAGTGGAGGGGGGCAGGAACCCAGGAGAATAATAAGGGCGGGAAGAGCGGGTTGGCGGGGTTGCAGGAGTCGTGAGAGGGTGGGAGGACGAAAAATAATGAGGAACGTAAAGTTTTTAACGACCTTTTATAGTCTCTTTCAAACTACCAGAAATCAAAACCAGAGAATATTGACTATTCACCATTTTGTACTGATATTTTAGTCCTTTTTAATGTCAGGAGACAATTTACGAAAAGGTACGAAAGGCACAAGAGGAGGTACGGGAGACGGAAGATGTTGACCCCCGTGCCCCCCCCCCTGCCCCCTATGTATCTCACTCAATTTTTTTGTACTCGCCCCGTTTCAGTAAAAAGGCTAAATCCCGCATCTCGTGATCTTCATATTGTTTTCATTCCTCTCTCGTATCATGTTCGTTCATCTTGTAAATCCCGCGTTCCGCAACTTTCAAAAATCCTGCTGCCCATTCTCCCAAGCATCCCGTTTCTCGTTACCAAAATGAGCGTAATCCGGCGTCCCGGATTATTGAGAACTTATTGAGAACACACAGGATAGCGATGTTTTGTATAAGAAATTTCTGCTATCGGTATGCCAGGAAAATTATAGCAGTGTTATCGGTAGTATATAACGACTTTTTTGTTACTAGAGAGAAAATTCTTCCCTTTGAATATGAAAGAATGACATAGAACTGATCTACAATGTTTAGAAGCTCTTTAGAAGGAATTTTAGTCATGCCCAGCCCATTTCGAGCTTCTCAGAACCCGTCTTTGTTGTGCGATGAGGCAAAATCGATGATATGACCATATTCTAAGTTTTACTGTATCTTTAAATTTCTTTAGATCCTTTGCATCAGAAGATCTCGTCATTCCGAAAATTACTTGTGACATTGGCAGATCATTTAAATCAAACTCCATTCATTAAAAAGATGAAAGAGTATTTGCAAGCAGTCAAGCCACAAGCTTGTGATATTTTAAACAATTCTTCTTGTCCAGATATTTGCCCGTTGGATATATTCCAGGTTATGATGCAAGCTTGTTTAATTAGCGAAAATGAGTTATCTAAATTGAAAGACATGTTGGAATTTTGCTCAAGAGATGATCTTGTCAAACGTATTGATGAATTTCTCAACAAAGCAGGCGGTTTTAAAAAAGGTAAGCTGTAGAAAGCGCTCATTAACTAACAAAGAGAGCTTGGCCTTTCTGGGTAAATGCTTTCTACCCTTTTCCCTGGCCTTCTCGTGCGCAGGTCGGTTTTCCGTTCCGAAACTCTGGAGAAGGCCTAGAAAAATGTATAATTTGCATCATGGACTAACATTCGATCTTGGCAAGAAGAACAAAACCTATTACTTCAGCTCGTAAGTGGATCCTACGATTAGTAAAATTTCTACGTTTGACCAAGAGGCGTCCAAGTCATTCATTTTCAAGGGCTGTTTACAGCGCCATTTAACCATGAAACCTTGTAACCATGTTTTAATTCTAGAAGATATTTGACTTAAAAACAGGGTTAAAAGGCTGCTATTCTTGGATCGAGGACAGCGTTTGAATATGGGTGACTTGTGCCGCTTCTTGTTATCAATGGCAGCCTTCAATTTGGCTTCAAACATACGGCCAAGTTATCGTTTCAGGCATTTTTTTACAGAGTCTTCTGTTCAGAACGTTATCTTGAACCGCTTTCGTTGTGTATTCTAGTTCCCTACGGCTTACGCCCTCTACCTCATGACATGGTGGAACGTGATTCAAACGTTGGTGAGATTTTGGACTTACTTAAAAAGGGAAATAATCGAGTGGGTGTGGTCGGACGTCGTAGCCGTGACGTCATTGGTATTCGCGGCATGGGTGGCCTGGGTAAGACCGTCTTGGCTCAGGCTGTTGGCTGGACTGCTGCATCACAGTCTCGTCAGGTTATCTGGCTTGACATTGGCCAACAACCAAACTCCTTAGCTCTGATTAACACTCTCATCAAAGCTCTTGGGGGAACTGTATCGTTCAGTGATGTCGCTGGCGCACAAGAATGGGTAAAAGAATATACGGTATGTATACTATCCCTGAGGATTCCGGTGATCATTCTTATAGTGTTGATTAATAGAAGGTATTGTTTAATAGGGCCTGTATTGTGTTCATGAGTATTCACAAGTATTCATGATCTCTAGAATGAGCTGAAGGTTTTGTAAATTAATGGAAATGAATTGTTTTGGAAATGAATAATAATAGTTTAATGACGTGGCCAGATTGTCTGACTGGCTTAGCTTCTCAGTACCAGTTTTGCACAACTCTGTGTCTGTGATTCAGTGACAATGCCTTGCAACAATAGTTATATCCTTATTTTTACACGCACTCATTTGTATCACTGCACATTTGTGAGCCAAATTTCGCAGGAAAAGCAGGTTCCACATGCAAATTTCTATTTGCAATTCATTGTATCTAATGTACGTTTATTGATTGAGTTTTTTGCTTTGAAGTTTATTGATATTCCGGTTTGTACTGTGTTAGTATCATATTCAGTGTTCTGTGTCGCTACTTTAGTACTTAGTAGTCCGCTCGCAGACCAATAGTGTAGTTTTTGAAGATTCAAGGTTCGAGCCAATTTCGACTAATTTCGACGTTTCGAAAGCTTTGCAATATTAAATTTACGTAGTGTTTCCACAAATCCAAGCTCATGATAAGTAGGATTCTAAATTTTATAGCTACACAGTTTCCATTTTATCGTTGCGCATTTTGTTTTTATCACTGCACACTAAAATTGGGTATAATCTGCAGGTCGATAAAGATTGTTTGGTTGTACTTGACGATGTCTGGAACGTTGATGACGCCGCCGTGTTTGATCATCTGTCAGGAAAATGTCAGTTGTTGATAACTACCAGGGATGCTGACGTTGTACGCGGCCTGCGAGGTTCTACTCTCTACGAGCTGCAAACTTTGGAAAAGGACCAATCGCGAAAACTCTTGTATCAAAGTGCCGATGTAACCCCCGACGAACAGACTATGTTCGGTGCAAACATGCAACGAATTGTCGCGGAACTGCTCGACCAATGCCGAGGGCTGCCGCTGGCCTTGTCCCTAGTGGGCTCAATACTAAACGATATTCGTCTCGAACGGTACTGGCAAGATGTTTTGGACGATCTCAAAAATGCTGATTTGGCAAAACTGCATTCGCTGTTTCCCAGCAATGCCTATCCTTATGATAACGTCTTGGCAGCCATGGATGTTAGCTTCCAACGATTAGGGGAGGAAGCCCAAGAGAAGTTCATGGATTTCGCTATATTTCCAGAAGATACGGATATACCGTCTGATGTACTCGAGCTCTTCTGGTCTTCGAGCGTCGCCGGAAGAAATTCGTGCAGCGATCGGGATGTAAGACGTATACTTGATACGCTTGAGAGAAAATCGCTGATTTTGAAAGGTATTCAGGGGCGTTTTGGGGGGGGAGAGGGCCAGATTTTTAAATATGTTTAGTTTTTGAAGAAGTTTACGACTTTCCAAAATGATGTTTCAGTAACCTGCCTAAGACTAGAACAGAAGTGTAAATATTTTTAACTGTTTTTGTCAGGACCTGTGATCCATGGAAAATACAGCTACCGTGTTCACGATCTCATATTGGACTTCGCACGCGCCAAACTTCGAGCAAAGGGCATGTTAATTGACGTCCGGCGCCTTTTCCTCGAGACTCTACGTGAACATTGCGTGGACGGCGAATGGTCAAAGTTTCAAGGGAATAAAGAATATTTTTTCGGATACCTTGCCTTTCACCTGTGCTCCTCGGAACAATATGGTCAACTCCTTCAACTGTTCTTCAGCTTTCACTGGCTTGAAGAGAAACTGAGATACACCAACTTACCTTCTCTTTTATCGGATTTTCGTTTCCTAAGCAGGATCTCCCATGACATTGAGCTTCTTAAATCATCGTTGATGCTATCTGCCGATGTCATCGAGAATCACCCGCATTCTATTGGCTTGCAACTGTTAGGTAAAAAAATGATTTATCTTTACGATATATGCCTTGTCTTAGCGTGTCTTGCCAAGTTATTTGCTTTTAGAAAACAGTCGTCCGCTTAGGTACTTGCCTCCTTCGCAGGCTCGATCCTCGTTGGACACAGTACGTACAGTGTAACTATGGAGATCAGTGGCTTGATTAGCCACCGAGGAATCTTAGGTACTACAATACCCCTTTGCCTTGCCTTACGTTACCTTGTTTTGTGTTATCTTGTCCTGTCTTACCATACCATATGCATGCCACGCCATACCATGCTATGCTATGCCATGCCATGCCATGCCATGCCATGCCATGCCATGCCATGCCATGCCATGCCATGCCATGCCATGCCATGCCATACCATACCATACCATATCACAATCCCAGTGACCATTCTTGTAGTGTTAATTAATAGAAGGTATTGTTTAATGGGGTCTGCATTGTGTAGATAGTTTTGGAGATCCATGATCTCTGAAATGGGCTGAAGGTATTGTAAAAATTACCACACCGCACCGTACAATACCATACCATACCATACCATATCACAATCCCAGTGACCATTCTTGTAGTGTTAATTAATAGAAGGTATTGTTTAATGGGGCCTGCATTGTGTAGATAGTTTTGGAGATCCATGATCTCTGAAATGGGCTGAAGGTATTGTAAAAATTACCACACCGCACCGTACAATGCCATACCATACCATACCACACCACATTTGTATTTGTATTGTAGGTAGATTACTGTCGTATGCCGACGAAAACGCAACTGTGAAAACGCTACTGGAAGACATCCGCGAAGAGTGTGTGAAAACTCGCTATCTCATCCCCTTGTTTCCTTGCCTATCCGAACCTGTGGGTCCACTGGTAAAGATTTTCAGCAAGAATATCAAAGATACAGTGTATTCAGTAGGGACCGCTGTTAGTGCAAATGGTACCATTGTCATGTCTGCTTTTGCGGACAGTTTGATCAAGATCTATGAACTAGAAACAGGTATGTCGCTCTACTGTATACACAACCAGAAACGCACATGTTACAGTAAGTCTGCCGCAGGCTTGTTTCCTAACAATCATCAAACTGATAGCAGGGTGTTTTCGTATCGCTTGGCCTGGGTTATATATCTTCTGATTTATGTATCTTTTATTACCGTCATTGCTAATTTGTTAACAGTTAGACTTAGTAGTCATGTGTAGTAAAAAAATTGTAAGTCTACTACACATTGAAAAACAAAGCAAATAGACACTTCCCGAATTTATTCTGTGGGCATAAAAAACACTTCTTTTCAATAGGCTTCATACCCCACCTCGATTTCAAGCTATTGTTTCGTGTGCACTCAAGCAAATTCGGGAAGTGTCTATTATTTTTCCTTTGGAATTTGTTTTTGAGGAAATGGATTTCTATATGAAAACTAGCACCTGAACTTTTCCGTGTTTTCAGATCAGCTGAACAGTAAACGCTTTATTTAATATGTATTTATTTAAACAGGCAAGGAGCTGCAAGTGTTGAATGGACATGCGATGTCAGTGTATTGCTTAGCTCTGTCACACAGTGGAACGATACTTGCGTCCGGTTCTTATGATTCTACTACAAGACTATGGAATATGGACAGTTATGAAGAACTTTTTGTCTTGCAAGGAAATGGTGGTTTTGTAAATGCATTAGATTTCAGTGCCGATGATCGGCGCCTTTTTACGGGATCGAATGATGGTAAGTCTTGTAAGAGTGTTATATATACAACATGCAGTTGCATAACTGTGTTCAGACCGAGTGTCACACCCCCCCCTCCCCCCTTTTTTTGCTCAGGCTGTAAAGCCATGACCAATTGGAAATGCACAATGTTACTACTGTTCATTTGCTATAGTTTAACCCTAGGATAACTTAAAATTGAACTTCAAAGTGATCTATAAAGATGGCACCGAAACGTCCTTCCAATAATATAATTTTTATGACTTTAGCTTAATGTGTATCCGTATTGTGTATTGTGTATATAAAGGGAAATTGAGAGTTTGGAATGTGGCCACCGGTGATTTGATGAGCACCATTCTTGCGCATGATGGACAAATCCGGGGCCTGTGTATTACAAAAGATGGTCATTACGTTGCTACTGCATCTCTCGATCACACAATCAAGCTATGGCAAGTTGAGACATTGAATGAACAAGCTTCACTAGTTGGCCATACTGACACTGTATACAGCGTGGTCGCAACAGGTATGTATACAGAACGTGCAGAGTTGGAAATAAGCAGCGTCAGAACCTTTGAAGTTTGTGTTCCCACGCATTGGAAACTACAAAACGAGTGACAATCGGGGACCCCCCCCCCCCCCCACACCACATTTTTTTCGTTAGAGTCTAAAATTATGCCGTATTTAGAAAGTAACAATCCGATGCTCGTGTCTACATCGGGAGATAAAACCATAAAAATCTGGGATTTACAAACATATGAAGAACTTCGCACACTGAGTGGCCATCAAGGCGAGGTGTACTGTGCCGCTGTTACCCCGGATACGAAGCACATCATCTCTGGCGGCGAGGATATGATTGTACGATTGTGGTGTTTCCACACTAGCAAGTTACTTTTCTGTTTCAAAGGTCACAGTCAGTCAATCAGGTGGGTTAAAGTATATTGTCATTTTAGCTGATCTTTGCAATATGATCGACAAGATACTCGACAAAAGCGCCGATTTACACTATGCGACAAGTTGGGTGCGATTGTTATTGTGGCGTATGTAAGGTATGGTATGGTATGGTATGGTATGGTATGGTATGGTATGGTATGGTATGGTATGGTATGGTATGGTATGGTATGGTATGGTATGGTATGGTATGGTATGGTATGGTATGGTATGGTATGGTATGGTATGGTATGGTATGGTATGGTATGGTATGGTATGGTATGGTATGGTATGGTATGGTATGGTATGGTATGGTATGGTATGGTATGGTATGGTATGGTATGGTATGGTATGGTATGGTATGGTATGGTATGGTATGGTATGGTATGGTATGGTATGGTATGGTATGGTATGGTATGGTATGGTATGGTATGGTATGGTATGGTATGGTATGGTATGGTATGGTATGGTATGGTATGGTATGGTATGGTATGGTATGGTATGGTATGGTATGGTATGGTATGGTATGGTATGGTATGGTATGGTATGGTATGGTATGGTATGGTATGGTATGGTATGGTATGGTATGGTATGGTATGGTATGGTATGGTATGGTATGGTATGGTATGGTATGGTATGGTATGGTATGGTATGGTATGGTATGGTATGGTATGGTATGGTATGGTATGGTATGGTATGGTATGGTATGGTATGGTATGGTATGGTATGGTATGGTATGGTATGGTATGGTATGGTATGGTATGGTATGGTATGGTATGGTATGGTATGGTATGGTATGGTATGGTATGCTTTATTTAAACACGCTGACCTCTACAGTTAAAAACTTATTTCCAAGAGGTGAGTGTGAGCAAATTTACAAAATACATAACTAACAATTACAAAGTAAGATTGCTTACTATAGGACAGTAACAGGCTAGTTGCAATTGAGAGAGAATTAAAATGTATTATGCTTTCAGTATGCCAATTTGCAATAAAGCTATGAAGGGTGGGCAGCCATTGAAGAAGGTTCCATGTCAACAAACTACATAATGTACTGTAGATAACAAAAAATTAATAGATAATGGCCTGTTCAAGAAATCGTTCGTGCTTTCTGAAGGAAATTCCCATCTTCAATTTGGAATAGCCTAACTTTACCACATTTTTAGGAGGGATCGCAAACTTTTAAAAATTTTCCTGGAGGAAGGCAACCTCATGCCCAGGGTCTTTTACGCACGCCCGGCGCTTGGATGAAGGTTAAATCTTTTTGAAACTCTGTCGTAATGAAAATGGCCTTTGAGCACTTTATGCACTCGTGAAATAACAAAACACCGAAGAGGTTACCGTATCACTGATGTCCTCAACCCGAATATCGACATTCATCTTTTTATGTGTTTCAGGTGTGTGACATTGATTTCTGATGGATCTAAGGCGCTCTCTGGTTCGCAAGATAAGACCGTTAGAGTGTGGGATCTTGACATCAGTGCGTACTTGAAGCAAGACAGGTCACTTGGTCATGCTGAAAGCATCATTGATATTGCAGTGTCAAGCGATGGCTCAAGATGTGCCTCCTCATCCATGGATGGCACATTCAAAATTTGGAAATGCGAGACAGGAGAGGAATGCTTTACTTTTAGAGGTAGTTACAGTTGACTATTTCTGGGGTAAGATCTGGAGTAACAATTGGCTTCTGCTAAAAACTAGTTTAAAAATATGGCGATATATTTTTTGTGACTTATCTATAAAAACGATTGAAGTAACAAGTAATATAAGTCTTTAAATTTTTGGTAACATGCTTATTTTCTAAAATATTGAAGAACGAAAGACACAAGCCGTTCGCCATCTTGTTTTATAATTAGTTCTTTTTTAAGGACGTCACAAGCCCCAGCTTGACTGTCTAAAACTTACTGTCAATTAGTTAAATCCCAATGAAACTTTCTTAAACACTTGGCGATTTGCGTGACCAATCTAGTTGGGTTTTACATGATAACATTGGACAAATTTTCTAATTATTTCCTGGAGAAATGATTGTTACCCTAGCGTGACGTCAGGAATATTTTTGAATATCCAATATGGTGGATGCTATCGTGCCTTTGTCTTTCAATATTTTAGAAAGAAATTAAAGCATGTTATCACAAATTTAAAAGGCGGGTATTACAGTCGCTTGAACGTTTCGTATTGATAAGCCATTAAAACATATATTACCATAACCTTTTAAGCAAAGGATGGGGGAGGGGGAGTTGAAAGCAACTAACTGTCGTAAATTTTTCGTTCTTTTCAATTTTCTAAAACGAAATGAACTGTCGAAATTCAATCGAATTTTCTTTGAGCTGTATTGCTACTCCACGTAAAAAATTTCATACCAAAACGTTTGGTTTCCTTTACGCTCTCATGTTCACAGACATTTCTTTGCGCATTCGTGCAGTATGTTAATATTATTACTCATTGTCCATCACATTTGAACGCAAATGGAGCAAATTCGCAACCAAATTGACCCGGAACTCTTCCTTCGGCATTGACAAATATATGTGTGCAAAATTTTGCGTCGAATTGTTTTTTTTTTATCAGTCCTGTTCACAACTTCATCTTTAGTGTTCTTCGCGTAAACTTATTCGTCATTATTCGTCAGCTAGCAAGTACTATTCCCCTCTGGAAATATTTATAACGGCACCTTTGTGAAAGCTTAAACTGCCAGAGTTTAAATGCTTCTGTTTGGAGAAGTTACTGGGTTACGAAGGGATGACAAATAGAGCTTATAAATGGAAGCCCTGAAAACGACCTTTTGTATTTTATTCTATCCACATCTACACAAACCCAGATAATTGGATAACCTCTTGTCGAAAGTAAAAACGTCTCTTGCCCTCAAGTAAAAGCATCTTACGCTTTGTTAATTATTTTATTAATTTTCTTGGTATGTATTCCCAGGTTTAAAGGGGCACTTCGATGAAACTTTGGGGGCCGATTTTTTTCTATTTCCTAAAACTGCGTTTCTTGAAATACATACCAGTAAAATATCAGCACAAAATATTGAGTAGAAAGCTTTCAAAGCTCCGATCAAAAATTCGTATTTTACGGCCGCCATTGATTTGAGCCTGCTTTTTAATTGTGAACAGCGGTCTGTTGTGACGTCATTTTCTCACTTCCTTTCTGCTTTCATTGGAATATGTGTTGACGTCTTTACATATATCGCAGACGCAGTTTCAGAAAATAAAAAAAAATCGGCCCCCAAAGTTTCATCGAAGTGCCCCTTCAAGTCTCTAAAGTCTTACTTTTTCACTTATCCACAACTAGGTCTCAGAAGAAGAGCAGTAAGCGTTGCAATTACCGCTGATGGCCAGCATCTCGTATCACTCTCGAAAGACTCCTTGTCGTCGATTAAGGTATAATAAAGCAAAAAAAGAACAGCTCAAATACAGCGTTTTCTTAATTTTATACAGACTAAAAAATTAAATTTTGAATCATTTTTAACGATTCTACTTTCAAGTGCGTAATATGTAACATGTAAACAAACTGCTTCAAGTGATATGACAGTATATTTTTATTTTTGCTTATCGATAAGAGCCTTGCATAGTTTACGAAATATCGAAGGACAGAAACACCAGCCATCTCGGTTATTTTGAAATTCAATGACGTCACAAGCAGGACAAAATAATTATTATCAAATATCTTCAATGTTAAAATCCAGCTGAACTTGTATGTATATATATACTTCTTTGGTAAATTGCAAAGAGTTTAAGAACATTTCATTACGATTTAACCAATGGACAGTAAATTTTATACATCTTTCTACCCTGCTTGCGATGTCATTATAGTATATGTCATAAATTATAATCATAAATTATAAACTGCTGTCATGTGACCACCAATATTTCACAAACAGAGCATGTTACCAAAAAATTTACAGCCAAAATTTCATAAAAGAAAAAAGTGTTGTATCCTTTAAAGGTTTGGGATTTGCTAAATAACAGAGAAATTAATGGTATTGATCGCGACAATGATCCTCGCTTGGTCCGCTTTAATTCTGATGGAACGTTGGTCCTAATTGGATGCAACAACAACCAAGTGTTCATCTGGGATTGGGTGAACTACGATGTACCTTTGAAGTGTGTCTCCTTACCCGCCTTTACCACGATGGACATAGCATGCGGTGGGAACGTGATCTACACGTGTAGCAGGAATATGGAAGTGTGTCAAGTCGATGTCGACTCCTTAGAAGTGTCAAGCATGAGTCAAGGACCCAATCCAACTTGCACGTCAATGGTCGTGTTGCCTGACGGCAGAGCTGTTTTGTGCGGGATAACTACATCTAGTTCGTTTATTTATTGGGAATTATCGACTCGCCGTGAGATCAAGTACAATGCAGGTCTGTAATAGTAGCTAACGTTTGTTTACTCCGTTGCCACCCAATTCCCATCGTCGGATTATTCATGTGGTTGGATACCATTGTTTTGATTTGCGGAATAGTACATTAGGACAAAGGTAACCAGGCATACGAATGACGAATGCGTGTTATTCTCGTATGTCCATACTTCTAAATGCGTAGATATTTTTGTTCCCCGTTACGCTGCCGCAAGCTAATATAACAGTAACTAGGCATGTGAGTGATCTTAAAATGTGAATTGAGTATAAACAAGCGTTAGACGATTGTGTCTATTGCAACTTTGCCGGCAAGTTCATTAGGATAAAATAGGTTGAAAGAGGATAAGATGAGATGAAATGGGATAGGATGAGTTGAGATTGGGTGGGATGAGTAGATTACATGGGTTGAGATGACAATAGTTAAGATAAAATGAGGTACAATAAGTTGGAATGATATGAAAGGGGATAAAGTTGAGTGGAATGAGATAGTACAAAAAATAGTTTGGAGTGATAGGATGGCTTGACTGGGCTGAGTAAAATAAGTTAAGAAATAAACTAAAGTATGTCGCCTATCGCGTACTTGATTGGTTGTACGTTTTCATCAAAAAGATTAAAGGTCTACATGGATAAAAACGCTGCACAAATTGTCAACAAGTTGTGTTTACACCGTTTGTTCCCAGTTTGTTGTAACAAGTTTAAGACAAGCTTTTAACAGCTTGTAACAAGCTTGATGGTATTATCACACAAATCTGATATAGACACGATATAACAAGAATGTTACAAGACTGACCTAAAAGGTGTTGTAACAATATTGTGATATCATGACTGTATCAGACGTGTTCGAATGACCTTGAGACCCTAATATCAACAAGGTGTGGACGCCGTAATTGTTTGAAGACTTGCGTTGCGAGACTTTCTCGTGCGTAAGCGTCAGACATCTGTAATTACTCCACGTTTATTGAATACGTCAAATGTTTTTCCACTTTCAGGTCATCCTGACAACTCGATAGTCACCGCAATTGACATCACTTCCGATGGATTGCTTGCTTTGTCGGGGAGCAGTTCAGGATCGTTATCACTGATGAACTTGGAGAGTTCTACCATAGTCCAGATGTTCGAAAAGACCAAAGATGGCGCTGGTATACGCTTCGTTAGCGTGTTGAAAGACGATGCCAGTTTTGTGTTTATAGACGAAGCGAACAGAGTTGAAATAAGAAGCTTCAACAGCAATGATGTCGGGTTATGTGTGGGTCAACCTGCTGCTAAGGTGACCAGTGTCACTCCTCTCGATTCAACCAGTGTTCTGTTTGGTTTTGATAACGGGGAACTGTCATTGTTTGATTTCGTTGAACATCGTATGCAAAACTACCAAGCTCATTCCGAAGCCGTTACTCAGCTTGAAAACCGCCAAAGGGGTTCATTTTTATATTTTGTATCGGGTTCATCCAGTGGATCTGTAAAACTTTGGTTTGTCACTAAAACCGATCCGCCACTGTGGACGGAAATTTGGTCACATGATCACGTTCACCTGCACCCCATTACCGCCCTGGCATTCGTGCCCGACTCGCAGGACATCTTAATTGGTTCATACGGCTGCGAGGTATGTTGAACATCTGCTTGTAATAGCCTCTCCAAGATGGCTTATCAAAAATACAATACATGAATAGGGTAAAAATTTGCATAAATTCAATACAATAAGATCTATATGTTATTTAGGTATATTTACATTTGGTAAGGATATATGCATACTAATGCGCATATACCAGAAGCAAGTCAATCGAGAAAGGGTCTAGAACTATGTTGAGTTTTGCTTCACCGTGCACAAACTTTTTTGAAATTTTGCCTATTGGTATTTCAATAGTTAGGGTAAAGTTGTGGCCCCGTCACTTCATTATACAAATACAAAAATTCATTGTCATCACCGTGCACAAGTCATCATAAACACGAACAAAAAGATGGAACAAAGACGTCGTTAGAGTTTCCAGACCTTATCTCTAGTAGACTGACTATGGCACGACTAAATTGGTGGCTTAAATATAACTCAATATGCTGAGTTAACTCAATCACTATGCAGAGTATGTCTTTGTCGTCTTTTTGAAAGCACCGATACTTGAATTGTTCAGGTGAGCCTCAATTTATTGGATGTCAAGTGGGGAACTTCTGGCTTACTTTCTCGTCTCTTTCTTTAGTTTTCACAAAAAGCCTTAGTGGAGGAGAGAGAGCTAAGGGAAAGTTGTGTTATTTTTATTGATACAGGTACATCGCATTAACGACTCTGGTATTGTATTGACGTACAAGTTTAGGTGTTACAGAATTGCAGCAATGCGTGTAGTGGGTGATTCCCTCATCGCTGCATGTCTTCACGGCTTTAGTGTCGTAAAGTGGGATCTGGCCAATGGCTCGCTGACTAAGCAGTTGCATAGTGGTGCTGGGAGAGAACAAGTACCACATGTTGATCTTGCTTCTGACCGCGTGGCCTCCAAAGGTATGTTATTAATGATTTTGATTGTGATCATGATGATTATGTTTATGATAATGATCATGATGATTAGGATGATGATAATCATGATGATTATGATGATTACGACAATCGTAATGATTATGATTATTCTAATGGTCATGATAATCATAATTATTTTGATGGTCCATGATTATTTTGATTATGATGATGATCATAATTATTTAATGGTCATGATGATCATGATTGTGATTACGATGATCATGATGGTCATGATGATAATGATCATGATGGTCGTGATTATTTTAATGGTCATGATGATCATAATTATTTTGATGATCATGGTGATCATGATTATGATTACGATGATCATGATGATAATGATGATAATGATTATGATGATCATGATTATGATGATACGATGATCATGAGGACCAACGTAACATAACAGTTACCACAAAACACCAAGACACAAAAAATCATGATCATCATACAATTACTACATATTTCTTTAAATCGCACTTTAGGTTCTAATCATTCTCTGCTATTTTGGAACCTCAGAACTGGAGAGACACATAACAAGTTTCGTGGTCACACGCATGATATCAGATCGCTAGCATTTGTTTCCGGAGGTAAATTTCTTTTGTCAGGCTCGCGTGACAAGACCCTGAAATTGTGGAATCTCGGAAATGGACGGTTTGTTGAGGAGTTTCATTTCGAGCGCTTTGTTCAAGCTATTGCGTGTTCTTCAAATGGGATCGTGTGTGTTGGCCTACAGGGTGGGCAGGTCTGCATTCTGCGTTTCAATAATTTGTCTTCCGATGAATTTTCTAATAGAGGCTAAAAAATCACCGCTTAACTTTTTAGAATCTTACAATAATCAGCCCACGCTACACAGCTAGTTCGCTTGATCGCACGTATCGAAACGATACCATAGTCCGCACGCTATTGGACAACCGTATAAATCCGAATTACTGGATGCAAAATTTACCATGGCCAAAAGTTTGTGTGGTGCAAATCTATTGTAAAAATGAAAATTGCAAAGCTTTGCACCAGGTGAAAAAGGAGCAATGATAGTGTATCCTATACGCTTTATCATTATTTTTAACCAGAGCAAATTTGTTATTTTTTAATATAAAAGATTTTAGTTTTATTGTATAATTGTGTATCACATACGCAAATAGGTTTTATGGCAATTTAAAAAGAATTTATCTGTATCAAGCAAAATAATACGCTGCGTTTTGTTATATTTTTAAGGAATGAACAAGTATCACAAACAAGAACAGTAATATATATGGAACTATCGACTTTTATACCTTTTTCTCGCGGGGTAAACACGCCAAAAATCACAAATGAATATTTTGTGAACAAAATGTGGCGAAATTTCTCGGCACTCGAAAAAAGGTTTAAAAGTTGAAAATTCCATAGACATTGCTTTTCTTGGATATGAATACAAAGTCCTGAAATATATTTCAAGTGAAGTTACAATGTTCCAAAGTAAAGCGCATCAGGTCGTATCAGGGATGCCGCATCAGCAACATTATTAGTGTTTTAGCTCGCATTCCTTTCATTGTCCATGGTTTAATTCATTGTGGTATGACTGAGTGTGTAAAATCTAGCGGCCAAGCAACTCCTATTCTTCACATAAATTATTTCTTTTTCCATTGTCATCTTCTCATAAACATCCCGAATCATAAAGTAATTAATTACGTCACTTCATTAGACCACGCGAGCAATTAGAACAAATTGAAACTAATTAGAACACAAGGAACAACATGCAAATTTCAGGGTTGCTGAAATAATTGCACGGAATGCAATCTGGGTAAGCATAATTGAGTAGTAGATTACTTGTTTGCAGTGGGATTATTGGGAAGGAGTACAAATCGTTCAGTGGACCGAAACAATTAATTTTAAAACAAGGCAAACACGGTAATGCGTGGTTAATACCTGATTGCTTTACTTTGTGAAGAACGGGAAGATGATTTGAAATTCTTGTCTAAACAATTTAAACATCGTTTTACCGTTGATAAACAATAAATTATGAACTTACGAATGTATGCATGTGTATCTCAGTGGTATGTGCGCTCAACTGAAAATGATTACTTTGAGTTTCATGCCTACACCTTTTGAATGCCAGCCCAAAGTTCGTGGGTTCGTCTCCCGCCTTGGTCAGGCATATTTTTCAGTTTGCCCGGTGTGGATGTAACAAACATAATGCAGTAACTTTTTCTCAAATCTTAAATAGTATGTCTAGAAATGGCATTTAGCATACTTTTTAATGAAAAAAATATCTCATGCGTTACTGTCAAAAGTTATATTTTTAAAAGGTAGATAGATGTCATTTATCATTTGGGTAAACGCTGCGTTTTAAGGCGACGTGTGTAAGTATTTATCATTAAGTTATTAACTGAGCTTTGACTTGATTATACATTTCCCTCCACATCCATAAAACATTTTAACACTGAGCGGATTCATAACAAGAATTTAGCATTACTGTAGGTATATTTTCAAGTCTGATAAGAGCAAATGAATTCGGTTATAGCCTGTGCAAAGAAGCCCACACATGTCAATGTCAATATTTACTTTGACTTTCTAAAAGTCAGTCGACTGTATTAAACCGCGAGGAAACGCAACATGTCTTCTTTTTCACGCTTTTTAAAAGAGCTGCCGTTCTTACCGAAACATTTCAGGGCCAAGCAAGAGCAAGAGGCTCGTAGGGCTGGCGCAGGCCCAGACTTGACAGGAATTACGATCAATGTCTACGAACTGGAGCTCAACGATGACAGTACGGAGCAGTCTCGGGATACCAATAGCGACCAGGCAACATCGTTCGATACGCCAAAACCCGATAACGTCAGCGAACGTGTGTTATCCTCTGCAACCACCTCAAGATTGGGAGCAATATCGGCGCGACCGATACGCTATACAAACGTGGTTGTTTTCTGCAGGAAATGCCGTGATGAGATCCCTGTGCGGTACGTGGTGTACCATCGAAGACGACATGAAGCTTTGGATATCCTGAAATACTCGTCAGGTACTGTGTTTGTCTAGGTATTTACATTCCAGAGGCCATCTTTCTTCCATTCCTTTCAGTCGCTGTAATTTTTAAAGGCAGTGGAGGGGCTCTGTGGAAACTAATGATTACGATAGTTGAGGAGTCTGAATTTGGCATTGCCGTATAATTATTTCGGTGTCAATGACGAGGTTAAAATGGTTCGAATATCCATCGGTGTTTTATGGCATCGTCTTCGCCGAACCTCTATCAACAAGAAAGTTGGAAGCTCAGCTCTCTTCCCCCCCTGGCTACGTAATTCCTCCAACCAGTCAGGTCAAGGAACTTGAGTTTTATAGTAAAGAGAGTGTTAACGTCCTAAAACACATTAATAGGGTAATTAATATTAACTGGCTCGATTGACATTTGTCTTTAAAAATGCTCTAAGTTAATGTTTCCTAAATTTGCCTCTAAAATTATGACTTTTTAGATTTTGATGTAAACAGTAAAATCACCATGATGTTTTTTTAACTTTCAGATTTTCCACCGAAGACAATGCGGGCTCTTCTTCGGCGAAGGTATAAGATGGTCACAGACGTGGTGGAAAGAAGAGACTTAGACCAAGCACAGATTTTTAATCTAACACAAAAAATAAACATGGCGTTTGGAATTTTAAAATGCGAAGTAGAAGGAACGGATGAACACGCCATCAATGTTTCACGTTGGAGAGGTAAGCTGAAACTTAAAAGGTTCCCAGTTGATCCATTTGGATCCGGATGATTTGGATGCATTCACCGCTGGCCAATAGCCTGGTGCTGAAAAACATACCTGCGAGAGGTTTTGGAGAAAGTTACAAAACATTAAGGAAACCCAGAACCGTGCCAATACTGTTGATAAATAAGTTTCTTGCATGCATGGTGAATATATCAATATCACTATAATTTTGTGGACAGACGACGTTAATTGATCATCAAGAATAAAAAACAAAAACTAAACACTACGTCAAAACCGCCCCCCCCCCAAAAAAAAATAAACACCACGTAAATTTATTATCATAATTTTATCAGGCTATAATAAATTCGCGCGTGGTGTTTCCACAAAGTTACAATGATCTGATACAGAGAGTGCTTCAGCTTAAATGAGATTAAAACAGTGATGCGTGTGTTCCAAGTTTTGTTATTATCTCTCTTTTTAGAGAAGGACATTAAAACAGATGGTAAAGCATTCAACTCTGGTATAATTCTTGGCATAAGCAAATACAGAACGCCCGAGAGTGGTTTGTCGATAACCAAGACAGTTCACGTCGATAATTTCCTAGAAAACAGAGGATTGTTTTTCGGAATTTACCAAGGGTACAATGGCAGCCATGTGGCAAATTTATGCGCCCGCGAGCTTCACAAAGAAGTAAAAGAGCATCTTCTTGATGTTCCGGATATTCGTGATAATTCCGAGATTTTGAGATCGGCTTTCCGAGAGGCGTATCGGAAGATCGACAGAGTTCAACTGTTAGGGGAAGGCGAGCATCCGGTGAAAAGATGGAGTGGCTGCTCCGCGGTGACCTGCCTACTTCTCGAAGAGGTACTTTATGTTGCGAATGAAGGAAACGTGAAAGGGATTCTAATCCGAGAAAACAACACAATACGCGCCATCACTACATCGCATGATTTGTACAACCGAAAGGAACGTATGCGCGTGCGCAGAAATTGCGGGGTTGTTGTCAAGACAGACAAGTGTGCGCTCGTGAACGGAGTCCTGGGCACCACGCGCGGCCTGGGCAACCAAGGGGACTGGAGACTTAAGATATGCGTTATTAACAAGCCGAGATTTCGTGTTGTAAGTTTGAAGGCAACAGACAAAATGATCGTGTTCGCATCTGATGGCATCTGGAGGGTTTTTGGTCATGACGATGTTTTGTTTCTTCTGAATAAATTTCTACGCGACGCTACGTGTAAGCGGCACTGCTCGCAGGAAAGCTTACTGAAGGCCAAAACACCAGATGTACTCGGTTTTCTGAGCGTACCGACCGTTCACGTTGACAAGGAATACCAAGCTTACCTCAGAAAGCGGAATGTAAATCCTATCGATACAAGGGCGCCGCAGCATGTGAAATGGAGCTCAGACAATCCGACCATCGTAATCAGGCGTGCGTCGATCGTTCAAGAAAAGCCTTACTTAGAAGAGGGCAAGAAGGCGGATGATTCTAAGAAATTCTATTTCACCGATTTCGAGCAAGACGATGAAGATTTACAGGAATTATCAAAGTTTCTCAATCATTACAATACGGACTCGTCTTACACGAGGCGCGAGATTGCGCGGCTGCTCAGCAAACGTTTACTCAAGAGTGCTTTGATCGCGGGCGCGGAAACTGATAATATCGCACTCGTGTTGTTGTTGAAAGGCTTTGACAGTGAAGAGCACAGACATAAAAATACATAACAGGAACAGGCATGCTTTCTAGTTAAGACTGCATAATTATTCAATTAGCTAAAATATCTGTGACACAGTTCCCCGAAAAATTTGCATGAAATTTCAACGTACAGTGATAAAAGATATCTATCGTTTTTGGTTGTCAGAACGCCCGGACAGCTCAGAGCCGCTTGATGAATTACAGTAAGAAATTGAGAGTTGAGATGTATACTACATTTAAGAAGGGTCTCACAAGGAGGGGGGGGGGGGTCGAGTTCCCCCGTTTCCGACCCTTTAAGTTCTGACCCCCTATTTTCATCCAGCAAACATGAACCCAAATTCATGGAATGTAGGCGCCAAGTAGAATGTAAACTCTGGTTGCAAACTTCCGGAGAAATCAGAAAAGATTTGATGTTTACATTTTCATCTGTAATGCCATTGTAGTATCTTTATTCTTTCTGGGAAAGAGGCTTTGTTCCTCTCTTTCCCAAAATATTTTGTGTTCTCTTGTCTCCTACTTATTTTTATTTTGTTCCCGTGTTCCGATTGTAAAATTTACGGTGTTCTTTTGTTGCTCCAAAACGCTGGGGCACCTCATTATGTTGGTTCATTATAATATAGTTCTCTTTTCTTCCAGGTCCTTTTTCCACTATCCCGTTTCAGTACATCTAAGTATTTTTAGAGTAAATACACGAGCCTTCCCACTTCTGTTTATATAGTCTGTTGTAATCTACTGTAGTCTCCTTTGTCTGTCTTCTCTATTTTTCTGCAGCAAGCTGTTGCCAAATTAGGAGCAATATTAAAATAAGTTTTCGTATCTATGTATATATAATTTATAGCAAAAGATTCGGCTGTATTTCCTTTTAATACATAAAAGGTACGCACGAAAATTTATATTTTTCTCTCAGTATTTTTAACTATAATTTGGTAAAAGCTTCAGAAAGACAGAACTATTCACAGAAAATTACATTATACTACAAACTGAGCGGCAGTAAGACTGTTCTTGTAGTTTATTGTCCTTCCCATTTTTAATTTGGCTACTTCACTTTCGGTGGATACTAATGCTGTAATGTAACGAAAAACTGACTGAATTTTCTTTGCATCAGAAACTTTGTGTGTAACAGAAGCGTTTTCTTAGGCCTTGTTTTCATATATCGTAATTTATCGGCGATGTCCTTGTGGTTATATTATCGTGATCAGTGATCAATAAAATATTTTGTGTTTCGGAAATCATGTTCTCCTTCAGTGATCTCCCACGATAAATCGGCGGTGAATTGTGATGAATTACGATATATGAAAACCAGGCCAAAGGCCTCTGAAGTGGTAAAATATGTCCGAGCTGAGAGTTGCCTTTTTTGGCTTGGAAAGTGGGATTTCAGGCACTGAGACTGGGTCACTGATATTCATCAGCAACAAACAATAGAAAATTACGATGAAAGGATTTGAGCACTGGAAAATTTCTGTTTCTTTTTGGAGTCGAAATGGTATGGACAAAAAAAGCCTTTGCAAGTACTGCGACACTTGTTTGAAAATAGTCAAATAGAAAAACAAATTAAGCAAAGCAATATAGTTTATACGCAATTTTCTCTCAAAATTTTCAGAGAAACCCCACAAAAACACATCAAAATTCGTCAAATGTTGAACGATTTTGGTAACATGTCTACCACATCTATTATTTCCATAACCTTGCGGCAAATGAACAAGCAAGTCGAGGCGAGTACGTTGAGACTGGGTCACTGATATTCATCAGCAAAAAAAACAATAGAAAATCACGAGGGGATTTGAGCACTGGGAAAATTGGGTTAGGGTGATTGAATAGGCACCCCACCCTCTTCGAGACCTTACTCAAACCTAAAAAATTCTGTGACTGATATTGCTACTTTGCGCTGGTCCGGGGGTCTGGGCATCATTTACACGCATGCGCAGATTGGTTGCGCGAATTAAATCTGGGAAATATAAACCCGATGGCTGAATTTTTATTAAAGTTTGACTTTAAATTTGTTGGGTGTTTGATATTTTTAAAGCGTTCCTTGTTATTTTTTCCGATCTTTGTCTTGTCAAACGTCAAGAGTGTTGTAGAAGTATCTGAGAATAAAGGAAACGCTTCAAAACGAACAAGAACTAGCAAGCACATTCTGATTTATAAACACGTGAGTTCAGTTTGTTTCAAATTTTGTTTTATGTATTGTTTATATGTAGTTCTTTTGTCGTATATCTTCTGTGTTATGTGAAGCTTTTTCGGACCAGGCTGAATTTTAAGCTCAACTGCGGATTAAGTAATTATATTTACAGTTTCACTTTCAGCTTTACCACATTCTCATGCAGTCACCAGTCACCACTAGGTCTGCACTAGTTTCTATCTACGAAATTGACGTGACGTCCTATTCCACTTAACATTGTTTCGTCATTCTTAGTAATATATTTTGTACAGCCTTGTACACACATAATAAGAATGAAGACAAAGCGAAGGACTACTGATGTTGGAAATCTGTTGCTTTCTCTGTATTTTGTACAGTCATGTACAACTCAATAAGAACGAAGAGACAGTATTGGATTGCTGACCATGTTAAGTGGAATAGGATGACATTCAGGCTGTAGTCAGTGTTTTGCATTTTTTCCATTCTAAGGGTCTTTTGAAATTTCGGACCCCACAAATATTATTTTGGGATTTCCTGCTTTTTTAATTAAGGTTACACATTGTTATGTGTCACTCGTCTTAAAAACAAGCAATAAAAGTGGCATAAATTCTTGTTCCCTTGGCTACATTGTCAGGATCATGATTTATACATAAGGTCTATTGAAAACAGACTATATATAATGATGCGTTAATGACTTGTCTCTCAAGATATTCATCCTGCAAATGAAACCTGATCTGCGACCATGCCATCTAACATGTTTGGTAGAAAGCAATTTTGTATACAAATATGTACATATTAATGTACAATTAAGAATGTAAACATACAAAAGCCTACAAAAATGTGAATATTTGAAATTTTTATTTTGAAACCATGACAACGAGAACAGTTCTTGAGAAACTGAAAATGCCTTGATTGCCTTTTGACATGTAGATGGATGAATTTTTCATGTCCCTTTAAGTAAAAAACAAAATGAACCCAAGACACATTCATTTAAAGCCACAAATACTTTGAAGAACTTTGTTATTGTTCAGTAAGTTCTATTTACATTTGAAAATGGTCCATACCATTACGTTATACATGGTATAAATAAAATAATATTATGATTTGTCTGGTTTCCAGAACTATGATTGAGCTATCTACATTACTCCCGGAATGTCATTTACAATAATTACAATTAAGTTACATGCAAATGGAATAAATGATATTGGCATTAATTGCAATCTATTTTATGACAGCACTTATAGGTCTATATTTAACTGTACTAAATATTCAACAATCAATACAATATACACCATGTCTTTGGCAATGCTTAAATACATATTGCTATTTATACTTGTAGTGTTCATCTGAAGATGCTGGTATGCATGTTAATTATTATGAATAAATACTTTCTCATGTATGTGGTGAACATTTGAATAGAGACATTTAAATGTTACAGTGAAGTTATAACTTAGCATAGGGCAGCCAGTGTCCAATATGGTCAATAACAAGCATTTGGTGTACAGTTTATTTTTAAAATCAACATGTAAATTTAAGTCTGTTTGAAGTCTCTAGTTTTTTTCTCAGAATTATATTTCAGGGCTCAAATTAATCACTTTCTATTTGCAATTAGCAAATGACTATTTTGCAGATAATGTGGTATATACAATTAGAACAAAGCATTAGGTTTACATTGAAGGTTGCTTTTTTAATCTTTGACAGTATTTTAAAACTGCCCAAGTTTTGTTTTTGGAAAGCAATGTTTCCACTTGTTGAAACTGAAATTTACTTTAAATTTTTAAAAAGGAAATTTGCAAATAGGTTTAATTCAAACCCTGAAAATCAATGCAGGAGATCTTGCATAGGACTTTTAAATAGAATCATCTCTGATTGATAATCCCTCACACAATTTATGTACTGTATGTTTGGGGTAACTATGTAGTGTTCCTGGTAAAACAGGCATAACACGGGAGGGGGGGGGGGGGGGGGAAGGGGGATTTTTCGAATATTGCTGCGTAAAAATTTGCCTCAGAACATAGAAAGTCACATTTTTCGTGTTTTATAGCTGAAATCAACTGTGGAGTAGACTTACTGTAATTAAAGGTTGGTTGTTCATAATTGGATTAGTGCTAACCCTAGGTTAAATTCTAACCTGCTGTTTCACTATCTGTGTACCTACATTTCTGCTTATTTGAAAATTTCAGGAATTACTATTGATGCAGACAAGGTTCTGAAAAAGTATATTTTCTAACTTACAAACAAACTGCTAGGAAATTTCCACTCTATTTTATGCTAACCTAGGGTTAAGCTAACTGGCTGTTGAACAACTGGCAGCAACCACTTGTTCAAAGATAGTTTTGCGTTAACCCACTTTTTCATAGTTTGTGTATTTCAATGCCTTTCTTTCTTTTGAAACTTGGCGAAACAAAGCATCACTGGATCGACCCAGCCAATATTTTTGGAAAAATATTTTCAAATTTACAAATAAGCTCTTAAAAACTTGACTTAATTTGCGGTTTTTAGTTAACCTTGAGTTAAGATGACTTACTTTTGAACAGCCGACCTTAGGCGTCTAGAAATGTAGCTGGGAACATAAACTTACCCCAAACACCTTTTTTATGCCTTGGGAGATGTTTTGTATGTGAGTGTTTCAAGTAGAGCGTAATACTCTTTCTAATTTCATTTAACTATCAAGTCTTCATACGAAGATTTCTTTTCGACTGTCGTAAATAAAACTGTTCCTCGAGATTGGAACTCTATTCGTGGACGGAGCAAAGCTCATAGACGTTGGCCTGGGCGTGCTATATCTCAGTCCTTTAAACCTTGAATCGACACCCAGTGCTGAGGTGCTGGCACTGCGTACGAATCGCGACTGTTCTGCTCGGTACGGCTCTTCAGGGCTTGTAGAGACTGATTGTTCGCTCTTGTCCAACCACAGATTGTTCAATTTTACATCGTTTTTACTTGACTTCTCATGTTGTGTGGAGTTCCTTCGTTTGCGACGAAAGCACCAGACAGACGAACTGGCGAGAAATAGTAACAGCAATCCAACAGCAACGCCTACAAATAAGGCCAAGTTTATTTTGGTCGTTCCCTCGCTTTTCACTTCCGTTGGTTTACCTGATGCTGTGGAAATTATTGGATGTGTTGCTTTCGCCGTGCTTGCACTTCCGACGCGTTGAGATGTTGGCAAACTGATTTCCGGAGGGGTAGGGGACGTGGTTGGGACGGTGGGAGCTCTCGTTGTTGGAGGGTCTGTTGTCGGAGGGTTTGTCGAAAGCAAGAAGTGCAAGTCTGTCGCCAGAATTCCATCCAATTGCCCCAAAGTGACATTAAACAGTTCACTTGAAGTTAGGTTCAGTGTCTTGGCAAGTGTGTCCATGCTCACGTCGTATTTCTCAGCCAGCATAACGAGCTTAGTCTTCGTTATATATTTAACAACATCGATCCAGTCTTGTTCAACGGCTCGAAAAGTGCTAGCATTAGACGAGTGTAGGGCTTCCGTTCGAGTTTCAACGGAAACGTTGTATTTACGTCCCAAAACCCTTAAGCCTAAGTTCTGTAGTTTAGATAGCGTGATATTATCAGAAATCGGGTACAGGTATTCTTCATCTGCGGTTAAAACGGCCCGAATTTCGCTTAAAGAGACATTTACTGTCCATCTGTTGCGGGCATTGTAAAGCAATTTGTCTGTGGCGAGTCCATTTTTTTTTGCGGCGATGCCCAATACCACTGCACCGCTCACAGTGTTTCGCATAACTTTGGACAAACTCTGCTCCAAACTGATTACCATGTCGACAGGACTCAACTTGGAATAGTACTCGGTATTTGTGGCGTAGAAAAGTGTTAATATCTCGCCACGTTCTGTGATGACTTCTTGGACAACGGGGTTAATACTCAAAGGCATTTGTAGCATAAGTTCCCCGCCAGCAAAATTTGTAATTGTTCTTGTTATTATGATTAGAAGAAGATAGAGCAGCTGAACTGCCATTATTATTTTAATAAGATCTCCAACAAGGACGAAGTACTTAACCTTTCAAACTCTTTCGTAATATTTCGCTATGTCTCTCACCCAAATCCTCAGTTGTGATCAAATTGCTACGTGTCGTTTAGTAAATCCTCTTCATCAAGCAACCGCTCCCATACAGAAAAAAAAACGGAGTCAGATAGTAATCAGGCGGCTTTTTCAACACAACTACACTTCGACAATCGGTGTTTGGCGAACGTCGTATAGGTGGAAAGTACTTAAAAGCACTTAAAGTTCTCATCAATATTAGAAGGTATTCCCACTTTTGTCGCACGACAAACTTTAATCTAAAACAAAGATTTATTCAAATGACTTCCACAAGTACATCCACATCATCATCCACTTAAGATTTCCTCAAAATGCCAAAAATAAACGCCAAACAGGAACACATAGAAGTTAGATTGGTGCTGCTCTCAAAAAATGACCAGTACTGGTGGGTTATTGGTGTATATTTCCCTTGCGTTGACGCTGCACTCTAGCCCGAGCTCTTGTGTGTAATTTACAAACAGAGTTAGCGAGGCACGACTAATAATTTGAGTTCCCACCGTTTGACCTGACGTGCATAACAAATGCTCCATTTAGTAGCTGAAGGGGGCGGGAAGGCCAAGTGTGGAGTATTGTCTTAAACAACTCGAGCAGAAAATTTCATTTCGCTCCGTCAAAAATATTTCAACATTGAAATGTATCAATATTTGTCACTGAAATTAATATCTTTGTTTTTTTTAGAACTGCTCGTGTTCCATGGTGCTTCGACATCATCCTGCTAGCGATACTGAGCAAGGATTATCTAGTAAGGAATTTAATATTGCTGTTGGAGTTTTTGACTTTGTAACGTATTCTATACATAGCTACGATTACTATAAATAATCTCGCACATATTTAATCGTTACTGATGTCAGTGACGTATATCGAGGTTCAAAATTGTAAGCAGCCACACTTATACCTTTAGGCTTGCAATTATGTGGCATAACTGCCATAAATGTCGTTGCTATTGGTATAGGTATGCTAAACTGCGTGATGCCTGATGAAATTATATAGATATTGAACTATGAAGAGGAAATTGAAGACATTACATTGCATAGTCTTTTTGCTGCCACTTAAGATGATAAGATCAGTTTTCTAAATGTAATATAGCCAGAGGTCACGACGCCACGATTGGCAGTGAATAGAAAATTTATATGCTAATAGTCTACTTGTTTGTCACCTATATTCTTTGCCTTTGAACCAATTTGGTCTGTACGAGGAATTGGCGCGAAAGAATTTTTGTTTTTATATTGTAACATCTTTTATTCGGAACATCAAAACGTGCATTATATATGTTCAAAGTTATTGGCAAATGTTTCAATTAGGTCAATTAGAAAAGAATTTCCGCTTGCTGGTTCAGTCAAAAAACCCTCTAGGCCTGTATTTGTTTTTCTTTTCTTCATCGAAACAAGCCTTCGCAACCAATTAAAACATTTAATATAGCATCCATTTCATATACGATCTGTGTACAACCAGTGAACAGATTAGTACTCTATAATTCTCATCACAATAGCTATGGATAAAAGTAGTGAGTCTAGTGACCCTAAAACTGTTCGAATTACAAATTACAGTTAACTCACACATACAGCTATAGTCATACATATAAGTTTTAATTCTGAATTTATACAGGGTATAGCTGTAGTATATATATTCAAGCTGATCAGTTCGAGTACATAATTTGAATATAAAATTGACGCGGTTATTACATATAGAACTATTTAACAATAAAGATTTAAATCTCTAATTTGTATCTTAAAATTTCACACGACTTGGTTTGACCGCAAGAAAGATCTTTTCTTCAGTAATTATTTCCGTTGGGTCATTATTTCGTTTTATTATTCTTTTTTTTTGCGCTTTTGAAACGTGCTTTCACGACATCTCGCATTTATGTGCGTAGTTTTGCTATTTTTTGCATTCGTATGGGCGGAACGCCCTCGTATCGCGCCCTAACCTATACAGACATTCTTTATATATTAAGATAGTTCTAAGGGCGGTTATTCAAATTTGGTTTGGCACCAACACTGGGTTTTTACACGGTCGTTTATTTTGAAACCTAAACTAGCTTATACTGTAGATCTAGACAAGATCTCTATGTAGAAATATTTCCAAACTTAGGAAGGAGCTCCTCTGACGTTCACTTAAAAAAACCCACTGGGTTAAGCTGTACGTAGCTTTTGAACAAACGCCCCATTATTTTAAAGGAATCATATGATAGACAATTCCCATGATAGACTTAATTTTGATCCAGGCAAGATGAACGAAATCCTTAATCACAGCTATAAAGAGCATCCTGAAATTAGTAAAATTGCAAAGTTTAATGGCGAGATGTTGTTAAGTATGGGAAATATAGCTCTGCGAAGTTTGCAAATTTTCGGATAGTATATTTTGTATTGTACGTATACGGGGAGAGAGCTACCACATTCGTCTTAAACGTGGTAGGCTTTCCCGTGCGTAATACAAATGTACATAGAAAATTCGCAAACTTCGTATAGGGCTGTGTTTTCCCTATTGTACAACATTTTGCCACCAAACTTTGCAGTTTTGCTAATTTTACGATGCTCTTCATAGCTTTAATCACAGATTTTGTTCATACTGCGTGGATCAAAGTTAGGTCGATCATAGCAATTGTTTATTGTTATATGGGCTAGCTTATTTCCAATATTTTATAGACGGTACAGGTATACAATGTAGTTCTTTGTAATGTAAGCTTTTCTGTATTAAAATAAGCAAAAAGAGTACACAACTCTACTAACTAATACGATACGTATATGTTTATACATATAAGGGATTTGCATGGTAATTTTGCTTACTTGTTATTCACAACATAAATCAAAGCGCGGCCCTAATTATAGTAAATTATTAACATTAGCTGTGGAAACAAAATAACAGAGCCTCTAATGTATTTTTTCAAAATACTTTATACTCGAATTCGGGTGTACAATTATCTTCTCTAACTTACAAAATTACTTTGTACGTGACTTTAAGAAAGATGCCTTTGTGGCCTGTAAAATAGGACTCGCAGAACTTAAATTGATTTATATCACAATTATGTTATCCACGGAGAGCTTAAATAATTTACGAAAGCTTATTGTTGCAATTATTTCCAGCAAGTAAGTTTGCAATATTTTTCTGTGCCATGCTGGGTAAACTGCGTTATATTATGGCAACATGAGATTCTTTATTATTTAGTGATATACAAAGTGATGCCGCTGTTTTTATTAGTTGATATGAATTGCCTTCTCGATTGCAAGAAAAAGTAAATACTTCATGTGTACATCTATCTAACTAGCTAAAATATCGAAATGTACAAGTGATTTGCAACATGTCTTTACTATAATTAGAATCAAAACAGACAGATCCCACGAGCCTATCAAAATCCCGGAAAGTTATTAAATATGAAACAATCAATCCAGCCCGGGAGAGCTCTTGAACATTATTAAATTATTTTTTCTTTAAACTTGTCATGCGCAGTTTTCAGAGCTGATGATTCTTTAAAAGCGTTCAAATGCATGACAAGAAATTCTGGATCATGATATTACTGCAAATAATTAAATTCAGATCTGAAACAGACCAGAAGCTTTTTAAGAATTTTCAACAATCTAACTTGGTAAATCAATTACGATTGTAAAGGTAAACGTGTCTTAATTCGAGTTGAAATCATATACATGTCGAAATTCAAGCCGGAAACAGTTGAAAAGAATTCATCATCAACTGTAAGTCCTCCCGCAAGAATCGAACCAACCCCTTTGGATAACGGTGCAATGCTCTGAGCACTGAGCTACTGAAGTAGCTGATAAGACCAAGCGTAATTTATGTGTATCTGTTAGGGTGGTAATGTTTGCGAATAGGTTTAATGGTCAATCAATTATGATTTTGTGGCTCTTCCCTTGATGTTAAATAATTTCTAAAGGGTAAATGTATTTTAATTCGAGTAGAAATCTGATAAACATTGAGAAAAATTCTTCAACTCTAGGTCTTCCGGCAGAAATCGCCTATTGTTGATCATGACGTGGATTGTAATGGGCAATATTAACATTATTAAGTTCCCTTGTAATAACTTCGCTCAACATGGAGATGGGGGGTGCAGTCCTCACTATTGGGATAAAAATAGATAAAGTAATAAAAAACAAAAATTTTGCTTATTATAAATAAAAATTTTGCTTATTTATAGCCTAAATCCCCCTAAGCTTTCCTCGTCGAGAGAATTCTTTTTTTATGGCTGTAATATTTTCGGCCATTTTACATTTTCCCCTCAAAATATAACAAAATTAGATATAACAAAAAAGATGAGACGTTCTCTGACTAAAAATTATAGTTTTCGTGAAATTTGCCCTTATAAGACTATGCAAAAGTATTTTCAAAACCATGTGCTGACAAATATGAAACAACGTTGCATGCCTACGAGAGATGTTTTCAACGAGAAATATTTTACATTCGAACCTTTTGAGCTTTTTATACAGGAGATTAAAATAGTTGAATCTGCTGGCGCCTGCCACTGTCATATCCCTTTTTCAACTCGATGGTCAAACTCCCAAAAGCGAAACATTTTGTCCCATTGATATACCACACATATGATATGTGTGGTGCCATTATGGACCAGAACTTGCGCGGTATTGCGAAATCATTTCCGACTGTTTTTGTCGTAGCACGGAAAGCTAAAAATACGTCGCGTCACAGCGTGCATGAATACTGAATCAAGTTTTGATATTTTGGTTGCTCATTAAAACGAGCTTTAAGTTTGTGCGGAAATCTGCGTGAAGGTGTGTGAAGTGGGATGCTCGGCAGAATCGGAAATAAGAAAACACAGGAGACGGAAACGCGACTGAGTTTGTTGTTGCTGTTTTACAACATTTTCAAAAGATTGTCTGCTTCGCAATTAGAGAACAATAACTGTAACTTGGAGGGAATTAAAAATGGACAAAAATTGCGATGGAAACTAGAAGTTTCTTGAGATCATCTTAATTGGTGGCGTTTCCGAAAAGCGTTCTGGAGACTTTCCGCTTGGAAATCAGTGATGATGTCCATACATTAAATGAAATGAAGAATCTGTTCAGAGTTGTTAACAACAGAATTGTTGGCAACCATGTTCAATTTGTCAGCAATATTGAACAGTATCTTTGAGGCTGAACTAGCCTGCAATCATGCTGAACAATATTATTGACAACATTAAACAATGCGGGCAGCAAAACAGTGCTCAATGTTGTTGAACTTCAGGCTCAAAATTTTTTTGGTGTGTAATGAAAAACAGAAAAAAGATACACTCATGTTATGATCTTCTATACCCATACATGCTTGAAGATTGAACTGCTTCTGAGAGGCTTTCAAAGAATATATGCTTTGAAACCATCGTACAATATCTAGGACGTTACGATATCTAACATGCACATTAAACAATCGTAAACTGTTTTTGGATAATGAAGATCTAAATCAAGTAACAAGTTCTGAAGAAGCGATAAAATAATGCTTTGGCTCTGTGCTTTAACGAGCACAAAACTGCTTGACCTTCTCGCGCCAATAGTTTACTTAAAATCGGTTGTTAAGTAGGGTGTAAAATGTAAGGAAACCAATGGGTTCTAAAATAAGACAATAATTGATTATTAAAATAATTATCTAATGAAAACTTATGTATAATTCTTGTATGCAAGTAAACCTCTCATCGTTACTAGACGTTGCCAAGTCCTGGTTATTGAAGATCGTATAAACATGCCGAGTGTTAATTATGAGTCATAAAATTGTGAGTTTTTAAAGGATATTTTGCGAGCTTTTTTGTACTGTATTTCAACAGAATCAGTTTTCCTTCTTAATGGACTATATGCATGTTAGACTAAATATTGATCTAGGATACAAAATGAACAGCACGTCTAGAACGAGGATTTTAAAATTAGTTAAATGGGAAAGTTTGGTCGCGAAATGTTGCAAAATACGGAAAATATAACCGTGAAAGGTTTCCAAACTTTGTATATATCTTCTATGTTCATTTTTTAAATCTTGCATAATTGACAGGTCCGTATAATTTTGTGATAACACCACAAATTTTATTAGTTCTGTTTCCATAAAATTGAAATGATATTTGTTTTTAGCATGGAATGTTAAGTCTATGTTTTCTACTTGGCGAATTTGTTCGCGTGAATAGAAAAAAATAGGAACGGTTCCTACTTGTTCGCGGTGAATGTTTTTTGCCAACCAATTCTCGTCAATCATATGTTACTGAGTTCATGTTTTTGCTTCGCATCGCGCTAACAAAGTTGCCAAGTGGAAAATACCCTTTACAAAAAACAGAAGTTGAAACGTTTCGCCGGAACTTCAATTTCGAGCTCCAAACTAAAAGTCTGTTGCCAAAAGAAACAGTTGCAACAACCGTCGTGCCCCGGCCAAATGCCGGTTTCCCAATGCTTGTTCCACTGATCTGCGCTGAGTAAGTTTGGGCTTTGTCGGCGTCGCAACAATGCGCTACCGACAGAAAACATCGTGTTCATGTGAACAAACTCGTGCGAGTTGCACGACAGCTGTGCGTGCATACAAATGCGCACACTACCTCACGAATTTCCATCAAGATCAAAGCTCTGTAACTAAGTTGATGAAGATGCAGAGTTTGAGGTGAGCAATTGTATCGATCCGTTTGTATAACTGTCATCAAATGGCCTTAACTCTCATTATTAACGATGTGTTGATGTTTCTAACTCCCTCTAGTAGAAGATATTTACTTTTTCTTTCATGGTTAAAAAATAATGTGCAAATAATTATGTAGCCTACACCTGCCAAACAAATAACAATGAACAAGTTAAATATTAGTACTTTAATCAATTGTACTCCAAAACAACAGAAAGTTATTTTAACCATGACATAGGGTTCTGTGCATTGAAAACGATGTTTTTGACAAAATATCGAAATCGTTGTTAGGCGACAGATCTTTGCCGCGGAATTCCAAACATTAGAGGGCTAGCAGCGTGCGGTCCCGGGGACATTGCTTCATTTCAAATCCAAAATTACATACCCATCACTTTAGTATACGTCGTTTAGAACGTTTGTTAAAACACTTTCGGATTCTTTAATTCTCTAATTTGTATAGACTTGATAACAGTTGGATTTTATCGAGCCTTTAGGGGATAGAACCAAATGTAATATACGATATGTCCAGCTGAGAGCGCTGCGTGTAGCGAAACATGATTAATCGTTTGGTGTAATGCATTTTAGAAGACCTGATCTATATGCTAAGCCACAGAGCACTTCATTTACCTCGCTGGTACCAGTTTTGTTTAACTCGTTCTTTTAGAATTCCTTGCTGTAAAGGATAGAAATTGAGCCAATAACTGAAAAATCGTGAGTCAAAAAACAGCTTTGTTAAAAACAGAGCGAAATATTTAATTGTGCACCATTCTAATGTCATACACATTTCGTAGGTTGCAAAAGTAACCAGTTGATTCGCATCAAATCTAAGCAGGGTTGTATTTTGTAGTTATAACCTGGAGTTCAAGTTATTACAATCTGCTACAGTGGGTTGGCGTATGAACAGCGGGCGATCGCGAGCGCTAATTACTGCTGTAAAAGACGTCAGATGTTTCAAAAGCAATCATCATAATCCCTCAGCGTTTTTGTTCCGCTTAAAGTTGCCACTAAATTAAGACCGTTGCGTGACAAAAGCGCAGACGGATTTTGATATAAAGAGTGACACATTCAATAAGATTATACACAACGCGGAAGAAACGTTGCTTGAAAAAAGATCGATTATAATTGACCGCTCTTTCGTGGGATAAAATGAGTTTCGAATGAAACCTCGATGGAAATCATTTCTATTCATTACTGAACTGCTTTGTCATACCCTTCGGTAAAATTTTTGTTTATAGATCAGTTAGGTGCACAACAACATCATGCTGTCGGATTTGCCTGTAATATTGTTCAGTTTAATGCAGTTAATAGATAAATCCCAAAACATTTTGTTTTATGTGTTGAATCGTAATCACGTTTGGTGCACACTTCCACCGGCTGTGGTGGACTTTGGAGCAATTTAAGATTTATTTCATGACCACCGGTGAGAGCAGCAGGCTACCCCATTCTTCTTCTCGAATGCTAATAACACCCTTGCCGAACTTTATAAATATATCATGTTGTAGAACAACTTCTGCTTGAAGATGAACGCTTTGTAGGGCAAATTCCCAGAAGTAAATTTCGTTGTTATTTTAATTTCTATGTTTCAACGACGGTTCTAATTAGGTAGTTAATTCATCTTGTATAGTTTTGTTTAGGCTATGGTGATGCAATATCATTGCATAACCTACATTAATTGAGGTTTATTAAACAGTTGGACTCTAACTAGATTATAGTTTTTTCGCGTTCTCGATTGAAAATCTTGTTATTATATTGTCTGGTTAATTTATCAAAGAATTCTGGTGACATTTGCTGGGATAAACCAGACACAAGCTACTAAATTCAGCTGAAAAGAGCATCCTAAATTTAGTAAACTCGTGAAGTTTGGTTGCAAAACATTGTAAAATGTGGAAAATATAGTTCTGTGAAATTTGCAAATTTTGTATACGTTTGTATTTTCGCGGAAAGGTGTAATCAGATTTGGAAATGTATTCTCAAACTCATTAATAATTCATGAGTAAATAAACCAATCGCAAACCCGTATTACATCACGTGCGCAACTTTTGAAACCCCGGTAATAAACCGTAAGTTGTTAAATAATTAAGAAATTAGGTAATAAACGTTTTTAACATTAACCAATGCGTTATTACAACATTTCTTAATCATAAATACACTCAAAACAATGAAAACGGTTTTATTACAACATTTCTTAATTATAAACGCAGCAGACATACCAAACTAAATAATCACTTACACACAGTGAACTCTATAAATACTGGAACGATAACTCCAGATAAAAACCCTACGTTTGGGTGAAGCCAAGATGGCGGCAACAGCTACAAATGTCGTAAACAGTCTTAGTGCTATTTTCCCGAGGTATTTGCTATTTTTAAAAAAGAAGGTGTCGCAAACTAGGTTATATAAGTTCATGAACCATGAAATTACCTCTTAAATCAAAATAAAAACATCAAATATCGGTACATTCCCAGAAGAATGGTGTCAACCGCGCCGAGAGAAACAATAGAAAAGGACTGAACTTGATAACCTATTGATAACCAATTTGGCTTCAAAGATGGCGGCCAAGTTATCGTTCCAGTCTAATTTAGAGTTCACTGCTTACACACAATAGCCCATTATATTAACACTCATACTTTATTCACAAGAATATTCAACAAGACAACGCTTATGTGTCCTTCCAGCACTCATTTTACAGCATTGCTTCAGTAAATAACCTCGTTTTTAAAGCAACGGCGTACAATTGGGGAGTTCCGCTTTAACAATAAATAATTGAGTAGTTATTTCATAAACTCGTGGCTTGTGTTTTACCAGGGTTTCCAAACACTTGAGAACAATAGAATACACTCGACTGTTTACCGCGCGACGTTTATTGTTCTTCAGTGGTTGTAAAGCACTCAAGACAATAAAAATCACTCGGCCTAAACGATCTCGAGATTTTCATTGTCTTTCGTGCTTTGCAAGCTATTAAGAACCATAAACGTCGCGTGGTAAACGGCTCGTGTATTCTATTGTTCTCGCGTGTTTGGAAACCCTGGTAAAACACAAGCCACGAGTTTATGAAATATTACTAACACTTTTCCGCGCATAATACTAAAGACGTAAAGACTAAAGTATACAAAATTTCCAAACTTCACAGGGCAATATTTTCCACATTTTACTATATTTCGCAACCAAACTTCAGCATTTAACTAAATATAGGATGCTCTTTGCAGATGTGCTAATGAATATTCCTAATTCAAAGTTTGTCTGAAAGAGGAACGGTCCATTGATATTGCCGAATTTTACGAATTTAATTGCATATTCATGTAAAGAGAATGTTTGCAATTCCGAGAATTAGCAATTCTATGTAAAACTATTCCCGGAATTAGCTGAAGGAAATCCCGGAAAAAGCTATTATAGAAAAAATATAAGCTAGAAACTTTCAATAAAACTGCTGTGTGTATTCTAGGTCGCATTTTTATCACAAACCGTTGATAAAGCTGTCGTTTATCGACTTTAAAAGAATTTACGTCGGTCTGAAAGTACTGTGTGAGGAGTTTCATAAGCTCTCGTCCCGCGCAAGGTGAATAGACATGTCACGGCACGGTGCAGATCTTGTGTATATATTTCATGGCGACATAGAGAGAATGAAACGGAATCCAGGCAAAAAATGGGACCTATATGGCCTGCGCACGCATTCTTCTTGTCCGGTGGTGCAATACATTTGCGAAGAAGGCAGCCGCTCGGCTGGGAGGCTCGGGCTGGAGCTCCTTGGCCAGTGTGTCCCAGCTCGAGGGAGCACGAGCCGGAATAATCGATCAAGCTCTCGTGATGAACCGTGGTTGGAAGTTCGAAATAATGGTGTACAATTAGAAGCCGTATTGCAGCAGCAACAACGAAGTTCTGGCTTCCGTCCAGCCCCTGCACGATGTTCTGTCAAGGTAGAAATCAATCCAGTTTTCCTCAAAATGCAATATAGACGCCATCTTGAATTTTGAGCATATATCGCAAGGCATTGTGATATCTCCAGGGTAAAGTCCCTTTTGCACGACTAGATTTTCTTTGACAAATTTCATGTCTCGAATGTTTTTTCCCGGTGCAAATTTGGTATCTTTGTCAAGTTCGTCGAAAATTCCTAATTTGCATGGGAAAAACATTTGACACACGAATATTTGAGCGTCAACAGTATTTAAGCGTTGTCAACAATTTTGAACTGCCATAAATAAAATATAGGGGGAAAACCGGTAATTCTTATGATTGTGGATAACAGGCAAATCCTCAGGGTAACTAATAGAACGAAGGAAAGCCGTCTGAAAAGACCCAATTTAATCAAAATTCATTATGCCATACATTCACAATAATGAAACAAAATGCTTAGACATTTGACTGGTATATCCCCATTGTAACAAAGAACGAGTTCGTGCGTAATATTTCTCCGTATAGGATGTATTTCTCCGACGATAGCTGCTTTTAAATGTATATTTTACTCTGGCTGGACCTTAATGCATTTCGATGATCATAACCGGGGAACCAATAGATATTGCAAACTTTGCTGGGCTACATTTCAAGCTTTATGGTATTTCGCCACCAAATTTTGCAATCTTTCCGGGGACTTTGTGTTTATTTGATTTTTTTCTTAAATAAAAGGTGGTCTCTCTATTTTGCCCACTATTCAGACATTCCCGAAGACTTATGATTGATCGCATAACGAAAAAGATGGCGGTTGTACATTTAACCAGAATGCATCGCGGTCGGAAAATATTACAAAAAACAAATTGACGTCTATTGAGTGACAAGCTTAAGAGAGGAGGTTATTTTCTTTGTTTTGTTAAAGTTTTATGTCCTTGGGTGCTTTTCTGGCATCTTTTTCAGTCGTTTTCGTTTGATGCCCGCAATGCATACTGGTAAAATGTACATGCTGCCATCTTTGTCGTTATGGTCAATTGTGAATGCTATTCGTTACTGTAAAGATCTAACAGTGACTCATCTCCGTAGCCAAGACTTACATCATATAGAGAATATGTATATCTGGGCAGCTAATTTTTATAAGTACAATTTCTCCCTACTAGAAAAACTGGAGATTGAATAGCATATTTTTTGGGCCCCGGGCAAAATTTTCAGTTGCTCCATTAAAGGTGCTCGCTTTTTTTAATTCTGTGCTCCTCCCCCCTCCCCCCCCCCCCCTTAAGTCTGGGACCTTAAGTCTATTGAATCAGGATTCTATGTGTGTGTTTGTGCTATCCGCGTATGCAACTAATACGATTTACTTTTATTTTCTTTCGTCTCCTTTGGTACTAGCCTCTGACTGGAGAAAGTCCTTTCTCGAATGTACACTCGCATTCAAGAAGCAATCTCCCACCACAGCACGCGCGTACAACAGATCCACCAGAACGACGTCCTCCTGCTGACAGACGCGGTGAGAGAGCGACAGAAAACCAGGCAAATAATACACACGTGCAATGGTACACAACACCACGTGGTGAAGACACTCTACGAAACATCCATAATTCCTGTGTGTCCAACTTCCCAGCACCAAGCCAGGTCGAAATGAGACGAGATGTCGTTGACCTCAGTGTCCAGTTATCAATCGCGCATAACAACAAGACATTTGATATTAAATTTTCAACAAATTATCCACAAAGCCCCGCACACGTGTCGTGTACTGATGCTATCTATAATAGCACGAGACTACTAGGTCAGGCAGCAAGTCAGGAAGAGATTGTCAGAATAATCAAGAATAATTGTGGATGTTTTGCATGTAAAAGATAAAAAGATGACACATGTAGCACTTTCTATGACTTCGAGGTACTCATAGGGATACAGGTGGGTATTCGTGCAAATTGTTCCGGTTTTAACTGCAAGTCAGGAAGAGATTGTCAGAGTAATCAAGAATAATTGTGGATGTTTTAGATGTAAAAGATAAGCTGATCCGCACGTGGTAAGCACGTTGTAAGTTATTGGTGGTAACGTTGAACGGATTCCAATAACTTGCTAGAATACTATTTTCATGCATACAAAATCACTCTATCCTTAACCTAACTGTAACTCTAACAATCCCAATCATTCATTAGATACAATCTTTTTATTGAGTTAACGTGCGGACTGGGTGAGATTGATAAGAGTGTTAAACGATGTGGGACTGTGTCTGAGCAACCCTTATCTTTACCTGTCTAACCTAACATATCGGTGAGGTTGGTTTTCGTCGCGTGTTTAATAGCTGAGAAAAATCAGCACCCTCTTGGTTGGGCTGACCCCCTGTAACAAACAGCATTGAATGCTTTTCGCGCAAATCAAAGTGTAAAAAACCATAGACAATCAAAAGAATCCTTAGATTGTCTATGAAAAAACCGACAAACAATTGAGTATTCTTTCACAACTATGTCTCTTTGAAAAGACATAAAAGTCAGCTTTAGAGAGTTCTACCAGGAGGACCGGTCCATCTTTTCATGTTTACATGGAAAATTTCCAATCCTACCTCGGCGAGATAGCTACTTGCCAGTATCGAGATCTCACCTACACAGCCAAAAATGCGCAAGGTTCAACACATCTGTTGACCTCTTTTTATCGACAGGCATATGAGGATGCGTTCGCAGCTCGGGACTGCTGGTTGAGAAAAAGTCTGTTGCAAGTTGTTAACAGACTTAATGCAAGTCGATTGTTATCCACAGGCATGCTGCCAGTTGTTTCAACAAGCCTTTCATCTCTAAAGATCGCTTGTACGATTAACAGTAGGGTCCTCCCAATGTGGCTCACACCCAGTCCGCGTGTGAAAGAAGTCGATGGTGCGCTTTCCTCTCGCTGGGAAAGTTGACGGTGTGAGTTTGGTAATGCCCTAGGTGATAGAAGAGATGGCTTGGAAAATCATTAAAATGACAATACAAGTCATTTTGTTCTGGTCTATGCAGAATAAGGTTCTTCAACGTCACGTGCTTATTGTATTCTCGCTTGACTTACGAATACCAACGTTTTAGGAAAGTTAGCCATCGACCACGTGAACAATTTGGCAATTCAAGAATTGCTATTGGTGGATATGGAGAAAATACAATGCTCATGTGACGGCGAAGGACTATTTTTGCATAAATGTTCACCAACATAGATGAGTCATATTCTTGTCCTATTCATCTCTTCTCTTAACTATGGGTCCATAGTAATTGGCATATGCTATTGTAGTGACCCACTCCTTGTAGCGAAACTAATAAAATAAATCATGGCCTAATGTACTTATATAGTTCTATATTATCCAGTGCCAACCGTGTGTGTGCTACACTGTAAAAAAGATATAATCTGTGGAGTAAATAGAATAATTTTTGGGAATACAGTAATTAACAGAAAATAACTGATTCTCTGTTACATTTTGTAACATGTAATTTTCAATGATATTTGTAACATTTTAGTCTTAACGTTGTGTGACGAAGCTTATACAATTAAAAGTCAAATCAAATTTGCTTGCAACTTGCTGTCTATCGTAAATGGAACATATCTCCTCGAGTTTTAGCAAAACTTGGTTTGGTGATTCTGATTTTTTGAGTTAAATACTATCCGACAACAACTAAACACACAAACTCTTCTGAAAATATCTTAATAAAACGCTAATAAATATATTCTTATAATATTTACACAGTACTTTCAATTTATTCTTTTTCGCACGAACATTTCAATGTCTTAAGCTGAACTTCGTTCAATGTCTAAGTTTCTTTGGCAACTTCCGGCTCAACTTTTGTAGCATCGGTTTCAGCTTTATTGACGTCTTCACCTGATTGTGGTGGCGTGGTGTCTGCCACCGGCTGTGGATCATCTGTATTTGCGACATTTGTATTTTCACCACCACTGCCTTCATTCGGGACAGGGGTATTGCTGGTGGTACCATCTGTTGGTGTTTTCTCTGTAGCTTTTGTATTTTCACCACCACTACCTTCATTCGGGACAGGGGTATTGCTGGTGGTACCATCTGTTGGTGTTTTCTCTGTAGCTTTTGTATTTTCACCACCACTACCTTCATTCGGGACAGGGGTATTGCTGGTGGTACCATCTGTTGGTGTTTCCTCTGTAGCTTTTGAACCGGTATCCTCGACTGTGGTGTTGTCATTGGTGGTCGTATTTTCATTGAGGATAGGGTTGTCATTGGTTGTAGTGGTACCATCATCTTGATTGGTGTCATTATCTGGACTTGTATCTGCACCACCATCAGCAGTTGGAGTACCATCTCTAGCTACTGCGTCGTCACCATCGCCAGCTACTGGTGCAGCATCGCTCTCTTTCTCAGGTTTATTAGCATCATCTGTTCTGGGCGTACCATCAGCTTGGCCTTGTTCACTAGCGGTATCACCATCACCAGTCTGGTCTTGCCCGCCATCCTCATCACCCTCAGTCTTCTCAAGTTCAGTTGCTTCACCGTCCTTTACATCTTTACCACCTACTTCACCTTGGGCACCAACGTTATCCTCTGTTACTTCTACATCATCCTCGGCACCCTTCGTATCATCCTCTGTAAAATAGAAGCAATACTGGTCAGTTTAGAAAAGTATATGTATTCCATGTATTCCTATACTGGGCAATGTCAAAAGGTTTAATGTTAGCATTAAGACAGGATTAGAGTTACGATTAGTCTTGAGGGTTCGATTTGTATTCGGGTTAGATCTGGATTTAAACTGAAGAGGCAATATACGATTATTACCGGCCATTTCCAATTCTTGTCTTCCTAATTTTTCTTTAAACAAAAATACGATGAATTTCTCTCAGATAGAATAATTCATCTTTACCTTACTGTCCGAATAAAGTTATTTTACGCATCCGTGAACAAGTTCATTCTAATTCATTGATAAGTTTAAAATACCAATAATTTACACGATTGAACATGGTATGACATGTTGGGCTTTCGAGATTTGAATCATGTTCTTGAACATTTTGATTTGATTTTAACAGAACCAAAGAGCAAATTAAACAAGAAGCAGTTACTACATTCAGTAGGATTTTCAAGGCAGAGCAAAGTTCAGAGGTAGGATTATGTTTAAGATCAGACTTAGGGATGTGATTAGGATTGGGATCCCCTATAAAACTAATACAAACTGTTTACTAGTAGAAGTGTATTTATCATTGAAATACAGAGCAAATAAGAATAGAGAGGTAGGATTAGGTTTAAGGTTAGGATTATGATTACGATAAGAATTGGGATTAAGGTTAGATTTTCGATTACAATATATACAATAAGAATCAATTCCTATAAACTGATATAAACTGTTTATTAGTCCAGTGTACTTATTCAGAGCTCAAAATAACGGTCAGTTACAGGTCAATCGTGACCGGCCAAATTGTACTGGAATGTAGTCATGAGCAGAGGAAAAGCCGAAAAGTCAGTGTGGCAGGAATTGTATTCGACCCACTAGGAGAGCTGCTGGTCATTATGACCGTCCTAATTTAGAACATTATTTTGAGCCCTGTTATGTTAGTGTAAATGTTCAAAATATGCAGCAAATAATAGCGAAAGAGGCAACATTTCGGTTGAAGCATGAGATGACAATCTTCTTTATCAGGTGGAATATCAGAAATACCTTGCAACGTTTCAATCTGGTGCTCATCACTTACTCCAGCATTACCTCCTTCAGACTTTGATTTTGGAGTCACTGTAACAGTTGGCCATGGAAAGAACATACGTCAAAAATTTTGATTGCAATTATACATGTATATACTCACCAGCCGTGCAATAAACACCGTGCTATTATAAGTTCCGTGCAATAACTATCGTGCATTAGACACCATGTAGAAACTATCGTGCAACAAACACCGTGCTGTAGTTCCGTGCAGAAACTATCGTGCGATAAACACTGTGTAGAAACTAACGTGCAACAAACACCGTGCTGTAGTTCCGTGCAGAAACTATCGTGCGATAAACACCGTGTAGAAACTAACGTGCAACAAACACCGTGCTGTAGGTCCGTGCAGAAACTACCGTTCAGCATTGTTCAACATATAGCTTAACATATAACATGATATTTGAAGTAGTAAATATAGTTTACCTGTGGCTCTTCCACTGGGAAGAAGTTCAACTTCAGGAAACAGTTCTTCAATGACAGGACCAGCTTTGTCCATGTTTGAGCTGCCATGCACAGCATTCTTACAGATATCTTTGCCAAATACAGCACGAATGCTAGACAACATAAGAAGTACGATGAAGTCTTAATATGTGTTGGCAAGAGCATCTTTAAATGCCGTATTTGTTCGAATCAGCGCTGTATATCTTAGTCGCTAAAAATCGCCTGAATCATCTTTTTAAAGTGAGTTTCAAGTCTTTCTTCTAAGTGAGTATTGTACATTGACGTATGTCAGTGGGTATTATATGTATTTTGATAGGTACATTTTAATATAAAACAACAAAATATTCAAAACATACGAGTCTGGTGCTTTTTCTCTCGCTTCTTCTGGGTCGGTGGGTCCCATCAGAGCTCTCCAGCCTGTGACTGCATCTTCCCGCTCCAAAAGCAACACTGTACTTTGCCCGCTGAAATTTTAAATTTGTACAGCATATAATTAAAATAAATCCTGTTAAGTTTCATGTATGTTCGAACTCGAAGGTACTTCGTATCTTAGAGAGATGTCGCTATAAATGAGGTCCGCCTTGTAAGAGCAGGTTTGGCATACTGAAGTGGCATCACTATTAGAGTGCTGTCTATATTGGAAAGATTAGTGTACTAGGGAAGTACCCAGATTGGTTTATCAGATGTCCGTATTAGGGAAGAATCTGTATTTTACGTGTTGAAGAGGTGGGCGTATTAGATTGATGTATTAGGGAAGTATATTAGAGAGAAATCTGAACTGGAAAGGTGTGTGTGTTAGAGATTAGCGTTTTGAAAAGGAAGGCGTGTTAGAAAAATTGGCGTTAACCAGTCGGGGAGACACTAGATGGGCGTAGATATTATGGAAATGTTCATATCAGGGTGATGAACGTATACTACACAAAGAAATCCTATGAAAAATTTTGGCTGAGGACCATACTTCTTTAGTACAATCACATAGGTCAAAAATGAAAATTCTCTACTCTGATTGGCTGCCCTAGAGGTGATTATGACGCAATAATCACCTAAGCGGTTTTATCAAAATGGCCACCAGTCGTTTTGTCAATGTGACAGATGCTTTTTTGAAATGTGAAACGTATTTTTGTCATTTTTCACCAATGTGATTATACTGAATAGTCACCTAGACGAAGTCGATTATACCTCGACTTCGTCTCGATGAACATAAGCCGATAATCTCTTCGCCTTCGGCGAATAATTGTTAAATGTTGTTCGCATAACGTTGGTCAGATGGTGACAACACCTTTTATTGCCCAGCTACACATGCGTACCTGCTCATGTAATCTGTGAGTCCATTAAAGAAGTCTTTCCCCTCGTGCTCATGATAAAACTGTCCAGCCAGTTCCTTTGTCAAACCAACATCCTTGCGTGAGATGATTCGGAAGCCAGCTTCCTTAATACGGTTGATGATTTGGTCTTGATAAAACAAACGTTAGTGTTTAAAAAACATGGCACATCAAGCAGTAGGTAGCTGTAGGAGGATGTAAAACTGAACTGGGATATTTAATCAACATAAGACGGTTGGTCGAGCAGTAAATGTGAACGAATGGCATAAAGATGGCATACAGAATTGCTGTTTTTTGTATCATGGCAAACTAGGAAACAATGTCTTGGAAGTATGTTTACTATCAATGTTCCCCTGTTCGTCCACCTCGGGAAACATTGTTCCGATAGCAAAATTTACTGACCAGAGTAATTTTTTACATCAGTCCATTTTACCTCCACTTTCCTCGGCTGTTTCAGGTTTAATAACTGCGACGGTAGTCTCAACCGGGAATATTTTTTCAATTTCTCTCCGTGCGGCAGAATGTGATTTCGAGCCATGCAGGGGGTTGAACTCGCTCTCATCCACGTGAAACTGCGCGCGCAGGCTAGAAAATAGAAAATATCAAAGGTTTACATGTGGTTACAGCTGAACGGGTATGCAGCCATGCAGTAACACCACAGAATATGAAATTGATCAGAAGGTCCAATTTCGTGGAAACTTGGCCCACTTTTCATATCGAGCTAAACAAGTGTACATGTACTTCGTTACACTTGCTTTCACCTTTCAAACTGACATATTGACTAAAGATCGCTGAAATAGATTTTACATCGTAACCGTAATGCTAAATTTAGCATGATAAAATAGCTAACTGCTAAACGTGTTTACCTTAAAAATCAGGAAAGAAAAAGCAATACACTTGTTTAAGATGCCGTTTAAGCCCTAATCAAACCCTTGCAAGAATGTCGTGCAACTTTGTTGTGTTGACGTGGTGTGACCGTTTGACAAGCTTGTTGCATTATGTTGTACGGTGTTGCATATTATTGTATGGTCATGCATCATGTTGCAAATTATTTGAGTTCGATCACACTTTGATGCAACATTTATTGGTTGTGTTCGTTTGGTCGGTAAACGCAACTGTCGCACCATATTAGCCAACAAAGTTGCGTGATGTTGCAAAGACGTGTCGCAACAGTTTGACCAATGCTTTTCACCTCACAACAATTTTACTTCGATCTAATTTTCCTCGATCCTTGCCCAACTAATCCGAGGCCGTTTTCTTGGACACTGCACGGAGTATCCGCATTTACCTCGCTCCAAATCATTGTATTTGATCTCAACTAGACTCTAGGAGTCTTGTTTTAAGTTCTAATAGTCGGATTTGAAATGCTCATGACAATTAATTTATCCAGTATTTAATATTTCACCTTTCCGGTGCGTCCGCTTTAGCGACCTCGATTTCCTTAGGTCCCAGAAGATTTCTCCACCCTTCAACGGCGTCTTCTTTTGCAAGACAGAGCGCCATAACTGGACCACTGCAAAACAAAGTTTACCGTTATTAGACTAAACATAAACATGACGTGAAATGTGATGCAATTTGATGAAGCCAACAGCCTTGATGCACCTTCACATTAAAAGATCTAAAACTTGCGTCAAGCCTGGCGTTTCTAGGCGTGCATGAGACATTGACAAGTGTAAGTTTGTTTTCTAATGTGTATGTATGTGTGTGGGCACTCTCTAAAAAATCTTCGTTTGTTCAATGATAACAATACCTGCACATGTTTTGCACAAGAGATTCGAAGAAGTCTTTTCCTTTGTGTTCGGAATAGAAATCTTCGGCTTCTTCACGAGTCAAGTTCACTTCTTTTGCCATCGCTATTGAAAATCCTGCTTCTTTAATTTTATCCAGAATCTCATCTGACAAAGAAATTTTATCAAATATTTTAAAAATGCCAATGACGTGAAATTTTGTCCAGTAGTTTCTTCATTGCATTCGAAAGAGCACTTAAATTCATAATGTAACTTCTTTGGTAGAATTTCAACATTGTCCGATATTCAAATAACACAAAGTGTGACGTCACACTGCAGTACGAACGTCTATGCAGCAAATAACAAAACAAATAACTGAAACGGGCGCAATGTATTTCGGTAATCTATGGGTAATGACTGTGGAACACTTTGGCTTCGGTCAATTTCAAATTGAGTATAAAATTAATGCTGGCTTTGGCTTTGTTCTTTTATCAAGTGAACTCACCTTTATGATGACGCAATGCGTCCGGTCGTATCAGCGCCAACGTCCGCTGACTACTTTGTTTGCTGGCTACTCGCGTTTTGACGGTTGGTGAGACAAAGCCAGGGAAGAAGAAAGCCAGCTCCCTAGGATATAAGACGGGAATAAGCTGAGAAGCAAGCAGGAAGCGGCAGCGCTAAATTATTTGATAGGAGGTGAATGTTAGTTAAAATTCAAGAGAATGTCGTATACGGCAAAAAATATCACAGTGACTTGTTCTCGTTTGATGAAAACAGGATTGATTTTCTGCCCACATTGTGCAATGTCATCAACAATACTGTCCAACATTATTATACCTGATTAAGGCTCGACAATGTTCTTGAATATTGTTGGCCCAACTATGAACAAAGTGGGAGGTACAACATTTTTCAATCATGCTTTTAATAAGTCCACTTAATGTTTGATTTACCTTGCAGCGCTTTCTGAAGTATCACAGGCGTGAATTGCATTCATCAGAGAACTGGTACCGTACACCGCGCGGATGCTGAAATGAGGAATCATTCAGGTACTGTGTAAATGTCCCGTTTTATATTAAAAACTTACAATGTCTCAGCCAAGAGTTATCGTGCGCCGCAGGCGTGACAAAGCCAGCTAAACGTTTTATAACAAACTTCGTAGTGAAACTAATTTAAAATATAGCCATTTTGAGAATTTACAGAGGTACTCCAAAAGGGTTTTGCAAAACCAGTTTTTATTACGTAATTATGCGCAACAGGTAGATAATGGGTCATATAAACGGGAAAACGCGACGAAGTGAATTACATTTGACAAACGAACCTCTCTGGTGCTTCCTCTTTCGCTTTATTCACATCTTTTGGACCAATAAGATCTCGGAACTGTGGGATCACTCCTTCGCCTGTTCCACCTTTACTGATGATTAATGTCATACACGGTCCACTGCCACGGAGAAAAAATACAACATGATGGAATGTCGCAATTGCACTACTACAATCCTTAGAACATCGCACCACTACAATCCTTAGAATATCGCACAGCATACAAGAAAAAAACCTTTACAAATTAAATCCTTCATCAAGATGATTATCGAGAAATAAAATAGTGATTTCTTTCCTTTGGTGAAGATCATTTACGTATTCACAATTCAAGGATTCACTGAAGGTTTTTGGTTTAGTGTGTGCCCTTACTCTTGGGTAAGCTGCTTTACCCAACAGGCTATTGCCATGTTGTTAGCCTGCATTGGATCCGAGGTATCTACGAAGTGCGACAAGCTTACTATTTACAGCCCTTTCTCCTAAGTATATTAAGACTTTGAGACCTTGAGAGGAGGTCCAGCCAAGGCCTCCCAGCTTGGAAGACAAGAGTGGTCCGCTTTCTCTTGGCTTATACAAACCGAAACCAAATGAGATATCTATGACCGAAACTCGTGCCGAATTTAAGTCGACTAAATCCGTCTTCCTTACCTGCTCATGAACTCCACAAGATTTTCAAAGTGTTCCGAGCCTTCGTGTTGTTTGTAAAACTCAGCGGCTTCTTCTTTTGTCAGTGTTCTCTCTTCCTGTCGCAATATTTCCATGCCTTCTGACTTCACCTGCAACGAGCATATACTTTCAGACATGCAATGATGCTTCTTCAACTGCAAGAAGGTTGGAAGACTGGATCTTATTCTAATGCACCCACTACCTTCTCCCCCCCCCCTCCCGCTGTTGCTCTTTGGGACAAACCTTGGCAATGATATCCTCGACAAGACCAGCTTTGACCGCGTCAGGTTTGATGATAGCCAGTGACACTTCCTTTTGAACCTCTGTAAATTAATTACAAAGGAATTCAAAGTTTGTTGCTTTGGCAGCCAGAAGATATGCATGACTTAAAACATATTTCATGTGAAAATGGTTGGTAAGTTGGAAAAATTACAATGTTGTGCGGTTACTGGGGAAGGCTCTGGCTTGTGACAACTTTAAAAAATGCAAAGCAAGTTTAAAAATCCCGAAAATAGACATCTTGTATCTCCGAGGCCTTGAGTAACGAGCATAAAAAATGGCAAGTTGCATTTTTTTGGCCGGAAAAACTCTTCCATGGTAAGAAGACTTTCATTAGCAACATTTAGTAGAGCAATGTTAGCTGAATTAACCATCTTATTGAAATAGCATTGTCAGCAGTTGCAACAAGCACACTTCTCAGTCAACTATTACGATCTGTCAAGACAGTATCCATCATGCAAGTCAGTCTGAAAACACACATATCTCTTGAAAACTTCCGCCGAGATTCGACAATCAGCTTTCTAAAAGCTTTCTTTTTGTGCGTTTCTCCTCTGCTACCTGCTCTAGTTATTGTTATCTACCAATATTCTAAGAGATATTTCCAGTCATTTAAATCTACCGATGATCTTCCTACCATTGCCCAGCTACCTGTCTCAATATATCCTTCCATATCCCTAAAGCTAACTTTATTCTTCAAACGCAACATAGATTCTGTCATCCTTGCGGCTAAAACGAAATCAAATCACTCGTAGAACCAGATGAACATTTACTTGTGCCTTTAAAGTGTGAGCTTGTACGTTACATTTAGGTACAAAGGATCTAAGAATCCCATGGCGGACATTTTCGTAATATCTTTTTCATAATATCATAAAAGAATTGGTGAACTGTAAATTGTATTGCATTGAATCCAAAACTGTAGTCTATCTTATTTGAAAGAACTGTAATAACTTTGTTACAACAGGGATTTGTCATTGACAAACAATTTTGTAAGCATTTTGTTCATTACTGTGCACGTATCGTGTAACGTAATTTTGTTTGGATGTGATAATTGTGGTGTTAATAGTCTATATCTGCCCCGGGAATCGAACCTGCGCACGCTTGGAATGCCAGTCCAATGCACGCTCCGCCAACTAAACTACGCCGTACGATTGAGTTATAAATTATAGACTGCTTTTATCGGGTGGTGCATTTATCCGGTTATTAGGGACGTGTCAGGTCTGTAGTTGTCGTGTAAACAGGGGCCGAGACAGACGAATTTCATCCCGGTTCTAAATAATTCCTTCTAAATAGTCCAAAGCTACAGTAAAGAATTCTAGGAAGATTGTGTGACTTCGAGATGTTTAGGTAAAAAATTTCTCCATTTTGATAATTTGATTCATGTTCAGTACAAATGATGATAGGCCTATCTAGTGTTATTAAATTATTCAGACATACCTATTTCTTCATCTTCTTCGTTAGTCGCCTTTTCATCATCATTCGCTTCCGCAGGCTTTGCGCCAATAACTTTATCAATATACTACAATAACATATTGTCGATCTTAGTTTAAGACCGTTATGTTTCGATATGAGATCTGTCGTCATGTGAGAGCGTCGCCAAGCAAACCTTGTATGTTACATAATATGTACTTAGTCGCAGGCTGTGTATTGGCGCGCGGATAAAACACAAAATTCAGTTAAAAATCTGTACTCTGCAACAGGGGTGGATTCAGACTAGTGCCACTAGTTTCCGGAAACTAGTCAAATTTTGTCAAACTTGATATTCTGTCTTTTATTTTCTTTCAGTAATTTCCTAATGGCTAAACCAGTGACAAAATTATCAGTCATTTTTCGCCATATTTGTATATGATATGTCAGTGAAATCCAACATTTTTTGTTTATATACGGTACTTTTAACTTTGGCAATGTGAATTGAGTTAAAAATTTTGCGTGCAATTCAGTGATTTATTTAGATCAGTGGTGCAAATCAAATGCGTGGAAACTGCTGCCCTCGCGTGAATGCACTAGTTCACTTTGCGTGGAATTTTCCACGGAAACTAGTCAAAGTCGCATATCATTGGCTAAGACCAAACGAAAATATTTGTGCACTAGTCAAAACCCGCTGTCATTGGCTGAAGGCCGTTAATTAAATCCACGGAAACTAGTCAGGCACTAGTCAAAAGTTATAAATACAACCGAATGTTTCGTGGAGATTTATAACGTTTGCGTGAATGATAATATACCATAGTATATTCGTACTTCGCGAGTCAACAATGCTTGGGAATTGGAAGCTTTCTTTGAATGATGATGGCCTTCTTTTGTCGCAGCCGCAGGAAAGCTACGAAATTGTAGACACAAGACCGCGGTTTTATACTTTTATATACCTTACATCGTTGGCTTAACAATCAGTTGTAAATAGCTACTTCGATTCCCAAGGTGTGTGTACTCGACGCTTCTCAATAGCGCTTTCTGTATGCCATGGGTAAGTGTGTTAAGGATCTTTATAACTTTAAATTTGTTATGTTTATGCTAATTTGTATGTAAATTTACCAAGGAGCCTCGCTCAATGCTAAACTCAATGCGATAAACTTGTATGATATACTCGCACGTGCATCACGAATATACATTTGTAAAATATGACCTTTCACCTGATTACACTATAAACATTGTGATGAGATCTGCTAGTTTAGTAGTAACATGGAGCAACAACTATTTATTCAACCACATAACTATAAATACAATATTGATATATGGCAGCAATCTAATGAAATAATATTACATTGAATGCTTTTAAGATATGAATGTTATCCAATGTTATTTGATTCTCATACTTTCCCTGACAACCACTGGATATAAATTACATAAGTGGAGGTCTTAATTTGCATCTGATTATAATTAAGATAAGCAAGTGAGGTCATTTTCTCTGATGTTTTATTTACTAGGGAATGTAATTATGTGCTAGCTAAATGTGTCCTCTGTTACTTTTTGTCAAAAATGTATTCTGGCAAATGGTACATTTTACGGCATAAATCCATGTTCATTGTGGCCATTGGTATTCAAATGTTAATACATCTAGTTCAGTATGTCATTGGTTGGGGGGGAGGGGGTCGTGTATGATCGGAAACTAGTCACAAAAACTTCTAGATCCACCCCTGCTCTGCAAACAAGTTGTGTTCTCACTGCCGAATAAGCTGTGGTAACAGCTTGTAACATTCGGTTAAATACATAAAAATACAGTTACAAATTACAAAAATGAAAACAAAGTTCGTTGTCTGCTTTTCAGCGGAAGATCAGAAATACTGATCTTAGTACTATTGCACGATAAGTTCTTAATAATTATAGTGAGTATTAAGATTAATAAAATTAGGGTAGGTATATTTGTAAATTAGTGAGTATTGATAGTTGCAAATATGTTGCTATTTAGTGTCCCCAATTTGTAGGTTACTGTAACCGGCTAGATGGTAACGACACAGTAATAAAGTATCTACCTATCGTACGGTTTTTTTTGTGGTTCTACACTCCAAAAAAGAAAAATTAATTGAACTTTCAAAGTATATTTTGGCTAGCAACTCAAGCTTTAGTGCCTTAATTCTAGTGTCACGAACGGAAAATGTCATAATTTATTTTTCCTCAGACCCTTTTTGAAAAACCTGTTTTGAAGTTTTTTCAAAAACAGAACGGTACAAATATTCTTAATCATACCTCGGTGCGTTCAGCTTTTCCTTCCAGGACCTTGTGTTCTTTTTCTAACTGACTTGTTATTGTTTTGATCATGACTGGACAGTTGCAACCACGGATCACGTAAACAAGCACTCCGTTCTATATGATTAGAAAATAGAAGATGGTTTAAAATGTCGAAGTCTGGAATTAGCTAAATTTCATAGGATATGGGCTACAAAATTTGGTTAAAATTAATTTACAACCTAAATGCAATACTGTATGCGACAGTTCAAATTTTATTCTACATTCAAGAGGCTTAAACACAGTAAGTGGGTATGAAATCTGCAATAAGTTGTTCATTCAAAATTTAATTCCTCTGTCACCCCATGAGCAATATGCTACGTACAGAACATTTTTGCTTGACCATTGGTTGTGGTATTCTTGTTGAAATGTATTTACTTACACAGTAAAACAGAAAAGTAGGTTGAGACTTTCCTCTGTATAACATCAGTGATTCAATGTTATCAGTTTCAGCCTGAAAATAGCAAAATTTACATATGTTGGTAGATCAAGCATCAAAGCTTGATAACTACAATAAATGGCATCAATTAAGCATAAATCCCTGAAATTCTCCCTCCGAGGTCCAATCAGTGCTGATAAGAAAATGAACATTTAATAACACATACTGTTGCAAAATGTAGCAAATCATCTCCAAGTTCATTCTTGATCCGTTTCAAAGTGCTTACAATGGCTTTACATGGACCACACCAGGCTGAATATGCATCCACAACTGCAAAATTAATATAATTATACACCTTGCTATCTCAACCTGTTATTTCCTATGGCAAGTACTTACATTATAATAAGATCAAAAAATGCAATCACCCAATGCAAAATGCTAAGTGGCATTACCAGGGTGATGAATCTGGGGGGGGGGGGGCAAAATAATCGAGCACCGAAGGGACACAATTAGTACGAAGGTTTGGGAGCATCCACCCCCCAAATTTTTTTATTTCTAGGTTCTCTTAAATGCTATTTTTAGCAATTTCAGGCAGGTTTATTGATAATTTAGAAATGTTAGAAATTTAAACAAAACTGTGCCCCAGTACTTTTTACTTCAGATTTAGAAAAATCTCAAAATCGATGATTACTCCACCTTCCACCACCCTGGTGATGCCACTGAAAATGCTTAACAACAATAGTGGTTTTGACATTTCAGCACCATCACTAATTCAACTATCTAGCATAGTTTCTGGTCATGAAATATTTCTGCTCTGTTAGACAAGTTTGAATTTGACAGCTTTTTCATTTGTGACATTTCTGATATTAAATTAGCTCAAATGTCAAAAACAAGTATAGTTGCTGTGATGCATGTGCTAGTGAAATGTAGTACAACTATTAGAGCGCTTCCTTGATTTAAGTTCGAAACAAAATTAGCTAGCCTACCAATGAGTCCATCTTTTTGAAGCAGTTCATCCCATTGGTCTTGACTCTGAACGGTCACCTGGTTTAGAACATTGTGATGAAGTTAAGCAGGACATACAAATTGTCAGGGATAAGTTTAATGAAGGTCATCAGACAATAAAAAAGTCTTTGGAATAAAGACGAAATATCACCGACTCTGTTGTTCTCTTGTTTTTTCTTGAATATCAGGAATACAAGATGTTTATTTTCGGAATTTGTTTTATTTTGTTCATCACAGTGGCGGATCTAGCGTAAGTCAAAATAAATTACCACAGCTCATTCTTGGATATACTTACATTTTAAAATACCTTCAAAGCAACTTCATTGGTTAGATTTTATTCTTTTGAAATTCATAACCTATGACATTGTCATAAAGTTATTTTGAATTTAAAATTGAGCTGCTATAATTTATTTTGACTTGTACCCTGGATCCGCCACTGGTTCATCAGACAGTAACTGTACTAGAATTTGCTGTAAATTCCATTGAAGCACATTTAAACATGCACATGTCAGTTCCACAAACAAGATATTTTGAAGGTGCAAAATTTTTCATAGATTGTAAGACTGTTATACAAAATGATCTCAGGTACTGTAAGGTTTCACTAATAGGCCTTTTATAGGGAAGTTAACTAGTAGAGCTGCCTAATTTGCTTTTATTAATTATTGTTTCAGCTAGTGGAAGACTAAAATACTTTTTCTGTGTGCGAACTAGACAGAACTAATCTCAACTCTACTATTGATTGTAGCTGGAATGTGGATTAAAATTCAGTCAGTCAATGATTCTACAGTAATAATAATAGCTAAATTATACTGGCAAACAACAGCAGGAAGAAGCTAGGTTTTGAAAAGGGTATGTGGCAGGGTCAAGCCATGTTGGATAAAGGGTTAATTCCTCTATTTAACAACATCACTATAGTAAATTTGCCTATTACATCTTATCTATAGCTGAAATCAAAATTTCTTATCATCACCTTATGGACAATTAATTTATCGAGTATTACTAGGCACATTATCTGTGGTATCAGTACCATAAAATTATGCAGCATATTTACAAGGCATACCAGAAACACCAAGCTAAATCTATATTCATGATTTACAAACACAATACACAACAAAAACATGTATGCCTCAGCTTTACATCAATGCACAAAATGTGAAAACAATAGAAAAGTGGGAGATTGTAACAAGTACAACTTATATTTTTACCAAACGTTTTATTATAAACTTAAGCAAGGCGTAGATAATCTGCAACATTTATTTCAAAATGTCAACATTGCAAAAACACTACTGATAATGAATGGCATAATACTTTAAAATTAGTTTGCCTGATATGCAAATACTTGGCAGGTGTAAATACATCTTATCCAAGATCATTTTTTCTACAAAGTGCGAGTTGTTTTTACGTGCCTGGAGTTCTTTTTGAGCTTCTGGGTTCTTTTTCAAATACGCCATAATAGCAAGTTTTAAGTACAGGCCATAGCAACAGGCATTATATAATTAATCATGAGTGTTATAAAGTAAATATTAGGTCTGCAAACGCCGGATAATCAATATTACAGCAGGTAAAATAAGATTAACATCAATATTTAATGGCATCACTTAAACTGTGGCGGGAAACTTAGCACTTTCCTGTTAAGTTAGAAAAAATTTTTGTTGGAAACGTTCACTTGGTATATTATTTTTACTATTCTATTACCCTTGTCTAAAACGGTACGGCGTACACTGCACACCAAAGCTAGCACAAGTTTTTTTCTGGTTCAAAATGCTTTAAAAATGCTCTAGATAAGAAAGACTTCCACAAAAAATTACGGATTGATGAAGTGCATACGCGTATTTTTATAAACATCAGTTAATTTGCGAGAGATTGCAGAGATCTATCCCTGTTATTCACACGTTTTCATTAATTTTTTGCCAAGAAAAATAAAAGACCAAGCAAAATAATGAACAGTTCACAAATGTATTTGGTTTATATTAAGACATAATAAGGGTCACCGACTCATCGTCTCTCTAATTTCATACTTTCGCACTTGACTTTTCGAGCGCATTTTTCATTTCAAATTTAACACCCTTTCCAGTTAAAAATATGAACAGATTTAAATATAGTTCAACAGCAAAATATCACAACATACTTGCAATTCTGTTTTCTTTGCTTTGGACATTTTTGATTCCTAGTAAATTTTATTTACAAAATTTCACTTCTTCATTTTGTTTGGGCTGTTCAAATTGTTGCTATAGCAACATTGTACGACAGGTACCACTTAAGGTGGCTTGTTGACGTTTTTGATAATATTTGACTTTTTTCAACGAAAATGTCTGTTTGAATGAGGTGACACAGCAAGAACGTAATGTTTTTAACTTTTTAGCGAGAAAAGTTTTTCGTCAGCTTGAAATTTTGACAAAAGTATTTTAGAATCGCATTTTACAACTTACAAGTAACGAGTGGTCTAATAAAACGTGCGGGCATAACACCCATTTATTATCAGGTGTAACTATCTACGTTAGTAAATATGTCGGTATGATTTCGGAAAATGTCGTAAACATTCGTAACGTCCAGACAAAATTTACGAGATACAATACCAAGTTTTGGAAAATGGTTTGTACGATTTTTTGTTCTTATTTACCGTCTATTTTGAACAAGACTCGCAGAGTTTGCTTTGATACTGTGTTGGTAATATATTCTTGCGTTTTTTTTCTGTTCAGATTCGTTTCATTTTGATCCAAAACCGGGCGGGCAAGACGCGGCTTGCGAAATGGTATATGAATTTTGACGATGATGAAAAGCAGAAATTAATCGAGGAAGTACATGCCCTGGTCACAGTCAGAGATGCCAAACACACCAATTTTGTCGAAGTAAGTATTTACTGGTGTCATTTTTCGTGGTACTTGGGTATTGTTGGATTTCCATGGTCGAGAACATGTGATCATTTTGACAGACATGATATTATCAGGAATGTTAGAATATATTCAATTGAATAGTACTTTAGACGCTAGAAGTAATATCAGTAGATCAGATGCCTCACAAATAAAGTTGGTGTCACTGGCTTAGCTTACGCTATGCTGACATGTTCCATTGAAGCATTATGTATGGCCAAACTTCCCCATCAAGCAACTCAATCTAGGAATACACATTTGTTCCTATATCATTAAGGTATTTACTAGAAGTTTACTAGGCACAAATATATTTTTAACATTATTTGTTCAGCAAGCTATGATAGCACAGAAGTTCAGGGTGCTAAATGGTCCATGAACTCTGTGGTTGAAGTCTCATATGCGCCACTTTTCATTCATTTGTTCATTTTTTTCAATTTTCTCTCTTCGAGAATTTTCCATTCTACAACACATTCCTTGCTCAAAAAAAAATGAAATTCACTTGATTTAACTGCTAGTCTACTAAGGGGCCATGTCTGTATTGAAGTTGCCACATAAAACATCAAACTTGTCCAGCTCTGAAAATGTCATAACTGTGAGAATATTCATCTTGCAGGGTGTTGGTCAGAAGTAAAAAAATCTGTGTTTTACTGAAATTTAGAATTTAGTCTATGTGTGGTGACGTGCTCCCTTCCAATTCTTGTACATGGTTGTGTCTTTGAAATGCCATTTCCCACATTTTTAGAGCATTATTGAACAAATATATCAGCATACCATGTAGTGTTGTCAAAATATTCAGGTCAAGGCAGCACTACAATTAGGCATTGTGCAAATTACAATGACCGTATGTCAATCCAAACAGGTCAAGACAAACAGGGAAAATATAGTATTGGCGGATTCATGTGAAAACAGATTTAATAATTGTTCAGTGTTTTTTTGGTAGCTCTGATTGGGAAGTTGTAGCCTCAAAGTAATGGGGAAAACTGTGTTTAACATGGCGTTTTTGACTCTAGTTAACACCCTGTTTTGCTTGGCAAAGTATGCTTTGAACCCACATACCCACCCAAACATCAGACTTGACATTTTGCATGGCCATGTGACCATGCACCAAGCTTGTGTGATACAAAATTGTATAGCAAAAATGCTTAATGGAAAAAAAACTTCCTTATTATGCCATGAATGTTGTGTTGGGCAAATTTTCAAAGTTTCTATTCAGCAAAGTTTGTCATGCCTTGCCATACTATGCAATTTGTATTTTTTACTTCGTATGTATGTACATTGTGTAATAATTACAATCAAGTTCACATGTTTAGATTTTTTTCTCAATTTTGTACTTGTAGTAAATATTGTTAAACAACCATAGTAGAATACATAACAACAACGTTCCAACATTGAACACCCCAGATATGCTGTTGAATGTATTTATCTTCAACGGGCATGTAGTATTTCACAACAGCTGGAAAGAGCATCTTAAAGTTAGTAAAACTGCAGAGTTTCATTGCAAAATGTGAAAAATATAGCCCTGCAAAGTTTGCAAAGTTTGAGAAATGGCAACATTCAGGGTTTGTATAGTCCCTGGAAATCCTGGATTTTTATTTTAAAGTATATGAAGTTTATTTGAAGTGCATGCTGCATTTTGTTGAGTATATCTCTCAACATTTCATTCAGTCAGGTTCAAATAGCGCTAGAAAACCCCTTGAAAGAGAATGAAAAAGTCCTGGGAAACCATAGATTCTTACCATAGATCCTCTGAAACAATAAATTATGAAGCTGTACAAACCCTGTTCTCTGCACACAATTCAAGTATATACAAAGCCTTTATAACGCTATGTTTTTCATATTTCCCTGCACTTTCTACCAAATTTTCGCAATGTTATTAATCTTAAAATTCTCATTCTAGATGTGGTAATAGATTTCAAGTTTCTAGGCCAAATTAGAATTTAGTTGTCAAACACACAAGTTGTTCTTTTTAGTTTATATAAAGTTTATACTATACCATAAACTATGATATTTTGCCCTTCTCTTTCAGTTCAGAAATTTCAAGATTGTTTATAGAAGATATGCTGGGTTATATTTTTGTATCTGTGTTGACGTGCAGGATAATAACCTCTACTACCTAGAAGCCATTCATAACTTTGTCGAGGTAAGTCAGTCTTCCTTGCGTAATTACAGTACACACATAGAGTGCCATTTTTGTAACTTCTCATTTAATTTATTACTTGTAAATAACTGAATTTGCCAAATGCATGTTGCCTAGGCAGTCAAACATTTGTTAAATTTTTGTATCTAATCTGCAAGGAAAAATGAATCATTTTTGCATAGAACTACTACTGAAGGTGATCTCATAGCATTCTTCCACTCAGTGTTTGACAATATTTCCTGGGAGGGGAGGAGTAGCTGCTTTTGTTTTGGTCAAAACCAGTGGAGACTATTTTCTGTTCAAAGTGTGTGTCAGGTCTGGATGCTGGTATCCAGTAAAATTTAGACATCTGAGAATATTTGCCTGATATAGTACTGAGGGGTATTTTTCTTGATGACACAAACATGCATGTCATTAAGAGGGAGATCAAAAGCTTGTTATTTCTGCCGAGGATATCATGAATATACTGTATCTTGTTGTTATCTGGTATCTGGGCACTGTCCTGTTATCATTAACCAGCACTGTATGGAAAATCGGTATCCAGGCCATTTCCATGTACTGTTTGTTGGCTGTTACTTATATCATAAATTGTATGATGAGTATTGGGAAAGGGCTAGTACTGCCTCGTTTCCAGGCGCTTGCTGATAGAACAACGCGTTATATAAACAGTTTACATAAAGTATTCTGGCAGCATAAGCGCGCAGGATGTGGAGAGGAGATTTTACACACATCCCATCGTCCCTTGCGCGCTTACGCAGCGTGTAAACTGTTTATATAATGCGTCGTTCTATCGGCAAGAGCCTGGGGACGAGGCAGGGGCTAGTCAAGGAGTTTAGATGTGACCTATAGCCTGCGCAAGGTAATTCTTTTAACACTGATGTTCACTCATAGACCAATTTTGTAACAGAAACAACAGTATGTGCTATTTTAATTGTAGAATGAAATGGTGTAGAGAATGTCATGATTGATATTTTATTTATTTTAGGTTTTGAATGAGTTCTTTCATAATGTATGTGAACTTGATTTAGTTTTCAATTTTTACAAGGTAAGTACAGTATAATACAACACTGCACAACAGTTTACAAATATATCATGCATCAAGAAAGGCATTTCGTTGGATCTGCTAGAACTGAAAGCACGTTTCTGTATTGTGTATTTGCCAGGTTTATGCTGTTGTCGATGAAATGTTCCTAGCAGGAGAAATCCGGGAGACGAGCCAGAGTAAAGTCCTTAAACAACTTCAAATGCTGCAGCAATTAGAGTGAATATTTTCTGAATGATAATTGAATTTATGCATCACACACATATATCTATATCTTTTATTTCTTTGCCATGCAGTGATGTGCAGCTATACTGCAAGTATTTTTCGTTACAAATTACCTTCAAATCGTGTTTTAATTCATTTAAGTGGCAGTATATTTTGCTTTTGGCATTAAGAAACCTTTGAAAGCAAATGTATTGTCATATCGTAAGTTGAATCAATGTTTGGTGATTTAAACGATTTCTTAGTATTTCAGACTATTTCTCGAAAAGACTTTTTATTGTCATGACTGTACAGGAAAACTGCGATTAAACTTAGTTTGTTTCATTTTTGAAATGACATACGAAGCTTTTTCCAATTCTTTTGTTCTCAGTTTTGTTCCGAGATATTTTATTGTTAGTAGAAATTAAGAGCCCTCAATCTTGTTTTATATTTATTCCGATTTTCCTGATCACAGCATGAGTAAATCCGTTAAAATTGCTGTAATATCTCAAACTTTTCTCAAATTAACATATCTCAAATCACAATATCTCAACAACATATCTCAAATTACTGTAATATCTCAAACGTCAAATGTTCTTGGTAAATTGGAAGAGAAAATAGCCCGAGTAGACTTTTTAGGCTAGTAAATAGAGCAAGTCCCATTGTAGACTAAATTTTTACCTATAAGCGAGAAGAACGAATCCTATCAACACAGCTGGAAAGAGCATGCAAAAATTATTAATTAGTAAATTGTAAAGTTTGGTTGTGCAATGTTGTCAAATACGCACAATATATGCTTACGAAGTTTGCATTGTATACGTGTATATTATTGTATTACTCGTGGACAAGCCCATCAGATTTTAGCCGAAATTCGGGGGAAATGGCAGGCTTTTCCGTACGTAGTACAAATTTGCAAACTTCGCGAGGCTATTTTCCGTATTTTACAACATTTCGCTGCGAACTTCATACTTCGTTCTTGCTTTGGATAAAACTTAACTAGTCTATAATGGGAATTGCCAATACGAAAAAGGTGGCAGCATGTAAGTTATACCAGAATGCATTGCGAGTATCAAGCATAAACGACGGGAAAAAGATTTAAAGAAAGTTTCCCATGCAAGCACATAAAACTGATATAACAAAGAAAGTAACCTCGTCTCTTATCACACGTCAATTTGCTTTTTGAAACGATTTCCGACCACATTACATTGTGGTAAAATGTACATCTGCCAACTTTTTTGTCACGGTCATTTGTCCTTTAATTTGCATATGAAGCAGAATAACAATGTAAACTTGCCCTTGTTGTGACGTCATCCAGATTGAACCAAAGTGATGACCTATGCTTTTTGTCAAAAGTAGACACGACATGGAATAGATGGAAAACATCTTCATGTGCAATTTCGAAATTACGTTTAAAGCAGACAAAACAAACGCTAGCATCGAGACAAAAAACTAGCTGATCTGACCATAAAGAAAAGGCCTAGAACTAGGAAGACAATATAGAAATCCATTTTCCTGGTTTTACTATTTATATCTTCGACTTCCTTAGCGAAACTTGCTGAATCGTTTGTACTTGTGTTTAGCAAAGCGAATTTTCAGTCAAATTTTCAGTCGTACAAATTTGGGAGAAAAATAAAAAATATCTGAAAAGAAATTTAGCGGTTTCACCAAAAAAGAGATTATTCTGTAAATCACCGATTCCGTGTTATTAGATTATCTTGATGTCTGTATGAAAAAAATTTGTATGAAATTTTTCATATAAGTAACTTGTATGTTTGCATGGTGAATATCGAATTAAAATGTAATTTTGTGGAGACACTAGCTACGTAAGTTTATTATCGCAAAGCTCGGTCCCCGTAAGCTCGGAGCTTCATCAGTGCTTCATCATTGATAGAGGTTCAGATTTGACTACCGCTACCCTTTCCCAGTTTTTAAGCAATTTGATTGGTTAATCGGGTAGGTCCGACACATCTGATTGGCTGAAAGATAGATTAAGGTAGCGATAGAGGTATTGGAAGCCAAATCTGAACCTCGCTATTATTAGCACTGATAAAGATCGACAGGTTTGCGATAATAAACTTATGTTGTGTCTCCACAAAATACTTATATAAACTTATAAATTTCTCTTGGTAGTTGCTGTGACTTATTGGTAGTAGAAAAGAGTGCATGTTGCCAGATCATCACTCCATTGACAATAAGTAATGCAGCTCTTTCATCACTTTATTGACAATAAGTAATGTAGCTTTATCAAGAATTTATGTTAGGGATCAAGATTTGTCAGAAAACACAACTTAAAAGTTTCACTTTAGCTATCACTGCCTCAAGAATGCGTACATATGTAGGAAAAATCATGTAAATAGCAGTATTTCAAATGGTACATTAATAAAATGTTCATCACTCCGAAATGATACTTTTTTACTTGAGCTAGTTCATGTGTGGGAGGGAGGTAATTTTTGTCATATTGAAGCTATTTGACTACTCTGCTATATGTTTTTAAAGAAGCAGTTCAATTTTCAAGCACTATAGGTAACAGTATTTTTAATTTTTATCAGAACTTTAGTCATCTAAGAATTATGGTGAAGACATACGTCAATTTGTTTTCTTTTTGGCTATCGATAACAACCTTTGAAGTAACTGCAATCATATGCTGTAATAACATGCATTGCTTTGTTTCTGAAATAGTGAAGGACAAAGACACTAGGCGTCCGCCATCTTGGATATTAAAAAAAGCATGCTTCTTTAATGTTATAGAAAATTTAACAAGGGATATATTACAATAAAATTACTTCAGCGGTTCTTATCGATTAGCCAATAAGAAAATATATTGCTATTCCCCGAAAGACATTGGCTCTAAAAAAGTTGTTTCATATGAAAGAGCATGAAAAAATAAGCTGATTGGCAGTTTAATAGACAATCTCTTTTAGTTGCGAAGCTATTCGCAAAAATGAACAAATTATAAATTGCTGCTTCAGCAAAAGTTGTGACGTCACTAGTTGTGTAAGCATGTTTAATGATACAAAACCGAGCATAGCTCAGTTATTCTTAACTTAACTCAATGAAATTTTGCACATAGATACGTGCCCAGATACGTGTCGCCTCCAGGCACCTGATACGGAAGTGGCCATTTTTTTCGAACAATGATCTTCCTATTGAACTTTAAGTATACATAGCTATACGCCTATAGCGATACATCTGTTGTATAAAAACCGTGCACGAGGCCTGGGGACGACATTGTTACCTTGGTAACAGCATTAGAAATATTTTCCGATGCATCTCGCCATGTACTATTTGTGGGCAAAATTTTATTGTGTTTGAGCTCACAATAACTAAGCTATGTATTCATCTAACATGCTTACCCAACCAGTGACGTCACAACTTTTGCTAAATCTTATTTTTCATGCTCTTTCACATGAAGCAATAAAAAAATTATTGCTAATACTCTTTAAATGTATACTAATTATACCATATACTAACGTCTGCAAAATAATTTTGCGAAAAACTTCTTCACAGTTTTCTTTAATTGTTCATCTCTCCAGATATAAAACACAGGATTAAAAGAGCAATAAATCAGCAGAAACACGCTGGCCAGCTCACGAAGTGATGATAAACGAATGCTGTGCAAAGCAAGAGTTTTAAGGATCGCAGTAGGCAAAACTACAACATCGTACACTATTGCCATAACAAATACTGTCCTGACTGCTTTCTTGTTGCGTTTTAATCTTTGAGATGCTTCCACCCTGTCCTCGCCAAGACGTTTCGCGTTTTTCCAAAGCGTGTAAGCTATGCGACTGAAAAAGTACGCTTGCTGGAGCTGTGATATTGTAATGAAGAAGAAATATGCCAGCGCTATCGTATATATATCAGGGTTTTTGTTTTTGAACGACATGCCGTCACATCTTGTTGCATCTTCAATGTAAAAGAGATGGTTTCGCTCATACCCATCGTATATTGCACCTCCTACTACGACCACATAAAATGCCGATAACTCCACATATATTTTCCATTTTTTCTTCTTCACCAACTTCAATGGTTTGCAGATGGCATAGTAATGATACCTTGCAAGTACTGCCAAGATATAGATTGAATATCTTTGATAGCCGTCCATCATGCCTGGCAAAAATTTGCACATTAGCGAACCAAGAAACCATGAGTCGACTGGAGCTGAAATTACATAAATGAGAAAATGCAGGCACGATTTTACGCCGTCAGCCAGGCACAAGTTGATTATTAAGTGATTGCAGATCGGTACAGATGATCTCTTTGCCAAGCTGATAATCAGGAATATGTTGCTTGAAAGAGCTAGCACTATCAGCAGTAGAGATGACGATGTAAAGAGAGCGATATCACCGGCGTCCATGTCTGGATTCGGAATTAAAATTGCTTTTTCACTTGTGGTGTTGCCGTGATTCCCCATCCCAATATGTACTGATGAGAATTTATCCTATCTGCAAAATATTGATGTGTTTGGCCTGATATGATATTTTACATGTCATTAAACCATCACCGTTTCCTTTTATTATAAAAGATATTAGTAAACTACTTAATCATTCATCGGCATTACTTAAATTATCGGCTCATTTGTAGAACTCATTAAATTTATGAAGTAGTTGATGAAATTCGAACAAGACTCTAATTGCAATTGTAGAATGCACCTGCGTTTCGAAGAAGTGAACAAAAATTTGAGTATGTTGACTTATATTTTATCAAATTATTAATATTTTTGGATTAATATTTGGATTTTGTATGTTTCATAATTATTATTTTTACAGGCTTGTTTGACTAAGTTCAATTGGAATCAGCTAGCAGCTGATGGTATTCAAATTAATTACTCAGGTGTAAAAAAAATATCCAAACTCCACCAGACATCATGAAAAAATAGGGTAGAATGATTTCACTTATACCATTACAAAACTCTTTTTTATGAAGGATTGTCTAGCACACGCATTAATCCAAATCTGTATAATTTCATTGATAGTAATTGTGTGATAACTTGTATAGTTTAAATAAAAAATTTCAAAGTTTAAATTGTACTATTGTGCACTTCCCTCTTCTGCTCGGTTTAGCACTTCGAAACAATTAATAATCGATGTATATGTGGAAAGTTACTTACAGTTGTACAAATTAAACACCTTACAGAAATACCGAGGCTCATTAGAAACCCTGCATGGGGTTTGTATGACTGACAACAGTTAATTTCCTGCATCAGAAAGTTTTCTTTTTTAATTGCTAGCGGAAACGTGATATGTATTTTTCTTGATAGACAATATCCTCAACGTATTTATTAAAACTTACAACTTTTAGTAAAAGTTCGATTCTTTTTTAAAACTTTCACCTTTTTTATCTTTTTAACACGCCAGAGCCATTTTTAAGACAGGGAAAATATACAAAGGTGTACATTTATTCAAGTCCTAAAAACTTCAGCTCATCAGAAATTATTATATTATACAGTATTACATATGCTGTAAATATATAAACTAAAATTTTGACAAAACTCAGTGTAAACACTTAAGTAAGAATATAGATTGGCTCGTTCGAAAGAACGTTTGAAAGATATACGTATTATAATTTTTAAACGTTTGTGTAAAGTTACACTAGCAATGTTCAAGATCTGAGGCTTATGAGGCTTCAAGATCTACTGGCTTATTTTACCACCTCATTTGCTAAGGTTTCAGAAGTTACACATTTTTCAATCTGAAACGGACCTATGAGCAATTTGAGAAAGTTTGTATATCGGGAAAAGATTCACTATATGTTCAGTCAAAATGCCTCGAGCAAGGCAATTTATACACAAATTCCAAACGTCTTGATATAAAGTCTTAAATAGAGAAATATATATTTTTATTGCCGATATGAAGGTGTAATATAATAAACACATTGCAATTAAACATGATTTATTATGAGGTCAGATTATGTTCTTTATATTTGAAATTAATATATCTCTGATATTAAAAATTAATCGTATTCTGTCGATAATTTCATACAATCTTCGCCATGTTGGAAAACGTTCGATTGTGATAAGATATGTGAATTAGAAAAAAGATTGATATATATATTCAACGTTATTTAACAATATTGTGTCGTCCCGTTCTATTTATTTTACTAAATATAAGAGCTAGATGCTCATGGGAACAATAGATGTAGAATGCGTACTTCTACCTTTGGGGGTCAACCTCTGCGCCTCTCGTGAATTGTCTCCTGTCTCTCGCTGTTTTTCTTCTAACCTGGCTATGTTGCTATATTAAGCCGTCCTATCATATTTGGATGCAACTCAAATGCCATTTGTGGACATTAAAAAGGACTAAAATACCTCTGATGACTCTCTAGACTGACGATAAAGTTTAATTCCATGCAGTTAAAATAGTCAATATTCTTTCGTTCTGTTTTTTGATTGTTGGTTTAAAAGGGGACTAAAAGTCATCAAAAAACTTAATGTTCCTCATGATTTTTTCCGCCTCCCGCTCTCGCACGAATCCCTCTCCCCTGTCTCCCACCCTTATTCTCCTGGGCTCCCGCCAACTTATTCCTCTTCATTCTTTTCTCAGTATAAATTTGCCTCCATAAAAAGGCGGATTTCGAATCTTGTTTTGTCTCGAGACAATCTTGGTCGAAAGCTTGTTCCATGCACTCTTGGTGAACACAGTATGACGGATTTCAAAGGGCACGCAATTTGTTGCGTATTGAACTAACACTAAAATATAACTATAAGATTATATTCAGCGATAGTACTTGAATGAAACATCATTGTTTTGAGGTTACACGGATGCACTGAAGTACATTGTTGATGTCGTAGATCATAATTTTAAAAAATTTGTAAAAAGTAACTATAATACTCAGCTTATTGACAATTTGAGCAACTTTTCATGCATTTAATTTGCGTAATAATATTGCTATTAAACTTGCTTTCTACAAATTGATGTCTACCCGTATCATGATATAAATAATAATTTCAATTAATACTTAAGTCATTATTAAATTTTATAACAGCCGACGGTTTAATAAAGTATATGAAAAATGAAACGCCGAAGCAATATCCACAGCCGTTTCTCAATCAGCGACGCTGGATCAAGGTCTTACAGAGATGGATCACTTTGCGATGAATTTTACCAACCACAGCAACAAGACTGGTGCCGGCGAAAACCTATTGATAATCATTCCAAATCCGAACTTGGGTATCGTCCAAGCATCATTTTTCACTACGTTATCACTTCTTCTGGTTATCGCTGCTTTGGCAAGCAATATATTTCTCGTTGCCAGTTTAGCAAAGAAATCACCTGTGCCCTACTTCAACCTTTTAATAATCATCTTGTGTGCAGCTGATATCATGAAGTCTTGTTTGCACTTTTCCATTTATACCGTATCAACTCCGTTGGACTCATGGTTTTTGGGTTCGATGATGTGCAAATTTTTACCAAGCTTCCTGCAAGGCAGCGAAATATATTCTGTCATGATCTTAAATATGATTTCTAGAAATCGTGGCCGCGCTATTTGCAACCCTTTGCAGCAAGCAAACCTGAAAAAACGTTGGTTATACCTCGAGTTGTTTTTTCATGCCACTATTTGTTTCGGATATGAATTTTGGACCAAGTTTGAGCGAAGTAATCAGTACCACATCGGAGGAGAAACGCGATGTGTCGACGCCTTAGAAAACCAAAAAAGATCTAGTATCAGCGCAATGTATTTCACTTACATAGGGACAGTACTCTTTGAAAAAACATTTCATTTCATTCGTGTAGCATATACATTACGGAAGAATTCGAAACATCTTGCAGAAAACAAGTTGGAATCATCCCAAAGATTAAAACGGAACAAGAAAGCGGTAAAGACTATATTTATCATGGTTGTTGTGTACGATGTCGTGCTTGTGCCAACCGCGGTACTCCAAACTGTCGCTCTGTATTTTACTGCTCTTACACAATTTCGCGAACTCAGCCAAATTCTCGTGCTGTTATATTGCTCATTTAACTCTGTTTTCTATATCTGGAGAGATGAAAAGCTTAAAACAACTTCCAAGCAATTTTTTGCGAAATTATTTCGCAGAAGATAAAATTGACGAAATAATATTATGTATTAATTATTATCACTATCATTATTTAAGTCATCTTTATGCATGCAGCTTTACCTGTTCAGCTATATTGCATAATAAAGTAACCATATAAAAATAAGTTTCTGAAAACGTTCTCTGATCGTAAAATTTATTTTAACACGAGCTTTCGACTGCCAATCTGCAGTCTTCGACAGGTAAAAAATAAAAATAACTCAAATGATTGCCAGTGTTCAGTCTTCGACAGGTAAAAAAAATAACTAAAAATAACTCTATCCTCTGTATCCTGTAATCTACTGTTAAAGGCTCATGGCCCACAATATCCTTTGTTAAAAGAGGTTTTGCTGTTAAAAGAGCTTTTGAAATAACTCACAACTGTTACAATTGTTTTCATGACTTGCTTGATCCTTTTTGTGCTTAGAACTTAGAAATTTCTGCTTAGACACGCTAGCTGCCCCCCTTTTCGATAAATTCTTGACCTCATTACATGACAACACAAGTGGGAAAGCGTAAAAAACTACTCATAATAAAGTAATAATAAATATAATTTTTCAAAATGCTTTTACTCAATGCGTGATATCAGAAACGAGTTTCTGGTTTGTTCTCATCACTGCTTGTCAACGTAACACGCAATTTCTTGAAAATCCAAGATGGAGACGGCTCGTATGTTTCATCCTAGATATCAAAGAATCAAGCCAGGTATGAAAAAGCTGTAACAGGCATTGTGAGTCGAAGCATCAACGAATTACGTAGTTTTTTATCCTCTTGAAGAGCTTCCGTCGCTTGGTGATCAGAGCATTGCAGAAGCTTCGCAAAGGCGGTGGCTCGATTCATATCAATCAATCAATCAATCAATCAATCAATCAATCAATCAATCAATCAATCAATCAATCAATCAATCAATCAATCAATCAATCAATCAATCAATCAATCAATCAATCAATCAATCAATCAATCAATCAATCAATCAATCAATCAATCAATCAATCAATCAATCAATCAATCAATCAATCAATCAATCAATCAATCAATCAATCAATCAATCAATCAATCAATCAATCAATCAATCAATCAATCAATCAATCAATCAATCAATCAATCAATCAATCAATCAATCAATCAATCAATCAATCAATCAATCAATCAATCAATCAATCAATCAATCAATCAATCAATCAATCAATCAATCAATCAATCAATCAATCAATCAATCAATCAATCAATCAATCAATCAATCAATCAATCAATCAATCAATCAATCAATCAATCAATCAATCAATCAATCAATCAATCAATCAATCAATCAATCAATCAATCAATCAATCAATCAATCAATCAATCAATCAATCAATCAATCAATCAATCAATCAATCAATCAATCAATCAATCAATCAATCAATCAATCAATCAATCAATCAATCAATCAATCAATCAATCAATCAATCAATCAATCAATCAATCAATCAATCAATCAATCAATCAATCAATCAATCAATCAATCAATCAATCAATCAATCAATCAATCAATCAATCAATCAATCAATCAATCAATCAATCAATCAATCAATCAATCAATCAATCAATCAATCAATCAATCAATCAATCTATCAATTAATCAATCAATCAATCTATCAGTCAATTCAATCGATCATTCTTTATTTTAATACGGTACTAAATCTTCAGTATGTAATTACTTTAATAATTAATAAAAGACAAGAAGAAGAAACTACTTTTTCTAATAATCTAAATTATAAAAATACTGTTTTGCAAGATTGCTGTGTGGAAGTCTGTTAGTCGTTTTTAGATAGAATAATTTTGGATAGCATTTTTGAATTCCTAAATGATTTTATACCATTTCCCAAATCTTACCGTGGTAATACCACGGCAAGATTTGGGAAAACTATGCCATAGATGTGTCCCGCAATAGCTAAACCTTCGTTTCATATATTCCGTGTGTGAACGTGGTAAATTATGTTTACCACCAGCGTTTCTTATGCTATAAATTTTAGTAGCGGTATAATAAACAATTATTGAATGAGGTCGAGCAGGATATGGGGAATTATTAAAGCAGAGGTTTGTGTTATCTGCCGAAGCCGGAGGCTGAAGCAGATAACACAAACCGAGGCCTTAGTAATTCGTCATATCCTGCGAGAACCGAATTCAATAACTGCTTTATTATTTATTAAAACGTCGGCGAACCTTTCCTTTGAGGAAGCCATTTGTATTTTCCCGGTATTAGCGTGACGTCATATCGTGTTAAAATGCTCTTCAATATGCGACGAAATGACTCATAATGTCGTATATTTGTTTTCAATATACCACGGTGAAATCATAACCCCAAATTTGGGCAACTACCAAACGAATATGACGATTTCACCGATAGTTATTAACCAATCAAAACTCTTGAAATATTTTCAATAAATAATAAAAGTCCTATACGATTAAGAGCGGCAATAGCCGAGGAGATCTTTTTCGATTTTTCCTCGTCATGTTTGGACCAAGTAAGGTCTTGATCTATTGTCATGCCCAATGTTTCCGTTTCATTCACTTTTTTGACCGGTTGGCCATTGATTGTTACGCTATAATGTTTCCATCAGCATTAACATTCAGTCGTTGGCGTGACTCAATCACCATACATTCAGTTTTCACAATATTAAGACGGAGTTTATTAACTTTCAGGAAAAAATAAAAATCTTGATGTTCCAAATTTCAATACTTTTTCGAATTCAGATATAAAGTGCATGGGTGATGCGAAACTTACGCTAGTGTCATCTGCAAACATTCTCTGGAAGCCACCGCCACGGTGAGGATCGATGTTGATAATGAACTATTCATAATTATATGCATCATTTCCACTCGCATTAAGGCACATTTGCGTTTTAGAAAGCATTCAATTAACACCAAATGAGGTGCAACAAAATCGTAATTGATTAAGCTCAAACACGTTTAAAAAATTGCCACAGAACGGGGTTATTATTGGTGAGATGAGAGCATCATACCAAGAATAGTTCCGTTGAGGAACAATGTAAGCTGGTAAAGATTTTCTGGAATAAATAATGAAAACAGCAACCGTTCTACTTGCTTACCGATATATAGATTCAAATGCAGTGCACTTGTCTTCAGTCCATTTAAGGTCGTCCTGCTATTTCTCGCCGCTATTCCTTAATAGGTTTGATGCGGGGGGGGGGCAATGCAACGATATTCGGCTTACTTGTGCCGGTATTTGCTGCAAGTAAAGTTTAGTGCGCGCTTCGAATTGACTGCCAGTTTTTTCTGTGATTTAAATCAATTTGCACTGAAGGAACTGACTCCAAACGAACAAACGACATATGCACATTTGTGTCATTCAACGGATTGCATAAGCAAGAAAAGACCAGTTCGAGTTTTCATTGGCAAACATCTTTCCCTCCGTGGCCGAGAGGTAAAGGTAACTAACTGTCTTGAGTTCGACTTTGGGTAGATCGGGGACATGTGAAGTCCAAATGAGTTTGATAAGAATTTAACTCCTTTAAAGCGTAAAGTGTTTTCTTTCAGGAATATTTCAAAGACGACAACGCTTACTAAATCAAAGCCGTCTATAGTCATGTTTTAAGTTGGTTAGCTATGTTTAACGATCTTTTATAGCAATTAGTCTTAGCAAGAAGGGAAGTCAAAGTTTGCATCACTAATAAATGTTGTCGATTTTTACTTTCTACAAGCCTTTCTCCTTGATCGAGCTTTATATGCCATTACGTTCAGTGTCCTTGATATAGGAGTCGTTTAGTTATGGCCTTGGGTTTAATTCCCAAACACTGACTGGCAGTTTTTAGCTCTTTCAAGTGATGAGATAACATTGCAACAGAGTTAGTACTTTGCCTAGTCACTTAGTATGGTTACAGACGTGACAAATTAAACATAGTAGAAAATATGTCCATGGGTTTGATTCCTAAACACTGAATGCTCTTCCACGTACTAAGATGGCATTGTAGCAAATGGCACTGCGTTATTACTTTGCTTAACAATGATGTCACGCTGTAACCGAGCATATAGTAAATTCTATAAACCTTTAGTAAGTACGTTGACGATTCGGTTTCTATTATTTTAACAGTAAATAATCAATGGTTTTTCATGGTTGCTTTAAAACATTGCTGAGACTGGCAACCACAGAATAGAAATAAACAGAAAGGCCACTCGAGTCGGAACCTTTAAAGTTTGTGTCTCCACGCATGTCTCATTACGCATGTTCATTATGCAGGTTCTGGCCAGTCAATTGCCTTTTCTGGCCAATTGGAACGCTGAACTGGCCGTTCCGCCATTATTCTGGCCAGATAAGTGCATAAAAATAGGGGGACATGTCGCACTGCTGAGTGGCCCTACTGTTTATACCCTATACTGTGCTGGCAACGTTGTAAAATAGCTCGGAATTGTAAGACAGGCGGCGATGCAGTTTCCTTGTGCTATAACTGGCTATAGTACAAATTTCCAGGTGACTATTGCATTCTTGCATTCTGATTGGCCAAGATTCACTGTCTCTGAAGTGATAGTCACTGGCCAGTGACTATAGCTTTTTGATTTTTTGTTTTTTATGCAGTAATAAATTTGAAGTGATTAATTTTTGTAAAGTTTAGTTGATTATTATTTGTAAACACCTAGAAATTTATGCTAAAACAATTAGTCGCCTCAGGCTCGGTGATTACCTCCCTTGGACGACTAATCGTTAAATAACCTGTAAAATTAGTGGTTTATATAAGCTGCGAGCGCCAATCTTTATCGTTGATGGAAAACTAACATTTTCCTGAGTAGTAACAGGTTTTTACGACAACGACATCCATGTATTTTACCCTTGTGATATAACACACAAAATGCGTTATGTACAAGCTGTGAGTCCTAAACTTTCCTATTGGTAGTGAATATAAGTGTCCATGGTAGGATAATTAAACACCGCACAAAAAGAAAGTTCCCCCCTAAATACATCAGAATAAATTCTAAACAAATGAATCGCTGTTAATCCCAACTAGAACTACTTTGACCAATGGTAGGTTGCTTAATGTGTGTGAAGAATTGGGTCACACATGCGTGCAATAATGAGTTAAACCCCATTGAATACAAAAATACCCGATTTCAAAATTAACATGCTGAATATGCTAGTGTGATCCGTCTCATTCAATGCAAGTTAATAGTAAGTTAACTTGGAATGATCATATTGATGACGTGGTAAAGAAAATTAATAAGAGATTGTACTTTCTCTCCCAATTAAAGCGAGCTAAAGTTAAACCGAAAGATTTAGCACTGTTTTACACTTCGTGTATCAGATCTGTCGCTGACTATGCTATACCTGCAATTTACTATTCTTTACCGCAGTACCTAAAGAACGATCTAATACGTTTGGAAAAAAGAGCGATTGCCATCATAATGCCAAATGTGGACTATCGTGATGCTCTTGAATTGTTAAACATCAAGTCTATGGAAATCCATCATGAAAATCTATGTGACAATTTGTTTCGATCTGTTTTGCTCGACACCAATCCTAAAATCAGTCATTTACTACCTCAAAGACACGATTCGGGCCATTTTTTAAGAAACGAGAACAATTTTAATATTCCCTTTATTAAAACTGATAGGACTAAAAACTCATTTATTTTTGCCATGTGCAATAAGTTAAATAAGTCATGTTGAACATGGTAGCTGTAAACTTTAATACCTTTTTAATGTAAATAGAGTAACATTCATTCTAAAATCTCTGTAATTATTACGTAATTCAGCTTTTGCTGCAATGTAATTTGAATAAACCCAAATCAAATCAAATCAAACACAAAATCGTAGTACAATCGTGCAAAGCCGTTTAAATCATGCCCAGAATAGGTCCAATTAGTTCTAGGTTTGATTAACAGCGATTCATTTGTTTAGAATGAATTCTGATGTATATAGGGAGGAACGTTCTTTTTGTGCGGTGTTTAGTTTCCTATCAACAAAAAGCTTGGCGCTCATAGCTGATGTAAAACCACACATTTTACAGGTTATAGCACAAAAAAACTGTATCGCTCCCGATGTCTTACAATTCCGAGCTACGTTACCAGTATCGGCAATGTTTAAACCAACCATGAAAGAATATCGATAATTTGCTGTTGAAATGACAGAAACTAAATCGGCAACGTTCTGAATTAAGGTTTGTAGAATATACTATAGCTTGGTTACAGCGCCGTGACATCGTGACTAGGCAAAGTAATTAACGCAGTGCCATCTTGTGGCGATGATGTCATCTCATCACTTGAAAGAACTATAAGGCTGCCATGCAGTGTTTGGGAATCAAACCCAAGGCCATAAATAAATGACTCCTATATCAAGGACACTGAACGTAATGACATATAAAGCTCTATCATGAAGAAAGGCCCACAGAAAGTCATAGAAGACAACAGTTATTAATGATGCAAACTTGCCACAAAATATCTAATTGCTTAATAAAAGATATCGTTAAACATAACCAAACAACTTCAAACCTGACTACACGGCTTTGATTTAGTAAGCTTTGTCGTCTTTAACTCTTTCCTGAAAGAAAACACTTGCTTTAAAGGTTTTAAAGTGTTCGCGCATCTTTGCGCATCCATGCATGTACCGTAAGCTTTGGGAAGAAGTTCGCCATACATAATTGGCACAGTGTAGTGGTTTAGTCAGCTAAACCACTACACTGTAGTTTTACAATGTGGTGGTTTAGTGGTGCCTTGAAGTCTTCTCGTTGCTATTTCTCGAGGAGGGCAACTTGTCTTCTTCAACGAAGGGAAATAACGGCGAGAAGTCTTCAATGCACCAACCCTACAGGCCTGTCCCCAACAGTCAAGTTAAGAAAACTTGCTTAAATATCAGTTACAAACACTAGGCAAATAACATTTGCCTCCTTGGCCTCGCGGTACTGCCTAGTGTTTTACTGCACTCCACGCCCAACTTTCATTCGAGTTTTGGATGGATCGTTGGCCGGTCAGTCCAATTGAATTAAATTCTTACCGAACTCAGTTGGACTTGACCTGTCCCCGATCCACCCAAAATCGAAGTCAAGACAGTTACCTTTACCTCTCGGCCAGGGAGGAAAGATGTTTGGCAATGAAAACTCGAACTGGTCTTTCCTTGCTCATCGGCATGCAAATAAAAAAAATATACAAAAATGTCCCTTACAAGCGTTTTTTTTTGCGAATTAACTAAGTAAACTAGAAGTAAAGAAGAAGAAGAAACATCTAGGCTAAAAATGATAGTAAAATCGCTTCATGTGAGCCACAAAAAGAACATTTCAGCTTCGTACATAGAGATTTAATCACGACACATACGGGTATTTGGCGGCCAACAATGGTCATTTGACGTCATTTGCTACTGGTAGTCCAAGAAGAAGCTTCGGGAAAATATGTCTGCCAGTGCGAACGATGTTCAAACAACAGGTCTTGAAAATACCTTAAACAACGAGGGTAAACACAAATTTATTACACAGAATTGGCTAAAAACTTTCAACCGAGGTATGTGGACGAAAATCGAACCAAAACGGCGAAGAAATGGGGCAAAATATTACGAAGACATTCAGACGAAGAGGAAGAAATTCAAAATCAAAATGGCGTCCTCTTCTTCTCCAATCTCGAGGATGCAACCAAAACCGTTGTAGTGTGGTTGGGCATCAACAATATTGGGCATTCATTAACACGTACGTATTATTTAACTATTCTACGTTTTTAAATGGTGGATGTTTTAAACTTACAAATTTATCTTCTGGCCTGCTCACCAGGTCTAAATCTAAATTGTCAGTGCTATTCAATGACTCAGTCTCTATGTTTTCTCTTTAGGGAATAGCTGAAGAGAAGCCTGTAATGGAACACCGGTGAAATCATGAAAATGGAATTCGAGGTAATAATTTTTTATATGCTAAAGTATGCGTCTTTTAGCGTCTCAACTGATTGAGCGCCCAGGTAGAATTTGAATATTTTTCTCGTCTTTAAACGTTTTAATATACTTTGATCTTAGTACATATTGTATTTTACATTTTAGATATTTCAAAAATATATTTTGAGATAAAAGTCATACTATTGCTCCAAATTCTCAAATCCCCCCATCCCTTAGGTTCCAGCCCCGACCGATGTATACTTAGCACTCCCCCCCCCCGGATTACTAGGGAGGTTATGATTATCATTATTATCATGTATAAACTGCTGTGACAATAGTTTATTGACGATCTTTCTAGACCTATTTTTACAATCTTTTTTCTTTCATCTCTTCTCCTTACTTTTCTATCATTACAGGCTTCTTCATTCTCCCCTGTCATCGAAATTCCTCCGCCATTGCTTCTAAATTGTTATGTAATGCCCCCTTCCTTCACTTAGATCCAACTGCCGCTATTGCCCCACCTATTCATTTGCTCTTCTGGCCTAGTTACTATTCATCCAGTTTCAGAACTTTCTTTATACGATAACTATACAGCGAAACACGCACCTCGCTTTTCTTAACTGCGCCTGGAGAGTGACTAGCTGCAACAGTCGTAGCCAACCACCGCGATTGCGTTGACTATTGACATCTAAGCACCCTGTCAATTTCCCCATACCGGAGAACCCAGAGACATTGAGCATTGACTAACTACCCACACTAGTGTTACGAGTCTAACGTGGGGATTGAACACACGATCTCAGAGCTGACAGGCGCTTGCTCAGGCCATTGCGCCACTTGGTAGTTATTATAGAGGTTCAGATTTTACTTCCACTACCGCTACCACTACCTTAATCAATCTTTCAGCCAATCAGATGAGCTTGGTCTAACCAACTGACCAACCAGATTGCTTAAAAATCGGGATAAAGTAGCAGTAGTGGTAGTGGAAGTCAAATCTGAACCTCTCTATTGTGCAGTATCAAACAATACCACACGAGAAATTCCAAATTCACTCGCGTTGACATGTGCTTCACTGTAATTATTTTATACAGCAATACACCACACCAATAATGACGTCATTTAGTAGTTAAGCATGTAAAACTATTTGAATATGCCAATATAATTGAATGGTTTAAGTAACAAAAAGATTATTTGTGAAATAAATATGTTAAATTATTTGTTTCATTTAATGTTCTGGACAAATAAGGACCTAAAAAAATTTAACAATATTGCCATATTTAAATAGTTTTACTCCTTAACTACTAAATGACGTCATTATGGGTAAGGTCTATTACGAAATAGTCTCCTGGGCAGGATAGCGTCATCCATGTACCTGGGATGCTCTCCACTTTCAGAAAGCGTACAAAGACACTGACCTCGGGCTCGAGTTTATACGTTTTCCAAAGTCTCGCAACATCCACTGTACATGAATCACGCTAACTTGCAGGGAAAATCATTACACACAGGGTGTATAAAGTCACATATCGAAAATTACTTCAATTGTGATATTTTAAAATATTTGGGCCTGTTGTTCAAAGCTGGGTTAGTGCTAATCCCGAAATAAAATTTAACCACTGTTTCATTTTTTGTTTTTTCCACTTGTCTATTTCTTTCAAAACTTCAGACACCGAAACTACTATTGATCCGGACAAAATTTCTTAAGGAGAATTTTCTTGCTTAAAACACCAGCTGGAACATATCTTTTGAATTTTACGCTAACCTGGGCTAAGAGGAGATTTTCAATATACGAGTCTTTGTTAACACACCCTGAATAGAGCACAGCAAAGTCGACCCTCTTTGATGTGCTATGCCTCTGTTAGATGGACACTGTAGTCCTCTCTATTACTTATTTTTCAAAGTTTTTTACTTTGCAATTAATTTCTAAGTTCTAACTTTGTCTATTTTCCTAAAGGATGTAATATGAAGGGAACTGAAAACACCAAGACAGAGCAGAAAAAAAATCGACAACAGTGATGCTAGAAATACGAAATAGAATAACCTGAGTCGATGCAAATGAAGACGTACGGTAATCCTGCTTTTTCTTAGTGCCTCAAAGACTCGTAATTGCATTCTCGACATGTAATTTTATTCTCTATATGTGGCTTAACAAGAATTTTCTTTGTATTTTATGCTACTTTCCGGGATACTGAGTATGGTTGTTTCCTCCTGGATCGATGTAATGCTTTACGAAAAGAGAGTGCCAACCAGATGGAATCACGAACAGTATAATGAGAGGACACACACGAAACGTAAGTAAAGGTGAATTTTGTTGGTAAAATGTATGTCAGAGTATAATACAGTATTATTTTACGACGTACTTTAACTGCCACCACGCCCAATCTCCTTGATTAATCTCTGTACTGATTGTGCGAGATTCGCCACAACACCCACGAACTTTTTTCCAAGTATGCAATTTGCCTAATTTTAGCATTCAATTTTTCTTCTTCGCATAAGACGTAACTCAACCAACGAATGTTATATCCTGGTTCAGATCTGCCTTCCACTAGCTCTACCTTGAGTTTTTCTTTTAGCCAATCAGATACGTTGCATCCTCACGATTAACCAATACGGTCCCTTTTAAAGCTGTTTTCCAGTTACGCGTTTTTCACACGTACGTACACGCACGTAAAAGTCTAAACAATTTCAACATGATATTTGAAATGAATAAATGTTTTGATGGAGATATTCAGCATTCGCTACGAGTTAGCATATATACTTTAGTGATTCTATTTGTTGAATACAAACTACTTAGAAAAGTTTAAACTTTTACGTGCGTGCACGCACGTGTAAAAAACGGATAACTGAAAAGCAGCCTTTAGCCAGGAAAAAATAGCGTTAATGGTGGTCAAATCTGAATCTCGCTAAATGCTTCAATCCTACAATGCGAGAATACTCGATCGATTATCTAACCGAAACGATTCTTTTATATTTCAAAAAGCATGTGATGCAGTGTAACGACCAATTCAATCAAAGAGGATAAAACATAGAAAGACCAGATCAGGCCTACACTAACAGATCTAACAACAATGGTATTCCCAGAGAGAACTTGTGATGGAAGATATATAAATGTAAGTTCGCAGCCAGAATATAATTCTTCAACTAGTTAAAAATCTGGGGCAGGTTATTCAAAGTTAACTCAGAGTCAGTAGCGAAGCCAGCCTGACAATTTGGTCGTGCTATGCGAATTTAAATCATTATCATTACTTATTTCTTTACAAATTAATTCCTTATACGGTCTATAAACACAGAAAAATTTGCATTTGCATGACTAAATATCGAGCAGGCTTCGCCCCCGCCCTGGGTCAGTTTAACTCGCTATTTTAGTTTCTTTATTTATACGCATCCGTTTCATTGAAAATTTTTTTTATTTTAAACGAAGGAGCATGAAAAAATAAGCCGATTGGCAGTTTACTGCAATAAACTGTCTCTTTTAGTTGCAAAGTTAATCGCAAAAATGTACAAAATATAAATTGCAGCTTCAGCAAAAGTTGTGAGGTCACTAGTCGTCCCCAGACCCCTGTCGTCCACAGCTCTCATGCGGAATTTCAACAACTTGTTATGTTTGTCCACGTGGTCATGTTTTCAACAACGATCTCTCTATTGAACTTTAGGCATGCATAGGTATAGCGGACACACTTCTGATATCATCTCATGATAACCAGTTCCAGTATACAGCTGTTTCATAAAAAACATGATCGTAGGGACTAAAGTGTTACCATGGGTCATGGCAACAAAATTAGAAATGTTTTTCAATGCATCTTGTCATGAAGTATCTGTGAGTTAATAATAACTGAGCTATGCTAGGTTTTTTATTCATTGAACACAGAGGCGTAGGAACGAATTAAAAGTTGGGGGGTGAACATACGAGCGTCGAAGGCGCGAGCTCTGTAGAGGGGTCCGGGGGCATTCTCCCCCGGGAAATTTTGAAAACTAGAATCCCGGAAATGCCATTTCCGGCGATTTGGGAATTTAATTTGGGGTTTATTTTGATTGCAAAAATGAGCTAAATTCGGCACATTTTTTACAAAAAATGTGAATAATGTATAACGAAAATGCATCAGTTGAAGTTTGGATATTGATCAGTGAATGTGAATTTCTGATATCTATGCTAAATGCTTATTGAAGTCAAATACTGATTTTATGGGTCCTATAACAATGTAATTAGATATTGACACGAGAACAGGGAAATTCGCCTTTCCGAAGTTCAAAAGAAGACTGGGCCGAACTCTTCTACAATGGCATTGTGGGGCGGAATTTGGGACGCCACCTTTTGTTTTGTTCCCAAATTCCGCCCCACAATGCCATTAGACACGAGTTCGGCACCAGCCTTTTTATGAACTTCGGAAAGGCGAATTGTGAAACTATCTGGTTAATCTTGGTGTATTCTTCCAATAGAACCAATCTGGGATATAAGAACCAATCTGGGAACCAATCTAACATTCTAACCATTCTAACACACTATCTAACACAACATTCACGTGATTAAAATCACGCCGGACGGATTTTTTTTGGCGGGCTTAGCCCCTCCTTAAAAAATTTGGGGGGGGCTCGAGCCCCCTGTTCCTACGACTCTGATTAAACATACTTGCCTAACAGGTGAGGTCACAACTTTTGCTGAATGAGCAATTTACAATTTGTACATTTTTGCAAATAACATCACTAAGTCTATTTAATCTATTTTTGAGTCGGTTTTCTTTTGATGTACCGGGGGTTATATATAGGTTATTTACCTTCAATAAATAATTAGATCAAAGCTGTGAAAAAATCTCGACGAATCTCGACTTAAATTGTTTAAAGTCAAAAGACTCAGTTAGAAAACCTCTTCAAAAATAAATTAAGTTAGTTACATACCTCGAAAGTTGGGATGTATGTCATATACAGCCCTCGGACGCTGCGGGTCCTCGGGGGCTGTATATGACATACATCCCTCCTTCTCGTTATTTAACTCTAACTTTAACCTATATTACACTAAATGGCCAGTCCGAATCAGCTTATTCTTTCATGCTCTTTCACATGAAACAATGAAATTTTTGTTACCAACACCCTTTAAGGTAAAGTGCTATTAGGACAACCTGATGACGAATCTTTAGTCAAGGACCTGTACAGTATTTATATAGATGAATTTCATTTAGGACAGATGATCTCAACTGTTTTAGGGTAAAATATGACCATGACTGACAACATGGTATGTGTGCCAAATACTGAATCCCGGACGGAATACCCGAAAATTATCACATGCTGACAAAGTATTTACTTCCAGAAAGCTTCAGGTGTCAGTTAAAACATTGGTATATAGGCAGGGTGTCTGATAAAGTTTTGGCAAATTAAGAAAGTACCAGTTGAAATTTTACTAAATTTAAGTTAAATTTTGTTCTTTTTTTTATTTTGCATTTTTGAGTTTTTTTCTTGCTATTTTAATAATTATAGCAACAATCTTTACAGTAATCGACTTAAAAGTATTTCTGTGATCTGTATTTTCTGTGATATCCAATTTGAAATCCTTTCTCTGAGTCAACTATTCAACGTGACGTTCTAACAAAACAAGTATTAAAATCGCTCATAAAAACAACAAAAATTAAAAATTAGACTAAGCTATTAAGTCTGAAGTCTCCACGATATAATTTGTTGGGAACTTTAGACTAACATATGTATTTCTGGAATTGGAATGTAAAATGTCTCTTACCTTTTATTTGCCGTTTTAAAACATTTCTGGAGCAATTTTTTGATAAAGAACCTTCCTGTCCCTTTTTGTTGACTATTACATGTTAAAAATTGTGTTTTGTATGTAGATATTTCAGTAGAATTTGCGTTTGATTCTTGTGTAGAAATTTCTAAATTTCCTTAAAAGTAGGAATACAACAGAAAATGACGGAAGCACGCTCTCATCGCTCCTCGGTAAAGTTTCGCGGTGGAATTTGTCGTTTTAAAACATTTTGCATGAGAATTTTTGCACGTAAAACCCCCTTGCGGTTTAGATGTTCTAGCATACATGTTAAAATGCGTGTTTTGTTGACATATTCCGCTGGAAATTGAGTTTAAACGACGTGTTTAGGTCGGCTCACGCGGCTTGTGCCCAGCGGTATCACCCATTAGCGGCGGCACCGACTTCTGACACCGAAAAAAAAAACAGAAACCGGGCGAATTTAAAACTCCGCCTCGCCTACGGCAGGCGGAGTAAAAAGGCAATTTAATTTTAATTTTGTGAATTTCGATTACAAAACATGCCTTGGACTGTCGACCAATTGATTTCGTCAGGCGATTACAGACTTGTGAGAGGAGGGGGGTAGCCTAATTACTAAAATGTAGAGAAAAAAGGACTTTCCATCTAATGGTGGGAGCAGGTTGGCGGGAACACTGGAGAATAAAGGTCCTGTCACGATGCAATTTTTCTTGCAACTTGAAATGCAATTCTACTATTGGGAGATGTAAAATTGGCAAATGCAAGTTTCCATCACAGTTTGCTGGGGTTTTTTAACGTACCAAACATTTGTCACAAATTTACTTAAGAGTAGATTTTCCCTGTAGCAAAAAAGATGGCAAATGTCGATTTTACCAGAGTGCATGGTAGTCTGAAATTGTTTAAAAAGGCAAATTAACGTCTTTTAAAGAACAGACAGAAGACAATAGGTTATTTTCACACTTGTGTTAAAATTTCAATCCAGTAGCTTTGTTTCTTGTCATCTTTTCCCACGTATTCTTTCTTGATACCTGCAATGCATTCTGGTAAAATCACTGAGCTTTACTAATATATCTGGAGGAGCGGCTCCTATACTTGCTTCAGTAATCGGAGTGTCGCCAAAAACATGGCGGATTTCGGCCTCTGCTGACGCCAGATCCACGCCATATGGTTCCTCAGCCTAAAGGTATTTGCCACTGACTGGGCTCAATTGTAAAGCAGGCTCATCTTTCACGCCCCCCTTTTGTTTTTCTTTTCAAAAATGTTTTTTGTCTTTCAGTTTTCGCTGTAAATTTTGGGGGTTTTAAAAGCTTTTTTCATGTTTGCTGGACGCTTCACCAACTTTTGAAAAACTTATGCGCAAGTTTTACAAGTTATCGCGGACAGGAAAGGACAAAAAACCTCGAAATATATTGGTAAAAACAATATTTCAAGGGACAATTGGATTGGTATAAAACCGAAAAAATTGCAGTTCTCATTCACGAGCAAAAAACAAAATATTTCCAGCTAAAATTGTTGAGTGTAACGTATTTTTAGGAACGAGTATTTTTGTCTTTTAAGTCCGCTTTGTTGTACATCAACATTTGTTATATGGTTATGTTTGTATACCTGGTTTTTACAATCGTGCTTTAATGTTTTTGAAATTGCTTACATTCATCGGCATCTTGTTTCCATGTGAACGTTGTACATCAAGCCTTTTTGTTTCTTAACTGTCTTGAATGTTTATAGTTTACTGTGGATAGTAGAACTGAAAGTCTCGCATTTTAAAAATATTTTGCAATTTACATACACGTTTTTGTGTCTCCTATAGTATTTTTTTGCAAATAATATTGTATATAATTTTGCTCACAACGTTCAAGCATATAGTTCAAGTATGCTTGCTTGAGTCAAGCTTTCTCTCTCTTTTCCCCCTATGTTTAAGTTTGTGTTTGCGTTTTCTTGAATAACCAGTATATAATCTGACTATTATACTTGTTTACCCCAAAACCATTCCACAACAATGCAGCTGAAAGATGTATTACTGTATTTGTTTAAACTATTTGAATTAACTAAGGTATAATTTTTCACTACCAACACTCCACAGAGATAAATACTCCACACAAGAAATGAGTACTACCTGTAATATGTATGATATGGAGTGAGGGAATTGACTGCTGACAATAAAAGTACAGTATTAAGATGGCTAATCTAAATCCCCAATGAGGTGGAAAGGATGAAGCTCTCATCTCTCCATTATCCATCTTGTGCATTCCTCCTTTTCTTCTTATGATTTCTACTGATTTTGAATTTTGTTAACAACTTATTAAATAATGTATTCTTGTTTATTACAAAACTAATCCACAGTGATACACTTCTTAGTTATATTAAAGTTTATATTTAAAGTGAAAAAATTCAAGGTTTAGTAATTATTAAACTAACAATGAGTCATTGAAGAAAAACACCAACTCCACATTTAGCAAGAGTAAATCCTAACTCCACTTGAGCAATGTATGCTCCCTGTAGTGGCATGAGGATATTATATTATGCTGATACTATAATAAAAATGCTAAATCATCTGATGGTTGAGAGGATGATGTGAATCTCCCATCTCTGCATTGGTGGTGCAGATGTTTTCTGAAATTACAATAATTTCTAAAACTACATTGTATACTATTATGACTATGACATAACTATCACTGTGTTGTCCAAATGGGCTTTTATTTATGATCTCTTCTCAATTTTGATGTGGTATAGATAATAGATTGTTAGTGCAACATTTGAAGAAAACAGTTGCACTGCACAAAATATTACCCATAATATGACATATATCCATGTTGACAGTACATGGTAGAGCACATAATAAGTTAGGGTGGGAGTGTTTTGCTCTAGTTCTTGGTACATTTCATTAAAATCTGCAATAAAATGAGAAACAAATTTACCACCTTGTTTGTGTTTAATTGATGTATAGAAACATGCAAGGCAATAATTAAAACCACTGAGTGTGCAGCACTCCCCATGATGAATAACCATCAGGTGTTGGACAGTAAAATAAGAAATGAGGTTCATAATGCATCCTACCAAACACATTACTCAAAAAAAGGAAAAAAACAGTAAAATGTAAATTTGTGGGTTTAGAGGCATGACCCAAAATGTTATTTTATGCACCACTGACACTACATTGCATTTCAAAAACAAGCTTAGTTAATTGCCTGTTTATCTACACTTCAATCTACAATTATTACTATGCAAACAGAGGTCACAGAGGCATAGATGTTTTTATCAGGCAAAGAGAGATTGTTCCACACTGTCAAGTGATATAATTTGCTTCAGTATCAAACTGCAAATGGGCAAATATTAAATCATGGATACATGACCATAAGCATTCATCAAGGAAAACGTGTTGTCTATATAAATAATATCAAAACCAGCTCTATTAAAGTACAAGTCAGTGCCTGATGCTGAAGACAGAAATGTTTATACCGATATACCCAATAAATAAACAGACTTTGCATCAGCGTTTGACAAAAAATTTTTACGCACTTCTGTAAACTTCAGGAATCAAAATGCAAACTTAGCCCGTAAAACGGTATAAAATTGAAAGTTTCGAGATTCTTACCTGCTAGAAGAAACATTCCACATTATTTTTACAAATCCTTGCGTCCACCAGCGAAAAACAGCCTATTTTATCTTTGATTTTTTTTCCCGAAAACAACTAAGCCATAAAAGTTTTTTGCAAAAAACAGGGGGGCAAAGGTCTTCTTAAAAGCTCGGGATCGCGGTTGGTCAGTGGTAAATACCTGTAGGCTGAGGAACCATATGGCGTCAGCAAAGGCCAAAATCCGCCATGTTTTTGGCGACACTTTTTCATGCCGAGCCGCTCCTCCAGATATATTAGTAAAGCTCAGTGGGTAAAATCGACATGTCGCCATCTTTTTTGCTACGGTGAATGCAAGGAAAAGTGCACCGTGTGACAGGGCCTTAAGGGTAAGAGGTGGATAGAGAAGGAGACGGAGCAGTTACAAGTGCAAGAAAAATTGCACCGTGTGACAGGGCCTTGAGGGTGGGAGGTGGATAGGAGGAGACGGAGCAGGATGTGGGAGTCGTGCAAGGTCGGGAGGTTAAAAAAGAACAAGGAACGTTATGTTTTTAATGCCTTTTAGACTTTTCTTGAGGCAATTAAAATTCAAACTGTCAAATCCAAACACTGTACAGAATGGCCGACTTTACGTGGTCTTTAGTTTTTACACAACCACTTGCATTGTTATCTTTTGCAGTTTGTTTACCATTTCAGTTATCTATCTTCAATAGAATTCTTTGAAATTTGTTTGTAGATCAACAAAATGCTTAACCTCCTCTCAACAACTGACAGATTATGAAAAATGAAATTGTTAAAGGTATTGGAATATTGCATGTACAATATTGAATATGGGACAATTTGGGACGGTATAATTTTGGACATGACGGTTTCATTCTCACCTAATTTGACGATTATTTTGTGGGTACACATACCGTGGAATCTCATGTGCTCCAGAAGCATTTTAATCTTAGAAAAAGTCAAATAATGATGAACTGTGTTTTAAAAGAAAGTTAGTATCTTATTTGGTTCAAATCAATTGAATTATGGCCCAAGAGTTCATGAAAACACATACAAAAGGCTTTCTTAAAAAACTGAAATATCAAATCTAGCAATTTTATATGTTATGCCTCTAAACAACACAATTCTGTTTCTAAAAATTGGTACCCTACTAGACCTATATGCATGATTATACTAATTTGGACATATTTATTTTACCCATTAAAATATAAATTTGTGTTTAATCATTCGTGTTTGTCATTATTTGACTTTGTAATGTTGGTTAAACATAAGGAGATTGAGGTGACTTTGCCAGAAACAAAAACATCCATTATTATACTAAAATTTCAATATATGTAGCAATTAAAACTAACCACAGGAAATATATTTCTACTTTTTAATTGAAATGTTTCTGTTATATGCACTATATCATATTTTTGATAAAAAATTACAACACCTATGTTATTTCCTGGTTTACTATCTCAATCATCTTTTGTTTAAGCTGGCTTTGAGTGTTCATTTGAAAGTTTGGAAAGTTCATTTGAAAATCACAATAGTTCTCAATGTTATATTGGACCCTTTAAAGTTAAAAAAATACTTTGTAATATTTTATACTACTGGTAATTTATCTTAGATACAGACTTTGTGATTTTGTACTAGAATGTTGACTTTCAAACTTTAAGATGAACTACTTATTAAGGACAAAATAAGCTAGCATATTGTCTTTTGTTTACAAAGTGGAACTTGTTTGGAATTGAGATGAACTGATGCAGTTGTTCTTTAACTTTATCAATTAATTACATATCTTAAATGAAAAAGAAAACCACAACTTGCCAAATAAATTCTGTGGGCTCTTTTTATTAGCAAAGAAAAGATGTGGCGGATGTAAGAATTTAAGAGTAAAAAAGTTTCCTTGGACTAAAAAAATTGACAGTATGCCAGATTTTCTAGATAAACAAGCAGTACAGATGTTGGCCAATAATAAGTATAAGTAACTACAATTTTTAATTTTAAAAGTTTTCTATTGATGCCTGGATACAGTAAATACTTTACCAGAGTTCTTCGTATTACATCGACTTGAAAAAGTTTTAAGTCACATGAAGCTTTTAGTTGATACTATGCAATTTCAAATTTTACAGACTTCTTAATTAACATGCCAAATTTACCTTGTTGAACATAAGGTCTTTCCTGAGAAAAAGTAAAACTGTCTGGCATTATATGGAGTAGAATAATTTAAATTAGTTTGAGACTTTGATTTGATAACAATTTTGATTTGTACTATTTACAATACAAGTGACCGGGTTGTATCGGATATACAAACCCAAGCTGAAGGCGAGATATCTGACATACACAGATGCGAATGTTGTAAATGGCTTGTGAAACTGTCAATTTTATACATCAGATCTATAGCAAAGTGATTTTGAAAATACCGATTCTGTAAGATGAGAAAATGATTTCTTTTGTGTTTCCTGTATGATTTATTACTTTATAAGTTTCTTAATTAAAATTACAACATATTGCCTACTGGAACTTTTTATATTGTTTGGTTGTGGTGAATTTGTATTTTGGCAATTGAAATATTTCTGAATTTGTATGTGCATTTCCTTTGCTTCAGTTCAAGTTTACATTTCAAATATTCCACTTTGTAATACTTGCGTGGTAATAATAATATAAGAAAACAGGTTTACATGGCTCTTGAATATAGTCTTTTCAACAAGTAAGTAAAGATGAATTTATACTTCAAAGAGATATGTTCCTAACCTGACAATGGTACCTTCCAAAAAGACTAAATTTAAATTGATTCTTCGAATAAATTTTTTACTTTTCAATCCAAGATCAATCTAAGTTATGTATTTCTACTTTTATTTTGGTCTCTTTAACACTGAAACTATCAATTGTATATAAAGCAACTTCACTATCGAGTGACTTCATTAGTTGCTGGGCAAAGCCAAAGCATTGATTTTTCGGCTGTTTTCAATGAAAAATAGAATTTTGCCCAAAGTTATCTCAAATAAATTATCACAATTTGAACAAAAAGCTTCTGTTCTTGTGCCCACCAGAAAAATGAGATGTCTGAGACTTTCTTTGTATTTTTTTGCGAAAAATAGATCGCATGCACTGTTATGCAAAGAAAAGTGTAAGAGATTGGTTTCTGAAAAATGTCGTGCTACACACAATATTCTAAAAATGCTTGGTTTTTATTCTATGTATTTTTGAATTTTTTGTTAAAAAAAATAAAGGTAGCAATGTTTAGTGCATTTCACATTGTCAGGTTAGAAACGCAATAAGAAAAATGTGGCTCCGAACATTACAGCTTGGTCAATTTGGAATTTATAAAAAAATCGTTTCTTCGTTGTTTTTCGACGTTTTGAAGGGTTGTTTCGAGTACAAAAAAGTATTTTTAGGAAGAATTATGTGCCCACGTTACATGTCTCAAAGCCATCAAAATTCGTTGGTAATTCGTGCATGTATTTTTTCTGACTTATAAAAGCACAATTGATTAAAAATAATATTTTTCTTTTGACAAAAATACCTTTCTTCTGTGAGGCTGGCTGTATTTGAAAAAGCGTTGGTCAACGCTCCGCCAAAACTCGTGGGTTTTCTCCGGGTACTCCGGTTCTTCCCACTGGGAGAGTTGACAGGGTAGTTACATATGGTTATAAAAATGTGACTAACTTTTGAAAACCTTTCTACTTAGACTTGTTAAGCCTTCTCGTCATCTCTATCAGTTGCATGTTTTGAGCCACATGTTTTTCTTTGTAATTGTGAAACAACTCGTTATATGCTGGGTAAACCTTTGCAAAACTCTCAAAATTTATCACTTCAAGTTGTTTCATTGTTATAATATATTTTGAAGTATAAACATTTACTTACGTTGAAAAGACCCAAGTTTTTTAGGACTTTGTTCATTCACTTGTGTTATTGTTCTCTCTGCCATGTTCTGTTTTCTTCTGTTGTTATTTTAATAAGTACAATGTGTGGTAGTTAATCTCTTTTTATTGTTATTCAAATTGTATGTAATCTTTACAAATTTTTTCAATAAATTGTTTACAAAATTTACTTGTGACCCCTTTTTAATTAAAAATTCAATTCCCATGGGAATTGAGAAATTGAATAAAAAAAATCCCCCTACCCCGGCCAGCTCCCCAAGTGCCACTTCCACCTAAGTAGAAGTACTTATACATGTAGTACAAGTACTTCTACTTATTCACGGTGGAAGTAGCACTCGGAGAACTGGCCGGGGTAGCCGGCAAAGAGAAGACCAACTTTGCAAGTGCTAATACAATTGCTAAGTTGATCTTCCCTAGAGAGCAGCCGCGCGTACCTAACAAATTAAAACAACAAACGTTAGTGACTTAAGTACTTAGCATGCAAATTTGATTCCCAAAGCCAAAATGTCAAGTGCCCCCCGCTGATCCTACCAACTGCCTACCTGCCTCAGTTCTAAGCTGTCTTCCTCAGTTCTAAGCTCCTGCATTCCATTCGTTACCTTCACTTTCCTCACCATCGCACAGTCACTCACAGCTGATAAACCCGCATGCACCACCACCACCCCGACTGCCACCCAATTTCGAAAATTAAAAGAGTTAAAATTTCGGTAAAGTATGCATTTTAAATGCAATTTATTTGGATATTTTAGATCAAACGTAAACAGAAAAAGCTCGTACATAAAAACAGGTGAGAATTCTATTTAAAATTTGCTTGCAAAATATAAAACTTAATTCGCATTTTTCTTAGTTAATAGTATAGATCAATTTAGTTGATGTTGAAACCTACTCTTAACTGTTTTGTTAGAAGTGACGACAGATTTTGGTTTTTAAGCATACTTTCAAAAATTTTAATTCCTTTAATAAACCTAATCCCATGCAACTTACACACGGCGCACACCCTCGCAGTCCATACATTTAGCTAATAAATTACGTTATAAACAAAAAAGCAAAATAAAACGATAAATTACGTTATCTCTAGCTACTTAAACCCACTTAGACTGAGTTTTTGATTGAATTTTCAAACGTAAAACCTTAGCTGAATGGGCATGGGCTTTTCGTTGTGTTAACTGTTCCGGAGTAAATATAAACCTGGGGCCGGTTGTATCAAAGGCGTTTAGCTTAAACGGTGGATAAGTGAAATTTAAAAATCAGTTTTACACCTAGTACGGAACCGAAATTATGAGTTGAAATAGAATAAATATTTAGTTTTATATATAATTGTTCTTCTCAGGTCAAATAACTTCAGCTGGTTTGTTTATACAACATGGAAACTTGTTTCATATTTTTTACTTATCCACCGTTTAAGCTAAACGCCTTTGATACAACCGGCCCCTGATACTTACCAAAGTCCAAGGCTGGGTCAAATAAGCATGAGAATTAGGCAAAAATAAAAAGCAATTGAAACTCAACAGATTCACTAAAGTTGTTTTTTTTTTTTGGCAACTTATATCCTTAAGTGTAGATGACATGCAATTTTTAATGCCGTAATTCTCACACTTATTTAACCGAAACGCCTTCATTTGCATGGTACTTCGCAGCTGCTCTCAAACCACCTTCGTAATTTGCTTTAGTGTACACAAACAATGACTTCATTGTTCCTGCTTACCAAAACAAATCTGAAAGCACCAAGATACTTATCATATTAATAATCAAAGAGGATTCGCATTATGCAGTAATTACCATAAACAGACGCATCACCATTGAAACAAAGCATGCTGTATTCCCATGGGAATTTAAAATGCACAAAAAAATATAATGATCCTACTGATTTGCATGGATGTATGAACCAAATTAGCTAAGAAACAAAGAAATGATATATTCCCTTGGGAATTTAATGTAGCAAAAAGATGGCGGGTGTTGATTTTACCAGAATGCCTTGCGGTCTGAAATCGTTTAAAAACTTAAGGTAAATTAACCTCGTTTGAGGAACAGACAGATAGGTTATTTTGTCACTTGTGTTAAAATTCCGTCCATTAGCTTATGTTAAATATCATTTCACTGCTATTCTTGATTGATACCCGCATTAAATTCTGGTAAAATCGACATGCCACCATTTGTTTTGCTACGGTGAATTGGAATACAAGTCAAATTTTCTCGCTTTTTAACCAGAGAACACATTCTTTAAAGGTAGAACGACGGAATTGATCGTTTACAATCGACGCCATCTTTGTTGACGTTTGAAACACATGGCAACCACAAAGTATCTATTCATTATATCTGATCCTATCGAGCCATACATCTTTAAAGTATCATTCATAATACGCTAAAACTAACGATGAAATAGTAAATTGACACAAGTACTTCGCTGTAAACAGCTGAAGTAATCTGCAGAGTCAACCAAGATGGCGCCCAATCACACGAAATGACGGCATGTGCAAACCAAAAATAGTGACCAAATGCATCAACTATAATTTAGTGGCATTATTACGAAACTTATTTTTGTAAAACGTTCAATCCTACATGTTATTTTGTTTTGTTTTTAGAAATATCCAAATCCAAATGTTAGAGACGAAATTTCCAGGCGTTAAGGTATTGTTTCTTTAAAAAATATTGTCGACATTTACCATATTTTTACCTGTTTTTTGACTCGAAAATTGACTGCCAAACTCCTAGGTATTCTATTTAATTATTTTGTTGAATGTATTTGATATCAATGTTATTTCAATCCAATTTTTTTCACTTAATTTGCTGTCTTCTCTTTTTCATTAACGAGAAATATCTATTAAATCCTCTTTGATCCCTCAATAATAAGTATCTTGTTTTCTACTAACTTGCACATTACCACTACTTTCTATTACAATGTCGTGTCTTCTCATTCTTGTGGATTGTTGTTTTGTGGGTCTTGTCGTCCAGGATCGTTCATTCTTTTCTTTTCTTGTGCGTTTTTTTCACATCCCATCACCCTTTGCAATAGTAGAAAGAATTAAATCATGAGATGATAGTTACGAGTAATTTATAAACTATAACATATTAAACAATTATTGGATGAGGTTTTTGTGATATGCGGAATTATCAATGTCGAGGTAAGAGTTATCAGCCGAGCCGAAGGCGAGTCAGATAACTCTTACCGAGAGATTGATAATTTTGCATATCACAAAAACCGAATCCGATAATTGCTTTATTATACATTTTAAGTCTTTTTCCTCGAGCAATTGACGCATTTCGCCCTCGGAAGAGCTTAAAAAGGAAGATGCCATAACATGAAACAGAAAATATCGAAAAAATGTTGTTGCCATGCCAACCATTGATGCCAACGAATACCGCATACTGTAATAATCTGCACCGTAGGCTCAACATCCAGATAACTCAGTTATCTGCTAGCAGATAACTGAGTTATCTGCAGATTGTGTGATAGTCGCATTTATCTGCATACAACTGATCAATCACAACGCATAAAACAACTGCAATGTATAATAAAATAGTTTATTAATTAGGCCGGCCAAATTATTGTGTAAGCTGTTAATATGAAATTTTTTTATTAAAATCTCGAGAATCATTAGTAAATCGTGAACAAAACACAAAAGAAAATCATAGCCGTGAAGGAGTCTTTATTTCTCACACGCACACAACTTGCAGCTACCCTAATTTATGATTTTAAATCAAAATATCTCGAGAATTAAACAACACGTAAGGAATGTGTAAATTCTTAAAGCTCTTTCGAACAATAAAAATTAATATCTCGCACTAATCTCTCTCAAAAGCTCTCTCAAATTTATTACCAATATCTCTTCAACTATTACTTTGCAGGTGAAATGTAACTTCTATCAAAACTAGCTTACTTCAAGTTGTTTGGGAATTAAGATTTTACGTGTCAACGAGATCAAATATGAATCTAAGATGGCAGACAGCGCATTAAATTTCTATCTTTACGACCAACTCCCCAACGAAAGGCTTTAATTCGCTCGAAAGTCGAATTTTGTTTTTTTATTGTTTAATGTAGTGAAAGATCCTGTGTGCTTTTTACAGCACTGCCAACACTAGCAACGTTAGTGCGAGATGTTAATTTTTATTGAAACGAAAGCTGAACTGCTAAAGAAAATAGAAACGACAAGATAAAATCAAAAAACTTACTTTCACTCTATCTTTGGATCTTCTTGGCTTCGGTTGTTCTCGTTTCATCATGCTGTTTATGGTTTCATCTGGTTGGCGCACTCTCTTCATGGAACATCACGCCGGTCCAGTAGGTAACTAGCTCACTCGTGTCCAGTCAACCAACATAAAATTAGGAGAAAATTAATGTTACAAAATATTTTAGAATATAGGACACTAAGCGTTAATTGAAATTGACTTTAACAAACCGTACATTGTGATAGTATTTGCATCTTAACATCTGATGGAGACGGCTTGTGATTTACTTCTTATGTCGATATGAATTCTTTCCCATCTTGTTGCGTCATTAGTTGATGGTTGTTGTATTCACTTTTTACTTGGCATTCTTTGAAAAAAAAATTGCGATGTTCAGAAAACTGTTTACAAGATAAGCAAAGAAAACTACGTTCACAAGCATTAGAGAGGACTAAGTAATTATAATAGGCGTGACAGGTCACAGAGGTTAGTCGACGAAGAAACTCATGGACAAATTCCCGGCATGATGATATTCCGATAGCAAGAAGTACAGCAAGTGTAGAACGTGTACGTGTAAGCTTAAACTGTATCTATGCAACTCCAAGAAAAGCGCAACACAAAATGGCGGAATTTAAAGACATTTCTGGTGTCATTTCCAGTTCCCTAACTTTCGCGGACAAATATATTTATATATTTTTCTCAAATTTTTTTGAAGTAAATCTAGATGGATTTTGTGAATAAACAAATTGAAAAAAGTATTGCCCACGTTAGGAAACTAGAACGGGCGCCCAAGAATGCCCACAATTTCTCCAATCTGGATTATATTTATTGACTGCGCAAATGACTGATAAAAAAAAAAGGGAGTAATAAAATACCAAATGGTTTCCTCTTCAAGATAGTGTCATACATGCGCGCGGCATTTCGGGATATTTGGGAAAACTCATGTTGAAGTTGAACCTAAGGCAACATGCCAAGTACATGGATGACCCTATCCTGCTCAGGAAACTATTTAGTAATTGTCTTACAAAATGATTACAGTGAAACACAAGTCAACGCCACGGCATTTAAATTTCTCGTGTAGGATTGTTTGATCCTGCACAGTAATAGCCAAGTGGCGCAATCGTCAGAGCAAACGCCTATCACATGTGAGGTCGTGGGTTCAATCCTTACTTCAGACTCGTGACACCCGGGTACTCCGGTTTGCGAATGTTGACTGGATGGTTAAAATTGTAAAATATCAGTAATCACCGGAACACGGGTACTTAACTAAACTGCTGACGATGAGGCGGAACTCATAATGAATTAATGAAAATGTGTTTCACTGTAGTTATCATATAATGTAATTGCCAAGCTGAATGAATAATTCTCCAGTAACTACGTCATATGAATAATTTACAATTATGAGAGTAGTGGGGGGGGGGGGGGGGGCAGCATAAAGATTGAAGTAGTGTCAAGGAAGGGGTACTACCCTGACGGGTACTAGGCGAAGAAGTAGAGTAAACAGGAGGAAGAAAATTAAATTGGAGTAAATAAGGGGGATTGGGGTAAAGAAGGGGAGAAGCAGGATAAAGAAACCAGTGGAAGGGGGTGCTATCCTGGAAGGAGTACCCGGGAAAGAAGAGGGTGAACAGGAGGAAAAGTAGATTGGAGTACAGAAAGGGGAAATTAAACGGATCAGGAAATTCAGACTTGCAATTCAAATGAAAGGCAGCTCATTGGTCATGTAAACACTCGTTAAATCATGGTTCTCGCTTGCCTTTAGCTTGGAATCATCTTTGAATTTGAACTGAAAGTCTGAATTTGCATGTTTCTTGTATAGAGTGCAGTGTATCAGAACAGAAGAGGTTTTGAAGAAAAAGAAAGAAAGAATAAAAGTAAGTTAAAATTTGTAAAGAATAATGAAGAAACTATTGGTACAGCACTTGATACATGATGATAATCATCTTTATAAACTCTCTATTAATCCGGGGGGGGGGTATAATAGAGAATTTGCAATGATAGTAAGTATATTGTAATATTTGGGTTTTTACCACTAAATCCTCTTGAAAGTTCTTTTTGGCTGTGGCTTCTCTCATCACAGTTGTCTGTGCTTGTCTTGCAAAATCTCTGGAATATCTATAACGTGAAGGTCAATATTTAAGATTAGAAAAATAGAAACCGTAAAATAGAAAGAAATTTAAATCGTGGCGAATACTTTTTACGGTCTTGCTGGCATGACAAAAAGAGAGTATAGATTTATAAGATCATGTTGATTTATCCTTTATCTGAACTATATTTAACTTAGATTTTAAAATAGATTTCACCCTGGTAAGCAGACCGAATGGGTTTTCAAACAAGATAACATTTAATGACTAAAACGTGCACAGAATAGTTAGAGAATGCTTACATGTCGAATAAAAATCCAATACTTTTAATGTCCAACTACACAATAGCGATTTTCGTTGCATTTCTAGACTGGAGAAGAAGACGACGCCATTTTGATTTTGATTTCTCCCGACAACGGCAGATTTGTCTTCGCAATTTTTTTCCATTTCTTCGTCGTTTCAGCTCCAATTTGCTCGTTGTGTTTCTTTCGTACCTTCCTCGCCATTTCCGTACAACCAATGGACATTTATACTCAAGATTAAGACTGTATTGAGACTTTCAAAATGTTCGTCAGGAGACATAAAAATCGAAGCTTCTTCTTCGGGTTGCAGAAGCAAATGACGTCAGACGACCTTTGTCCGCCAGCAAATACCCGTATGTATAACATTCAATGATCTTTTTAGGAAGCTGAAAATCAGTTTTTATTGCGCGAACGAAATGTTTTTGCCATTATTTCTTACTCAGGTCTTTGTTCTACTACTTTACTTCCAGTTTAGTTAGGTAACTTGCCAAAAGAAACGCCTGTAAGGGACAATTTTGCATTTTTTTTTTATTTCGATGCTGATGAAGAAGAGAAGACTCGTTAGAGCTTTCATTGGCAAATATCTTTCCCTCCGTGGCCGAGAGGTAAAGACAACTGTCTTGACTTCGATTTTGGGTGGATCGAGGACCGGTCCAGTTCAACTGAGTTTGGTAAGAATTTAATTCTGATCGGTGCTCGACCCACCCAAAACTGAATTCAAAGCTGGGCGTGGAGTGCAGGAAAACACTAGGCAGTACCGCGAGGCCAAGGAGGCAAACGTTATTTTCCTAGTGTTGTTAACTAATATTTAAGCAAATTTCATTAACTTGACTGTTGGGGACAGACCTGTAGGGTTGGTGCATTGAAGACTTCTCGTCGTTATTTCCCTTCGTTCAAGAAGACAAGTTGTCTTCATCGAGAAATAACGACGAAAAGACTTCAAGACACCACTAAACCACTACACTGTGCCAATAATATATGGCTGACTTCTTCCTAACGCTTACGGTACGACCATGGATGCGCAAAGATGCGCAAACGCATTAAAGCCTTGAAAGCAAGTGTTTTCTTTTAGGAAAGAATCAAGGACGACAACGCTTACTAAATCAAAGCCGTCTAGTCATGTTTTAAGTACTTCAGCTGTTTAACGATCTTTTACCAGATCTTTGCAAGAGGAAAAGTAAAATTTTGCATCATTATTATTAACTTTCCGTCAGTCGTTTCTTTCTTGATCGAGCATTATATGCCATTGTGTTCAGTGTCCTTGATATAGGAGCCATATACTTATGGCCTTGGGTTTAATTCCCAAACACTGAATGGCAGTGTTTTGCTCTTCCAATGAGATAACAAGATGGCACTGTAGAACGCGTGGTTTTATATAAGCTACGAGCGTCAAGATATCCTTGATAGGTAACTATTGATCCTACAATGGCACTTATGTTCACTGCCAATAGGAACGTTTTCAACTCACAGCTTGTACATAATGGCTTTTATAGGTTGTGTCACAAGGAAACTGCAGTTCGGTCGTAAAATCAACTTGTTTTCAAGGTTGCCGGGTTTTAAACATTACTGACACTGTTAATGTTGTAGCTCGGAATTGTAAAACAACGGCGGCAATGCAGTTTTCTTGTGCCATAACCATATAAGCTACGACCGCCAAGCTTTATCCTTGATAGGAAAGAATTGATCCCACCAACGACATTTGTATTCTCTACCGATAGGAACGTTTGAGACTTACAGCTTGTACATAACGCATTTTATCGGTGAGTCGTAAAACCAACCTGTTACTGCTCAGCAAACTACCATTTCCCTCGATCAACGATAGTCGATGAAGCTTGGCGCTCGAGTTGTTCAGCTAAGTTAAACGATCTTTTATGGCGAGGTCTTTTCAAGAAGGCATGAAGCATAGATGCGCAAACACTGTACAGCCTGTAAAGAATATGTCTTCTTTCGGGAAAGAGTCAAAGACGATAACGCTTATTAAATCAAAACTGTGTAGGCATGTTTTAAGTTGCTCAGCTATGTTTAACGATCTTTTATGACCAGGCCTTTGCAAGAAGGAAAGTCGAAGTTTGCATATACTATTGACTTTCCGTCGGTCGTTTCTTTCTTGATCGAGCTTTATATGTCATTGTGTTCAGTGTCCTTGATATAGGAGTCATGTATTTATGGCCTTGGGTTTGATTCCCAAACACTGCATGGCAGTCTTCAGCTCTTTCAAGTAATAAGATAACTTTGGAACAAGATGGCAATGCGTTATTTACTATATGCCTGGTCATGCTGTAACTAATCATGTAGTATATTCTACAAACCTTAACTCAGGACGTTGGCTGTCAGTTTCTATTCGTGGTTGCTTTGAAACATTGCAGATACTGCTAACCTGGCTATAACCTGTAAAATGCTTGGTTTTACACAACCTACGAGCGCCAAGCTTCATCGACTATCGTTGATCGAGGGAACTGGTAGTTTGCTGAGCAGTAACAGGTTGGTTTTACGACTCACCGATAAAATGCGTTATGTACAAGCTGTAAGTCTCAAACGTTCCTATCGGTAGAGAATACAAATGTCGTTGGTGGGATCAATTGTTTCCTATCAAGGATAAAGCTTGGCGGTCGTAGCTTATATAAATGATAAAACCACCCATTTTACAGGTTATGGCACAAGAAAACTGCATTGCCGCCGTTGTTTTACAATTCCGAGCTACAACATTAACAGTGTCAGTAATGTTTAAAACCCGGCAACCTTGAAAACAAGTTGATTTTACGACCGAACTGCAGTTTCCTTGTGACACAACCTATAAAAGCCATTATGTACAAGCTGTGAGTTGAAAACGTTCCTATTGGCAGTGAACATAAGTGCCATTGTAGGATCAATAGTTACCTATCAAGGATATCTTGACGCTCGTAGCTTATATAAAACCACGCGTTCTACAGTGCCATCTTGTTATCTCATTGGAAGAGCAAAACACTGCCATTCAGTGTTTGGGAATTAAACCCAAGGCCATAAGTATATGGCTCCTATATCAAGGACACTGAACACAATGGCATATAATGCTCGATCAAGAAAGAAACGACTGACGGAAAGTTAATAATAATGATGCAAAATTTTACTTTTCCTCTTGCAAAGATCTGGTAAAAGATCGTTAAACATAGCTGAAGTACTTAAAACATGACTAGACGGCTTTGATTTAGTAAGCGTTGTCGTCCTTGATTCTTTCCTAAAAGAAAACACTTGCTTTCAAGGCTTTAATGTGTTTGCGCATCTTTGCGCATCCATGGTCGTACCGTAAGCGTTAGGAAGAAGTCAGCCATATATTATTGGCACAGTGTAGTGGTTTAGCTAGCTAAACCACTACACTGTAGCTTTAAAGTGTAGTGGTTTAGTGGTGTCTTGAAGTCTTTTCGTCGTTATTTCTCGATGAAGACAACTTGTCTTCTTGAACGAAGGGAAATAACGACGAGAAGTCTTCAATGCACCAACCCTACAGGTCTGTCCCCAACAGTCAAGTTAATGAAATTTGCTTAAATATTAGTTAACAACACTAGGAAAATAACGTTTGCCTCCTTGGCCTCGCGGTACTGCCTAGTGTTTTCCTGCACTCCACGCCCAGCTTTGAATTCAGTTTTGGGTGGGTCGAGCACCGATCAGAATTAAATTCTTACCAAACTCAGTTGAACTGGACCGGTCCTCGATCCACCCAAAATCGAAGTCAAGACAGTTGTCTTTACCTCTCGGCCACGGAGGGAAAGATATTTGCCAATGAAAGCTCTAACGAGTCTTCTCTTCTTCATCAGCATCGAAATAAAAAAAAAATGCAAAATTGTCCCTTACAGGCGTTTCTTTTGGCAAGTTACCTAACTAAACTGGAAGTAAAGTAGTAGAACAAAGACCTGAGTAAGAAATAATGGCAAAAACATTTCGTTCGCGCAATAAAAACTGATTTTCAGCTTCCTAAAAAGATCATTGAATGTTATACATACGGGTATTTGCTGGCGGACAAAGGTCGTCTGACGTCATTTGCTTCTGCAACCCGAAGAAGAAGCTTCGATTTTTATGTCTCCTGACGAACATTTTGAAAGTCTCAATACAGTCTTAATCTTGAGCATAAATGTCCATTGGTTGTACGGAAATGGCGAGGAAGGTACGAAAGAAACACAACGAGCAAATTGGAGCTGAAACGACGAAGAAATGGAAAAAAATTGCGAAGACAAATCTGCCGTTGTCGGGAGAAATCAAAATCAAAATGGCGTCGTCTTCTTCTCCAGTCTAGAAATGCAACGAAAATCGCTATTGTGTAGTTGGACATTAAAAGTATTGGATTTTTATTCGACATGTAAGCATTCTCTAACTATTCTGTGCACGTTTTAGTCATTAAATGTTATCTTGTTTGAAAACCCATTCGGTCTGCTTACCAGGGTGAAATCTATTTTAAAATCTAAGTTAAATATAGTTCAGATAAAGGATAAATCAACATGATCTTATAAATCTATACTCTCTTTTTGTCATGCCAGGAAGACCGTAAAAAGTATTCGCCACGATTTAAATTTCTTTCTATTTTACGGTTTCTATTTTTCTAATCTTAAATATCGACCTTCACGTTATAGATATTCCAGAGATTTTGCAAGACAAGCACAGACAACTGTGATGAGAGAAGCCACAGCCAAAAAGAACTTTCAAGAGGATTTAGTGGTAAAAACCCAAATATTACAATATACTTACTATCATTGCAAATTCTCTATTATACCCCCCCCCGGATTAATAGAGAGTTTATAATGATGATTATCATCATGTATCAAGTGCTGTACCAATAGTTTCTTCATTATTCTTTACAAATTTTAACTTACTTTTATTCTTTCTTTCTTTTTCTTCAAAACCTCTTCTGTTCTGATACACTGCACTCTATACAAGAAACATGCAAATTCAGACTTTCAGTTCAAATTCAAAGATGATTCCAAGCTAAAGGCAAGCGAGAACCATGATTCAACGAGTGTTTACATGACCAATGAGCTGCCTTTCATTTGAATTGCAAGTCTGAATTTCCTGATCCGTTTAATTTCCCCTTTCTTTTCTCCAATCTACTTTTCCTCCTGTTCACCCTCTTCTTTCCCGGGTACTGTCATCCATGTACTTGGCATGTTGCCTTAGGTTCAACTTCAACACGAGTTTTCCCAAATATCCCGAAATGCCGCGCGCATGTATGACACTATCTTGAAGAGGAAACCATTTGGTATTTTATTACTCTCTTATTTTTTATCAGTCATTTGCGCAATCAATAAATATAATCCAGATTGGAGAAATTGTGGGCATTCTTGGGCGCCCGTTCTAGTTTCCTAACGTGGGCAATACTTTTTTTAATTTGTTTATTCACAAAATCCATCTAGATTTACTTCAAAAAAATTTGAGAAAAATATATAAATATATTTGTCCGCGAAAGTTAGGGAACTGGAAATGACACCAGAAATGTCTTTAAATTCCGCCATTTTGTGTTGCGCTTTTCTTGGAGTTGCATACATACAGTTTAAGCTCACACGTACACGTTCTACACTTGCTGTATTTCTTGCTATCGGGGTATCATCATGCCGGGAATTTGTCCATGAGTTTCTTCGTCGACTAACCTCTGTGACCTGTCACGCCTATTATAATTACTTAGTCCTCTCTAATGCTTGTGAACGTAGTTTTCTTTGCTTATCTTGTAAACAGTTTTCTGAACATCGTAATTTTTTTTTCAAAGAATGCCAAGTAAAAAGTGAATACAACAACCATCAACTAATGATGCAACAAGATGGGAAAGAATTCATATCGACATAAGAAGTAAATCACAAGCCGTCTCCATCAGATGTTAAGATGCAAATACTATCACAATGTACGGTTTGTCAAAGTCAATTCAATTAAAGCTTAGTGTCCTATATTCTAAAATATTTTGTAACATTAATTTTCTCCTTATTTTATGTTGGTTGACTGGACACGAGTGAGCTAGTTACCTACTGGACCGCCTTGATGCTCCATGAAGAGAGTGCGCCAACCAGATGAAACCATAAACAGCATGATGAAACGAGTACAACCGAAGCCAAGAAGATCCAAAGATAGAGTGAAAGTAAGTTTTTTTATTTTATCTTGTCGTTTCCATTTTTTTAGCAGTTCAGCTTTTGTTTCAATAAAAATTAACATCTCGCACTAACGTTGCTAGTGTCGGTAGTACTGTAAAAAGCACACAGGATCTTTCACTACCTGAAACAATAAAAAAAAAACAAAATTCGACTTTCGAGCGAATTAAAGCCTTTCGTTGGGGAGTTGGTCGTAAAGATAGAAATTTAATGCGCTGTCTGCCATCTTAGATTCATATTTGATCTCGTTGACACGTAAAATCTTGATTCCCAAACAGCTTGAAGTAAGCTAGTTTTGATATAAGTTACATTTCACGTGCACAGTAATTCTCAAAGAGATATCGGCAATAAATTTGAGAGAGCTTTTGAGAGAGATTAGTGCGAGATATTAATTTTTATTGTTCGAAAGAGCTTCAAGAATTTACACATTCCTTACGTGTTGTTTAATTCTCGAGATATTTTAATCTAAATTCATAAATTAGGGTAGCTGCAAATTGTGTGCGTGTGAGAAATAAAGACTCCTTCACGGCTATGATTTTCTTTTGTGTTTTGCTCACGATTTATTAATGATTCTCGAGATTTTAATAAAAAAATTTCATATTAACAGCTTACACAATAATTTGGCCGGCCTAATTAATACTATTCTATAATATACTGAGTGTCAAAGTTCATTTATTCCTGTTTCTTATTGGTTAAGAACGTATCACGTGATAGTGGAGAAATTCTATTGTCTCCCTGGCAACGTAGCTAAGCGGTGGACATTACTTTTATTCACCGGTAGACAACAAATCCACAAAGCCTCACGTAGCCATGTCAGGTAAAAGGTAATCCTTTTTACACATGTTTGATTGATTTGTGGTACTTTTCTTCTCTTTTGGCACTCAGTATATAATAAAATACTTATTGACTGAGACCTCGGGAAAGCAGTATGTTTTGTGGACCCTCGACATCGACAGTCTCTGGTCCACAAAACATACTGTTTCCCTCGGTCTCAGTCAATAAGTGTTAATTACTATACATTGCAGTTGTTTTATGCGTTGTGATTGGTCAGTTGTATGCAGATAAATGCGACTATCACACAATCTGCAGATAACTCAGTCATACAATAAGAATACATAGAAGGGCCCTCAGCAGTGCAACATGTCACACTATGTTTATGCAGTTTACTGGCTGCCACCAGCCAGTTCAGCATTCCTATTGGCCAGAAAATGCAATTGACTGGCTGAGAAAATGCTAATAACGTGCGTAATGCGACATGCGCGGCTTCAAAAACTCCAAAGGCTCCGACGCGAGTGGCCCGTCTATGTATTCTTATTCTATGGCTCAGTTATCTGCTAGCAGATAACTGAGTTATCTGCATGTTGAGCCTACGGTGCAGATTATTACAGTATGCGGTATTCGTTGGCATCAATGGTTGGCATGGCAACAACATTTTTTCGATATTTTCTGTTTCATGTTATGGCATCTTGCTTTTTAAGCTCTTCCGAAGGCGAAATTCGTCAATTGCTCGAGGAAAAAGACTTACAATGTATAATAAAGCAATTATCGGATTCGGTTTTTGTGATATGCAAAATTATCAATGTCTTGGTAAGAGTTATCTGACTCGCCTTCGGCTCGGCTGATAACTCTTACCTCGACATTGATCATTTCGCATATCACAAAAACCTCATCCAATAAGTGCTTAATATGTTATAGTTTACTTATTAAGCTTTGTGGAAACACCACGTAAATTTATTATTGCAATAATAAATTTACGTGGTGTTTCCACAAAGCTTAATAAGTATATTGTATTCACCATGCAAACGTACAAGAAACTTATCATGTTATAGTTTATAAATTATTCGTAACTATCATCTCATGACTTAATTCTTTCTACTATTGCAAAGGGTGATGGGATGTGAAAAAAACGCACAAGAAGAGAAAACAATGAACGATCCTGGACGGCAAGACCCACAAAACAACAATCCACAAGAATAAGAAGACACGACATTGTAATAGAAAGTAGTGGTAATGTGCAAGTTAGTAGAAAACAAGATACTTATTATTGAGGGATCAAAGAGGATTTAATAGATATTTCTCGTTAATGAAAAAGAAAAGACAGCAAATTAAGTGAAAAAAATTGGATTGAAATAACATTGATATCAAATACATTCAACAAAATAATTAAATAGAATATCTAGGAGTTTGGCAGTCAATTTTCGAGTCAAAAAACAGGTAAAAATATGGTAAATGTCGACAATATTTTTTAAAGAAACAATACCTTAACGCCTGGAAATTTCGTCTCTAACATTTGGATTTGGATATTTCTAAAAACAAAACAAAATAACATGTAGGATTGAACGTTTTACAAAAATAAGTTTCGTAATAATGCCACTAAATTATAGTTGATGCATTTTGTCACTATTCTTGGTTTGCACATGCCGTCATTTCGTGTGATTGGGCGCCATCTTGGTTGACTCTGCAGATTACTTCAGCTGTTTACAGCGAAACACTGGTGTCAATTTACTATTTCATCGTTAGTTTTAGCGTATTATGAATGATACTTTAAAGATGTATGGCTCGATAGGATCAGATATAATGAATAGATACTTTGTGGTTGCCATGTGTTTCAAACGTCAACAAAGATGGCGTCGATTGCAAACGATCAATTCCGTCGTTCTACCTTTAAAGAATGTGTTCTCTGGTTAAAAAGCGAGAAAATGTGACTTGTATTCCAATTCACCGTAGCAAAACAGATGGTGGCATGTCGATTTTACCAGAATTTAATGCGGGTATCAATCAAGAATACCAGTGAAATGATATTTAAGATAAGCTAATGGACGGAATTTTAACACAAGTGACAAAATAACCTATCTGTCTGTTCCTCAAACGAGGTTAATTTACCTTAAGTTTTTAAACGATTTCAGACCGCAAGGCATTCTGGTAAAATCAACACCCGCCATCTTTTTGCTACATTAAATTCCCAAGGGAATATATCATTTCTTTGTTTCTTAGCTAATTTGGTTCATACATCCATGCAAATCAGTAGGATCATTATATTTTTTTGTGCATTTTAAATTCCCATGGGAATACGGCATGCTTTGTTTCAATGGTGATGCGTCTGTTTATGGTAATTACTGCATAATGCGAATCCTCTTTGATTATTAATATGATAAGTATCTTGGTGCTTTCAGATTTGTTTTGGTAAGCAGGAACAATGAAGTCATTGTTTGTGTACACTAAAGCAAATTACGAAGGTGGTTTGAGAGCAGCTGCGAGGTACCATGCAAATGAAGGCGTTTCGGTTAAATAAGTGTGAGAATTACGGCATTAAAAATTGCATGTCATCTACACTTAAGGATATAAGTTGCCAAAAAAAAAAAACAACTTTAGTGAATCTGTTGAGTTTCAATTGCTTTTTATTTTTGCCTAATTCTCATGCTTATTTGACCCAGCCTTGGACTTTGGTAAGTATCAGGGGCCGGTTGTATCAAAGGCGTTTAGCTTAAACGGTGGATAAGTCAAAAATATGAAACACGTTTCCATGTTGTATAAACAAACCAGCTGAAGTTATTTGACCTGAGAAGAACAATTATATATAAAACTAAATATTTATTCTATTTCAACTCATAATTTCGGTTCCGTACTAGGTGTAAAACTGATTTTTAAATTTCACTTATCCACCGTTTAAGCTAAACGCCTTTGATACAACCGGCCCCAGGTTTATATTTACTCCGGAACAGTTAACACAACGAAAAGCCCATGCCCATTCAGCTAAGGTTTTACGTTTGAAAATTCAATCAAAAACTCAGTCTAAGTGGGTTTAAGTAGCTAGAGATAACGTAATTTATCGTTTTATTTTGCTTTTTTGTTTATAACGTAATTTATTAGCTAAATGTATGGACTGCGAGGGTGTGCGCCGTGTGTAAGTTGCATGGGATTAGGTTTATTAAAGGAATTAAAATTTTTGAAAGTATGCTTAAAAACCAAAATCTGTCGTCACTTCTAACAAAACAGTTAAGAGTAGGTTTCAACATCAACTAAATTGATCTATACTATTAACTAAGAAAAATGCGAATTAAGTTTTATATTTTGCAAGCAAATTTTAAATAGAATTCTCACCTGTTTTTATGTACGAGCTTTTTCTGTTTACGTTTGATCTAAAATATCCAAATAAATTGCATTTAAAATGCATACTTTACCGAAATTTTAACTCTTTTAATTTTCGAAATTGGGTGGCAGTCGGGGTGGTGGTGGTGCATGCGGGTTTATCAGCTGTGAGTGACTGTGCGATGGTGAGGAAAGTGAAGGTAACGAATGGAATGCAGGAGCTTAGAACTGAGGAAGACAGCTTAGAACTGAGGCAGGTAGGCAGTTGGTAGGATCAGCGGGGGGCACTTGACATTTTGGCTTTGGGAATCAAATTTGCATGCTAAGTACTTAAGTCACTAACGTTTGTTGTTTTAATTTGTTAGGTACGCGCGGCTGCTCTCTAGGGAAGATCAACTTAGCAATTGTATTAGCACTTGCAAAGTTGGTCTTCTCTTTGCCGGCTACCCCGGCCAGTTCTCCGAGTGCTACTTCCACCGTGAATAAGTAGAAGTACTTGTACTACATGTATAAGTACTTCTACTTAGGTGGAAGTGGCACTTGGGGAGCTGGCCGGGGTAGGGGGATTTTTTTTATTCAATTTCTCAATTCCCATGGGAATTGAATTTTTAATTAAAAAGGGGTCACAAGTAAATTTTGTAAACAATTTATTGAAAAAATTTGTAAAGATTACATACAATTTGAATAACAATAAAAAGAGATTAACTACCACACATTGTACTAATTAAAATAACAACAGAAGAAAACAGAACATGGCAGAGAGAACAATAACACAAGTGAATGAACAAAGTCCTAAAAAACTTGGGTCTTTTCAACGTAAGTAAATGTTTATACTTCAAAATATATTATAACAATGAAACAACTTGAAGTGATAAATTTTGAGAGTTTTGCAAAGGTTTACCCAGCATATAACGAGTTGTTTCACAATTACAAAGAAAAACATGTGGCTCAAAACATGCAACTGATAGAGATGACGAGAAGGCTTAACAAGTCTAAGTAGAAAGGTTTTCAAAAGTTAGTCACATTTTTATAACCATATGTAACTACCCTGTCAACTCTCCCAGTGGGAAGAACCGGAGTACCCGGAGAAAACCCACGAGTTTTGGCGGAGCGTTGACCAACGCTTTTTCAAATACAGCCAGCCTCACAGAAGAAAGGTATTTTTGTCAAAAGAAAAATATTATTTTTAATCAATTGTGCTTTTATAAGTCAGAAAAAATACACGCACGAATTACCAACGAATTTTGATGGCTTTGAGACATGTAACGTGGGCACATAATTCTTCCTAAAAATACTTTTTTGTACTCGAAACAACCCTTCAAAACGTCGAAAAACAACGAAGAAACGATTTTTTTATAAATTCCAAATTGACCAAGCTGTAATGTTCGGAGCCACATTTTTCTTATTGCGTTTCTAACCTGACAATGTGAAATGCACTAAACATTGCTACCTTTATTTTTTTTTAACAAAAAATTCAAAAATACATAGAATAAAAACCAAGCATTTTTAGAATATTGTGTGTAGCACGACATTTTTCAGAAACCAATCTCTTACACTTTTCTTTGCATAACAGTGCATGCGATCTATTTTTCGCAAAAAAATACAAAGAAAGTCTCAGACATCTCATTTTTCTGGTGGGCACAAGAACAGAAGCTTTTTGTTCAAATTGTGATAATTTATTTGAGATAACTTTGGGCAAAATTCTATTTTTCATTGAAAACAGCCGAAAAATCAATGCTTTGGCTTTGCCCAGCAACTAATGAAGTCACTCGATAGTGAAGTTGCTTTATATACAATTGATAGTTTCAGTGTTAAAGAGACCAAAATAAAAGTAGAAATACATAACTTAGATTGATCTTGGATTGAAAAGTAAAAAATTTATTCGAAGAATCAATTTAAATTTAGTCTTTTTGGAAGGTACCATTGTCAGGTTAGGAACATATCTCTTTGAAGTATAAATTCATCTTTACTTACTTGTTGAAAAGACTATATTCAAGAGCCATGTAAACCTGTTTTCTTATATTATTATTACCACGCAAGTATTACAAAGTGGAATATTTGAAATGTAAACTTGAACTGAAGCAAAGGAAATGCACATACAAATTCAGAAATATTTCAATTGCCAAAATACAAATTCACCACAACCAAACAATATAAAAAGTTCCAGTAGGCAATATGTTGTAATTTTAATTAAGAAACTTATAAAGTAATAAATCATACAGGAAACACAAAAGAAATCATTTTCTCATCTTACAGAATCGGTATTTTCAAAATCACTTTGCTATAGATCTGATGTATAAAATTGACAGTTTCACAAGCCATTTACAACATTCGCATCTGTGTATGTCAGATATCTCGCCTTCAGCTTGGGTTTGTATATCCGATACAACCCGGTCACTTGTATTGTAAATAGTACAAATCAAAATTGTTATCAAATCAAAGTCTCAAACTAATTTAAATTATTCTACTCCATATAATGCCAGACAGTTTTACTTTTTCTCAGGAAAGACCTTATGTTCAACAAGGTAAATTTGGCATGTTAATTAAGAAGTCTGTAAAATTTGAAATTGCATAGTATCAACTAAAAGCTTCATGTGACTTAAAACTTTTTCAAGTCGATGTAATACGAAGAACTCTGGTAAAGTATTTACTGTATCCAGGCATCAATAGAAAACTTTTAAAATTAAAAATTGTAGTTACTTATACTTATTATTGGCCAACATCTGTACTGCTTGTTTATCTAGAAAATCTGGCATACTGTCAATTTTTTTAGTCCAAGGAAACTTTTTTACTCTTAAATTCTTACATCCGCCACATCTTTTCTTTGCTAATAAAAAGAGCCCACAGAATTTATTTGGCAAGTTGTGGTTTTCTTTTTCATTTAAGATATGTAATTAATTGATAAAGTTAAAGAACAACTGCATCAGTTCATCTCAATTCCAAACAAGTTCCACTTTGTAAACAAAAGACAATATGCTAGCTTATTTTGTCCTTAATAAGTAGTTCATCTTAAAGTTTGAAAGTCAACATTCTAGTACAAAATCACAAAGTCTGTATCTAAGATAAATTACCAGTAGTATAAAATATTACAAAGTATTTTTTTAACTTTAAAGGGTCCAATATAACATTGAGAACTATTGTGATTTTCAAATGAACTTTCCAAACTTTCAAATGAACACTCAAAGCCAGCTTAAACAAAAGATGATTGAGATAGTAAACCAGGAAATAACATAGGTGTTGTAATTTTTTATCAAAAATATGATATAGTGCATATAACAGAAACATTTCAATTAAAAAGTAGAAATATATTTCCTGTGGTTAGTTTTAATTGCTACATATATTGAAATTTTAGTATAATAATGGATGTTTTTGTTTCTGGCAAAGTCACCTCAATCTCCTTATGTTTAACCAACATTACAAAGTCAAATAATGACAAACACGAATGATTAAACACAAATTTATATTTTAATGGGTAAAATAAATATGTCCAAATTAGTATAATCATGCATATAGGTCTAGTAGGGTACCAATTTTTAGAAACAGAATTGTGTTGTTTAGAGGCATAACATATAAAATTGCTAGATTTGATATTTCAGTTTTTTAAGAAAGCCTTTTGTATGTGTTTTCATGAACTCTTGGGCCATAATTCAATTGATTTGAACCAAATAAGATACTAACTTTCTTTTAAAACACAGTTCATCATTATTTGACTTTTTCTAAGATTAAAATGCTTCTGGAGCACATGAGATTCCACGGTATGTGTACCCACAAAATAATCGTCAAATTAGGTGAGAATGAAACCGTCATGTCCAAAATTATACCGTCCCAAATTGTCCCATATTCAATATTGTACATGCAATATTCCAATACCTTTAACAATTTCATTTTTCATAATCTGTCAGTTGTTGAGAGGAGGTTAAGCATTTTGTTGATCTACAAACAAATTTCAAAGAATTCTATTGAAGATAGATAACTGAAATGGTAAACAAACTGCAAAAGATAACAATGCAAGTGGTTGTGTAAAAACTAAAGACCACGTAAAGTCGGCCATTCTGTACAGTGTTTGGATTTGACAGTTTGAATTTTAATTGCCTCAAGAAAAGTCTAAAAGGCATTAAAAACATAACGTTCCTTGTTCTTTTTTAACCTCCCGACCTTGCACGACTCCCACATCCTGCTCCGTCTCCTCCTATCCACCTCCCACCCTCAAGGCCCTGTCACACGGTGCAATTTTTCTTGCACTTGTAACTGCTCCGTCTCCTTCTCTATCCACCTCTTACCCTTAAGGCCCTGTCACACGGTGCACTTTTCCTTGCATTCACCGTAGCAAAAAAGATGGCGACATGTCGATTTTACCAGAATGCATTGCAGGTATCAAGAAAGAATACGTGGGAAAAGATGACAAGAAACAAAGCTACTGGATTGAAATTTTAACACAAGTGTGAAAATAACCTATTGTCTTCTGTCTGTTCTTCAAAAGACGTTAATTTGCCTTTTTAAACAATTTCAGACTGCCATGCACTCTGGTAAAATCGACATTTGCCATCTTTTTTGCTACAGGGAAAATCTACTCTTAAGTAAATTTGTGACAAATGTTTGGTACGTTAAAAAACCCCAGCAAACTGTGATGGAAACTTGCATTTGCCAATTTTACATCTCCCAATAGTAGAATTGTATTTCAAGTTGCAAGAAAAATTGCATTGTGACAGGACCTTTATTCTCCAGTGTTCCCGCCAACCTGCTCCCACCATTAGATGGAAAGTCCTTTTTTCACTACATTTTAGTAATTAGGCTACCCCCCTCCTCTCACAAGTCTGTAATCGCCTGACAAAATCAATTGGTCGACAGTCCAAGGCATGTTTTGTAATCGAAATTCACAAAATTAAAATTAAATTGCCTTTTTTCAATAAATTTGAACCAGAACCAACTCTATACATAGAACTGTCTCAGCATACTTTCTTCGACAATCTCAACAATTCAAGACCTCATTCAGTTTCTATAGCGGATTTCATGGTATTATTATCGAACCAACTTCAACTGAAAACGGTAGCCTTAATCTTACATGCGACCATAGCCATGCTTGGAAAGCACAAACTTACAATACTCGAAAATTGTACTTATTTCCAGTCTGATCTCTCAAAAATCGATCTCTATGCACAATCTAAGTACTTTGCTACAAATAATGATAGAAAATAAAGTATATTACCTTAAAACAAAGTTAGGATGCATGAAAATTTAGAGGACTTTCAAGGAGCAAAATCTTCGAGCTAGAGAAAAATTTTGAAAAAATAGTATTCGGAAAATCTTCGAGCAGCGTCGGAAACCGATGAATTCCGAGGAACGCCGAAACTACCACTTTGTGTCGACATGCTCCGAGCAAGTTCCTTGTTCCTGATTCAGAAGAAGCTGTATCACAGATCAGATATATACAGAAAGGGAACTCGCACTCAATAACCTCAATTTTTGTGTCCCCGTGCTCACGTCATTCCACGCGCCACGCAAATTGCTCTGGCAAGTGTCGTTCGTCGTGTTTTCAGTCAAAAGCATAGGAAAAACGCCGTTCGAAAGTACAAAAATGAATATTTTTGCGAAGTTCCTTCACCGATCTTCATTTTGTATGTATGTAGATATTTCAGTAGAATTTGCGTTTGATTCTTGTGTAGAAATTTCTAAATTTCCTTAAAAGTAGGAATAAACCAGAAAATGACGGAAACACGCTCTCAAAACTTCACCGCGACACATCGCTGGAATTTGTCGTTTTAAAGCATTTTGCATGAGAATCTTTGCACGTAAAACCTTCTTGCGGTTTAGATGTTCTAGCATGCACGTTTAAATGCGTGTTTTGTTGACACATTTCGCTAGAAATTGAGTTTAAACGCCGTGTTTAGGTCGGCTCACGCGGTTTGTGCCAGCGGTATCACCCATGAGCGCTGCACCGACTTCTGACACCGAAAAAAAATAAAAAAAAAAAAAAAAACAGAAACGGGGCGAATTTAAAACTCCGCCTCGCCTACGGCAGGCGGAGTAATAACTTTATAACAATGTCATAGGTTATAAATTTCAAAAGCATAAAATCTAACCAATGAAGTTGCTTTGAAGGTATTTTAAAATGTAAATATATCCTAGAATGAGCTGTGGTAATTTATTTTGACTTACGCTAGATCCGCCACTGCATCCCAGGCACTCACCATCTTTCATACGACCACTTGCATCAGGGGCACAAAGAGCAGCCTATTTCAATGCAGCTTACTGGCCAGAGTAATGGCGGATCAGTCTGCCCAACATTTTTATTGGTCAGAAAATACAATTGACTGGCTAGAATTATGGTAATAATTCCAAGTTCTTAGTACGGCAAATACAATTCGTAACCAAGCCCTAGCCCTAACCAATGTTGTATTTGCCATGTTTTAACTTTGGATTGAAGATTTAAAGATTCAATCAGATTTAGGGCATGTATTAAGATTTAATTGCACAAGCTGAGAACATGGAATTATTACCAGAATGTTAACCTGCAAAATGAACATGCACAATGCAATCAACATGCAAATAAACATAAATTTCAAATGTTCCAATTAAAGTTGCCCATCTGTTTATTTCCCATTCTGTGGCAAGGAGTCAGTTGTTCTAAAAGTGGCCAGCTTAATACAGCATCAGTATCTCTGGTGCTTCAGCCTGCATTTTTTGTTCATTCCTTTCTCTATCGTCCAAATAATCTTGTGTAGACACCACAAAGCAACTGAAAACAGCATGATTTTATATGTTTTATTGCAATTATAAAACAGACTTCTTAATTTGTAGACAAGGTTCAATTCAAAGAACAAAAATGTCATTTTGTCATCATCCAGTGATACTTGATACATTCTTCATCAGTTATTTCACACCATAACAAATTTTCTTCAGTGATACCAAGTTGGTCCATATCTACAAAGTACTGGGTCCAGTCTACTTTGATCTGGCTCGCATTTTTCTGCGTTTTCTTTTCAGTCTAGCGATAAAAAGACATGTTTAGGACAAACTGGGTAATAAAAAGAACCTCTTACCACAATTCTATTCTCAAACATATATACCAGGTCTGGATTTTTTAGGGGGGGGGGGGGTTAAAAACAGCATGCACACTGGACGTTATTTATAGACTTGGTTTGAAAAAGATTTAAGTTAAAAAGCTAAGTATAATAATGCAAGTCAAAATTTGGTATGTGAAATGACTAAATAATAACAGCAGTGGCAGAAGATGAACAAAGTCTGGTCAGGTCTGCGGTAATTGCACCCCCAAGGAAAATCTGCACCAAGGCCGAAGCTCAAAATACTGGTTCCGGTGCATCCCTACATCTTTCAAGAGATACTTTGGGCACTATGTGCCTGATTATCAACCATTATTCTTAGGAATCACTTCTCAAAATTTTAGTCAGATACAGAAAATTCTGCATGCAGAAGCAGGGGTGGATCCAATAGCGTTTTTTAAGGGGGTGCCGGTGAGTCGAACAGCCAAGGTGGAAGCCCCCTGGGCAAATTTTGAAAATTATAACCCCGAAAATACCATTTCCAGTTTGACTTGGAAAGAAGGAAAACCTTTGAAATTATACCATATTTTATGAGCTAAGCATCTTGTGTCATTTACTCATTTTCATTTAAGTCTGGCCATGCGTACATTTTTGAAAAGTTGAAATGGCGAAAAATGTTGATTTTCAATATAAAATAATGCAAGTTTAAAGTTTTGTTTAATGATAACTCTTGACGAGTAGCCTTATTCGATGTTTTTTTATTGGCTTTTAATCGTCTTTTAATTTCTCTTTTCCATAATGATGGACGTTTACTGCAATTATAGTAATACTAATTTTTGACCAAGGCCAACAAAGGTTCACACCCCTGTTCACCCCTCCCCTAAATCCACCCCTGTGCAGAAGTCTGGTGTAGCTACCCCTAACAGTATAAAGACTATAAACATGGTATGCGCTACTGTATTTCATTACATATAAACTACACTTTTTACACACACACAAAGTCGTATAGACACACACACAGTGATTAGCTTGTAGCAAAATGAGTTGTAGGAAAATGGTCATGTAGCAAAACTGTGAAACAATCACAATTCTATAAACACACTTTCAAGTTGGAATCAGAGCACAAGAGTAGAAAATTACATGTAAATGACAATGAAAACTGCATTATTTGCCTTATCACTGTAAGCAGGGCAAACATAACAGAGAATACTATTAATCTAGGGACACTAGTTTCTAAGTCATGTTTACCCCACATTTCATGGACAATGCACATTTAATATTAACTTTAATACCAGATACAGCGATAAATTTACATGAAATTAACCATTTGATAGATGTACATACCTTCGCATTCGTTTCTTCTTCCACTAAAACAAAAAATAAGATAATATTTGAGTCAAAATGCAAGTCATGCAACGTGTTGTAAAATTTCGCAAAACTACCGATGATCAAAATAGGAAAATGTATTATTTATACACATACCTTATCCCTCATCTTAGGCTGAAATAATCTTCAGTCCACAATCTACAAAATAATGTTGGAAATAAATACGGATGTTCAGAAGCACCGCAAGATTTTAAAGGATTCTTTTCCCTAAACGTGTAAACTTACCAACTTGTTTCAATGGCGGACATCAAAGAGAACGACCCAGAAGCCTTTGCATGCTCAAACCGATGATACCGGATATATTTGATCCCGGAATTTTGGTCCCGGGGTAATGTACTATTCTACGGTTGCTCAGTCCACGTTCTTATATCAAGAACAACCAATCAACTATCTCCTGACCGTATTAGTGCGTGCTACGGAAATGTAACCACTTTCTCTCTCCAACCTGGATGTTCTCTGGTCTCTATCTTAGCGGCCCTCTTCTAAAGGGCTGGTCTGTGGCAAATGTTTAGAACTTTTGTGCTTCGCTGTGATTGGTCAATTTTACGAATTCTGAAATCGACAAAGAAACATGAACGACAAAGTGAACGTGTAACACTTGTGTCTATTTATAACAATATTTTTCGACTCTAACACAATTAATACATGGTTTATTAAGCTTACCGGGGGAAAAGATCTTCAAAGTTACACCCATTGAAGCGGCAATTTGTAATTCTTCGTGGCGCCACTGACATCAGTTGGCAACATGAAGTTGTGAATTACACTACTTTTTTCATCTTAGACGGCGTTTTTATGTCTAAATTTCTATCCTATTCGGTGGATACCTTTTTGAAGACTATTGACTGTTATCTAGATGGACTACAGTGGCTGGAGTTGAACAAAATAGGAACAAAACGAACAACGGGTGTATTAAACATTTGCCACAGACGGTAAAGGGGGACTCTCTTCTAACGTGCGAGTGAGACGTGCCCATGAACTCTTCACTTCTCTTCTCGTTTTCCCATTTAATTATACCTTTATAATACCTTTATAAGATATTAGCATACATTGATACACATTATACGAAATTTTAATCCCTTTGTAAACTCTTTATATGTAGAAATATGGCGGCTAATAGCTTTGACAACGACGCTGAGAAGCTCCAAAAAGTCGCGAATGTTTGGGACGATACCAAAACTTTAGTCACCGACTTTGGGCAACTGTTGAACGATGAAAAATATTCCGATGTTCTCTTCATTGTTGGTGAGAACGAACAAGAATTTCGAGCACACAGTTTGATCCTAAAAGCAAGATGTTTGAAATATCAGGATGAGAAATCTACGGCTAACCCAATTTACAAACAAACCTGGCTTCCTGACGTTTTTCACAATGTACTGCAGTATATTTACACGGGACAGGTACAGTAACTTCATCATTTTCATGTCAAAATCAGTGGTATGCTGACTGAGTTTATGTTCACATCAGAGCGGCTATATTAGGTATCTTATAACCGCTCTGGTCCACACTTAGCAAGCTAAAAATGTGTGACCGCTGCAGGAATTGAAACTACGTTTGATATCGGCCATATGCAACTAATTCAATTAATGTTGTCTTTCAAAAAACGTAAACTGTGAATTATCGGCGGGCAAGGAATGATGGATTATTGTTTATTCAGGCCATAATACTCAGGGAATTACCTTTAGCAAGCAAATTTGTTGTCGTAAGTTTCCTATGTGCCTTCAACTCTGTTTGAAAGAAATAACCGTTTTTGTCTTTTTGAAGGTTTGAAGGTGAAAATAAGCAATATCCCGTCATTCCTTGCGTGCTCACAGTTTATAGTCCATGCTTTTGAAAAGACCATCTTTCTTGAACTAGCTGTATCAAGTATCTAACTTTTGAAACTGATTTAGAGGCCATGAACTATACTGCAAATTAAATTAATTTTCAAGGCAAAAAAAGTCCAAAACTAAAGCAAGACGAATTCAAGAACTTTCAAGCACCTTTTTATAAATGCAAAAACTTTCAATGCCTTGAATTTTTGTTTTCAAATTTAAAGACATTTAAGGACATTCAGGTTTTGTGTGTATGGAACCCTGAAAAAAATTCACTACGAAATATCACACTTGCAATCCAAAGGTCGTAGGCTCAGTTCCCGCCACGGTCAGGCATATTTTGTGTCGTTTTTTGGCCAATTGAAACACGATGCCAACTTTCTAAAATTTAAATATGGGTTCATCATCTTTTCATCATATATTTTCTTCCTAAACAAATTGTTCTTGCAGATTGAATTATCTTCATCAAATGCGTTGGAGAGCTTAAAAATTGCGGTAGAGCTAGACTTGTCGAAGTTAATATCGAAATGCGAAGAATATTTTCTGAAGGAGTTATCAGTCGAGAATTGTTGCGAATTCTACATAGACGCAATGAATATCAGAGATGACGAACTCATTAGCACGTGTCAATCCTTTATTGAGCAAAATGCAAGCGACGTTGTTCTAACTCAAGGATTCCTGAACCTTTCCAAAGATGCCTTAATCCAACTGATTTCAAGTGATAAGGTACCATTTTAATGATAAATTTAGATTCTTCTTTCTCAAAAACGAACTTAGTCCGATAAATAGATACGTCATTATGTCACGTGACATAAATCTCTCCTTCTAGATCTCAAGTATCTCTTACAAATTCTGCATCTGCGCTTAGAATCCATGTACCCCCTATATAGACAAAGATCACAAACCAAAACAACAGAAGGGACAAAAGACACCTATTAATAAATTTTTTCAACCTCCTCCTGTATTTTCAACAAAATCTGGCTTTGTTTTTTTTACAGTTTAGTTTAGAAGAAGACGAGGTATGGCGCTCTGTGTTCAGATGGTCAAGAACTCGAGCTAAAGTTGAAGCTCCTTTGCAAGATTGGACTGATACTGAACGTGAAAATGTCTGCAAGGTAAGACAGACAACGTTTAGGGTAATGTCATGAAATAACTTAGTTAGTGTAGGTAGTGCAATGCTGGCATGTAGGTTGTCTCACCATACGTGAAACGAAGTGAAGAGCGTCCGTAGAGCAGTAGTGCAAGAACCTTCAATAGTCAGTAAAATCTTCAGTTTTAGATAACTGCATGCTCTTGAGAATGTGTTGCCTTGAAAGGGCGATTTTTTTTTGTTGTGACTGCAATTTAAGTGGCATTTTGCAAGCCATTTACGCTCTCAAATTTTGGAGAGTTTAGCACATATACTGAGGGCTAACAGAGAAACTGACAGTAAAAAATCAACTGCGAGAAAGGCATGTAACGCGCCGAGCTATGTACTTTACCCGTTGCATTTTGTGTACGTACTACGTTAACTCAGGATTAAAGGGTCGCCGCTAGCTACCCAGGGGTATGACACGCCCAACTTTCGCAAACTTCGTTGGTATAAAAGGGTTTTGCAGTGATAAATTCATCGGAAATCGTCGATAAATTTTGTCAAAATAATTGACATGGTTGGCATAAATCGAGAAGAGAAACACCTTCCCTAGTAGACTGGTCTTGATACGCCCATGACGCCACTACACATGTTACTCGACGATATATAATTTTCGTTCAAGCATTTGGCTGGCGTAATAGGCCATGTACGGCTGTTGTTGGTTGATAGCAAAGTTTTTGCTGAAGAAGTAGAACCCACTGGTGCTGTACCTATGGAGTTGTCCCTTGAAAGGTAACTGAAACAGATTTTCGTCGTTCATATAAAAGTTTGAGATGTTGCTGGGTGGTACTATGTGAATAATCCCATTTCCAAGGTTCTAATTTTCAAAATCAATGTTCAATTCGCGTTTCCGAGGGTCTTGCTAACAGCTGGGGGAGCATGACTCATCTCTTGTCAGAATAGATGGCTATCGTAGTCCCGCTCTCGAACCATAACACCCACTTTTGAATAATGCTCAGCCTTGCCGGACTGTTTTGAGTTGTTTTTAATGACAGTAGATCGAACAGCAAACTATATCTAAAGAACAAGTGAATGAATTTGTACATCTATAAAATACCTTTACTTTATGTGCTTTGGTGTTTATATGTACTTGGCTGAAATGATGTTTATGCGTTACTCTGAGTTTTATACCACATTATGCAGACAAGCTGAAAATATGCCTGATCGCGCCGTAGAAATCAAAGAATGCTAGCCCAGCAGCCCACCAAATGAGCTAACACGCTAAGGTCGGTTCAAGTATGTGATATTGCGGAACTGGGAACTAGCATTCGATATCAAAATCATGATTACACTGAAGATACACTGATATCGAAGGGGCTAAACTAAATTCCAAAATATCACATACTCTAACCACTCGAACCGACTCGGGCATATTTTAAGACATTAGGGCCATTTATACGAGCGAAAATAAGCCGCGACTTAAATAAGTCGAGAACACAGTCCTTTATACGCCAGTTTTACTAAATTTATTAAAATAGCTCAAACGAGGTCACCGAAGTTGCAAATACCATTGACAATCTAAGGAAATTCTTTTGATTGTCTATGCAAGTACCCATTACCATGACAACAAAAGGAAAATGGCTCGCGTTGGAAAAAAAAGCTGCACGAAATTACTTTAGACTTGCCTTGGTCGCGAACGAAGCGTTTTTACGAGGTTTTCCCGCCTAAAATTGGCCGTGGCCAATTTAAGACGAGGCCCGAACCGTGGGCTAAAATTAGCCGCGGCTTATTTTAGTCGCAAAGAAACTGTACGTTTATGCAGACGTTCTCGACTGATTTAAGCCGCGGCCTATTTAAGCCGCGTCTTATTTTCGCTCGTATAAATGGCCCTATTGGTTTGTGAGGTATCAGTCCCCACCCCTGCTAAATTTATAGGCGATGTTTTAAAGCGGCTTTTGAGCCTCAAATGACGTTTTTTTGCTGTGCAGTACTTTGATAACATGGAAAGGGATGTTTTTAACTCAGTAACGTCATTAGGGGAGGCAAAAACTTCTCCTGTTTCATGTTGTATAACGGCTGCTTTCATCGCTTGAATTAAGCAGGGGGGTTATTGCGTGGTGTGGATATAGCTCAGAGTCGAGCACCCAGTGATAAATCAAACACGAAATAATCCATGCAGGTACAGATATGCCGCCGTTCCGCAGAAATTTGGCGATCACGATGACATAAAATTACGGCCGCGCGTTCGCAACAAAAAGTTTCCTGGCACAACAATATTGTGGAAAAATAATTCAAAATACCAAGACATTTTAAACAAATGGTAAGTGCGAGGAAATCGTACGTTTTTATACCTAGCAACTTTAAATGCTTTGCAAATACCGTGAAATGTGCGATATGAGCATGGACATAAGCACAAGCATAAGACTACGAGCATAAGCTATGGTAGAACAAATTAAAGAAAATTCAAAAAAAAAATTCTTTCCGGTTTGTCTTCGTAAACCTCTGAGAAAAAGTTATCATATGTTATGTTGCTTATGGTTATGTCGCTAGTGTTTAAGTGAAGATCAGGTTTAAGTCAAGGTAAAACTCCCCTACCCCGAGATAATATGGGTATTCATACCGAGCTCTATGGGAAATAGTAGTTTACATTGGCACTCTTTTTGGTGCCCTAGCTCATTTGCAATTGAACTGACATCTAATCCACAAAAAGTCCTGGTGCAGAGGACGTCTACATTACATATTACCTTCCGTAATCTTTGACTAGCGGACCATAGAAACAAAAATTCCATGCATCATGATGTAGTTTAAACAATCTTTCGGTCATTACTTGATGTTTTTCAGGTTTGACAAAGACCATCAAGAATGGCAGCTTGTATACAAAGCTAGCAAAGATGGATTCTCTTCGGAAACATTTCATGAGAAATGCGACGACTTTCCGAAAACACTAACTATTGTTCAGGTACGTGAAAGCATTACCTTGATCCTAAGCTAACTTTCAATTGACTAGCTTTTATCAAATGCATGATTCAGCAGCCAGAAGGGGGGGGTCCTTTTCCCATTTCCCATTATGCAGGGGCCCTATAGTTCTAGTGCCTGTCTTGCTTAAATCTTAATCTCATTTTCTATCCCAGCGAATCTCAGTCCCATGAGTGCATGGAATCACATTTTCTCAGCAAAAAATAGGCAATTCCCAGCTCCCATTTACCCCTCCAGAACCCTCATGATTCAGTAAAGAATATCACGCATAGGAATTTTTGCAAGCTCGCTATAGGAAATGTCGAATGCACAGTCGAAAACTTGTCATCCAAATGACCATTTATTGTGATTCAACTCATGCGGTAGTCCGAAATGGTATACGAGAACAGAATTTTAGTTTTTCTTATTTGAAAAGAACTATTCTGATTATACGGAACACTATTTTACACCTTCTTCGAACGTTGTTTAGTTCTCGAGTGATAAAAAAAACTAGCAAGCTGTTTGCCATCTTGCATTATTTTCGATGTGCATGTTACGTCACAAGCACGGCTAGCGATTACATCATATGTGGCTAATTCTGGCAGGCTTTCCATATCCTTGTAAATTTCAGGGACACAACGGCCATATTTGGCAACATTTAATCGTTTACTTATAGTTAGTTTTATGTAGCTAACCCAACCCTGCTTCTGATGTCACCGAAATCATCGTCAATGAGATCAAAAATTAATCCAAGATGACGAACATTGTTTATTCAGATACGATATTTCACGAAAGAAGCCACATAATGTAAAATGTGTAAGGATATAAATATATGAGTTTTGTAGTTTTATCAAATGAGAGAAACTCAATTTTTATTGCCGTATCCTTCTCAGCAGTACACAAATTTCAGGGACACAACGGTTATATTTGCGGAGGTTACAGTGAAGTTCCTTGGAAATATGACAATGGCAGTGGAAAGTACAGCCAGTCTTCAAGGTATTTAATGCCGGATCTAATTCGTCTAGGCAGAAGGCCTAGTGCTCATGGATTTTCCTTTTTTAGTTGTTTCTTGTTTAATTTGGTGAACTCCGAAGGAATTCCACCCACAAGATTTGATGTCGTCCGACCAAAATATGCAACACTAAGTCATGCGAGGTAAATGCAGTATATCACGCATATCGTGTCAGTAGGTTTAATGTATAGACATTCTAAGGGTTCCTTTGATTGTTCATGCTCAATGGAAACTTGACGTGCTATAACATTGTTTAGTAGCCAAGTTCTCATGTTTCCGGGTGAAAATAAACGGTAAGAATCGTGTCCTAGACATGTTTCTGCATGAAAATAACCAGAAAACATTGTTTTTGGACACCTAAAGGTAACCAAACTAAGAAACATTGTCTCCTGTCACGTTTCTTTATAGGAACCAGGAAATATGGGGGGATATACATCACAGTAAATCCCACGTATGACAACCTAATTTTTCTAAGTCAGCCTCAACTTGTCTCTTTACATGTATCTCTTATGGTGTTTTTCTCTTTATACGATGGAAAACAGATTCTTGTAGAAAACGATATTTTAGCCTATAACAGGTTCTTAAAATGTAGGTCCTTATAGGCGGGTTTTACTGTATACAATCTTTTCAAAATATCTGTCTCTCTGTTTGTCCTAATCCCCCCTCTCCCCATACGCGACAGGCAGCCTATGCAAATAAATTGTAGCAGGCTCGACATTAAACCATATTTCTGTTTCTTTATTATCTAATATGCCAGCCTTGGTCCCACATTTGGAGCCGGTCCTGATTTATCAGTCTCGCACAACTGCAACTTGAACACCAACTCTTTGTCAAAACTTTCTCACAGCTATGGTGGAGAGAACGCCTCGCGTACTTCACTGATGGGAGTTGTCAACTTTAAAATAGCTGACTATGAGGTCTTTGTTCCGAAATTATACGAATAAACTTTGATGAAGATCGTAGTTTTGCCCGAGAAGTTGACCTAATAGCTAAGATACGTTCTGAAAACCCAATCATAGAAGAAATTGCACGGGTTGCAAGCATATTAGAATTAGAATACAAGTCATTATTTTCCACGTTTTTGTTCTGGTTTATGCAAAAATAAGGTTCTTCATCGTCACGTGCATATTGTATTATCGCTACACTAACCAATACCAACGTTTTGGGAAAGTTAGCCGTCTGCAACATGAACAATTAGGTAATTCACGAATTGCTATTGGTGGACCTGGTGGCAAAGAATACACAATTAACGACAAAGGACTATATTTTTGCACAAAGTTGACCACATATTCATTTGCTAATGAGTTTCCAAGCATCTCTTTAATTAACTATGGTTCGTGTTTATCCTGACTATAGGTCACAATTTTTGGGTTTCACGTGACGTCATAAATTTCACTTGGGGTCAACTCCAAATCGATACACTGTCATCAGGCTGAAAAAATATCACTGTATGTGTTGACCTTGTGTTTGGCAGCAAATGTGTGCAATTTCGTGAGATTTGCTTGCTCCAGTGCAGTACAATCATCAATACATTTTGGGTTGACCCCCACTCAGAATTAATGAAAAAGGTTCCAGTGAAACCCAAGAATAAATTTTAGTAGAATGTTGAAATATTAACGGGAAATTTTCGAAACATCTGTGAACGATGAAGCAGCCCAAATACACAATCCTAGACCATATCTCGATTGATTATGACTACACTCAAAGTTCTTACTGACAAGTTTGATATTTCGTTCATATTACGGGATGGTAGGTACAAGGAAATGTTTAATTTCAGAGTATTTTTATTGCACTAAGCAGTACAAAGGCAGATTTTATAACAAGGTCGGGCCGAATACTGTCCATGTTGTAGAATTTTTGTGGCAGTGTTCGCTTTGTATAGACATTCAATTTCATTGGACTATGCAAATAACGTGTAACATTACACTGCATACTAAGCGTCTATGGGATTGCTCATTTTGTAGCATATAACAGAAACTAACTGAAAATGCATTTGTATGAACGTAAGCCATGATTAATCACTGAGCCTCCTCATTTATGTGCAGTAGTTTGAGGACATCTAAATAAATAAAGCTTTTTCAAAAGTTATTGTCACACGTGGTATTATTTGCATACCCAATAAAATTAAATGCCCCCATACAAGGAACGGAGTTACAAAATTGAAACCAACCACAACAATGCAACCAAGAAAGTAATGGACAAATTTTCGTTTAAGAGGCACTTTAAAAAAATTAATCTCTTCACTGTACCAGTACCACTGGACCATGTTTTAATTGATGGTCCAAGGCAACCATATATACCATCGACCTCCCGGGATGGCATGCAGGGCATCTTTACTTTGACCAAACAGCAATCTCTCTTATCAACAACCATCTTGACTGTTTCTTCTCATCCAAATTCAACATGGTGACGGATAACTTAACACATTTCACATTTGGTATATTGACAGCGGTCGACTCAATTTTGCCACCGCTTGTGGTGCTAGGTAGTAACTTATAGCCCGCTTCGTCACAGTTTCCCGCTTTAGAAACACCAGTGGTCTCCAGTTGTCCCTCGGCCATGAAATCATGCACTGCGAACTCGCTTCCAGTCTCAAAAACGACCCGGAGCAACGTTAGTTCTTTCATAAATTCAATGAGAACAAAATCGTTTAAATTGACACCCTTGCCCCAAAAATAACCGAGATTCGTTGTCCTGTACGGTCCGTCAATGGAGTGCGATTCAAACAGCGGGATGTTGGTGGAAATAAATGCAGACGGGTTAGTAGCGTCTGTGTAGCGCCTTGTATTGGGTTTTTGTTTGGCACGAACCAACCCTCCCTCGAGCCTGCGTGTTTGACCTTTCAGCGAGGATTCGCGACCAAGATGTCGAAACAACGGCGGTCTGTAAACGTCTTTCGCAGTGTTTCCGTACAAGTGTATATCGTTATAATGTCTGAAAAGAATATCAACAGGAAATATCCAGTAGTACATCTTGACAAACAGAGCTAGCCTGCCCAAGTCGGAGCTCTTGAAAAGCATGCCGATGAATCCCGATGTACCGAACTGCAAATTCGACCACTTGGACTGACCACGCATGCGAATAAAATTTTTCATATCTCGGAAATACGTTGCCGAGACGGAAACATCGTCCTCTAGCTGAAGGTAGTAATGGCCGAGTTTCCGACAGTAGGCAAATAACAAAGCGTAGTCGATGCATTGTTTTGACCGCCATTTTACTCGGTCTAGTTTGTCTTTCCATAGCAACGGAAGGTCCTTAAACTTGGGATAAAACGACATGTCGGGTTTGATGACTTCTATAAGACCGGCCGCCACTTCGTTCGCGAATTCTTGTTTGATAAAATTCGCAGTTTTGTCATTTGGCGCTTGCTCGAAGTTCGCACAGTAAACAACGATATGGCATTGCTTTGTTTCATTTTCGTTCAGATATTTGACCAAATGTCGCAGTGTTGACGAGATATAGTCTGTCGTGGTTCGTTGCACCGTAGGAATACCGATTACAATATCAACTACAAATAAGTGAAGGTTCATTCAGTTCGCGAAGACGCTACATATTAACTAGGTCACAGGTTTTCTGGGAATGCTTCCAGTCAATGTTTTCTCACGTTTTCCAGTTTAGAAAAACTGTTGAAAACATTATCATGAGCAACATTAGCTCGCACGAATCTTAACAGCAGTATTGTTTAAGCTTGCGCAAATCTTAAAATATTATGGAGAAAACGTGAGTAAAAGTCTTGACGATCAACTTGCATCAAGTCTGTTGAAAACCTGCACCAGAATTGTTTCCATCAAGCCGGAGCAAGCGATGCGGACGCAAGCTGATATCGACATGATAGCTGCAAGACAACAAGCCTTTGCTAGACTTATACCAACTGGCTACATGGGTCTTTGTATTTTTGGTTATTTTTTAAATTTTCATTTCACATTTTACATTTTCAATGCACAACAGTACAATGGATTCATAACTCTAGAAACTCTTACAAAATCATGTGTAATTCGTGCAATCGAAAAGGAGCATTAAAACGCAAAACTCACCTGGTTTTATTGGGGACCTACCAACCATGGACATTAAATTGCGATTGAATTTTAATTTTTGATAAGCATGATCGAGATTCTCCTCCTGTTCGCTTGGTTTATCTAACTTGTCGCCAAAGTCTTCGAGGACCTCCACTTTTTTCCAAGTATTATTCGGAACACTTTGCGGCAAATCTAAGTTAAAACATAATGTTGAAACCACAATGAATGATTTTTTGATGGTCCAGTTTTTACTACTGTAGTAGAAGGGTCTTGAAAATATTGGTTTACGGCTTTACGCTCCATTTTCGGAGACCGCATCCTCTTCGACTACGCAAGCACGACGACACAATGCAATAATTACAACATGTACAACTTCACATAATGGACAATGTTTGACATCAAGTTATTTGACTAGTGGCAATTAGCGAACGTAATTGACAATTTAATTTCAATGAAAAGTATAATGAATAGCAAGAAAATCCACGACAAAATTTGCCAAGTCGGAGCACCTTAACCGGGGTCATTCAAACTTGAGAGGTCAAATCGGAAATTTGGCGGGTCATTAACCGGTTGCAAATTTTGAGCTCTGTTACGGTATTATTATAACTGGTTTTAAGATAGGAAAGAACTCCATGAAAAACAGGTTTTAACTCATGGAGTTACCTTACCCTTCTAAAATTAAGCTCATTTTACTTATTATCTTTTCACTTTCGTTTGACAGAAATGAATAGACTTTCACAGTGATTGAGCTTTGTGTTTGTGATCTTATCATAATTGCTGGTACTGTTTTAAACAGGTCATTTATTTTGACCAAGGTTAATAGATATATCTGACTGTGTGCTTTGTATAGCATACACATGTCACCTGCTACTAGATAAAGTTTGGTTTTAAACACTAAACAGAAAGCTTAGCTAGCAAAGAGATACCAACTGATCAGCCATTAAGCTATTTGTAGACTAACTTTAAGCGATTATGGCGGAATAGCACTACCCTTGTCTGAAATCATGAAAGGTCCTGTAGTTTTGCATTTGTTGTTTTACACAAAAACAGCTTTCCCACATTATCCCTTCCCCGCATTACCCCTTACTATGTACATTGTTAAAATCAAACTAAGGTTACTAGTGTTGGTGTACAGTACAATGAAAAGCTCATAAAATGATAAAAACATGTGCTTATCGCCACTATGAAACCAGCTCTGGTGTACTTGGTATCTAATCTGAGCGAATTCTAGTAGTTGAGCTATCCTCTTTTTCGTGGGGTTTTTCCAGGTACTCCGGTTTTCCTCCTAATTAAAATCAACATATCTAGGCAGCATGTAGCCTGTTCACAGACCTAACTCTAAAAGAGTAAAGATCGTAGAGATATTTTATGTACAGGAAAAAATGGAAATTGAAAATTTTCTTGATGTATTATATTACAATGTTGCATAAATTAATTCTTGAAAACTTGAGATTTAATTTATGCATGGACAAGAAATCTTTCAAATATTCACAGACCTTAATCATTCTGATTTAGGTCAGTGCACAGGCCAGATTGGAAAGTTTGTAGTGTGCGGGCAATTTCTTGCCCGTACAGTTTTGATGTCTTATATATATTTTGTATTAAATTTTGTCAATCTCACCCGCGCATTTTACAAACTTTCCAATCTGGTGGACAGGCTAATAAAAGAAGCTATTTGGAGGCAATGCCCAAGCATGTTAATAGTGTTAAGGTGAGGGAAAACAAATGGGCAAGTACTCAAAGATTTTAAGTATACAGTCAGATGAGTATGGTTTTGTTTCAATGACTTGTTACATGAAACCAAATTAACAAACCTATTTTGTTGACGTCATTTTGGTTTATCACGGATATCTGTTGAATTTCTGGCGTCTTTTTCACAGTTGTTTTAACCATTTTCTCTGGAGAGTAAAATATGCATTTTAGAATACATGTGTGATGATTATGCACTGGTGTGACCTTGCCACCCCTCTACCACCTGACGACAATAGGGAGATTCAATATTTACATTTGATTTGCAAAAAATAACAAATAGGTGGGGTGGGGGAGGGATGTAAGGCTTTGCATTGATCATTGCATTATAGTCAGTGACATACTGTAGCAAGGTTTTTTGGCCAAGAGGAGGGAGATAAAATTTGGGTGGGGCACATTGCCACAACTTACAGTAATGTCTCATGGTGGCCATCAATGACAGTGACTTTGGCCTGAATTTTCCAAGGAGGGGGGAGGGGCAAAAATTTCTATGTCAGCATCAGCTACATCACTTGGCATACAAACATCATTTGTATGGTAAGTTACTGGTCACTCACTATAAAGCACAAACAACTGAAGATTACAGCATTTTGAAGAATAGTTTATGAGGTCAATTTATGAGGTATGTAAATATTTGTTACCTTGAGGCAATGGTGTAAAAGCAATATATTCTTTTGGCAAATTGCTGGGAGCATCACTCTTGAAATTCAATGGACCTGAAAAAATGTTAACATATTTTTTTGGTTGTTAAAATTTTGTACTGTCCAGCATGTGCTCAGAGCATGGTCAGCCTGATGATTAAATAGTTCTGACAGGCAAGTATTTTCATGTTCATGGACTGTTGAAACAACAATACTGTGCCAAATCTATATTTGGCATGCTGGCACAAATCTTGATTTGACACATATGCAACAAATTATGTTGACATAGGCTGTGATGGAGCATACCATCAAACACAACTAGTGCTTATCATATTATACAAATATCAGGCTGCCTGTGCCACTGGATGTGTTGCCCTAGAGACACAAGGAGCCGGGTGTTAAAAGACCAGTCAGATCTATACCGTACTAGATATTTCTTCGAAAATTTTGTTTAAATCAATAGTGGTTCTGACTTTTGAAGTTCTGAATGAAACTGACATGTTGAAATACAGAAACTAAAGCTGCAGTGGATTCAGTGGCACAGTTAAGGGGGGCAAGGGGGGTGACTCCCCCCCCCAATTGTGTTCAAAACCATTCCAAAAGTCTAAATCCATATAAAAGTTTGGGGGGTGGACCCCATAGAATGCCCTCGCTGCTCACTACTCCCCCCCAAAAATTAATGACCCTGGCCACGCCACTGAGTGGGTTCAAGTTTAACCCAGGGTCAGCATGTAAGGTTCTTGTCAAAGTTCAACCCCTCAGATCAGATGATGATAAATAATTGATGAGAAAGGGCAATTTTTTTATTCTTCTCATGAATGAGATCAGTAAATGGCTAGACTTTCTAAAGTAAATGTAGCAATGCTCCAAAACTGGGCTGGTCTGTGGGGATAACCTGCCCACCTGAGAGCAAGGCATCATAGTCTCGGCCAAATAGTACAGACTCTTGAAGAGTCAGTTTAAAGCATTGATAGTATAAATGTTTCATAATAATAGTATTAAATACTTGTACTGAATCCAATCTATATTTTTAATAAACAGTTCATGCATCCATTAGTTGCACACTCTGATCCTTCATAAGTAAAGAAAAACCTTCCAAAATTACATGCAGACCTGCAGGGTATTAATATTATGAGCTAAACACCTTCTAACCTAAGTTTTGATGCTAAACATCAAGTACATGCACAAATCATGACAACATTACAAAATTTTTTGACTCTTTTACATGGTTGCGTTTTTAAAATGCCATTCCCTTCCTCACAATTTAAGAATAACATTTAACAAATACAACAGTACATATACTAACTATTCACTATATTATGCAGCACTGTTAAAATATTTAGTTTGAAGGCTTCATTACCAATTAGGCATTACACAATTTAAGTGCCATATAGCCATATATACATTACAATGCAATATATTAATCCAAATAAGTCTAGTAAACAAATATTAAAAAAAAGTATTGCCTGATTCACTTCTGTGAAAGATAAAGACGCTATACTGTTCTATTATCAACTTTACCATGTAACTTTTTTGGCAGACCCAAATTTGGAAATGTAGCCTCAAAATACTTTGGAAAACTGCATTTGATGCCAGATTTTTTCAGTGTAGCAAGCAGCCTGGGAGTTGGAAAATATCAGGTTAAGGAAACACCTGAATGTATACAGGTTAGGAATTTTACAATGTTTTCTGTGCCAAAACATAGTTACATTTTGCTAAAGCATGATGAATTAATCACAATACTTGCAAGTCACACTTACATGTGCAGTCTGTGATAATAACTATGTGTGCTGCGGAGATTGGGGCCAGCACTTACATAGACTACCATAGACTGATTACAGCCTTTATGCAAGTTGTAATTATTCAGAGACGAAACATTTTAGCTAAATTTCTTCCACAATTGAAAAGTCATGATCTGACAATGTTTTGTTACATGCATGATAAAAATCACGATGAGATTGCCCAGTGATTAGAAGATCAGGTGGATAAATTGATAAAAGGCCTAATCTCAAAACACTGAATTCCAATTATTCCGATCCATTTACCGGAACCAGTACTAGCAATGAAAGAATAAAAGATTGCATGTTTTTGTGTGCTTTTAACTTAGTACAAGTTATCATTACACGTATGTACAAGAATACAGGAGTTGAGAAGAGGCATTGTTTAAAAAAAAAAGTGTAAAAAAAAGTCTGAATGAGAAGGGGCAAAGCTGGAGTCTTAATTTGGAGGGGAATATTCATATATACATCAGGTTTTGCCTGACTAATTTCTTTAAAATAAGGTTGATTTTGACAAAAATTAGTCAAGTACGACATGAATATATCAAATGTACACCCCCCCCCAATTGACACTCTATAAGGATAGCAATTCAACTTGTTTTTCAGTAACAATTATTTCCTATACTGTTTTTATCTGGTACGGCAGGACTATGGCAAAGTGATCATAAAAGTCAGGAATCATGTCCACAGGGGGCATGACACTCAATCATTTTAGATAAAAGAAGGCATTTGAAATATGTGGCTAATAAATGTATATATTTCATGTTGCATAAACATGCAACCGTTTGCAGTCACCTTAAAGTTCTAGTTTTTGAAATTTTTTGAAAATAAACATAAATTAAAGCTGATTTACACCATATGAAAAGTTACATGAATTTTGTCCATGTATTTTAATATTTTTCTATCGTTCAAACCTCAACACCTGGCAATATTTTGTGCTGTCTGCTAGTAAATTCTGCACACCTTCTATTTTAGCCATGGGCAGTCTTGTATATTAATTAACAACTAACACTGGCAAGTCTTGGCATAATCTTGCCAAAATTTCAGAATTAAGCGTTCTTGTTAATATTTTCCTTAATTCTCTCGCAACAGTAGCTAATTGCGGTATCAATCATTAACCACACATAAAACAAAATGGGGTCTTAACGTGTACAGTATGTTTTCCCCACTTTCAGAAAAATATTACACATCTTAAGACACAAAACTTTAGAAAAATGGAATTTCTTATTCAAAATAGTATTTAATTCGGCAATTTACTTACATATACTTTATGTTGACAACAAGGTCGAGTTAAGAAGAGAGCACAATCTCTTACCTAAATACACGAGAATGACGAGTGTATTAACCAGTGATAATAGAAGAGCCAAGAGAACTGAAGGTCCAATTTTACAAAACCTTATCCGCGGCATCGAAACCTATGAAATTTAAGCGACCGGACAGTCTCAGACAGTGCTTTATACTTTGCAGTAGTGACTTGGTTCCGCGTCCTCGAGTATTTCTGATTTTTCCCCACAACGATCACTGTTTTCTTGTTGGACAAAGGTTAAGAAGTTTCCAGTGTTCTGTAAGGACGGCGACACGATTTACTTCTGTTACAAAGCAGTACAAACCGTAGAAACGTTAGCTTAAGTCACCATCTTTGAATGCTATCTAGTTTTCATGGCTGTCGGCAGTCGCTTGGTGTGACGTCACAATAATAATATTAGCGAAATAAATTAGCTTTATTGCCCCACTGTTTTATCCTCGCTGTAACTCCTGGTTGAATTTTAACGCAATATATGACGGTTTCGCAAAGTTTTGGGGCACTTCGAATATGGCTAGAAATTAAATCGTTGTAATGACAAGCCTTGCTCGAGTTTTAAATATAATTAATCAAGACTCGACGTCAACTAAAATGCAAGTAACAATACATTATAAGTTATGTAAGTTATGTATAAAACAGAACATGTACATGCGAACTTAATTAAATGAAGAATAAATGTACTTTTTCCTTCTACCGATTTTTTCCTCTTTATTGCCTCAATCGCACTTAGAAACTAATTAAAATATGAATAACGTCCAAAGATCACAAATAACTCAATATATATATATATATATATATATATATATATATATATATATATATATATATATATATATATATATATATATATCCGTCCAAAGATCTCGTCCAAATATATAACGTCCAAAGATCACAAATAACTCAATATATATATATATATATATATATATATATATATATATATATATATATATATATATATATATATATATATATATATAAATATATATATATATATATATATATATATATATATATATATATATATATATATATATATATATATATATATATATATATATGTATATATATATATATATATATATATATATATATATACTCGATTTTATCACACACAAACTCGGAAAAGTTACTTGCAACTACAAGGATGTTTCATATTACTTCACAGGAAATATCATGTATGAAAAAAGTTTTGATCAACTTTTGATCAGTTGGTACTTTGTTTTGAACAACTTTTGATCAGTTGGTACTTTGTTAAAAAATCCCTTTACAATCTCAAAATGTCCTTTATTTTCAGAAAATTTCCTTGCCAAAAACCCATAGATTTCCGTGCAATTTCCATCAAAATTTATAAATTATAATACATACAGTACACAACTGCAAAACAGTCAAATTTTAGTGTTTAACTCTTCAATAACCACATTTTCACAACCATTTTACCTTTACTAAGTATTTTGAATAGACCTAAATAGCCTTCTTCTGGTTCTTCCCTATCGCGCTATTCTCATACTCATAGCTCGAAGCTCGACAACAAGGTCCCAAGCATAGCTCAGTGCTCCCATGGTGGTCCCAAGTACCCAACGCCAATTGTACCTTCTTACCTTAAACTACGACAAAACGAAGTTCATGATCTTTGCCAATAAGAAACCGACACCATCGCTTTCTGATGTTACAATCACTGTCCAGAATCATAAAGTACTACGCGAGAAATCAATTACATATCTCGGAATAACACTCAGTGAAGATTTCTCCTGGCACGAACATATTGACAACATGATTGCAAAAATTAATCAAAGACTAGGAATACTAAAGCGCATTAAACATTGTTTGGATTTAAACACGCGTTGTATTATTTACACATCGCTGATTCTACCATTGTTTGATTATGCCGACACCATATGGGGTGATAAGAACAATTCTGTACTAATGGATTCCCTACAAACCCTGGAAAACAAAGCTGCTAAAATGATACTTGATGAACACCCACGGTCTTCCGCAACAGACGCATTAAAACGACTTAATTGGACAACTCTAGCAACAAGACGTCATAACCACAGATGCATTTTCGTTTATAAATGTATCAACGAATTAATTAACTTTAAATTTAACCTAATCAAGAATGAAAATGTACACAACTACAACACAAGGAGAAGTAATGACCTGCACTTACCAAGAGCGAACACCAACAAAGGCAAACAAAGACCTACATACCAAGCATCTATAGATTTTAACAATCTGGATCAGAGAACTAAAAACGCTATTACATTGAAAAACTTTAAGGCTTGTTTAAAAAGAAACTCAAAATAGAAATAAGTGATAATATCCAATTCTCTTTGTGCATGGTTTCCTATGGTTTGTGCATTATTGAAAGATTTCTATCTTTAGTTTCTTTTTGGGTTATAGCAGCGAGGGGATCTGGACACTAGACCATTAATATATTAATATATATTATTATATTTATTATATCGTATAATCTCATATATATCATACTGTAATTGTATCGTACCGTGTCGTTTTGTATTGTATCACACTGTATAGTATATATTTTTGTAAAATTTATTATTGGAGGACCCCACTGAAAAACACTTCGGTGATGTGGGTATCCTCGTAAAATATAATGATAATAATAATAATAATAATAAGCGAGAATTGTCAATTTGTGAAAACTCGGATACAGTAATGATAAACAGAAAAGTTAGAAAACAGAAAAGTACAAAACCTACAATATTTATTCATTAACTTTAAGTTCTCAAATCTCAGTCTCAACACTTCTGTAGAAAATTTCAGCATTAATTCGATATAACATCATTAAACATTAAAAGTCGAACAAAAAACCCGTGTATACATTTATACTAAATTTAGAAATGTGAATTAAGTATTAAAGTGAGCGAGTTTTGTAAATCGTTAGCTTCACTACCGATCGTTTATCGTTCTGAAATCCTTCATCCAGAAATTTTCGTTTCAGCTCATGGCTTCTTCATCAGTGGCACTGGCCTTCATTTTGCACGCAAACTTTAAAACCCTTTCACTAGGTGTGAGACTTGCATGCAGCTGTTGCATTAGTATTTTTCATACCCATCTTACACTACAACAGGGACACAAGTGAGGATGACTTGAGAGAGGTACGATATATGGTCGTTCTTAACCAGTTTTAGCAAGCTGAAGAAGGTTCTCTGTACTGCTGCGTTTGAAAATGGAAAAGACGCAAGAATTTCAACAAATTTCATCAGCGTTGGGTATTTAGGCTCTCCGGTTGGTCGTTTTATATTCTTTACAATGTTCCAATACTCATCTCAATGAGGATCTTGACTGACTTTCTCTTCCAGAGAGTGTTCTCGCTATTCTAAATCAGCAAGGCTTGGCTCTAGCTCACTCGTCAGTTAAATACGGACGGTTTCTCACAATATCAGATAGTGATGATGAGGATTCGAGTTCTGGCTTTCTGTGGTGAAACGGAACCAGGATCAAATCTTTTTTGGATCTGAATAACAGATTCAATGAGGAAATTCTTGCAGTCGTTTCTAAATTGCCGAACATCTTCTTGTCTGGCCTCGTAGCCAATCTCGGTCATCGTGGCTGTTGCAGCTACACCAATGTATACATGATTTAGCGCCACGTGGTGTTGGACATTGGTAGGATCAATGGATTTTGGAGCAGTTTCCTTGATATACTGAACATTCAAGAAGTCACTTGAAATTGATCTTATAAGGCCTTCGATTTCAACTTTAAGATTGTTCAAACAAGGTCTTTCACTTTGGAAGAGACGATTAAATGCATTAAATAGTCTGAAGTTGATAGCTAAGAAATTCAAGATAAGCCAAAATTAACTTGTCATGCAATAATTTTAGAAATGCGATCATTAGCATGTGTTGGGTCTTCATTCGCAACCAAAACATAGTGGTGTTGTAAAGCCAGAAATTGCTCTAATATCCGATCAACACACGCTTCTAAGGACAACCAACGAGTTTGCCCAAGCGACAGGATGGGGTTCCAGACTGAAAAATTTTTGAAACAGCTGATAAACATTTTGGCGCTCGGACGAACGATGGAAATGATTAAAGACATCTCGACACAAATCTTCGAATCCTTTTGGAAGTTTCAAAGCAGCTTACGAAGATCCCAAATGTATTAGCATTAGCGTAGCCAGCCCGACGACTGAGTCCCGCTATGCAAATGTTTTTATGTTCATTGACTGTGAAAACAATCAATTTCTAATGAAATGAATAATGATAATAACTTGAAAATAACATGAAATTTGCATAGCAGGACTAAATTGTCGGGCTGGCTACGCCGCTGTGTGTTATAGATGTAGAGAGTGTTGTTCCCCGAACATGACATTTGTTGTGTCTGATCGATGAGTAGCCGATAATGTTTTCCATGGGAATGTGGAGGTCGGAAAACACCTGCTCCATGGCAGAATAGATTCCTTTAGCAATCCTATCCACAATTTCTACCATGTCCAGCAAATAATACTTTGATGCAAAGCTTTTCATGTCAAAGTAAGTAACTAAAATAGCAAGTTGCTTCAAGGTGCTCAGATAAGTTGTTTCATCGATTATTATCGCTCACGTAGTGCTGAAACAGCCTGCTGTAAGTAATCAAAAGCTATCACCTGCCGAATAACGTTTGTCGCTTTTTGCTTACCGAGTGTCACATTCTTCAGATTGTTAAGGGGAAAAAGAGATCTCAGAAATTCTACAAAATCGTCTGATAATGAAATAGGTAAATGGTGTTCAGCAATGAATGTGAATAATTTCATTTCAATTGAACTGGACTCGTCTCGAGTTGCAGCCTTGGTGAAGAGACTTGTAAGAGTACCAGAACAGCCAGCCGTTGCTTTAACATTCTTCTGATGTAGACTTGTAGAGTGCTAGTTGAATGTATCTTTAAGCCAGTTTTCGAGCAGGTAACAAATTTCTGACAAGTGCTGTATCTAAACATTTGATAGCAAGCATCTTCGCGGGGAGTTTTTTCAGAATAATCGCCCCCAGATCATCATTTTCTAGTAAGTTACAGTTCGGTAACGCTTTTGCACTTCGTCCAAAGCCGAATGTATAAGTGCGTCAAGATTAAAATCCTCGTTAAACTTTACATGTAATTGTTTACCAGCCATTTTGACTTTTAATTTGAGGAAACCTTGAAATATGGCAGAAGTGCTGATAATCTAGAAATGGGTGGACCTCAACTCTAATCCTACAGATGATATTGAATCTGTGAATAAAAAGTGGGTTAAGGATAAAATATCTACTATCTCTTCCTTAGTGCAAGTGGGTTCCTCAATCCTCATAACTGAAGACATTGATATGGGTAGACATAATATACTTAATGTGGAAGTTCAAGACCCTAATCCTGCTCGTATATATCAGCAATTAATGTAAAGTGGGTAAAAGACAGATTTGCTTCCACTGATGGATTCTCAATGATAGGTACCACAAGCATGGGAAATAATCAAATAAATGACTTAGGTCTAACATCTACTAGTGATAACTCAGCAGTTACTAAAAATTGGGTTGAGGATAAAATCTCCGCAGGCAGAGGTATAAGTTCTACGGGGTTTACTATGAAAGGTCACGTTGACAAGGATCACTTCAAGATAATCAACTTGCCTTCTACTCCTATAAAAGTGACCCCGGACGCTGTTAGTAAAAAGTGGGTTGATACTACATTCGCTAAGAAGACAGCTGTAGGATTTACTCAAGCTTAAGGTGACGCAAGATATGCGCAGAAAACTGAGCTCACCATTGCAAAGTGGAGTTAGGAGTATCTAAACGTCGGGAATACTTTTACTTGGCCACATAGGAATCTGGTTGGCCCGCATTCGCTAGATCTGATCACATTAACAGTAATAGCAATATTGAAACAAAATGTGTCACTTGTGATGATGAACTTAGCAAGTCTCAAATAAGTAATAGAACATTAGAGTTCAAAATCAAAAGTGCCAGTGCTGCGGATGTAAGTCATGATATTAACTTAGCAACAATCCCTCTCTCAAGCAAAACGATATCTACTTTAAAAACATATACAAACGCTAATATTCATGTGGTTCATATAGATGTCGAGGTTTATCTGGGAGAGACAACAATCAGTGTTTTACAATATTAGTGTCAAAGCGACAGGTTTAGCCAGTACTCCAGAAATAGAAGTAATCTAGTATTAAATGAGTCTGGTAAATATGGATAAAACATAAGTTAATATATAAATGGGGGTGATAATAGATTTTAGGGCATAATTAAACATCAAATCGGAGTCGATTTTAGCCGTTCTTAAAAAAAATGAGAACATTAGCGCACTTCTTTTAGTGCAAAAATTAACCCCTTCCCTCCCCTCCTTCACGAAACACTGATACAAGGACTTCTTTTCAAGTTGAAGGTTCTCTAAATTTTCGGGGCACAACGAAGCACGGGTGGAAGGACATAAATGCAGTGGCGAAGCCAGCCTGACATTTGGTCATGCAAAGTATTTATAAACCGTATAAGGATCAATTTCTACAGAAATGAATAATGCTAATGTTTAAATTTGCATATAGCATGACTAAATTGTCGGGCTGGCTTCGCTACTGCATAAAAGTACACCTAGGGCTTAGATACAAAACTAAAACATTGCATTTTAAGATTTTTCTTCAAATTTTGCGCTTAAATTCTCACATTGTATACAACTGATAACACTTCTTATTCCTCTCAATACTATAGCTTATGTAGCGGTAGTCAGTTCATTCTTCACTCCTTCAAATGGTTTCACCGAGGGAAAGTGCCATTCGTTCGTTTCGATTGTGTCACGCGGTTCCGTTCTGCAGCGTCGGCAAGACCTCAAGTTAGTTAAGGGCTGGGAGAACATAGATCGATTGGAAAAGCAGTTGCAATTCATTTTTCTTCTGAATTTTATTTTCAGCAAGATAATCGCTGCCGCCTTAAATAATACTGCAAGATTAACAGTTTTAGGAAGTTTAAATATAATATCGTGATCTCTCTTCGAGAAATTTGATGTCAAAAGTACCGGGGTTTCTGCTAGATTTAGTGAACAAGCCTGACTAGCTTCGTTACATGGATTGTTTCCAATCTTAAACTCTTACACTTTGCTTCAAAATAACACTTTGTGTTGAAAAAGTGTTTATTTGCCTAGCAATGCATCAAATATATAAGAATACAAAATTGTGGTAGCTAGTTTTCGAATCGGTCAATACATTAATACCATGCCAGAAGTCACAGAAAGATGTATAGGGTTATGAACGAGAGAATGTCACTTTCCCTACTAGCTAACAGCTCGTTAGAGTTCGCAATTTCAAAAGAAAAAATTGAAAAATGGTCTAGTAATTACTATCAGTACTGTAAGCTTATTTAAGACGGCAACTTTTTAGTTGCTTCAGTTGTAAATATTTAAGATTTTAATCAAGATCCAGAAAGTAGCTTTCAAGTGCCTCCGTCACTGGTGGATGACTAGGCATTTTCTCCAAGACAGAAACAAATACATTGATAGCTTTTTTTTTGTTTCCGATCAGTTTGTACGTATACCCAACGACAGAGAGAAGAAGAGGATAATCTGAATTCGATTGCAAATGACAAACATACTTCTCCAGGGCAACAGCTGACTCCTGGGCCTTTTCCATTTCGTTCGTCTTCACGTATGCTGTACATAACTGATGGTAAGTAAAAACTTTCAATGGCAAACTAATCGAGGTTCGAATTTCAATTTCACGAGCAAGATGTGCATCTAACAACGGTTTGTCTTCGTCAGCGAAAGATACTGTAATATCTTCGGGAGCTTCAATGACATGTAGAAAGTAGTCAATAGCTTCACGAGTACGGTTGGATATGCATAGGAACGATCCATAAGACGACTCCACAAATTGATGTAATTTCGTCGTTTTTTGAATTAATCTTTCATACAAATCATGAGCCAACTTCATCCAACGCGTATACGCAGTTTTCTCTTCCTTGGCGAGCAGAGCTTTGGACTGGTAGAGTTCTGCTAATGTTCCGACTAGGCCTTGATGAGATTCTAAATTCTCTTCGTCCTCGAGACATTTTTCGTAGCATTTAATGGCGCAATCAGAGTTTCCCCGTCTCGCATGCAAAACTCCCAACGAACGCATAATATAAAAGCGGTCTACAAATGAATACTTATCAAGCACAGCGCATTGCGCCTCAAATTCTAGATCCAAAATTTGCATCTGTGAATGGAGGACCTCTAAGAATGAGATAAAATACGAATAGCACTTGTCGTGATTGGCCATTTGGATAAAGGTATTTCCGACAATACGCAAACAGGCCAACTTCAGAGAATTCGAGTCGGATGGTTCCAGCTCACTAGACGGAGACGTAACTGACTCCAAGATTTCCGAGCAGCACTTTAAAACAAGTTGGTACTCCATGAGTTCATAATAAAGTTTTGCGAGGTTTATTGGTGATAGAGGAAAGTCGCAATTTTCTATGTTCTGATCATTCACCAGAAAAGATAATTTTCGTTGACATGCAGCAAGAAGATAGGACGTTAATGACGGTTGTAAGGTGCTCATAGGTCTAACCAGATCACGTTGAGTTGATAATTTCACACAGGCTGAAACTGCTTTGCTTGTCATTCCCAATCCAGCATAAACGAACACAGCGAGACTGTACACCACAGATGCTAAAGTTGTTGTGCATTCGCCGTGTTGCTCGACGTACTCTTTCATCAATGGACCATAAAAGAACCGTGAGAAATATCCAAAAACTACAGGAATGTTTGCCAACTTATCACCCGGTTCTAGTAATTCCTGAAGCAAGACGTTAGCCTCTGCAAGCTCATTCTCTTCCACAAGCCAGAAAGCAAGGCTTAACTTCCTACACAGCGTTGATCCATGCAAGTCTTTGTCTTCTGTTTCATAATATTTTCTTGCCAAAACCCGTTCCCCGATACTATCCTCGTCTGTGTTGTTATTAACACGTAGCCTGTACGCATGACCAAGATGTAATTGTATAAATGCTCGCTTATGTTGGTCTTCTAGAGAGCCTGACATGCATTCAGCAGCCGCTAAAGCAGTTTTATAGACAGCAATTGCTTCATTTATCCGTTGCGTTTCCATACATAGATATCCTAAGGTGAACATAAACTGGTAAATTGTGTAGACATCACCATTCGCTTCAAGTATTTCTCGTTTACACATATCAACGGTCGTTTGAAATGAGTCGTTCTCATCCGGGAACAGATCTGCGTTAGCGGCAGTAGTTGCGTCAAGAAGAAGTGTGAACTCTTCATTTAAAGGTAATATATCCATAGCAGCAATAAAAGCTGAAAGTGACTTAGCTAACCAGCCAATGGCAGATTTTGCTTGACCATTCATCACAAAAGCGCGACCAATCGAAGTAAACAATCGACAGGATATTTTGGAGAATTCCAGTTTACTTAATTCCCACGTCGTTGCTGTGAATGTTTCGAAGCCAACAGCAACATTCACAAGAAAACTCTGCATGGAAGTTAGAATCGCTTCTGCTTCTTCTTTCTTGTTTAACTGTAAGAGGATAGTAGCATGCAGTAGTTGGGTTTCACATTTTAATGTGAAGATCTTTCCATTCTTACCCAGGGCTTCCATTAAATCACTGGAACTTGTTTTGCCATCGACGACCTTGCTCGCAGCTAGACCTTGTTGACAAAAAGAAGCTGCTTTCTCCAGGTCATCACCAGTTATCTTTGACAACTGAATACATTTCGCGTTCAAGTAGCAAAATTCCATGGTTCGTAGAGATGTGATTTCGTTAGGTTCCAGTTGTGATACTGCCGCGACGCCATCTTGGCAGACCAGCAAGGCATCTTGCAAGTTTTGACACAGAATATGGGCTTTGATTAAACCAACAAGTGTTTCCAAATACGCAAAAATATCACCAGGCTCTTGTGATTTATCTCTTGAATAATAGTCTGCGGCTCGAGTGAAGTTGATGACGGCAAGTCTGTAGTTCGCCTCCAACAGATGGCAATCACCGCTCATTTTCAAAATCCTGGCATCTTGTCTATCACTTCGGGGAAATTGAGTAGCTAGGCTTAAACTACTCAGTGCAGAATTAGCTTTGTTGTTTTCCAATTCCTTCGTAGCCTTAGTCAGACACTTCTCAATCGCTGTATCAGCGGGTGCAATTTCGACAAACGACTTGATTAAAGGAATGAGATTATCATTTACTTCTAGATATTTTTGAAGCTCACCTTTCTCTAAAAACTTTTCGCCAGAATCTGCCAATTTTTGTATCACAGGAATCAACGTTCGCATAGCCTCTAATTTCTGTTTTAAATCTTCCAAGTTGCACAAATACGTTTCGGTAGTTTCCAAATTGTTCATCACCTTTTTGCTTGAATTCACATTAGCATTTCTTTCTAAAACTGGTTGAGTCACCATGGAACAGTTCTTGTCATTGCCTTCTTCAACGGGATCAACACTAACAATACTAACCGCTTTTCCATAATTTAGCGAGCACGTCGAATTACTTTCGTTAGCATCTTTCAAAGGCTCAACATATTTCATTCCGTCATTTGGCGCAAATACGGAGTCGCTATCTTTATCTTTTTCAACAGTGTCAATACCGACTTTGTCTTGAATCGATGGAGGAATACAGACATCGTCGTCTTGTTTTACTGGTTCAGCACAATTTTTGTCATTAACTGATGCTGGTTTGCTGTCACTATCTTTATCTTCTTGAACTGAATCAATGCTAATTTTTCGCTGAATAGATGAAGGTACAGTATCACTGTCGTTTTCCCCCTTCGACTGGTCCATGAAAGAAAGCAATGAACCTAATACAGATGACCTATTATCACTTCTTGCGTTCGCGAACAAAGACGAAACTGGGTTTAAAGCGTTTGTAAGTATATCCTCTACGCTGTGGTCAGATACAGCTCCAAAATTTGTTCTGGCTACTCTCTCTTGTGCTTGATCAATAAAAGACGTACCATTACCGCTTGAAAACAACGAGAAAACCACATTCTTTGCGGAAGGGAGTAGGTCCACCAAATTATCAAGGCTTAGTGTTTGGCCATGTAAAGATGGATTTTCGCCATAAAGTTCCCTCGAAAGTAGCCTTAAAAGTTCTATACTGTAAGGCAAATATGGCGCCGAATCCGGGTCGATGTGGTCTGAATATTGATCATAAAGTGAGATGAACTGAGGTAGGAAAGATGACATATCAACACCCTTTGCATTAAAGTACGACGGTAAAACTAAATCAAATATATTTTTTAGTTTATCCCGTGTATTATACTCATCTAGGAATGCCCATATGTCGTTTTCATAATTAGTTGCCAAGGACAAAAATTGTAATAGAGCTACAACAGCTTGCGGGTTATTCGGCTGTTCCAAAACATTCTTTATTTTGCTACACACGATCTGACTAGAAGACCTATTTACTGGAATTCCTTCTTCCTTTATTTCCTCGAACAACTCAAGTGCAATATTGTTGAACAGTTGGGCTTGTTCATAATCACGATAACACCAAAATATTAGGGAGAGAAATGTAAAACAATGGGCAGCATTGGCCTTAACTGTCACAGTGCTACAAGTAAATCTTTCGTCGTTTAATCCTTTCTGAAACAACTCGACAAGAAGCTCACCAGTATCTTTAGTAGTTGGTGACGTCAGTGAAAGTAAAACGGAGAAAAAAACAACTCTGTGGCAAATATGTGGATGAAAAGAATCTAACGAATGTTGATCCATTTCCAGTCTTAGGGAACGTTCTATCACATCAAGCGCAGATGCGCAATCACCTTTCGAAAAGTAACATTGGAACAAGTGAAACAGTACAGTGCTCATCACGTCGTTGTCGATCACGGATCCACATAATATGTTACTTATTTCTAAAGCATGCAATAGATGTTTTTCCATTTCACTCAGATCGATACTTGCGTACTTGCTAGCGAGTAAAAGGAAAAGCTCTATTAGCAAAGTATCAAAGTTTCTACGTGTGGAATACTGCTGTAACAGTGAGCCGGCGCGATCAAAGTGGTTCCGCTGGGCTGCTACACGCTGTTCGTTAGTCACGTAGGATTCATACTCCTTAGCTTTCTTTCCCACATTCCCTTTTCCGCATAAATCACCAAGCTTTAACTGTAAGGAAAATTCTGTTAATGGGATACTCGTTTCCAACGTTGTGTCATTGCATAATTGAAGTGCTTGATTATAACAGGTTGCTGCTAGGTGGATCTCACCAAATCTTTCCCATCGTTCTCCGACTTCCTTGAGCATATTACACTTGGCATGTTTATCATTTAAGCTTGAAAGGTACTTTCTTGTATCTTCGAGCTTTTTTCTCCCTTCCAACGGTTTTCCATTCCCGGTTAATATGTCGGATACTTCCAAAAGACATTCCAGCACATCATTAGGAGTACTATTATTTGGGTAAGCCGCAAAGATCTCAAGCGCTTTGCAGTAATGAGTTTCAGCCTCCACTGTTCGACGTTTTCGGTAACATATTTTTCCAAGAGCTACCAAACATGGACCTGTATTCTCTGGATGAGATTGAACATCAAGCTGCTGAATTTCTTCATTTAATAATGACATGCCCTCGTCACTTAATCCAAGCTCATGCAACGTCATAGCAACATAGCACGAGATTGCCACTCTTGTCGTCAACGCAATTCCTGACAGATAATCTTTTGCGTTGTGAACACATTCTTTAGCTTCGGCGTCGTGGTTATTCAGGGAGTGCAATAATTTAGCCATGTCGCAGTGCATAATGCAATCAAAATTCTGTTCTATATCTATAGCATGTTTTCTGTCCGTTGTTAATGCAATGCCCTTCTTGAGAAGTGATACTGCTTCTTCGCAACGAGCCGTGCCCGCATATAATATCGCTAGTTGTAAACAGGCTTGTTTATGGATGAGTCGTGGCCTGGGACCGTGGAATGAATCAAACTGTTGCAGCAACAGTTCCAAGTAAAACTGTCCTTCCACGAATTTGAACAATTGGATTGAAACCATTCCAAGTTGGTGCAATGTTTTCAGGACGTTTACATTAGGATTAGTCCCATACAGTGTTCGTTCCATCGTCAGCGCACGTTGTAAACACTGGTATGATTTGTCGTATTTGCCTTGAATATAGAAGAACTCTGCCAACTTGTTTAAACAAGTAGTACTTTTAGTACTAACACCTTCATTGTCTATCAGTACAGAGAGTTTGCTCATACCAGCATCAAAACCTTGCCAATTTGAAATCTTATCGACGTAAAAATTAGAAAAAGCAAAGTCCATCATAAGCAAATGTGATTGACTGGAATTATTCGTACTTTCCATACATAGGCAACGATCGAAGAGCTTTTCTCCTAATCTGAAATGCCAATTCAAGGGTTGAAGACAGGACAAAAACATTAGAATCTCAAGTAGCTGTCGAAGTTCTGCAGCTTGCACCGAAGCAAGGATATTGTCCAGTTGTGCATCGCTCGGAGTATCCTCGCTCCATTTACTGTGCGGAACATTGAATATCTTTTCTAGTAGACAATCTAGTTTGTGTCTTGTAGACTCGGTGTTGTCGTTTATGATAAGCAGCAGCCTTAGTTGACGAATTTCCATGTTCACATCATCTGGATTTGTTTTCAAACCATGTTCATAACACTCGACTGCTTTGGTATAATTTAAAATACGGGAGTATATGCTGGCTTTGACAACATCTCGACAATCGAAAAATACGTCTTGAGATAATGTTTTGAAGTCCTTATCTTGGAAGAAAAGATGAAACAATTTTTCATACAAGGGAATGGCGACGTAGAAGAATTGGAAAAGTTCTTCATCCTGTGGCAAGTGATAACTTGGTACTGTTTCATCTGAGGTGTCGGTATGTTTTGCTTTCAGCTCTTCTCCTTGTTTTCCAGCTTTGAGGTATGTACTTACTCTGAGCTTTAACCCAATTGCTGAAGCACTTGCTAAGTTATCTCTAGCGGTCGAGGAAATTATACCTTTTCCAAGCAATTCATCAATTATCTCGAATGCCCCATTCGCTTGTACATGAAAACATTTCGCCAGCCCCGATACTACACGATCCGTTAAGCGATAAATTTCTTTCTTAACATCATACAATTTTCCCTCGTCAAACTCGTTATCGCCCGTTATCACTGCGTCCCCATACCGAGATATATCTTTCTGGAGAGTTTTGAATCCTCGACACGCTCCAAGTGTTAAAGGTCTGTCATCATCATGTTCGTGTATATCACAGGGCAAATTCGAGATGTATGCCATTTCTTGTCTGTACTTATCAAGCAAAACGTGTTTATCGGATTCCAGTGGTGAAACCGTCATCAAGATCTCCGCCAATCCTGGATTCGTATCGTACCAAGGGTTTCCCAGGAATTCAGCCATTTTTTTGGGACTGTGGATCAATTCAAAGTCTTTCATATTTCCTAAAGGTGTTTTACATGCTTGAGGTAGAAAGGCATCGAAAGAAAATCCTCTTGGAGTTATATCATCGAAAAACCAGTCCGCTTTCAACGCTTTGATGTCCATACTGGGCAAAATTGTTTCTCCAAGGTTGATAATCTAAAAAAACAAAATGTTTATTCAAAAGTATGTTAATCGCTATGAATGGCCATCTAATATTCAAACAGTCAGCCCAAGTAGGTCAGCATCCATCTCAAACTAGTTGCAGGCCTTAACTTCCAGAAGACGCCTCCTCTATAGTTCCTTATGACTCATGGGAAGGTTACGACTTCTTGAAAGCATGTGGAATCTTACAAACAAAATGATGTCATATACTCTTGCTTACGCCATAGCCCGTAGTCTTATTTTGAACGCTACAGTTTTATTTGAGGACAGCATTAGCCTGGCACAACGCCTTGAACCTATGCATCTACTTTTCAACCTGTAACATTTTTCCTATACAGAACTGTTTGTAGAACGTCACAAGAACTAAAGAAATGCTAGTACATTTTAAACTTACTGGTATGTTTTGAATGACGAAATTTTAAAAGCCAATGAAATCTTGTTGTCGCCATCGAAAAAAAAACAGTATCAGGCAACATGCATCCCGCACAGTCACAGCGAAAAGTCAACAAAATGGATAAAATTTTTTTGCTTATTTTTCGTTATTTTCCATTGTTGTTTCCACCAAAACATGACTGGCAGTTAAGTAAAGTATCCGAGTTTACTTTTATGTTGTTTATTTTGTGTTTTATTGCGCATTTTTTAGGTTCTTGTTTCTATTTTTCAGGGACTACGTGCGTATCTAGGAATTTAGATACCAACCTTATAAATTAATACTATAGTCATACCACTGTGAATCATGCAGACATGATCGCACGTCACAACTCACAAAGTTGATCGCACGTATAAACAATGCCGTCGGGGACTGAGTAACAGTAATAGTTAATTGTATGCTATTCGGTAGAAATTTATTGGCATTGATTTTTGGGCTACCCAGGCTATAGAGAGGCGTGATGCACGCGGTCGTTATGTTATACATCTTGATTGCCAAAGAACATAAACTTTAATCACTGAAGAAAAATTTCCTACCTGTAAGTGTACAAGATTGGTGAGATTACGATAAAAGACTTTACATTCCTCTTCATCAGAGCTGGTCAGTATTGCCCACTCAAGATCAGAATATGGCGTCATTTCGTTTCGAGCTAAGGATCCGAGAACAATGACCTCATAATCGCACGGTGCCTCACCTAAAACCTGGATGCATTCTTCAATAATCCCAGCAAGAATGACCTTTATTCCTGATGAAATTGCCTCACACAAATCTTTAACTTGAGCAGCTTGCTGAACAAATATCTCACGATAATCCAGTTCGTTCATGGATGTATCTCCATTTGTTGATTTCCGACAATCTATATTTTCTAGACGATCCTTTATCGCGAGTCTTAGCTGTTTGAGCTCTTTTTTTTTACTGCTTGAATCAAAGCTGCAATGGATCGGATTTCTTCCGGTCGTTAAAACCAAGCTGTCCTGGATATCATGCAGCTTACGAGAAACAGTTCTAGTTATTTTCCTTTTCTGTTCGTCTTCCAAAGCAGTGGTCTTTACACAATTAAGAACAAAATTGTACAACGCAGATGCTTGCAGCAAAAATCGTTGCTTTTGGAGTAACTCAATACTCTCACTCGCTTTCTTCTCATGAATTTCTGCCAGGTAGAGATACGGTTCTACACTTCTTTCGTTGCAAGTTAACTTGTCTGTTTTTATAACTTGTGTTAGAGATTTTTCTGCGATATCTAACTCTCCCTTCTCCAAAGCTCGTTTAGCGATTTCCAAAAGTTGTGCGAATTCAACCTGGAAAAACGGATTTTTTGGTTTTCATTTTTATTTGCATAATTTCCACCTGAGGTGACCAGAAAGAATAAATAAACAGAGATCCTATGAATTACGATTAAATGATCAAATTATTTGAACAATAAATTAAATCTTTAAACTTAGAAAATGCAAAGTTCGTAAAAATGTTTGTTTAGGCGAATTAGCTGCCAACACTACGTGATTCACCGTGCGAAATGAATTTCTAGCAATCTGCTTCTTGAAATGAAAAGTTATTCATGTGTAGTTGGCGTCAAAGTTGCAAAAGTTCACGAACTTTTTAAAGTTTGTGCAACAGGAGTGGCGACAAAAGTCGGCCAAATTTACACTGAATGTTAACTTGAATTTTTGTCTCCAAGCATGATAAATAATATGAAATTACATGAATGGTTGTTAATATTGTCGCGACGGAATAAAATCACATCGCTCAAAGGAAGACAAATTTTCCACCATCTTCCTTTGGTTCTATCGGTGGTTTCCAGTCGGAACGAATCTTAGACAAAACACACAATAAACTATATAAACACCGCACAAAAAGAAAGTTCCCCCTAAATACATCAGAATAAATTCTAAACAAATGAATCGCATTTAATCAAACCTAGAACTACTTGGACCTATGGTAGGTTGCTCAATGGTGTGTGAAGAATTAGGTCACACATGCGCGCAATAATGAATTAAACCCCATTGAATACAAAAATACACGATTTCAAAATTAACATGCTGAATATGCTAGTGTGATCCGTCTCATTCACCATTCATTGGTAAACACAAAATCGTAGTGCAATCGTGTAAAGCCGTTTAAATCATGCCCAGAATAGGTCCAATTAGGTCTAGGTTTGATTAACAGCGATTAATTTGTTTAGAATGTATTCTTATGTATGTAGGGGGGGGGGGAACTTTCTTTTTGTGCGGTGTTTAGTTCATTCGAGATTGTATCAAGCAAACGACCATCCTGTATTCAAGTATACCCATAATGCGGTAAGCCGTTTTAAATCAAAGGCAAAATAGCAAACATATATTCGACCACTTCACGACAACGGCAAAAGTTGAGTTCAAAATCAATTTGACTGAAAAAGATTGCAAACAATTATTACCTGTTTATTACTGCGAACATGACTGCCATTTAACTCACTGTTATCATTTTTGTCTCCAAGAAGAACCAATTCTCTGAAACCTACAAAAACCAATAGGTATATAAAGTTAACATGTTTTCACATTTTAGTTCACAAAGTAATCTCGTCTTCTCGACCAGTAAACATTGATAACCGCCGCGGTAATTCGTGAGTTTGGTCCGGTGTCAAGCGAAATTTCTGACTTCTACAAAATACCTGACCATGCAAGCGTGACGGCTAAAAAATTTTGCGCTCTTGGGCGCGAAAATGCGAAATACATGACACCTGCTAAATACGTGACTCGGGCGAAAACATCTTTTTAAGGTTTGCATGCCATTCTATCTTTGTAATAATGTATCGCGGTTTGATACCTATAAGATCTGCCATGACATTAAATGGTCAGCTCAAAACAAGCAATAGCCATTTTAAACGGTTTGGACTGAAATCTTCTTCGAAGGAATACGTGACTTGTTGCGAAATTTGTGAGCAGATGTAAATTATGCGCATAATTTGCGCAAGAACAGAGTCAAGTCAGGAATTTCGTGTGACACCGATTTCATTTATCCGTATGAACGCTACCGAACTCACCAAACATAGCGAGCCCAGCAACAATATATAGTCAAGAAAAAATTTCCAAGAGTTTTTAACAAGCTTGCAAGCACATTGACAGGGTCTGCTTAGGTTCATGTTAGTGACGGTATATAGGCAAAACAGTATCATGCACATCCACTAACAACACACATGCACTGGCTTGCTCTTGGGGGAAAATCTTGAGAGGCTCCACGTTGGGAATTCTACGCGATTCCTAGCGAATTGTCAATGACCAGAAAAATTTATGGTTGGTTATCAATTAACCAACCAATCAATCAGACAATCAATTGGTACAAAATAATTATCAAGTTCACTTCTTAATGTTACCTTTTTGAGAAGCTTGTAAATAATATCGGTCCCCACATAACAAATGCCCACTCTTTTCAAAATCTAAAACATTTTAAACATTTAAGAATGAAAATAATAAAAATATTCTGCACACATCACGACAAAAACATTTTACAACCACAACTTACTTGTATGATAAACTTGAGTTGTATTGAAATTATATAAGCTAGTGTGCCAGCTTTTAAACAAGTGTACTTATATATTAATTATGCAATATTTTCTTTTGTTTCTTTCGACAACTGAACTGTATACTCAGCATAATGCCTGGGTTATTTTAAACAAAAGCCCTTCACAATTTCTTAAAGACTCCAAGCCGGCCTACTAATTTTTTTCATACTTTAATACTTGATTTTAAACAAATTATGGGCAAATGTATAAGTTAAAAAAGTACCCTGCTATCCACATTTGCAATTCACATTATTTATTTTATATAATACCTCATTAAATTCTGGTCGTTTTAATTGGTTGATTATGGTCACGTGATATTAAGTAATATGCAAATAATGAATGTTTATAAATGCAATGGTAAGAATATTTTCATGAGGTATGAGGTGAAACACTGATATCGTTGAGTTGAATGGAACAATCAATCTTTCACCGAATAATTAAAAATCTTCTTACTATTGCACGAATAAAAACATTCATTATTTGTTTTATGTAATACCAGACTATTGTTTCTCAAAACCAATTTATTCGACATTTAAAACAACACGCATTTGAGTCGTATTTTAGTGTTGGATTATTTCGCATTAATCTCAAGACTGAAACCAGCCTAAAGTAAACTACGAAGACCGTACGAAGAGCTTTTTGACGGATGGGAATTGTGAGAGTGCAATCGAAAAAAACTATTGCACTCCCAGGAGTGCAATGGGACGTTTTCCATTGCACTCTTGGAAAATGGAACTTTTTTATTTAATATCACGTGACCATAATCAACTAATTAAACAACCAGAATTTAATGAGGTATAAAATAAAAAGTTCGATTTCCCAAGAGTGCAATGGAAAACGTTCCATTGCCCTCCCAGGAGAGCAATAGTTTTTCCCATTCCACTTTCACAATTCCCATCCGTCAAAAAGCTCTTCGTACGCTCTTCGTAGTTTACTTTAGGCTGGTTTCGGTCTTGAGATGAATGCGAAATAATCCAAATACTAAAATACGACTCAAATGCGTGTTGTTTTAAATGTGGAATAAATTGGTTTTGAAAAACAAGAGTCTGGTATTACATAAGACAAATAATGAATGTTTTGATTCGTGCAATAGTAAGAATATTTTCTTAACTCTCGCAACGTTCCCGCGTGTTTGGATCAGGCCATCCAAACACGGAAACCATAAAGTAATTGTATAATATTCTCTGCCTGCTAACAAAGCTCTACAGAGGATTAGAAATTCTGGCACAAGCGTGGGCAAAAGAAAGATAGTTTCTCCAACACTGCAATTGAATATTAGCCACTATAACTGACGTAAATGCGGCTTGCAGCTTTACAGGATGGATTGCGAAGTTTAGCACACCCTGATGACAGAAAGTCCTTTACATCGAATTTTCTCGATCAGATCTTTTTGAAGGGCACACTCAGCAACTCAGCAAAAACTTAGACATCGAAAAATATTGCGTGTCTTACGTACCAGAAACATATGTAGCAATGCTAAACTTTTTAAATGGAAAATAAGCGGTGCTGATGACAATTATTATATTAATCAAATATTTACGATTAGAAATTCACAAACTTTCATTTTCTTGTTTTGGTTCTATTACCTGAAATAATATTGCGCCGAGCATTCGTGCCCAAAATAGACACTTATTTAAAACGACGTTAAATCAATTACTTTTGTCGATACTGCATATGGAACATGACTATGTTGATTTGCCTATAGGATAATTCACAGATTGCCCGAGGGCGAGGTGACTAAATCTTCCCATGTTAAGTAGTCTTTTAAGAAGTCTTTTTGGTAGTTGAACTTTTATTTATTTATTTATTCTCAATTCTGTAATGTATGTTGAGATATTTCCGCACTTTGTCATGTACATTTCTGTATCTTAGTGCTTTCTATTAAATCTATAATAAATTTTGATAGACAGATTAGATAATTACAACACCAGTGCATTGATATTTGAGGTGTTACTCTGAGTGTATGTACTCACCGGGCAAGCTGAAAAATACCTTGCGACCTTTCAAATTCTAGCCCAATGCTCTACCAACTGAGCTACGCGGTCAGGTCGGTTCGAGTATGCAATACTTCGGAACTGAGTCTAGTTCCCTCCATACCAATGTAATCTTGTAATAATGATTTTTTTGTGTGTTGGTGTTATGTACTCAGGTGAATATGATATTTGTGGTGTTACTCTGAGTGTAATATACCACCGGGCAAGCTGAAAAATATGCCTGGCCACAAAAAACACAACTTTTTCCAGTAACACCGCTTGTTTTGATTTTGCTCTGTGCTATTACTAAATATAGTAATACATTGCGGATAGAGATAATTTGTACGTATTTTTGGAATTATTGTTATTAAAGTGTAAGTGTAAAGTGTAAATAATCATCCAGTGTAATTGTGTATGCAAGAGATCACATTCTGCGTCTTTATTAGATATACTGGATAATTTATAGTTTTTTATTAAAGACTTTTATAACTGAAATTTTTCTTATACAGCTAATTCAAAAAAGGTTGTCCCTTGAAAATACAAAATCTAAATTCCAAAATACAAAGTCTAAGATCAAAATACTTTGTGATAGGCTTCAAGTGTAAGCATATACTCTTAGAAATATTCCACTTAACAGAAAATCCTCCTTGTACAGTGTATATCACGGACTGGAAGTTAAAAGTCCACTTATGTGTGTCATGTGACATACTTTGTATTCGTATTTTGTACTTTGTAATTTGAATTTTAGATTTCCGAAGGACAACCTTTTTTGAATTAGCTGTATAAACAGTAAAAGGAGGATCAATACTGAAATTCATTGACTGAAATTTACATTTTGTAATATTTCCTTTCAAAACGCCTACAATCACGACAAATTAATATAATTCAGTTTACCATGGTCTAATGCCACATAAGGGCCATAACTCAAGCCAAGATTTCTGGGCCTGCTTGAATTCATTTCAGCTTTTGCCAGTTAGAAAAAGAAATCTAAAAAATATATATTCAATTTTAGAATACGACAACGGCACAGCTGAAAAATCTACTGTTTAGTGTCTATGACAACGAAATAAAATTTGCAGCTAGACACATTCTCTCGGATTACTAATTAATATTTTATTATTATTATTATTACACCGTTTGCCCCTCATTAAGCGAAAAAACAATGTCATTAAGATCATTTTACAGCTGCACGAGTACAAATCGGAATTTCAATGACACATTGTGTGCAAGTCAATAAGCGTGAAGCTGAAGGGGTATTCAATTGCAAACAACTGACGCAAGTATGCATAAAAATTGAAAGCCATTAATCAAAGCCATCTTTGATACAAAGAACATTCAAAAACACAAAAGAAGTTCTTGTTTGAATACAAGAAACGCTCAATTAGGTAAAAATGTATGTTCAATAAAACCTAGGTTTACTTTATAGTCACGCAATCATATTAACGCCCAAAAAACAAATGCAACGTGTATTATCAAGTTTTATCAGTCTAAGTTTGTATCTGGCGTTGCCATAACTCTGCTGCGCTTGCCACCCATCCTGTTCCAAGCCTTGCCTTGCTTTCTACAGTGGTACAATGTAATATTTCATTTCGTTTAGACACCTTTGTAACATTTCACGTTATTCAAAAACTTTTAAAACAATTCAGCAAAGCCAAATCTTTGCCGGAATAAAGAATATTTTTCAAATAGCCCTTTTCTTTTCTTTGAGCATGTTGGTGTTCACATGACAACTTCATTCAGAACATACATTTTTATCTAATTGAGCGTTTCTTGTATTCAAACAAGAACTTCTTTTGTGTTTTTGAATGTTCTTTGTATTCTTATTGAATTCCATCTTTGATTAATGGGCTTTCAATGTTGCTATTGAATATCCCTTCACGCTTATTGACTTGCACACAATGTGTCATTGAAATTCCGATTTGTACACGTGAAGCTGTAAAATGATCTTAATGACATTCTTTTTTCGCTTAATGAGGGGCAAATGGTGTTTACTATATTATTATTATTCAAAATCTTTATATATACACGGTAGCCTATTCAGTAACCTATTAATATTTTAACTATTTACAAAACTGATTTTCAAAGGGCCGTGTGTTAAAAACGATGATTCTAATTAATTAATAACTGAACAGCACATCTATATGAATATATATATATATATATATATATATATATATATATATAAATATATATATATATATATATATATATATATATATATATATATATATATATATATATATATATATATATATATATATATATACACAAATACATACAAACTAGTTAAAGTATAACAGAACCCAGTCAATTGACCTTTTCGACACTAAGCCACACGTGTAGTCACGCGTGACGTCAGACGTAAACAAACCGGGAAAGTTCGAACAACACAAATATAATTGATCTGTTGAAAGTTCGAACATAGCAGCGTATTTGCGAAATTTAAATAAAGAAGTATCCGTGCTGTTTGATTTTAAACGAAGGAAGATGGAGTCTAAAAATATAAAAGATGTTGATTTTAGTAAGATGGCTGTAATATAAATTAAAAATTCTTAACCGAGCGCGGAGTCAGCGTGAATGGGTATCATAAACCTTCATTGATCGAAATTGCTAATTCTGTTCAAAAAATGAAATTGCCGTCTGTTGAAAGCTTGTTGTGCAAAAACTCCAATGAACTACAGCGTGATGGAAAATTATTGATAAACCTTATTGATAAATTACATTTGTCGTCCTTTCTGTCGGTAGTTTGCACTTTCGATTTAACCTACGCACCTTCAATCATAAGCCAAATATTTGCATATTACTTTGCATATTCATAAACAATTGTTAATTTACATATGTAACTTACCATTTCTTTACTAGCTGTTGCAGAGATGGGGTCAGGGTCTTGCCGTGTTGGTCCATTTTCGCAAACAAAATATAGGCTGCAAATGTAACTATCTTTCATGCAGTTAAACGAATCTCCCCGACGACACGCATCAATCCATCGTTTTCGCTTCCCCGCCTTCTCTTCGGACCAGAGAAGTGGTAAAATGAAATAGGGTCGCCGTTGCTGTTTTTTGTCATGCGTTCTGGATAATGACAGTCGTTTTTGCAAGTGCCCTAAGAACATCATTTATTGCGATTTGCGTTCAAGCGTGCGGTTTCCAAACGTACGTTTTACGTTTCAAAACGTACGTTTGCGGTTTCAAAACGTACGTTTGCCGTTTCAGAACGTATTGTTTTTCCACGTGACATGTCATGTTTGGGTGATGAAATTGACATGTTTTCGTGGTTGAAAAGGAATGTTTGGCTTTTATATACTATATTTACTATATAAAAGCCAAACATTCCGTTCGAAGCGCGAAAGAGTGTCAATTTCATTGTTCAAACTTAGCATGAGGCCTAGCTGTCAAAACGATTTTTTTTGAAACGTCTAACGTACGTTTTGAAACGGCAAACGTACGTTTTGAAACGTAAAACGTACGTTTTGAAACACGCCGCACGCTTGAATGCAAAGCGCAATAATAGCGCCCCAATTTGTCGTTCAGCAAGCTTGTTCGAACTTTCCCGGTTTGTTTACGTTTGACGTCACGCGTGACTACACGTGAGGCTCAGTGTCTAAAAGGTCAATTGTTTTTTTCAAGTCGTCGCTTAAAAGCACTAACTGAACGCTGGCGGAAATCATCAGTTATTTCGTTAGACAATGGGCCAATTGCGGAATTGGCCCATTCGTTCCAAGACTTTGCTGCTCTATGAGAAAAGCTTCTTTTTAGGAAATTAGTCCCAGGTTTTGGGAGTGCTAATTTAAGCCTGGTCCTCACTAGCGACATAAGCATAAGCAAAATAACAAAGGATAAATTTTCCTTTGAGGTTTGAGAAGACAAAACAAAACGAATTTTCTTTTGAATTTGCTTTTGTTCTGCCATAGCTTATGCTCGTAGTCTTATGCTTGTGCTTATGCTTATGTCGATGCTTATGTCGTACGCTTCAGTGGATTTCTTTGTTTTGTCTTTTGTTTTATCTTGTGCTTATGCTTATGTCACTAGTGAGGACCAGGCTTTATGGCAGGACAAAAGCAAATTCAAAAGAAAATTCGTTTTGCTTTGTCTTCGCAAACCTCAAAGGAAAATTTATCCTTTGTTATTTTGCTTATGCTTATGTCGCTAGTGAGGACCAGGCTTAAGTATTGTTACTTCTCAGGCTACAGATATCATTATTGCACTCATTTTTAAATAATTGCTCTAAATAATCAGGTCCTAGTCCAGTTAAAGCTTTAAATGTCATAACAGTTTCCCTACTTTTTAAATCAATCTCAATTGAAGGAGAGTGGATTTGCCTGAGAATCATATAATTTCATAGAGGAGTGATTGACAACATTGCATCACAAGGTAAGGGGCATAGAGGGTGGAATGACAACCAAAAAAGCTTCGTAGATGGCAAATTACTCTGTTATTACGCCTGTTTTCCACTAGGGAATATATTTGTGCAAAGTACCGGGAAAGCTATGGATGTGTGGGTTTATATTCACGTATATACATAACATTGGCCCTGTTTATGCCAGAGATGCATCATCTACGCATCACCGATGCATCAATTAGGATAGAGCGTTGGCGCCCTGTTAGTATGTCAATTATATATTGTTCCAATTCTGATGCTAGTGTATTGTGTATCATATCTAAGCAGGCTTGGATGTCCTGATCATTAGGTATGTTGGTGTAAAGGCTTTTTACATCAATGGTAATTAGTATGATATTTCCAGGTTAAATTCTGATTAAGTGAGAAGACTTCTGCGGAGGAAATGTGTTGTGTCCTGTATGTTTGCTGAGATGTGATTACGGAGTGGTTTAAGGAAGTGATCTGCAAGTTGAGATAGTTCTACTGTGGGAACCCCATAGCCAGAGATAATGGGTCTGCCTGGAATGTTCTGTTAGTGGATTTTTGGTAGTAGATGCAAGTGTGGAGTTTTGGCTTTTGTGTCAGTTGTGAGAAATTTATGGGTCATGTTATCTATTATCTTAGATTTGTGGACGTTGTACGCTAGTTTTTTGTTTCTTCTATAATATATCTGGGGTTGGATCATTTTGGATCTTCTGGTAACGATTTGAGTCATTTAATTGTCTATATGCTTCCTTCAGATAAGAGTCCTTAGGCCAATGACAATAGCCCCACCTTCATCTGCTGGTTTGACCAACAAATCATTATCTGTTTTGAGTTGATGGAGTGATTGTATTTCTTGTTTTGTCATGTTGGTACGTGGGGGTTCTGTAGTTATCTGATAATCAGTCTTGATATCATAATAAACATTAGAGATATATTCCTGAAGGTTGCTATTGTCTGGTATTGGTGCTGTAAAGTTCTCAAACAACAAAAGTATTTGCGGAAGCAACAGTTGAATGTTTTTGTCACATGGCCTTACGTCCATCTCTACCAATTAAACTATTGCACAACTAAATTTAATCTACCACTGCACAATTTTGTCACAAGGAATATCAAGGAATTACTTCTTAGGCGGAATCTTATAACACAAGAACAATATAACTCTTTAAGAACACTTGACTATTGAAAAAATTGACCCTTAAAAAAGTAAACTAGAAAAGGTCCTGTTTACATGAGTCAGCCCCGCTCAAATTTGTGTCACGAAAATCTTTCATCGTCACGTATAGGTGATGTTGGCCGCACTAACGATTTGTTAAGATTATTCAGATTCTGGCTTTTCATGTTCCTGGTTTTACAGGTTCCGGCTTTTAATGTTCTTGGTTTTACAGATTGCGGCTTTTCATGTTCCTGGTTTTACAGATTCCGGCTTTTCATGTTCCTGGTTTTCTCGTTCCTCATTCCATTCCTCGTCCCGTTCCCCCGTTCCTTGTTTTACAGATAGCCCAAATTAAACCAGGACACTTAATTATTAAATGATTGCTCAACAGTTTATGGACTCTGTTATAACATTACGGATTTTTTATCTAACTTGCCCGGCTTATATAAATTGATTACTAAGGCTCTCTGAAATTTTGAATAATTAATCAACCGTACAAGTACAACAAAGGTTTAAATTGCATCGCAATATTTTAACCATAGATATCTATGATTTTAACTGATAAAGGTACGTTTACACGCTACGATTTGCCAAGTGGCATTAGAACTCTTAGTACTCACGCCATAATTCATCATCCTTCAGTTGATGACAAATTGTAATTGCACACTGGCCACTGCGCGTTAGCGTGGGTGCTTGCATTCGTTTTGCATAGGCCAGAATACGAATGAATCATATCCGACAAATCCTTTAGTGGAAACCATTGACCGCATATGCTGCATGTCAGTGGTGTAAACATATCTTTACCTTGAATTGTCAATTTTACTAAACTTCGAATCAACAAGCTGCACAAACCACTATATAATCGATTTTACATATCTATGTAATTAGGAATTCTATAAATTAATGAACACATTTGCTCAAACTTTTTCCTGTTGCTGTGACTTGCTCCTTGTAAACCAAGAAAATCCCCTGATTATTTCAATCATGCTTTAACACCACGTCATTATATGCATGCCTCGGCTCGTTCTTAAGATAACTGACTGCGTGGGCAGTAGCCACCAAAATCTGATCTCACTTGAACATTACCTCATTATATCCATGCCTCGTTCTTAAGATAACTCATTGCGTATATATGGCCAGTGGCCACGATTATTTCTACCGTGAGTTAAAAAATGGACGGGTATTCTACCATATATTCCACCGCTATGTCTTAAACTATGTCTTAAATGACTTCCTCTCTTTATCAAATATCACTTGGTCGAAATTAAGCAGTAATAGAGCGTTAATATAAACTGCAATATTATAATTAAAAATAGAAAGCTATAGAAGAGTAAAAACAACATCATAATCTTACCGAAAAAGCAAAGTAGATTGCAAAAGAACCATGGCATTTTTAGTGTCTGTGACTTACCAATTTGAACTTCGCAATTCCGGCTTCCGCTTTAAGAAAGAGCCTGGGTACGAGGTTGCCGCTTTCGTAGTTTATTGTCACCGGATGTCAGTAAACAGCGTGACTGCGTAATAGCGTAATGAGAAACGGCGTAACGGCTCAGAGGTAACGGCCTAAAAATTCTTGATTTTTAAAGCCATACTTTAAGGAATACCAGGTAGGAAAAAAAACATACTTGGAATAATAGTAAATTCAAGCCCATATATGGCAGCTACGTAGGACAACACACAAAGATGTATCACATTGGAGAACTTCCCTTCTGCAGCTAATGGACCTAATCATAGGCACACAGCAAATATATGCATTCACTTAAATATGTGTATGCAGATTCGCGTGACTACGTCATTGTATTACATTGTTAATTTTTTACCTTCCATTTTCTTATACGTCATTTACGTAATCAAAAAAGATTGATTGTGGAAATTCAGATCTTAGGCTTGATCTTTTGTTTTCATTTCTGCCACTGATTTTTTAAATTGTTCTAATTATGTCTCGTGGTCGTTAGCCTAAATAAAATTTATGTTCCCCCACCACAAATCTATCAAACTCCAACGTTTATTCAGAAATTTCATTTCGTTAAAACGAAAAATACCGCGCAAGTTAGAGGACTGAAAATGACGCACAAGAATGCCTTCAAAGTCCGCCATTTTTTAGCAAGAGTCGCCATATATACAGTTCAGTGTTTACACATAACGATTTCCACCTGGTGTATTTCTTGCGAACGGAAAAATGTCATACCGAGATTTTGTTCACGGATTTTAGCTATCTCCGAATTTTGTCCTGGTTACACTGCCCAACACAGACAAAACCCAAAAAAACTTAAACCCAAACAAGTCAAGTGTAAGAAAAGTTTCCCCGGCCGCTTCATGTAACCTTGCACCATATTTTGAATATTTTCACGATGTTTCTAACGTGAAGGATCAGTAATTCTTTTTTAACTCCATCATTTTGGATTATGGCAATGTATTTTTACTTCACTCTATCGAAAAGAACCTTTGTCAACAATATCCGTCGTTAAACCATGGACAAAACAGGACAAAGACGCTAATCATCCACCATCTTGGATAATACAAAGTGAATTAACAGGGTAAAAATTCTTATATTGAAGAAGCAATTAGCAAACATGTTTGATGTTATTACATTATTTTACAGATACTAGGTGGCTATCAGGTAAAATTTTGAAAAATTGAACGGGCCCTTCAAAACCATTTCTTATTTTGGTTAACATGGTAAAAATTACAAAAACAGATAAGCCATAGAATACAATTTAACTTTAATGTGATAAAATTGAATTATATTATACCCCATATTATATCCCATAATTCTATACGCGAAAATTACATTCTTTCATTAATCATAACTTTAAATAAAATTTAATTAATATAACAGAAAATCATAGTTAATAATAGTTATTAGAGGAGATAGTTTGGTGTTGCTAACGCCAAACTCGTGTGATACGGGGACTCTGTAACTTCACCACAGTATAGGGCATAAACAGTAGGACCATTCAGCATGTCCTCCGCTTTTTTATGCAATTTACTGGCCAGAATATTAGAGGAAAAGCTGGTTCACCGTTTCTACTGGCCAGGAAAGGCAATTGACTAGCATGAACCTGCATAATCAAGATGCGTAATGAGACATGCGCGGCTACACAAACTTCAAAGGTTCCGACTCAAGGGGCCCTTCTGTTTACTTCTGTTTCTGTTTATTATACAGTTCCAGGACTTTGTATTTACATATTTTAATTAAACAAGAAACCAACGGCTTTTAAAACTTTTTTAGGTGCAAAACCCCCTGAAAATCAACGCTTAATGTTTGCCTTCTTCTTGACAGGATCCTGCAGGGGGAGTCATACACCCATTTTCCAGCCCATATTATTTACTAAATCCCAATACTAAGGCTGTCTTGCTTAAATCTTAATCACACTCCCATTTTCTGGTGCTTTTTGGCAAATGAATCCCAGCAAAAATAGGAAATTCCAAGCTCTCATTTTACCCTTCAATAGTGCCAAGAAATATCGCTACTAATATTGCTAAATTAAATATATTTTTACGAAAACATTCAGCCCCCCTCCCCCCATCGCTGAAAAAGGCTTAAAATACGACAGTTGTATAGACGTCGCTGTTCTCGTTTAAATATGTAAATACAACGTCCTGGAATATGTTTAAAGTGAAGTTACAGGGTTTCAAAATCTACTGATGGTGAATGAATGTAAACAAGGCGAACTTGTTAAAGTTGTAATTGTACATTTCATTGTATATATTTATAACTAAAATGATAAAAGCCGTTTTTAGGAGTGCTTGAGAAAGGCATAAGAAAGGCTTGACCTGTGAGCTCCATATACATATATCTGGAGTGACAACTCCAGGGCAAAAAAGTGAGGCGAAAGTTGGCGGAAATTGGCGTCCAACACCAGTTGTGCTTGCCTGGTAAGACATGTTAACATCAAAACCAGTCCTCTTCGGTTGGTTTTATATGTTTAAACTCGATTGAAAGAAAAATACTTCTATAATAACATACAACCCGTTATGAAAATGAAAATAAGGTAGGAAAAACCATAAATATTTCCCATCTTTAGCTTTGGTTTCTCAGTGGTCGAATGATGGATGTCCTCACTCCAGATTTAAACGGAGATCACAAGATTTTACTAGCCTGCAGGATCGGCCTTAAAATTATAGAATTTTAAGTCTATGACAATTTAAAAAGTGTTCTACATGTGTACGAGACTATAAAAAGTTTTGTATTGATATAAAAAATTAATCGTAAACGCCGGAAAAAATCACTGGAATTTTCATTACGTGCTCTTTATTGAAATATATTGCCCAAGTATGGTCATCATATTTGCGGACTGTGCCTAGTGCACCCTGTAGCGTATACTCGTGAAACACGCGGGACGAAAGCTCGTAATTCACGACATTTTGCACGTCGTATTTGGCTTGAACCGGACTTACATCTCGTCTCGTTCCAAGCGTGATATGTGAGCTCGCGACAGTGCAGCGAGCAGGTCGTTCTGTCGACTGCATTTCGTCGTCCAGCGGTAAATGTTGAAGAGAGTGGGTCAACTGTTCGACTGAATGCTCGTGGCGTGAGGAACAACCTGTAAAATGTGTAGCAAAAATATTTACCCTCCACCTGCTCGCAGGCATTATCCCAGTAAAAGCCTATTCATACGGGCAGCAGTTAATTTAATTTTAGTCGCCCATCCTGGAGGCGGGGGGTTAACAATACACTCAACAATACATGTAGCAAAGTTAGATTTATGTACATCTCTTAACTCCACAAAGTTTTACTGTACAGTACCTCTTCTTCTTCGCTGTAGTCCTGTTTCATCATCATTCATCCATAATTGACTTTGTTTCTTGGTGAGCGAGACACGAGTGCTTACTGTGTCCTTTGTGACCACACACCCGATGATCGACACTTGTGAAATTTGACCTAAAGCTTTCACAACTGCCGGTGATTTGTGGTAAGATGAACCCGCCAAGCGTCTGTCTTGGGGCGAGTAACATGCAGTAACGTGGTAAGAATCGTCGCCGTCAGAAAGTTCGATCGAGTAGTATGACAACGCGTCATGAACTGCAAGCCTCGGGCACGCAAGGCCTAGAACATAAAAAGTTACATTTCTGTTTATAAATATGTGAGTTGTTAGACAGAATAGCTGTTTAACCTACCAGTGCCAAAAACAAGCAGATAGCAAGATCGTTGCACGACGGACGTTGCACGTTTTAAACAGACTTGTTGCAAGTTGATTATCAAGACTTGTTATGCACGGGTTGGCTGCAAGTCCTTTCAACATGTAATTGTGAAAAGTCTGGAAATTACAACATGCAACTTCAACGTTCAATTGTCATGGAATTGACAAGTTTGCTGCAACTTGTTGAGAAGCTATGTAATGTAATGTAATGTTAAATTTTAGTTACACAGGCAGCCCATTCAGCTCCATTAGAGCCCTGTACGACTAAAGAATGTTACAATTATATTGCATAATACTGTATACAAATAATGTCGATACCTATTCATACAGTATGAAGATACCAAGTTGCAACAAGGCATAAAATTGACAACTTGCAACAAGTCTGTAGAAAACGAAACTAATCACCTGAAAATGCTTTGATGCATTCTTGAAAATCTGTAATTTGTAAACATTTCCACAAGACATCTTTTGCCATTGTCTTGAGCCTGCCGCAATCTGCTGGCGAGACAAACCACCCGCAATAATGCGGCAAGATCTCATCGTACTGCTCGATTCTTCTACGTATCGCTGCAAACGAAACATTGTGCTTGTTTCTGGTGGACAGTTCTCGAGCCTGGAACTTCCACGGTGTTTTTGGTTCAACTAAGACGACCACATAGCCATGCTGTTTGGCAAGGCTCATGTACGTTTCCACTTCGTCGTGCCTCACATTCGTGTTGTCTAAAGACAGAAGTTGGCTATCAGTATAACCATAGATTAGGTACAGTTGAAAAGACAGTGTAAATTGGTATGAGGGGTGAGAAACCCAGTACCCAGAAAAGCAGTGCTGCAGAATAGAGGGGATTACGAGGGGAGAAGCCCCACATTTTCATTCTGAGGAAAGGCTGAGCCCCTTCTACTTTTAATAAATGATAGATTATTAAGGCCTCTATTTCTTCAAATATTCGAGTGGCTCCTTCTAAATGTTTTAATAAATTGTATTTCTATATTTGGACGTAAAATTAACTGTAAATCATGTTCTATGTTTTACAAAACTGAGTATACTAAGTAGTAAAAAAATAAACAGGAGAATTTATTAATTGTTACTATTCATCTTGAGGCATATAACATCATCACTTTGCAGATAATTATGTTTTATTGATTAAACGATGTTGTACTGATCATGAAAGCCCGGTTTTGTAAAGACAAAATTGATATCTACAGCACTGCCTAGAAGAACTGCTAGAAATTTATGAAAGTGAATTCTAATTCTAGCAGCAAGTTTATTTGCTATCATGCATCAAGCATGTTGGTATCATTAAGTTGTAGCAAGTTTACCTAATGCAAGTTGATATCAATTTTGCAGCTTTGCTACACGTTGTTTCAACTTAAACGACCTGAAAAACAACTTGCATCAAGCTTGTGAATAAAAAGACTTGAAAATCAAATTGCGTCAAGCCTGCTAACAACTTCCAGCAGATAAATGTTACCATCAAGCCGGAGCAAGTAATGCAAACGCAACCCGATATTGGCTATGTGACTGCAAGGGGACAAGCCTACAGTAGACTAGCTGTGGTAACTTGTGCGTTTCTGGCTCCGTGTATGTTCCAAGCTTGTTAAACAACTGCATGCAAATGTAAATAGACACATCTTTTAAAAAATTCAATTAAAAAGTTCCAAAACAAATGCCGCAGGTGGCCTTTTAGCAAAACCTCTATTAGACTCACCTATTATTAGAACAGGTTTTTTCAAGGCAGCATATTTTTGTGCTCTTTGCTGACACTTGCTATGTGTTTCTTGTAGCATATGTCTATGCCAGACATACTTTCCATTTTGATCGTAGCAGTAATAATTAGCAGAGCAGACAACAGCGTGATCTTCATATTGTCGTAGCAAGGCATCTGCTATGGTGCTCTTACCACTGCCTGGCAAACCTCGTAGAATGAACATGACTTGGAACTGTGGTAATAAGCGAATGGTTTCCTGCTGTTCAATGAATGGAAAGTCTAGAAATTTTTGGCATGGTGTTTGGGCTGAGGATCCACCTTGTGTATCTTTATATCCACCACGGGAGCTGCTTGCATCCCTAGATGTTCCTCTAGCACCTTGATTTCCTTTATTACTCCCTAGAAATTTTTGACTTGGTGTTTGGGCTGAGGATCCACCCCGTGTATCTTTATATCCACCACGGGAGCTGCTTGCATCCTTAGATGTTTCTCTAGCACCTTGATTTCCTCTATTACCCTCTAGAAATTTTTGACATGGTGTTTGGGCTGAGGATCCACCTTGTGTATCTTTATATCCACCACGGGAGCTGCTTACATCCCTAGATGTTCCTCTAGCACCTTGATTTCCTCTATTACCCTCTAGAAATTTTTGACTTGGTGTTTGGGCTGAGGATCCACCCCGTGTATCTTTATATCCACCACGGGAGCTGCTTGCATCCCTAGATGTTCCTCTAGCACCTTGATTTCCTCTATTACCCTCTAGAAATTTTTGACATGGTGTTTGGGCTGAGGATCCACCCCGTGTATCTTTATATCCACCACGGGAGCTGCTTGCATCTCTAGATGTTCCTCTAGCATCTTGATTTCCTCTATTACTCTCTAGAAATTTTTGACATGGTGTTTGGGCTGAGAGTCCACCCCGTGTATCTTTATATCCACCACGAGAGCTGCTTGCATCCCTACATGTCCCTCTAGCACCTTGATTTCCTCTATTACCCCTAGGTTGTCCACGACCTCGCTGGTTTAACCCGTGTCCTCGGCCCCTGCCCCCATAGCTGTCGTGGGTGTAAAACACTTGATGTTCTGTATTTCCTAAAAAAAATTGGTGATTGAGTGATTGTACCACAATCAAGATTTAGAAACTATTTATACATCACTGTTATCCAATAACAATTTTAAATTCATCAATATGTCATAATATGATGAGTTTTTAAAATATTTAAGGTCTGTGATGCTATTGATTTTGCTTTTTGATAACAACCTATCAAATGAAACCAGGTATCCCTAGGTTCTGAAACAAGGATGTAAAGATAGTATACATTTCTAAATTCTAACGAAAGCCTTTTGGGGCATTTCTAAAAAGAGACTTTAGAATGAGAAATTAAAATGTTTAAACATTCACTCAAACATTAGTGACCATTAATGTCCATTTGTCAAGTAAAAACATGGTCATTTTTATTAATTCATGTATGAATTGTACATACACATAATTATATTTTCCCAAAAAATCAAAGTGATAAATGTCATCTTAGTTTTACAAAATCAAGTAATACACAATAAGCGATACATATGATACTATTATACTATATGTCGACTGTCAACTAATAAAGCAAAAATCAGACAAATACAACCTCGCAAGCCATAATCTTTATTACGGAAATCAGTAAAGTGTTAACAGCGCGACTTGGAGTTCAAAACGCAGAAAGCCGTTTAATCAATCGTTTTCAAGATTCGTTGAAGTCACGTGGCCAAAAGTTGATCATTTTGGTCACGTGACTTTGTTGTTTGTCAATGGACGAGTCATGACATTTAGATATTTTTAGCTTTTCGCAGGAAATCACACGGCAGATGGAAAGGCTTTATATCAGATGACTTGCGATCAGTTGTCGACACTATATTATTCGAAGAAGGGGACGTCGCGACGGGCATTTCTCAGAACACTCGGGCGAAGATACAAAGTTTCAAGTAATGTCATTAAAACATATGGTTAAACTTTTGCCGGACAGGAAGTTTTAACAGGGCCTTAGCGACAAGCGATCGGGAATAAAACCCAGTCATCTGATATAAAGCCTTTCCTAGAATTTTGAAAACGATTGATTAAACGGCTTTGTGCGTTTTGTATTCCAAGTCACGCTATAAACACTTTACTGTCTCACTGATTTCGGTAATACCTACGCCCGCGCTGCGGTAGACCCTGGTTCAGGCTCGTCACGTGACTCTTTCAAAAATCTATTGTTCAGTGGGGTGGGGAAAGTATTAAATTACATGCTTCCACATATAAGCGATACATTTCAAATGCAAGGAGCGAAGTGTAATGGTTGCGAAAAATAACATAAATTTTCTGATCTAAAATGATGTTTTTCTCTGTTTTTTGTCCGTATTTCTTGTGAGCGTTTGAACTCCAAAAGCATGAGTATTTCATTGACAGTTTAAGTACACCGTCAACAGCAGACAAATACCTTCAATTTATTCTTAAACGTAGAAAGGACATTTAAGTTTTAAAGATTCTTCAAAATAATGATTATTTAGATTAATATTCGACGGATTCGTTCTCACGAGCGGTTACTGCCGGTGAGCATCTAACGCCGCGTTTTAGACGAAGAACCTAATATACAGTACAGACTGTACTTAAGATTAGAAGAGAGAAGAAAAAGGTAAGTTTGCCGTCTTTTGTTGAGTTGATTTTATCTTTCGTAGTTCACTCTATTCGCTTCTAATACTTGACACGGCTTGAACAACAACATCTGGAATTATTAAGCTTTTTGTACTGTACATGCATGCTGCAATAGCACGCAGTCAATAAACTACGTGCATGTTTTATGTCGCTGATAATGCTCAATTGGGCAGTGTCAAGGACACTATTTCCAAAGGGGGTGCAATCAAGAAAAGTCATTTCCACAGGGGGCAAAACAACTTTACTGAGGAGTGTTGAGATTAATATTATTTTCATTTCCAGAGGAGTCAAAACAGATATATAGAGGTCATCGACCGGGGTACGGATATTAAATGTAAAAGCCAAGCCTTTATGATCTGGGCTTGTGTCCCATAATAATATATTACGAAAAGTCTCTTGCAGAAAAACATGTTGCCATTTCCCTGTAACCTAAGTTATTAGTAAGACTTCACAATAACAAAGCAAGTTGTCTTATCATTAAGAAAGTATATATTTACAAACCTGAATATGGCATGAAAAAGTAATTAACTAAATTTGTCAGTTATAAAGTTACAAATGGCAATATTGATTTTTGTGTTGACTCAACACTTAAAAATTGGGTGCAATAACCTCATTTATCCTAGTTTTGTTCTTTTAACAGTTCTAGTTTTTGCAGTACGCACTCGTTTACGTTGTCCAGGTGTCCTTGCAACGTTGGGTGTTGTGGGAATTTTAAGTCCTCCATCAGTTGATTGAATAATTTTCTTTGTTGGCAGTCTTTACAGACAAAAACTTTTGGAAGTGCATTGTCTTTTCATCCTCAGTCTTTGTACTCCATATCGAATTTGGTACAAGAAAATTTTTCAGTTTTGGTACTAGTTCATAATTTCCATGACCGTGGAGAGCTCTTCTCATATCTGCATATTGAAGTTTTACAATGGCATGCATTTTCTCAATAAAGTCAGGTAGCTTTAGTACTTTCCAATTTGTTGAAAGCAGTTTAAAATATTCAGATTTATGGACTCACAATTGTTGTTCATCCAGTTCATAGGTAACCAGGACTCTGATATCCTTGGCTTGAAAACATACTCTCTTAGTCTTGAAATGAGGGAATTTTCAAACTATGAAATAACCAAGTTCAAAATCTACTAGGCCTTTGCTATTAGTTAGTCCTTCTTTTCCAAAAATTAAAGAAATAACTTCATTTCTTTTCTTTTCAGGCACTCCTACTTTTTGCTGTAAGTGTCTACGTACATTTAACATAACAACACAGCGATAGCAACACACGTTGCTCTCGGGCTTAAGGGGGGAAATTGAAAGAGCGCCTGCCGCCATCCGCCCGTATTTTCGATTATTTTCGTTCGGAGGCTACGAAAAAATCCCATTGGCTGGTTGAGACGATTTTAGTTAATTAACGATGGGTATTATTTTTGCAACACAATGGGTATTATTTTTGTAACACAATGGGTATTATTTTGTAGCACAATAGGTATTATTTTTGTAACACAATGGGTATTATTTTTGTAACACAATGGGTATTATTTTTGCATTATTTTTTAAATTATAATAATCTCGCTGGCCTAATAATAGAATGCGCTGTGATTGGTCAGTCGTTGAAACGTTAGACATCATTAATAACCGTGTTTCAAATTACGGTAGGATGGCGGCAGGCGCTCTTTCAATTTCCCCCCTTAAGCCCGAGAGCGCCTGCTTCACAGGCTACAAACATATAGACTTCCATGTTCTACGATTCTCAACATCGTATATTTTCAGAGCTGACTCGCAGTACTTGTACAGTCTGCTTTTAAAACAAGCAATGCCTATGTTCTTTGCTGTCAACTCTTTTGGCAGAACGTTCCATACTCTCGCACACCTGGACATAAAGAATTTCTAGAATGTTGCAGTCCTACACTTTGTTGTGATGAACTTCAAACAATCGGGGTTAGTTGATCGCGTTGCTCTGTCTTCGTTGAGAACTGGTAGAAGGACGTCGTCATGGATGTTTATTATTCCATTTATACATTTGAAGTAAAACACCAGATCAAGGAATTTGTGCCAATAGTAGAGCGGAATGAGGTCTAACTGCTCAAGTCTTATAATATAGCACGATTAATAGAAGGTCTCCTTCTATTAACTGTGACTATAGTCAACATCGCAGATGAATGGTAAATTCAAAATAAATTTGCTAGCACGCCTTTGTATTCTTTCCACCCGTTTAATTAGTTCCACTGACTGAGGAGCCCAGACTTGAGATGCATAACATAGTTTCGAGCGTACTAGAGTCAAATACAGAGTACGACGAACCGAGATAGTTTTTATGTCTAGTGTAGATCTCCTCACGTAGCCGAGCATTTTGGTTGATTGAACACATAGGTCTTGAATATGTTTCGACCAAGTCAGATTGGTGGAAGTCAACACTCCCAAATCTCGTTCGTGAATAGTGCTTTCCAGAACAGCATCACGTAGTTTGTAAGGATATTCTATTTTGTGGTGTTTTCTGGTTATTGTCAAGACTCAGGTTATTGTTAAGGTCAGGTTTACCTTGCTGGAGTTCTCTTCAAAGTTTGCTATGTCCTCTTGAAGCGATGATGCATCAGACATATATGTATAGTTTTAAAGATCTTTGTATCGTCTGCAAAGGTTGCAATGCTGAAGTAACGGACGGAGGTGGTTTTCGTACAAGAGAAACAGCAAGGGACCAAGAATAGAGCCCAGGGGAACACCGGATGTCACTGGTAACGACCTTGATGTTACTCCACCAACAGTTGCCTGTTGATGACGATTGCTCAGGTATGAGGAAAACCAGTTTAGAAGGTTACCCGAAACCCAAACTCATGTAATCTGCGTAAGAGCTGAGCATGACTCACTTTGTCGAAGGCCTTCGACATGTCTAAGTAAATCACGTCTATCTGCTTCCATTGTCTAATTTCCGACCTATCTGTTCGAGCACTTCAACCAGTTGTGATACGCAAGATTTTTGTGGAATAAAACCATGTTGATAAGGGTTAATTCGTTGGTAGACATGGTGTTTTATGTTTTGGAATACACAGCGCTTGAGCACTTTATAGATCAGGGGAAGTAACGATGTTGGACGGTAGTTCTCAACATAGGATTTCTCATCCCGCTTGTGAACTGGTACGACATTCGCTAGCTTCCAGTCATCAGGAAGAACACCACAATGTTGAAGAGGGCGCAGAGCGGAGGAGCGATCTGAGATGATGTTTCTGTCAACAAACGTGCTGGGATTCCGTCCAGACCATGAGATTTATTGTTATTTAGATTAGACAATACGGTTATTACTTCGTCGTTGGTCAGTGTGATGTTATCCAAAACAATGTCCGGATCTACGATCGAGTGTTCCTCTAGATTGTGATCATCATTGCTGTCGTGCGCAAAAATTGAGGCGAAATATTCGTTAAAACAATTCGCAATGTCTACATTGTTATTGAAACATATTCCTTGACTTTTATTTATCCCTGATTTGACCGAGACTTTCGACGGAGTATTAGATCACTTGGACACAATCTTAAAATACGACCAGAAACGTTTAGCATTATGGTCACGAAACGCACAGATTGAATTGATATAATTTAAGCGGCTATCACGTAACATTCTTTAAATTGTCCAGAAAAGCTCTCGAAATCTATTCTTGAAGTGTTCACTTGGATGACAGGATCTTTTTACTCTCGTTTTCATGAGTTTTTCTTCTTGATGTAGTGAAGTATTGCGCTGTTCATCCAAGACAGATGATTTCGTCTTCGTAGTGTTTTTGCTGGCACAAAATCTTTCCACGTACGCCAATCCTGATTAATATCGCCATTTTCAGATACAAGTAGATTGAGGTCAAGGGAGTGAAGATGCCTTCTTAGACCATCAAAGTCAGAACAACGGTAATCAAACACTGATCGTTTTATTTTTACATGGAAAGGAATGCGTGAGAGGAAGAGGTCGAAGATGATAGCGTTATGGTCGGTTAAAAGGGCTGAGTCACTTGGTTTTAAAGATTCGCATATCTTGACTCGCTCAGGAACACTGGTGATTACAAGATCGAGAAAGTTTTCGCCTCTGGTGGAAGTTGTGCTTAGTTGTTCCAAGGAAAAGTCATTTAATAGTTTCACATGCGAAATCTCATTACCGTCGATAGTGTTTTCCCGCGAGTTCCAGCTCGCGCGTGGAAAATTGAAATGCCAGCGAGTGCAATTTTTGAATGACGTTTGCAAACATCTTGAAGACTCGAATTTATCAATCCGAGTTTTATCAGCGTCTGGTGGACGATAGCATGAACAAATTACGATTTTCATGTCTTTCGCAGTCGTAATTTCAGCCATAGCAATTCCTAGATCATGGTTATGTTTGATTTCACGTACAGATTTAAATACGGCAGTCTTGATTCCCAGCAAAACGCCACCGCCCCGCGTTTTGCGATCTTTTCTGATAATACAATAACCCGAATGTAGAATTTCGGAGTTGTAAACATGTCCTGAAAGCCACGTCTCATTCACACTTTTAACTCAACTTGTAAGAGTTCGTGCATTTAACACGACACATTTTACACTACAATGCCCATCACTTTTAGGTCCCGGGTTAATTTCAACATCACCGGATAGTTTGATGACAAACACCGAATACAAGGCGTAGAGAATAAGGCGCAATCCAATGATCAATTTCAATGCGTTAACTAACGTTCTCAAACTCATTTATTTACTAATTCATGATCAAAACACAAAGGAAATCACCACCATATCGTTGTCTTGATACCACGGTAATAAACGTCCATAAATTAACTCAACTTTCGCGTTGAATTTCTCGCTAAATACAAGTTCGTTTGAGAAGCAATATAATAAACTCGAAATTGTTTGTTACCGGCATCCAAAACACCTCAAAGTGTGTGTAAAAAACTCGACTAGCGTCTCGTTTTTCAACACACTTTTCGGTCTTTTATACGCCGGTAATAAACGCTCTCTCGTTTATTATATATTACGTCTCTGTTTCGAAGTTCGTCGGCGTTTGATTTACAGCACTACTTCTGTAGATGTTCCTCGTTTAATAATGTGCAAGTACAGCATTCCTGTATCAACTATCATTTGCCTTGCATTGTCTACATGTAAATATAACTACATATGGCACAGACACATAGCGCACAGTAGATGCAGCATTGAATCAAATAAAAAAATGTATTGTCAAAAATACACATATAGACGAGTCTTTGACTTATTTTCGAATGATTCCTTTTGGCTTTATAGTAAACTTGATAATATGAATGCGCTTGAGCTTTCATTCATAGGAAATAATGACCCCGGCAGCAAAAGTAATTTTTGACGAGCTTTCGTCGCAATTTGACCAATTCTTGTTGAGAAAAATATTTATTGAACACGAGAAACGCATAAACTACTCTACCACCCCTCCCTAATGACATGAAGGGGCGCTAAAAACACCCCAGATTTTAGAGTGTCACGTGACCAGGGTCTTTGCCGCAGCATTGGTTGATCACCATAAAATTACTAGGTACCAAATATATAAATATATATACCAAATAGTTTGCTGAAAAAACTATAATTGACAAGTTAGTTTTTTTTTATTTGACTAATTTTGTTTTCCTGTGAGTTCACAGATGCAAATCATGAAATTGAAAATCCAGCATCCAATTTTTAAACAAGTACCATAAAAAAGTACATGCCACATCACAGCTCAATGGCCATTTGAGTTGTACCATTAAAACATGGTATTTTCACAAGAAAGTATCTATTCTCACCTTCATAATTATTGCCTGCGTAGTAGTGATCATGGCCATAGTATTGACCATAGTGTTGACCATAGTGTTGACCATAGTATTGACCATAGTAGCCCTGACCTGCATAGTAGTGATCATGACCATGGTATTGACCATAGTATTGATCATAGTAGCCCTGACCACGCCCAAACCCTTGATCAAAGTTCCCTCTGCCGCTTGGCCTCAAACTGTCATAGTGCTGCCAGCTCATTTTTTACAAATGCCGATCACATTGTAGTCAAGTTGAAAGCTTCCTTTTACTGCATGATACATCCGTGCCAAAAAGTTTATGACAAAACCTAAAATATACATGCACTGTGAATGAATGAATGAACACAAGCCTGCCAGCTATTGTTTATAATGAGAAGAAAATATTTCCGGAATGCTCGATCTTCCTGCTTTGTGACGAGCAAATATTTCTAAATTTCGTGAGGAACCTGAACTACTGTTATATGGATTATCAAAATCATTGGGATCCTTTAACGCGATTTCTTTCATTGTGGCGAAACCAAACACCTGCCATTGTAAACGTAAAGAATCAAGGGGCACAGCCGACAGCGCTGCTAGCCTAGTGCACTGCGAGGGAGTCATATTATTTAAAATACGTGCGTGCGATTTAACATATCAATTCTTTCTGTCATAGACGAAGAGAATATAGTACTTTATAAAATATTCAATGAAAAGTACTTACCTCGTGAAAAAACCCGAAAGCAATATACTAGTAGAGCAGTTTCAGCGAGCGACAAATGGTGTGTTTACACTATGGTTTACATCAGAATTTTACATTTAGTGGTTTCAAGGAATGCGGCACAGGGCCCCCGAGAAACAATTCCGAGAAACAAGCCTAATGTAAAGTTTACAATTTATAGTGACTGGTTTTTACTTACTCGAGTAAAACTTTCACAGTGAAGCAAAGTACAGTACTTGTCGCGTTCCCAACACACCATTTTGGGGAAGGTGCGCGATCTAGCATCTTCAATTTCGAATTGTTCGGGTCCAAAAGAATTTCCTTCTTCACGAATAGACTGTTCTATAGCTTGAAGTATAGCACCTGCTACTGCTTTCTTTTTCCTGACTTTAATATGGTCATGTGCGGTTCATGCAGTGTGCGCACCTGCTCATGACGAAATCCGCGTTGTTTCTCTTCGTTTTCTTTTGCTGTCATTAACAGGTCAAATTCAGCTTGTTTTTTAGCTGCGGCAGCCTCGGCCAAAGCATTTATTCTTGCGCTACTGGAAGACGTCGAAGTGCGGGATGATCCAGTACGACAGGTATACTTTGAGCCCACAGACATTGCGTCCTTTCTAATGTGGATACTCTCCCTTTTCGATTTCGTAATGGCGGTAGATGCATATATCAGTGGTGGTTTCTGTGATTCAATAGTTTTTTGCAATTAAGTAGAAATTTCGCGCCGTTTGTCCTGCTTAGAGAGGCTATCCATACCTTTCAGTATGACACGGTACTTTATGTAAGCATCTTGTAAGGGTTGCAGGACAGTTTCTGTTTCCTCATGTGAAGTTTTTTCTCTAATTGGGCATAAACCGTCTCCGACGTTGTTCTTAATGTCTGCTATTTTTCTAAGTTCTGTATCTTTAGCCTGCATAGCATTATGAATTGCTTTTTTTGACAAAATTCTCTGTCTTTGGCTGATTGTACTTTGTTTTAAGGAAACCGAATACAATTTCTCTGTCTTGAACGGACGGGTTCACAGGCGTCTCCTTGGATTTATATATTATAGAATCTGATGAACTGGCGTCCTTACATTCCTTGGGTTTCTCCACGGTAACATCACTACCATTACAACTCATCTTTACCAGGGTAATAGAAGGGATAAAATAGAAAGTTTAGGCGTATTTCATTCACTCACGATTTTCGCTGTCAAGTATTTCCCCAAAAACAATTGTAGACTTTCACTGTCGCGTTCCCAGAGTTTGCAAGTGCCAACCACTTTATATTAGACGCACACATTGCATTGTATAAACAAATTTTATATCTCTTCAAGCGGTGAAAAACTACATAAAACATTTAAATGTATATCAAATGTCAATAATAGAGGTCACTCTAGCATCCCAAGTCAAATAGAGTCTTACTCACGTCTATAGTGTCTCTAACGAATGTATTAATTAACAATTATTCGCCGAAGGCGAGGTGATTATCGGCGAATATTCCCCGAGGGCCGGGCGGGCCCGAAAATCACCGAGCCTGAGGCGAATCGTTATTTCAGTATTTTACACAAGTTATTTTAATTTTGCTTATTTCTTTGTCCGTAATTTGTACAAAACAGCGGCTAGTCGCCATTTTGTAAAGGAATGTCACGTCATATTGGACCAATAAAGGAATGTCACGTCATATTGGACCAATCACGTCGGATTTCTTATGTTCACTTGTGTAAAAATACTATTAATATTTAATATAAAACACAGTAGGTAAACGTTCGTTCGACGTTGCTCTCCGTAGTCAAGGCAACGGGTGGCGCGCCGGGTCCTGGGCGCTAATGAAGATCAAGATATGAAATTGCGGTGCATTTTTGCACAGCATTATATTCGCACGGTGTTTGTTCGTTCGGAATCATAAGAACTAGATACTTCATGTATGTTTACTATACTGTTATTGAAACACCTGCGTGGCCTGCTTAGCCCGAAAATTGGGCGAACAACTCTATACTTAATGTGTGTTTATAGTTTTATTGAAGACAACAACTATGAACCAGACACAGTACTACTGACATGCGGTGCCCTGTCACCAATGTTATATACTGAACTTAATTGAACTGAACAGAATACAACAGAACCGAACTAATATTGCTCGCAAAAGAACATCCGATTTGACTGTGTAGCAGGCGCGGATCTAGGATTTTTCGTACGTTGGTCAAAACTAAAAATATCAGGGGGGCGTGGCTTCCCGGGGGGGGAAGGGGAAGGGCGTGGCTTCCTCGGGGGGGGGGGGCGTGGCTTCATCCGGGGGCGTGGCTCCGAGATAACGTGGCTCTGACTTTACGCCATTTTTATAACAAATTGCATTGCTACTCATCTGCTGTATTACAAAGTTTTTTGATTCACAAAGCGTAGCTGTTTTGCTCTATCTCAGAGCTCATCAGCATGCCTAGGAAACCTGTTGATAACTTGACAACATATATCAAGATATCAAATATATTGTTGCTTCCGACATGGACAGTCTTATGCAATGAAAGGCCTATGCAACTGGTTTTAATGTGCCAGGACTTGCCATCACACCTTTTCCAAATGGGAAAAGGAGTTTAGTTAGAAAATGTGTGACTATATGGGACATTTCATGGACATGAAAGTGCTCAGTTTTCAGCCCATCTTTACCCTTTCTTTATCTAAAACTTCTACCATTAGTTTTAGTAAAGGAAATTGTTTGTCTGGCTTGAAAACATTCTTAATTTAATTACTAATTTGAGCTGTATTTATGTCTTTGACCTTCTCTCTATACAAAGAAACATCAAATTCACAATTATTAACTTTTAGGTTTATGTCTACGATCTCTGCAGGAAAAGATTTTGTAGGTTCAATAACCTTAGAGGTACTGGCCTGAGAGGCTGCAGCAGAGGAAAATGTCTCAGTGGGGCTTTATTTAAAATTGGTTGAGAAAGTGGCATTTTAGAAGCAGTAAAAATTCTATGTTGCTACTCTTAGTCTTCTTAATAGATGATGTTGACTGTACACCAGAAAATTTTCTTTTATGCTGGTTAGTATAAAAGAGAAGAGGAACGAAATGATTAGGTTGAAAGGTGTCCCTATAGGTTTAATATGGCTCTCATAATAAAATAATACATGAAGATCAATCAAAGCTTCTTTAAAAAAAGCAGGCAAACGAGGTTTTACAGGGCCATTTAAAAGCACTTTATAGCCTTTCCTCACCTCAATCAGGGTAGTAAGTATGTATATTTCTACCTAAAACAGATGATAAACCCAAAATACAAAGAAAAGATGACCATTTCATGTCATTGCGATTTAAATTGCCTCTTGTTTCACCAAGTCTTGCTTGGTTTTACCAGAATCCGAACTCTCTTCAGAAACAGACTTCAGTAAAAGATTATCAATATTCCTAAAGTACTGACTATGTTCATTCACAATAGTTAAAAAACATGGATGCTGGGGATAGTCACTGTTAAGGATGTCAAAATTCGTAAGTTTTGTACTAAACTATTATTACCTGCCAATACTATGAAAACAGAGCTGTACAGGCAGTTACCAGAAGTCTTGAATCTAAGAATTAAGAAATATTAAAACACATTAAAATGATTAAAGTATAATACATTTAACTCTGTGTGAGGCTGTGAGCATAAGAGAATTAGTAGAATAACAATATTTAAAAATATATAGGTACACACATGTTTTTAAGTAGTCATAAATTCAAACAGCAGTAACTGCTCATATGGAGATTTTTAACATCCTGAAGAAAGACTGCATTAATAATTTAATACGGTAGTATAGTACGTTATATCTAAGCCATGAGTGTGACACGAGCCTAAACATTTAATAATAATACTTTGTACCCATATATATAACACTTATAAACACAAAAATTTAAGTGTAGTCAACATTTGGAACATTTCAAAGAAATTAGTCATTTATGGTGAAGTGTCTAAATCGAATAATCAATGGGCTGAGTGGCATTACAAATTTACAATACAACAAATCGAATAAGCACTTGACCTTCTTTGACCGATGCACTGTACGCACAAATATGCAAATTGAATATTTATACTATTCAAAACTATAAACGCGTTTTATAAAGGTTAAATATGATTTAAATAGACTCACGCTTACCTTATGCAGTGAAACACTTCTTCTCCCGTCCACGGGCATAATTTGGAACAAAATGCTCCACCGAGAAATTTCTGCTAAGTGTGAACTCTGAGCTGTTTGTAGCAGACAGCAGCTCTGCAAGCGAGCACTTGCATGCCGCACGAACATGGTTCAAAAGACCTTCATAAATCTGTTGCAGACTTTCTACGTCGCCGTCGCCTGTACAAGTATCGTCACCGCCAAACATTCTTAAAAAAAGCTTTGAAAATACTCAAAGGACCTTTCGTAACACAATAAAACATTCCCTGACCGCCGAATGCTTCCAGCTGCGAATTGCCAAGTCGGTCAAAAAAACTTGGCCAATGAAATGGCAGAATTTTTTTGAATGATCCAATCAATCGCATCCTTTTAGAGCCCCTGATAAGGCAAACCGGTCAGTCCACCCCACAAGTCGGTCAAAAATCATATTGACCAATCAAGTGACTGAGATTCGCCACCCGAGTCGGTCAAAACTGATCTATACAATCACTTATATAGTCCAGTGCGTTCAAAGGATTTTCGAAATTCTCACGCCACAAAGCAGGAATTTTCTTAATACCTGACCGGAATATTGCAACTGGACCGCGATTTTAAAAATTTATTTGCCACTGACCGCAATGCACGACGTAACTGGACTGTTACGCAAATTCTACGTTGGTCATATGACCGCTTTGACCCCCCCTAGATCCGCGCCTGCTGTGTAGTTATAATTACTAAACTCAAAAGCAATCGTCAAGCAATTGAGTTTTGTAACACCTGGTTAAAAAGTGTTTTGTCTGAATAAGAATGCTTCGTTCTTTAGAACGACAAGAAACCTGTAGTTAAGCTGTAGACCCTTAAATTTCTACCCTTTTGATCCTCGACTTGCGATCCTCAACCCTCGACATCTCACCCTCGACAAAAACCCAGACTTCTACAAATGGCAACTTCCACAACCGTCTCGAAATATGTAAACAACCTCTTGCCCCTAGCTCGAATAATTTTTCCTCGGTTTAAAAATGTGTAATCCTCCACAATATTAAAGAGAGAAATAATTTCTTGAAACCTGTTTGAGATAAAACAACGTTAAAAAATCATACGAAGAATAAAACGATGATATATAAATAATATAATGTATATTACGCTTGCAATATAAACCGGTCTGGGCCAATAAGGAAGCCAAAATGCAATATATAAATCATCGTCGTCGATCTTAAGGCCGTTTTCCACTAGGCGAATTTATTCGCGCGACGCGATTTTTTTCGCCTGGAGCATGCGCAATCCACTGCATGACAAATTATCACGGCGAAAAAGATCGCACCGCGACCACCGAGAGAAGTAGGATCATCTTCAACTTTTTCGCGCGATAAAGGGGCGAAAGAAAAGTTGACCAATCAGATTTTGCAAAAAGAACAGTAAACTTTTCCAAGGACATTTTTTTGTGACGAAGCTAGCTATGGAAGAAGTCGGCCTTTTAGGGGAAAATGTTGATATTTCGACTCTTGAAGAGCTTTTGCGCCAAGCTAGGAGTAGGAACGAAGGTAGTAACGAACAGCCTGAAGATATTCATGAAGTCATTCCACAAGTAGAAACTGTGTTTGACAAAGAACTCTTCATTGAAGAAATACGGCAACTTGGTTGTCTATGGAACACATGTCTTCCATCCTACAAAGACCGGACTGTTAAAGCCAATGCTTGGAAGAAATTATCCCAAATTTTTGACCGCGATGGTAAGTTATTCTGAAAAAAGATATAACATTATTGGCGCTTTCCATGCAAGGCAAGTCCGGGCAAGCCACAAACGACACCTTTCAGACTTCACTATACCACGTATTTTACACATCATGCGTTGTACTTGAAAGAAACTGTAGGAGTTAATTGTAAATCTACAGGAAACTTAAACATTTTATAGATGAACTACATAAAATTGAACAGACAGAAGCGTTTTTGTGAAGCTAAGTATTTGTATTTATTCGCAAAAATAACATTTTGCAAAAGTATTAAGTGTATAAAATACAAATAAACCATCATATTTATTTGTATTTGTTATGCAAATCGATGAAAATTATGTTATCTATATCTATAGGAAAAAAGACGATCCTACCTAACCACTATCCTGAATGGAATCATAGTTTAAATATTCTTACATGTATTACTGTAATAGAATGTCGTTCATGTTGACATGAAGTCTTTCATACTTGTTTGTTTTAGGAAATATTTTCAACCTTACATGTAAATATGGTCATTAACATTTTATGTACGCAATTTTTAGCTGAGTTTCTTCAAAAACAGCTCAAGAACTTGAAGGATAGTCTTAAGAAGTGTTTGGACAAAAGGACCAAAATGACCAGATCTGGTGCAGCTGCATCCTCTTTACCAAAATGTCGATATTTTGAACAAATGGCATTCTTGTATGGCAGTGTTGGAAACAGACCTACAGAAAGTAACTTGTCAAGTGTGTTGTCCCCACCAACCCCTGTTTCAACAATTGATTATTGCTCTGATGTACAAGTCGATGATGCACCCTCGACATCCAGAATTACAGTACCTGAAGTTGAAAGAGAGAAGCATGCACAGGGCAACATTTGTTCATTAAAACAAAACATTTGTTCGCGCGAACGGTTCGCGCGAAAAAAATCGCGTCGCGCGAATAAATTCGCCTAGTGGAAAACGGGCTTTATTAAGGTCCCTAATCACAAATATAGCCCCCTGTCCCGCAGTGATCCATAAGGTTTACAATAGTGTCAGGGCTGACAAAACAAGCGAGTTGTTGCGTGAGTTGACTAACTTTGCCGACTTGACTTATAAATTGTGATTACATGTACAGGGCTGGCTCGTTTATTAATGATTTATATATTGCATTTTGGCTTCCTTATTGGCCCAGACCGGTTTATATTGGTATAGGTAATAGTATAATTTCGAGTGCAATTACGGATAAACAAGCACGAGTGAGTTTTTAAAAACTGCAAAATAGCGCGAGTCCGAAGGACGAGCGCTATTTGCGGTTTTTAAAAACTCACGAGTGCTTGTTTTCCGTAATTGCACGAGAAATTATACTATTACTTATTAATAATATAAAAAGGAAATGTTCAAACAAGCATTTTGTACTTACAACTTCGCATTATGCAAGTGCACTCATTCTCGAAAAAGCCATGGCTAAAAATTTTATGTACAAAGTTCCAGGCTTCCAGCATACTTTAGAGTTTGTTTTGTGATCATAATTGTCAGAGAAGAATCCCAAATTGTGTTGAAATTTCGACGAAATCTTTAAGCAAACGTGAAAATAATTCGGCCGCCATATTTTTGGTTTCTGCGAGTAAATCCCATCGCTCAAAGAGCTTATTACAGATTTTTGCACTGCTGTTACAGATTTTTGCACTGCTGTTACAGATTTTTGCACTGTTGTTACAGATTTTTGCACTGTGTTACAGATTTTTGCACTGTTCTGGATGATGTTTGGGATTAACTGCACTCGAATCAACCAATCACAGCCCAGAAACATTTCCTTGTATATTATTACAAGCGTAATAACATTATATTATTTATATATCATCGTTTTATTCTTCGAATGATTTTTTATCGTTGTTTTATCTCAAACAGGTTTCAAGCAATTATTTCTCTCTTTAATATTGTGGAGGATTACACATTTTTAAACCGAGGAAAAATTATTCGAGCTAGGCGCAATTGTGCGAGGGTTGTTTACATATTTCGAGACGGTAGTGGAAGTTGCCATTTGTAGAAGTCTGGGTTTTTGTCGAGGGTGAGATGTCGAGGGTTGAGGATCGCAAGTCGAGGATCAAAAGGGTCGAAATTTAAGGGTCTACAGCTTAACTACAGGTTTCTTGTCGTTCTAAAGAGAAGCATTCTTATTCAGACAAAACACTTTTTAACCAGGTGTTACAAAACTCAATTGCTTGACGATTGCTTTTGAGTTTAGCAATTATAACTACACAGTCAAATCGGATGTTCTTTTGCGAGCAATATTAGTTCGGTTCTGTTTTATTCTGTCCAGTTCAGTTGAATTAACAGGGTAAAATACCATAACAGGATAAAATTCTTATTTTGAAGAAGCAATTAGCAAGCGTGTTTGATGTTATTACAATATTTCAAGAGATACTAGGTGGCTATCAGGTAAAATTTTGAAAAATTTGAACGGGCAATTGAGTTCAAAACCATTTCTGATTTTGGTTAACGCGGTGAAAATTACAAGAACAGAAGACAGCAGATAAGCCATAGAATACAATTTAACTTTAATGTGGTAAATTTGAATTATATTATATCCCATAACTCTATACGCGAAAATTACATTCTTTCATTAATCATAACTTTAAATATAATTTAATTAATATAACAGTAAAATCATAGTTAATAATAGTTAATAGAGGAGATAGTTTGGTGTTCCTGACGTTAAACCCCCGATACGGGAACCCTGTAACTTCACCACAGTATAGAGAATAAACAGTAGGACCACTCAGCATGTCCTCTCATTTTTTATGCAATTGACTGGCCAGAATAATGGAGGAAAAGCTGGTTCAGCGTTTCTATAGGCCAGGAAAGGCAATTGACTGTCCAGAACCTGCATAATCAAGATGCGTAATGCGACATGCGTGGCTACACAAACTTCAAAGGTTCCGACTCAAGTGGCCCTTCTGTTTATTTCTGTTCTGTTTATTATACAGTTCCAGGACTTTGTATTTACATATTTTAGTTAAACAAGAAACCAACGGCTTTTAAAACTTTTTTAGGTGCAAAACCCCCTGAGAATCAACGCCTAATGTTTGCCTTTTTCACAGGATCCTACAGAGGGAGTCATACATTTCCCAGCCCAAATTATTCACTAAATCCCAAGCACTAAGGCTGTCTTGCTTAAATCTTAATCACACTCCCATTTTCTATTGCTTTTTGGCAAATGAATCCCAGTCTCTCAGTGCATGAACACGTTCTCCCCACAAAAACAGGAAATTCCAAGCTCCCATTTTAGCCTTCAACAGTGCCGAGAAATATCGCTACTAATGTTGCTATATTAAATATTGTTTTGCGAAAACATTCAGTTGCTGCCTCCCCCCTCCCACCGAAAAGATTTAAAATACGACAGTTCTATAGACATTGCTGTTCTCGTTCAAATATGTAAATACAAAGTCCTGGAATATGTTTCAAGTGAATTTACAGCGTTTCAAAATCTAGTTGGGTCTGGGACCGGTTGTATAAAAAAGTGATTAAAGTTAACTATGATTAGCATAGGCGTACGAGGCGGGGGGGCTGGGGAGGCTGCAGCCCACCCAGTTTAGTCTGAAATATTAATTAGTCGGGCAATTTGTACTTGAGCGTCGGGCAATCTTCCTGTTTGCCTAAAATCAATTTGTTCTTTCACGGTGGATCACGTAAATCTAACCCTTCATACTGTCCTGCCAGTCTTCTACAAAGCAAGTTCTATCTTGGCAACCATCCCAGCTACGTCATGTTCGGTAGACAGATCTTTCAGTGGGTTGCGAAGAGTGAAGACGTACCTTCCACAATGGGTCAAGAACGTCTAAGTAGCATTTCTCTTCTTTGCATGGAACGAGCATATACTAATAGAACTCTTGGAAATGACATGGACAGAATTATTGATGTTTTTGGCCATCGAAGCCACCGTGTCTCACATTTCTTTTGACAATATTTATAAGCTAATATAATACACGGGACAAAATTGTAAAGTATATTACGTTGGATTTTTGGCAAAAATTACAGTTAAGATACTAAAATATTCATCATATTTGCTCTTGTTTCAATAATATTCCTAATATTTTCTCTTCATTCCTCACCCTCTTCATGAATAAAATCTCACCCCACAACGCAGGAATGAGGAGATAAAGAGACTTAGTTTTCAAAATTTTCCGGGGGAACCCCTGGACCCCGTAAAAATGCTGGCGCCATCGGCGCTCGTCGGGCAGACTGACGTCCGCCCCCCCAAAATTTACAAGCCCGTACGCCTATGATGATTAGTGGCAACATCAACCAATCAGAACAATATATTTAGTGCTTAATCACTATTTAACTACAGAAGTTTAAAAAAGTGACTAAGAGTTTTATACAACCGGCCCCTGCTGGTGCATGAATGTAAACAAGGCGAACTTGTCAAAGTTGTAATTGTACATTTCTTTGTATATATTTATAACTAAAATGATAAAAGCCGCATTTTGGAGGCATAAAAAGGGCTTGACCTGTGAGCTCCATATATATCTGGAGTGACAATTCCAGGGCAAAAGATTGAAGCCAAAGTTGGCGGAAATTGGCGTCGAACACCAGTTGTGCTTGCCCGGGAAGACATGCTGACATTATAACCAGTCCCCTTCGGTTGGTTTTATATGTTTAAACTCGATTCAGAGAAAATACTTCGATAATAACATACAACCCGTCATGAAAATGAAAATAAGGTAAGAAAACCCATCAATATTTGCCATCTTTAGCTTTGGTTTCTCAGTGGTCGAATGATATCGATGTCCTCACTCCAGATTTAAACGCAAGTCACAAGATTTTACTAGCCTGCAGGATCGGCCTTGAAATTATAGAATTTTAAGTCTATGACAATTTAAAAAGTGTTCTACATGTATACGAGACTATAAAAAGTTTTGTATTGATAAAAAAATTAATCGTAATCGCCGGAAAAAATCACTGGAATTTTCATAACGTGCTCTTTATTGAAATATATTGCCCAAATATGGTCATCATATTTGCGGACTGTGCCTAGTGCACCCTGTAGTGTATACTCATGAAACACGCGGGAAGAAAGCTCGTAATTTACGACATTTTGCACGTCGTATTTGGCTTGGACCGGACTTACATCTCGTCTCGTTCCAAGCGTGATATGTGAGCTCGCAACAGTGCAGCGAGCAGGTCGTTCTGTCGACTGCATTTCCTCGTCCAGCGGTAAATGTTGAAGAGAGTGGGTCAACTGTTCGACTGAATGCTCGTGGCGTGAGGAACAACCTGTAAAATGTGTAGCAAAAATATTTACCCTCCACCTGCTCGCAGGCATTATCCCAGTAAAAGCCTATTCATACGGGCAGCAGTTAATTTAATTTTAGTCGCCCATCCTGGAGGCGGGGGGTTAACAGTTAACAATACACTCAACAATACATGTAGCAAAGTTAGATTTATGTACATCTCGTCACTCCACAACGTTTTACTGTACAGTACCTCTTCTTCGCTTTTGTCCTGTTTCATCATCATTCATCCATAATTGACTTTGTTTCTTGGTGAGCGAGACACGAGTGCTTACTGTGTCCTTTGTGACCACACACCCGATGATCGACACTTGTGAAATTTGACCTAAAGCTTTCACAACTGCCGGTGATTTGTGGTAAGATGAACCCGCCAAGCGTCTGTCTTGGGGCGAGCAACATGCAGTAACGTGATAAGAATCTTCGCCGTCAGAAGGTTCGATTGAGTAGTATGACAACGCGTTATGAACTGCAAGCCTCGGGCACGCAAGGCCTAGAACATGAAAAGTTACATTTCTGTTTATAAAGATGTGAGTTGTTGGATAGATAATAGCTGGTGTTTTTTTTCATTTAGCTTAGCCACAGGGGCAGGGTTACCACAACAGCGTGAGCCAATTACTGTGGGCCCGTAGTACCTATCCCACCCTGTCAACATTCCCTGTGGGAGGAAACCGAAGTACCCGGAGAAAACCCACGACTTTCGGCAAAGCGTTGACTATACTCTTTTCACATGAGGACTGGGTTGCAGGAAATTATCAAGACATGTTATGCACGGATTTGCTGCAAGTCCTTTCAACAAGTAATTGTGAAAAGTCTGGAAATTACAACATGCAACTTCCATGTTCTATTGTCATGGAATTGACAAGTTTATTACAACTTGTTGAGAAGCTATGTAATGTAATGTAATGTAATGTAATGTAATGTAATGTAATGTAAAATTTTATTTACACAGGGTAGCCCATTCAGCTCCATTAGACGCCTGTACGATTAAAGAATGTTACAATTATATTGTATAATACTGTATACAAGGTTAATACAAATAATGTCGATACCTGTTAATACAGTATGAAGAAATCAAGTTGCAACAAGGCAATAAAATTGACTACTTGCAACAAGTCTGTAGAAAACGAAAGTAATCACCTGAAAATGCTTTGATGCATTGTTGAAAATCTGTAATTTGTAAACATTTCCACAAGACATCTTTTGCCATTGTCTTGAGCCTGCCACAATCTGCTGGCGAGACAAACCACCCGAAATAATGCGGCAAGATCTCATCGTACTGCTCCATTCTTCTACGTATCGCGGCAAACGAAACATTGTGCTTGTTTCTGGTGGACAGTTCTCGAGCCTGGAACTTCCACGGTGTTTTTGGTTCAACTAAGACGACCACATAACCATGCTGTTTGGCAAGGCTCATGTATGTTTCCACTTCGTCGTGCCTCACATTCGTGTTGTCTAAAGACAGAAGTTGGCTGTCAGTATAACCATAGATTAGGTACAGTTGAAGAAGCAGTGTAAATTGGTGTGAGAAACCCAGGGTACCCAGAAGCAGTGCTGTAGAAAGGGGGACTGCAAGGGGAGGAGCCCCACTTTTTCATTCTGAGGAAAGGCTGAGCCCCTTCTACTTTTAATAAATGATACATTATTAAGGGCTCTATTTGTTCAAATATTCGGGTGGCACCTTCTATATGTTTTAATAAATTGTAATTTTGTATTTGGATGTAAAATTAACTGTGAATTAGCAATGTAAAGCTGCTGTAAATCGTGTTCAATGTTTTACAAAACTGAGTATACTAAGAAGTAAAAAATAAACAAGTGAATTTATTAATTGTTACTATTCATCTTGAGGCATATAACGTCATTGCTTTGCAGACAATTATGTTTTATTGATTTAACAATTATGTACTGATTATGAGAGCCCCACCCTTTACAAAATTCATATTTACAGCACTGCCTAAAAAACTGCTAGAAATTTATGACAGTGAATTCTAATTTTACCTGCAAGTTTGTTATCATGCATCAACCAAGTTGATATCAATTTTCCAGATTTGCTGCAAGTTGTTTAAACTAACTAAAACAACTTGCATCAAGCTTGTGAATAAAGACTTGAAAATCAAATTGCATCAAGTCTGCCAAGAACTTCCAGCTGATTAATGTTAGTATCAAGCCGAAGCAAGCAATGTGAACGAAACCTGATATCAGCTATGTGACTGCAAGGGGACACGCCTACAAGCAGACTAGCTATAGCTTGTGCATTTCTGGTTCAGTGTGTGTTCAAAGCTTGTTAAACAACGGCATGCAAGTGTAAATAGACACATGTTTTAGACTGAAGTAAATTTTCAATTGACAAATTCCAAAACAAGAGCCGCAGGTGGCCTTTTAGCAAAACTCTATTGGACTTACCTATTATTAGAACAGGCTTTTTCAAGGCAGCAAATTTTTGTGCTCTTTGTTGACATTTGCTATGTGTTTCTTGTAGCGTATGTTCATGCCAGACATACTCGCCATCTTTGTTGTAACGATAATAATCAGCAGAACAGACAACAGCGTGACCTTTATATTGTCGCAGCAAGGCATCTGCTATGGTGCTCTTACCACTGCCTGGCAAGCCTCGTAGAATGAACATGACTTGGAACTGTGGTAATAAGCGAATGGTTTCCTGCTGGTCAATGAATGAAAAGTCTAGAAATTTTTGACATGATGTTTGGACAGAGGATCCACCCTGTGTACTTTTATATCCACCACGGGAGCTACTTGCATCCCTAGATGTTCCTCTCGCACGTTGATTTCCTCTATTACCCCTAGGTTGTCCACGACCTCGCTTGTTTAACCCGTGTCCTCGGCCCCTGATGACACCCCTGCCTCCATAGACTTCATGTTCTGTATTTCCTGAAAAAGAACGAGTGATTGTACCACAATCAAGACTTACAAATTTTTTATACATCTCTGTTATCCAATAACAATTTTAAATTTTTCAATATGTGATGATATGATGATATTTAAGGTCTGTGATGCTATTAACTTTGCTTACTGGTAACAACGCATCATATTAAACCAGGTATCTCTAGGTTCTGCAACAAGAATTTAAAGATAGTACGCACTTCTAAATTAGAACTAATGAAACCCTTTTTAAGCATTTCTAGAAAGAGACTTTAATGAGAAATTAAAATGGTTAAACATTATTTAAAGATTAGTGACCATTAATGCACATTTGTCTGGTACAAAGATTGTCATTTTTATGAATTCAATGCAGTACATATGATATTACACTATATGTCAACTGTCAACTAATACAGCAAAAATCAGACAAATACTGATTATTGGTGAATCACCATAAAATTACTAGGTACCAAATATACATATATACTAACTAGTAAAGTTTAGTTATTTTAATTGACTAATTTTGTTCTCCTTTGAGCTCATAGATGCAAATCATGTGATTGCAAATCCAGCATCCAATTTTTATGCAAGTACCATAAAAAAGGACATGCCACATCACAGCTCGATGGCCAGTTGAGGCCCATTAAAAACATGTCATTTTCACAAGGAAGTATCCATGCTTACCTTCGTAATTATTGCCTGTAGAGTAGTGATCATGACCATAGTATTGACCATGGTAGCCTTGACCTGCATGGTAGTGACCATGACCAAGGTATTGATCATAGTAGCCCTGACCTGCATGGTAGTGACCATGACCAAGGTATTGATCATAGTAGCCCTGACCACGCCCAAACCCTCGACCAAAGTTCCCTCTGCCTCTTGGCCTCCAACTATCATAGTGCTGCCGGCTCATTTTTTACAAACGCTCATCATATTGTAATCAACTTGAAATTCCCAACACTTCCTTTTACTGCATGAGACATCCTTGCCGAAAAGTTTATGACAAAACCTGAAATATACATGCACGGTGAATGAATGAATACACGCCTGCAAGCTATTGTTTATATTGAGAAAAAAAACTCTCGGTAATGTTCGATCTTCCTGCTTTGTGATACGACGAGCAAATATTTCTAAATTTCGTGAGGAACCTGAACTACTGTTATATGCATTGTCGAAAGCATTGGGATGCTTTAACGCGATTTCTTTCATTCTGGCGAAACTAAACACCTGCCATTGTAAACGTAAACAGTTGCTGCACTGCGAGGGAGTCATATTATTTAAAATACGTGTGTGCAATTTAACATTTCAATTCTTCATTTCCTAGACGAATAAAGAATATAGTACTTCAAAAACATTCAATAAAAAGGACTTACCTTGTGAAAAAAACACGAAAGCAATATATTATTTGAGCAGTTTAAGCACGAGCGACGTGTGTTTACGTTTTCAAGGAATGCGGCACAGAGTACCCGAGAAACAATTCCGAGAAAGTCTACTATAAAGTTTATAATTGATAGTGACTGGTTTTTACTTACTTGAAACATTCACAGTGAAGCAAAGTACAGTACTAACCTTTTCTTAGCGAGAATGAAGATCAAGATATGAAATTTCATTTTAATTTTTCGTTTTCTGTTTGATTAGAGAATGACGTTCAAATTATATTCCCTTTCAATTTCCATTTCTTTCAATTCTAAGTTTACCATTTCCAATGCAATTACCTTTTGTGGCTTATTATAAAGTAAGTCCAAGACTAATTTGTTTTACATTTCAGACAAAGTTAATGATATATATTTTGATGAATTTCCCGATGTGCAAATAAATATTGCCAAAAATTGTGTATGTTCGTAATAATATCATAGTAACATAGTTTACACTTGAGGAACATCGAATCTCAAATACTGGAAACCACTAGTTATATCCCAATTAAAATTTGAGATCACACTTTGTCTTGATGCCCTTGAAGAAAATTTCCGGTGAGAATTTCAATACTTGCATCATCAAGTTCTGTCTTTACTGCATCTTTATTCTCCTTCAATATATCTTCAATATTTCTAGAAACACACCAGTGCAACATACATTGAAATAAAGCACTATTTATACTGAGTGACTTTTTCAATAAGCATGCAGTTTAGGCTATTCCAGGAAAGTTTCATGCCATGTTGTGCTTCACAACAGGTTCAAACCATTGTTGGACATCTACTCAAGACCCCAGTAATTCACAGCATATTAGATAAGGATATTAAAATAGTAGGTACCTGTGAGTCAGACATCTTACTACATAGACTGGAAATAGGAACATTTTATGATTTTTAAGAAAAATGGTTAAAACCTATGGTACAATAAATTGGTTGGTTGCTTTTTCACCCCTGCATTAAGCTCATTTTTCACTCGATTAATCATTATTTTTTTGCTGAAGAAATTATTTTGACAAAAAAGTCGAAGTCTGAAGAATTTTGTTGCACTGCTCCAGTCATCAAAAATTTGCAACTTCTGCTCAACCTTGCACAGAGGGTGCAAAACTACAACAATTTTTAAGTGTCTAAATATGAGATTTTCCCAGCAGCGGCAAGAGCGAAAAAGATGCTCTAACCCTTTTATGTCATCACCTATTTTTGGATGCAGAAATTGTTCACAGCTAGTAACAACACAGATTTTGGTCAACTGTGGAGTTCTGTAAGCTAAGTAACACCTGTTTGGGAGAGTGACTTTCTCTGGCTCATTTGAATTACACTTATGCACTTGTCAATGCCTTTTTCATGGGCTACAAGGATGGACATACACCAGAGAATTTGACAAAATTAAATAGCTTGCACACCCATGTTCAGCCAGACTGCAGAGTATGGCACTTTTCGACGAGATCTCGGGTGCACAAAAGCAAAACATTGAGGTGCAGGTGCGCAAAAATACTTGTAGGTGCGCTTGAAAAGCCAGCCAAAGAAAGAAAAGTGGTAAAAACCTTGCAAAATACAGTGTAAATACAACGTTTTGGGCCAAAATAGGGTGTAAAATTTGCTATAAACCGCACCCAGGTGCGCCAAGATTTTCTTGTTCAAAAATTCTCGGGTGCGCCGTTGACAAACTCTGCAGTCTGGATGTTCAGTACAGAGGATGGTGGAGGGGGGGGGGGGTGGAAAAAGTCAAAAAGGGGGGTTAGTCAGTACCTGTTTTGGTCTCCAAACCATCCAAGATTATCCGCAATTAGATGATGACTCGAACAGCTTGGGCATTTCACAATGACGACTCCTTTGCTGTATGCTAATTTGCTAAAAACCTTTGATGACCTTGTCTCACAAACTTTGCATGTATAAACAATGGCTAATTTGCCATCTAAGGTCTTGTCCGGCACGGTTACAAGGTTTCTGTATGCAAACGTTTTTGTATGTCTGTTTTGACAAGTTAAATTACGACTTAAATAAGACGCAGCTCGGAAAGATTTGAAACAGAAAATTGACAACCTGTTAGCCGCCATTACACTGAGTCAGGTATGTTTGGCTTACATTAATTACATTAATGTCAACACGTGGCCACTGATCGCAATATATCAAGGCATACCAGTACACGCGTAAAAATTACGTGTTGTTGAAGGTTGTTGAAAACAGGATTGAACAATGTTGTGCTGCCCACAATGATTGTTCAATGTTGTCAACAATACTGAACAAATTGTTGGGCCTGAATCTAGCCTGCAATCAGGTGTAACAATGCTGAACAATATTGTTCACAACATTGAACAATATGGGCAGCACAACATTGTCAATCCTGTTTTCAACAAGTCGTAATTTTTTGCCGTGTATATACCTATATATAAGGCATAATTAGAGATTTGGGCTACACCATATGTAGTTGGCTCCTATTTTGACTCTTTATTATGCAGATGTGCAAAGCTCAACACACATATGTTGGTTATCGTCAATCTCGTACCCAGAGCCGCCGTGATGCTCGTGGTCGAGTAACGAAGGGCTGTGGCATAATCAACTGCTTTCTTTCATTTGAATGGTGTTTGTATTTTTTGAGGCGACCAATCAGAATAAAGAACAACATTGTTTAATCCCTCTGGTTTAATCCTGTTTTCAACAACTCGTGATTTCTAGGCGTGCAACCTCGTTCCCAGGTCCTCTTGACCTCTTTGTAGTGAAGCATGTGGTGGACAGAGGCCCTGGCAAAGGCTGGTTGTCACATGACCAAATTTTCCAATATATTTGGAAAATTTATTACAGAAATTAAGTACCCGAGAAGTTGCAAGAAAAATTTTCCAACTATACTGGAAAATTTAGTCATGTGACAACCAGCCTTTGCCAGGGCCTTCTACCTCACGTTCCACCACAGAGGCCCTGGGAACGAGGTTGCTAGGCGTGTACTACAATTTACGCATGACTTTCATCATCTTGTGTTGCTTTAATGTTGTTCTATGAACATCAAGCAGTTTGGAAAATTAAACTGTCAATTTTGGTTGACGCTGGGAAGTTTACTTTTTCTATTACAAGGAAAAAACTCAGTTGATGTACATTTTCTGGCTTTATTTTGTAACTGTTTACCAAGACCACCGTATTGTTGACCATTTGAAATTGCTTGTGTTAAATCCAGCGACGCCGACAATCAACCAAAATAGCGACAATTGCAAACTAGAAATTCGTATCTTTTTTTAACAAACTATCAATTCTTACCATTAATGACTAAAATAATAAAATACATATTGAATTATATTTACAAGGCGTATTGGGGTGAGCAAATTACTTTGTATTTTGTACTATTAAATGTTACACACAACCATACTGTTATAAATGCAATTTAAAAACAACATGTTAGTTCGCTAAAGTAGTAGTACCGAACCATTTCGCTACTAGCGACCCTTGAAGTCACTTGAATTAAGTTTGTTCATTCTCTAGTTGCTGTGATTGAAAGACTCGGCACTATAAAATCGATACTTCCGTCTTCATGAAAAGTAGCACAATCAGCTACGAATTTTTTCGCAAAAGCTGGATCATATTCGTCAAGACTACGATGAGTGGATGCTTTCACCCAACGCTTGAACACTTCATAGGATTTAAGGTGTGCCGTATACTTGACCGGCTCAACCACAACATCTGTAAACAGCGCCATCTCTTGAAATAGCTGTCGGTACTCATCTTCAGACAAGGAATGAACGTCGTCATTTCCATGACCGTGAGCCGAGCCTGGGCCTTTCTTATCCGCACACATAATGGCCAACTTTCCTCCAGATTTTAAGGATCGATGTGCTTTCTCTAGGTACAACTTTTTATGCTTGTCTGGAAACCAGTGAAATGCATATGTGGTGATATGGACGTCGTAATATGGCTCATTTTCGTGTGGAAATCCAGTCGTACTGTCACCAACATGGAACTTAAGATTACCGACATCTTTAAACTTCTCTTGTGCAATTTTGATTCTTGCTTCATCAGGATCGATTCCGACTGCTTCACCATCAGGGCCAATTATATCAGCGATATATTTCGTGACGTCGCCCGTACCACAGCCCATATCTAGCACTTTGGCTGCTTGACCATGAAAGATGTTCAAATCGTTGATAGACTTAAAGCCAGCTTCATACTGTGGATGACTCAACTCGTCATAAACGGTTGCATCTTCGGCCATCTTTAAGGTGAAGTGACTACAGTCGTGGCAATAAAAGGGTTAGAACCGAAACAAATTGAACAATCTTCACAACTTCCTTTATTGACCAATCAGAATGCTCAAGAATAAGACATAGCATTCTGATCGGTCAACAAACAGGAAGTGGTGAACCTTTTGACGAACTTTTCAAAATTTTGAAGAATTGATCAGGGGAATTGTTCAACTTGAGGAAACACTTCTATTGCCGCGACTGTAAGAGCCAGCATCCCACGATTGTACAGTTATATTGGAAATCGTAGGCACGAACACGGACAGGCGAACACTTATGGAAAAGACAGGCAGTTATGGAAAAGACGGGCAGTATGGAAAAGACGGTAAGCTATGGAAAAGAAGGGCAATTATGAAGAATAGGACTCAAATAACATAGGAAAGGGGGGGAGGAGTAGGAAACTGACTATCTTAAGGTGAAACTCCGTCTTTGTCACTTTACGCCCCCTACAGAGTGGAAAAGACAGAGTCTAAACGGTCACATATCGCTTAAAATCAAATCTATATCGTTATAAATTGGAAAAGACGGAGTTGAATTGACTCAGAGTTGAGTTGAGGCAGAGGTAAGTCACTGTCATTTATTAGCAAAGCGTAGAGTTGGACTATAGGAATGCATCTTGTGACGAAGCTAAGAATTAACTTTTACTTTCGCAAAGTAGGAAAAATTGAAACGTCGAGGGGTTTCTGCATGTAATGTATTTCTAGTTTACGTATGTATTTAAGAACGAAGCTTGATACAGTGATAATACTTACCACACGGATATCTACAATTAGTTAACGCAATATAATGACTTTGTTTATGTCTATTTATCTGCCACGGATGGACCGATCGGACGAATAGCACTAACAAATCTCTTGAGGTCTACCAAGATTTTTCCACTTGGCAATTATCACTGAGTATTCACCAATCTTATCATTCGTCACCGATGAATCGATTGGACGAATAGCATCGATCGACAAGTTACTTTCGGGTGTATGTGAATTCTTTAAAGGGATGACGAAGCATACATGCGAGCACGCCTATTTCGTAGCTCAAGTTACGAACATGTCGATCGGCACGGATGGAGAAGATTCGACAGTATCGGACATGTATGCGACGTCACGTCAATTAAATCTGGTCATTCTTTACTTGCTGTGATTAAAAGACTCGGCATTATAAAGTCGATACTTCCATCATCATGAAAAGTAGCACACTCATCCATACTGTGGCTGACTCAACCCGTCATAAGCTGCGGCAGCTCAAGCCATCTTGGTTGTTTGTTAACATTGATTTTCTGGTGATTCCACTGACCTTCACCAGGCCTAGACTTTCACGAGCTTCACCAGGGCGTACTGCGAAACTCGGACTGGACTCGGTCTTGCAGAAAACCCGGACTCGAGAAAAACCCGGACTAGACAGTCGGACTTTTGAAAAAAACCGGATTTGTCCTCACAAAAGACGAACTTCACAAATACAGGTATATGTGGCACAGGGATAACGCTTCGTAGGTGAAAACACATCGGAAACAATTTAATTTCATGCAACGTGCGGAAAACGCGGAAAACGTTTTTTCTGTGTGAGCACGCATGGTGGAAAAGACAGAGTGCACAGGACGGAGTCAAAAAGTCAGGTTTAAAAATAAACTATACAAAAAGATTATGGAAACTCAATGGGCAACAGAAGCTAATAGTCCGGCAGATAGAGGCCGATATACTTACGATATCGAGAGACAATTCCATTTTGGTTTTATCTTGTCCGTTTAAAGTTAGTAAGTATATTTCTGAATGTTGGCCGCGTTGAAATTTCTTGTGGGCTCTTGCCAACACGTTTTTCTACGATATTACTATAAAACTGTATTACTGTCAACAAAGGTGATATTTCAAGTTCAATTTTAGAAAAAGTAACTTGCATCAACAGAAAGCTTGTAAAAAATTAAATATAAGACATTTAAATGGCTACCTCGATTTTTCAAGCGGTTTTCAAGTTATTGATCCTTCAACCTACGAAAAAATGCTAAAGTCGCGCAAAAAACCTGGGCACTAGTATAAAAATATGCTTTCAAAGGCTGATAACTCATTAAGAATAGGAAAAATTAGGGTGGCCATTTAAATGACTTGTATTTAGTTTTTTACGAGCTTTCTGTTGATGCAAGTTATTTTTTCTAAAATTGAACTAGAAATATCACCTTTTTTGACAGTAATACAGTTTTATAGTAATATCGTAGAAAAACGTGTTGGCAAGAGCCCATAAGAAATTTCAACGCGGCCAACATTCAGAAGTACATTTACTAACCTTAAAGGAACAAGATAAAACCAAAATGGAATTGTCCCCCGATATGGTGAGTAAACATGCTTTTTGGTACCCCTATCTGCCGGACTATAAAGAAATAACAGAAGAGAGGAGGGAAGAATGAGCACCAGACAAAATATTTGACACACTGCTGATATGATAAGGACTGCTAGCCCACGCAACATCGTCACAATATTAAATATTCAAATCAAAGGTTATAATCTGTTGCGAGGTTCGAATTTGTTGTCATATCAGGTGCTGAAAAACTGTTGCGGTCCCGTTTCGCTGATGAATTAAAACGTAAATACGCGAAAGTTCCAATATCTAGAATTAAGAGGCAGAATGATAAATTTTGTAAAGGTACGAGTCATGAAATTTTATTTAATTAATAATATGCAAATTGTTATGTAAATTTTAATACCGTCAACATTAAATATTAAACGGTCAATTGAATCTATCGCCCCCCCCCCTCATTGCATGGGGTGGCGTATATTTCAATAACAAAATTTTGCATTTAAATATACGCCCCCCCCCCTCTACTGTGTGTCAAAGAATCTTACGTATTTACCGCATTTTCTTTCCTATTTTTTTTTAATTACATGTACTCGTAGTTGATGATATTCGAATTGATGATATTGTGTTATATATGCGTTATAAGTAGGATAAAAATTTCAACATGTTTTGCGCTTTAGACAAAAACAAATTAACACGCTTCTTTTCACACATCTATCGTTAAAGTTTGAAAGGCATTCACATGACTTATTGTGTATTGTCTTGATGGATTACTATAGTAACTTTTACAATCCGTTTCCCAAACAAATTCAAATTAATGAATGATTTTTTACAAAGGATGCTTCATGCTATGTTGATCAAATGTTTGTCAAGATTGAAAAACTGGTTCCTATAGGAAGCAACAATAATACAAAAAATATTTAAACGAATTTTCCATTGTTTTTTACCTTTTCATTTCACTCAGTAAAAGGGGGGGCATATATTAAAATGACCATTTTAAAACTATATTACGTTCGTATCGATGCAGGATACCATACTCAAACACTTCGTAATATACGATATATTCTTAAGATATGGCCTGTGTACTACATTGTGATCTGTGATCTACATTGCGAACTGTGAAGTAAATGATGGTTTATATAGTTACAAGCTAATGATATTTTATTTATTTATTTACTATTAATGAACAATTAACGTTGAACAATTAAAAATGTGGGATATTTTCATAGGCGATCAAGATATTACTGATTGTTACTCAATGTTTTTTCATGCATTATTATCTACAACTATTTGCCATTTCTGAGACCCTAGATTACAATTTTTTCTGTACCAGCACCCCTCCCTCCCCCTGCCCAAACTACAACACTAAAAGATGAAAACATAAGGTTTTCAAGTTTCTTACAGGTTCTGCTACCAAATAACTAGTAAATATAACTGAGAGCAATTGCAGATTTGAGTGAGCTTGCAGATATTGATGCTTAGCTTGTAACAGCCTATTGTGTAAAAATACATACACCCCTTTAAAAGCTGATAATCTGCATTGTGAGTTTACTAGGCAAAGTGGCAGATTACTGGTGAATTCAAAGACCATGTATGAGCACTCCAACACTGACATAGCATCTCTTGGTATTAGACAGTGGAAAATGTAGGGCACATCTTGGTACTTAGCAATTTCATGGTTCAACATCAACTAATTGAGATTAAGGGGAGGAGGGTGAATGTTCATATATTCAGGTTCGGCCTCACTAATTTCTTTTAAATTAAGTTTGACTCAAAATATCCCCCTGTCCCAACCCCACAATTAACACTTCTACCTTTGCCCCTGAAAGAAAGTACTGCAGTACTTCAACTTAATTTGTTAACTGGTACAATATAAGCTTACTGGATCAGTACTGAACAACTTGGTGGCTTGATTGAAACAGGCACAGCTATTCTTTTTATCAAGTAAAGCATGCTTGTACATGGGTTAGACTTGTAGAAAAAATAAAGTAGAGGGACTGCAGCTCAAGGGATTGATTATAAAGTCAGTAAAGCATATCATGCAAGTTAGTGAGGTGATAATGTATGTTATTTTATTCGCTACAAAATATTATCATAACTATTATATGTATATAGTATGTCAGACTATGAGTTACTTTAATTTGTAAATATAATTCTATGCTCAGATTGCATGAAATGTGATTTGCAAGCCGGTTTAATAATGAATTTTTTTTTGGGGGGGCATGTTGGTGGACCCCTTCCCCCAAAATATAAGTTCCTCCACAAAGACAGTCAGATTTCAAGCTACAAACGTACAGTGTGACTACATCATGGGCGTTCATTGTGGTTTGTCTTGTACGCGATGTAACACATTCCTCGTTCTTTATTATGAATTCGATTTATATTAAGCTACAATTGCATCATCCACAAAGAACTGCCGTGAGGTAGTCACACCTTTCAAGCTAGATCCACCCCTGGACTCTGGTTATTCTCTACTTGCTGTGATTGAAAGACACGGCACTATAAAATCCATACTTCCGTCATCGTGAAAAGCAGCCCACTCAGCTATAAATTTTTTCACAAAGACCTGATCATATTCGTCTAGTTTACGATGAGTTGTTGCTTTGACCCAACGTTTGAACATTTCATATGATTTGAACTGTGTTCTGTGCATGAACGGCTCAACCAAAACATCTGTAAACAGCCCTATCTCTTGAAATAGCTTTCGAATCGCGTCTCGAGGCAAGGTATGCATGTCGTCATTTCCATGGCCGTGAGCCGCAGCTAGACTTTTCTCATCCGGACACAAGATGGCCAACTTTCCTCCAGATTTTAAAGATCGATGTGCTTTCTCTAGGTACAACTTTTTATGCTCGTCTGGAAACCAGTGAAATGCGTATGTGGTGATATGAACGTCGTAATATGGCTCATTATCGTGTGGAAATCCGGTAGTACTGTCGCCAACATGGAACTCAAGATTAACGACATCTTTAAATTTCTCTTGTGCAATTTTGATTCTTGCTACATCAGGATCGATTCCCACTGCTTCACCATCAGGGCCAACTATATCAGCGATATATTTCGTGATGTCGCCTGTACCACAGCCCATATCTAGCACTTTGGCTGCTTGACCATAAAAGATGTTCAAATCGTTGATAAACTTACAACCCCCTTCATACTGTAGCTGACTCAACTCGTCATAGGCTGCGGCATCTTCGGCCATCTATTTCAAATGCATCAGAGCACCTTGATAATCTGGGTGGAGATAACACATCGCGGTCATCCTATATTGCGATACAAATTTTTGCTGCCGCAACCCTAGGCACAGTATAGGGTATAAACAGTAGGGCCACTCAGCAGTGCAACATGTCCCCCTATTTTTATGCACGTATCTGGCCAGAATAATGGCGGAACGGCCAGTTCAGCGTTCCTATTGGCCAGAAAAGGCAATTGACTGGCCAGAACCTGCATAATGAACATGCGTAATGAGACATGCGTGGAGACACAAACTTCAAAGGTTCCGACTCGAGTGGCCTTTCTGTTTATTTCTATTCTGTGCCCTAGGTAGCCCACTAATTGATGGCGGTATTGATGCGCGCGGTCCAGTTTAATGCGCGGTCAGCTTGTGATGCATCGATGTTTACATCATGTATATATACATGATGTAAACATCGATGCATCACAAGCTGACCGCGCATTAAACTGGACCGCGCGCATCAATACCGCCATCAATTAGTGGGCTACCTAGGCCGCAACGAGCGAGCCTGAAGCCAGCGAGCAAGGCAGCAATCCTAACTTTAATGTTGTTATGTGAACTGAAATCTCGATGGCTTCGCCTACCACAATGCAACGCTTTCGGGCTTGCAGGTAGGCTCGACTTTCCATATAGATTATGAAAGAATAGAGGCGGCATCTCGGGACGAATAACGGGACAAATTGAACAAATCTAACGGGGGCCAAACTTATGACCCGGATGTATAGCGATGAAAGCATACTGTTTTTGTCCATTTTTGCTTGTTTTATGACCATTAAGCACACATATACTGACTATACTAGGAAAATATGTTTTTAGCTTTCTACTTTATTAAATTTTAGGTACAGAGAGCCAGATTTTTTCAGCAACCAGTTTTTTTTTGACCGGCTTTTCGCAGCGAGGGTTTGCAAAATATCTGCCAAATTATCTCACATCTGGACACAAATTGAATTTTTTTGCCTTCAGACAGTTATCAAAATTGTTTTAGAGGTGCAATTAACAAGGTGTACAACCACAATACTGCGATATGTTAAAATTTTAAAGACTTTTCAAGTGTGTTCATCTGATTTTTCGAATACAAAAATTGCATTTTTGCTCACAAATACTCAATATTAAACATACCCAACTTTATCCAGTATTCAAAACACAAAATTAGAAACGTTTAAGGCAATCCCGCGCTAGTTTTTAGCATCTTCGCCCTTGTTTTTACATAAAAAACGTTGAGAGCGAAAAAATCGAAAAAAAGGTTTTTCTCGATCTCTTGTTGTGAAAAGTCCATAACCAGCCAATAGGCGCCCAACAATACATCCGGGTCTTAAGTTTGGCCCCCATTAGCAAGCTTCAATTTGTCCCTTTCGTTTGACTGAATTTATCCTACCATGTCCCCTCTATTCTTTTATAATCTCTATGCGACTTTCCCCCAAAGCCGGCTGGAAATCGAGCTAGCTTGCAGGCTAACCAGAGGCTCTGCAAGCGAACTTGGCCAATCGGTTCATCAGCGAATACTATGAGGCAGGTCGACCATGACTTTCGGCCCTTTTTCCATGTATTTAAATAATCTTAACTATATACCTAAGCGCTCAAACTGACGCGCTTCTATTATTCACATATATTAACGCTAATAATATAAACTACATCGTAAAATTACATGTAAACATTGAAACGCAAGGCATGAATAATATACTATGATGATAAACACTCGCTTGATTCATATGACAGATTGTGAACGTGCACTATTAACGCATCGGTTGATTCATACTTTCATAGTTGCTTCTATAACTATAAAACTTCGAAGCAATACTATATACAAATTCATAAGCTCTCGATACTCATATATGTTATTATTTTTATTATTATTATTATTATTATTATCATCATTATTATTACTATTATTATTATTATTATTATTATTAATAAAGTATTCCCGTAGGGTTTTTTAATACTTATTTACAAAATGGGATACTAACTAATTAATTAGTTGCAAAATAGTTATAATGGAATAATGAATATCAAAATATAGCATAACGCAAAATAGATTTGGATATAACAATACATTACGATATAGTATATATTAAGACTATTCAAGTTGGAAAATATCGATTTAAAAAAACTCTTTTAATTTTGTTTTAAAGGTTACTAAGGGAAGTTTTTCAAGTCATTATTGTAATAACTCTTTTAGTTTACAATCTATGTATATTTCTATGCATTCCCTTCGCAGTCCAATATGTCCGCCCATATATATTTACATGTGTTCTTGCGGGGGGGCATACATGGTGACGTCGTCACTACATCACTCCCCCTTTTTTTTACAGACAGTCCTCCCCCAAAACATAATTTGAACCTCTGAAAAATGTATCTATTTAACTATTATCGTCCTTTAATGTTCTCTTTTAACGAATTACTGAGGAGTTTACTGGAAGTCCATAATGTTCTGTTTGCACTCGCTTGCGTGTAGATCTTCTTGGTTCAGCCAATTGTGGCTGTTGTGGTTGTTGCTGTTGCGGTGGCAGTCGTATTTATTCATTTTGATCATTAATGATTTCATCTTCTTCACTTTCTTCTCTTCCATTGAACTTTTTGAAGAATGTGACATTCCGTGTAATATAATGGGTTTCTTTTCTTTTCTTTTACCAGCACGGTGTCGCCAACGCTAATGTTACTCGGGCGTGTTCCACGTCGGATATCAGCGTATGTCGTGGCTTGTTTCTCTTGCTGTTGATCACTTTGTCTTGCTCCATTATGTCTATCTATCACCTTGCTATTTCGAGGTAGTGGTGGTAATTCCCCGCGCATTTCTCGATTGTACAAAAGCTGAGCCGAATCTTGGTGGTTGAATGGGGTGTTGATCTATATGCCAGTAGGAACTTTGCTAACTCTTGCCGCCATGGTCGCCTTTCCAAATTTGCTGTTCGAATGGCCTTTCCCAGAGGTTTCATGAAGGCCTCTACTTCAGAATTACCTTGTGGCCAAAGAGGAGTTGAGGTGGTGTGTTTTATCCCCATCGTTATCATATACTGGTTGAACTCGTGACTGTGGAAAGGTGGGCCGTTATCAGATATGATTTGGGAGGGGACTCCGTGACGGGCAAAGACAGAGTCAAGCCTCGGGATGACACTCTTAGCAGAAATTGAAGTTAAAATTTCTATTTCTATTTCCATTATGACTAAAATGTATTGTCCAGAAGGCAATGGTCCATAGAAGTCGACCTTGAGTTTATCCCAAACACAACTTAATCGGCTGGGTTTTGCTTTCCTTGCTTGTACTTGACACGAAATTGGTACTGTTGCAGACGCAACAGCCAACGTTCGATTCGGGCAGGTGGTCTAGAGACGGGGTTACTAAAAATTACTTCCAGAGCCTTGTGGTCAGTATATAGCGTGAATTGAGCTTCATAAATATTAGGTGAAAATGTTCTATGCCCCAAACGATCGCTAAAGCCTCCTTTTCGGTTTGGGAGTACCTCCTTTCGGTTGAGGTAAGGGCACGACTAGCATAGGCTATAACATTGGGTGTAGATGAGCTTGAATCGCGCTGGGCCAAGATGGCTGACACCCCCACTGGGCTGGCATCGACAGAGAGTTCAGTTTCTTTATTGGTATCAAAGTAATTCATCACAGGACTATTGGTTAGGGCCTGGAGGATTTTCTGGTATGCATCTTCATATTCACTTTCCCATCTAAACTTGGCCGCTTTATGCGTGAGCTGGCGCAAAGGTTCAGTTATAGTGGCAAAATCTGGAATGAATTGGGCACTATAATTTGCCATGCCTAAGAGACTACGGACCTCACTGGTGGTTGTTGGTGTGGCAATATTGGCAAGGGCTGCTACCTTCTTTGGGTCAGGACGTACACCGTCTTTGGAAAATGTTAACCCAAAGAAAACTAACCTGGTTGGAGAAAGCTGCATTTCTCAAAGTTCAAGGTCAAGCCATGAGCTTCAAGGCGTTTCATGCATTCGTCTAGTGCCTTATTGTGTGCTTGGTATGTTGCTCCAAATACTAGTATGTCATCCGCAATATTTTTGACACCTGAAATGTCATGCAGAATTTGCTGTAAGGCGTGCTGAAAAAGTTCTGCTGCTGAGTTGGTTCCGTAGTTTAAGCGCTTATACCGGTAGAGCCCAGAATGTGTGATGAAGGTTGTGATTTGGCGGCTAGATGGGGATCAAGAAAACCGGGTGTAATATTGGTCCAATGTTTCAGTACTTCCTTGGCGAGCTTCGCGAAATTTGTAAACTTTGTACCAACGATGTTTTTGCGGCTCGAAATATCCATTCAGTTTTGTGACTGCCGTATCATAATCGTCGTCTTCTCCTCGATCAGGTAACTGCCGAAAGATTTCTCGAACGCGACTACCGGCCTGATATAAGAGCAAGGCACGTTTTTGCTTCTTATCGGTTATTCCGTTTGCGGTTATATACATTTCAAAGTCTTCGAGCCAAACTTTCCATTTGGGGCCGATGTTTGCTCCTATCTCCGAATCTGGATCGAAAGGAGGCATTGGATTTACTAAAGGCGCAGTGGCCATCCACGTCGCCAATGTAATAACTCTTTTAGTTACAATCTATGTATATTTCTATGCATTCCCTTCGCAGTCCAATATGTCCGCCCATATATATTCACATGTGTCCTTGTGGTGGGGGGGGGGGGCATACATGGTGACGTCATTACTACAATCATCTAAACTGTTCCACCCGACAATTTTGTATCGAAAACTTCTTTGTCCTGTAGTGGTTAAACATAAGGGAATATATAGTGCCTCATTATTTCTCGTAACGCGATTGTTCAATTCACTACGCGTTTGTGGAATAAGTCATACAAATATTTTGGAGCGAGACCATTCATGCATTTATAGGTCATAACCAAGTCTCTATATAGCAGATGTTCCTTAACAGGAAGCCAACCAATATCCCTAAGGATTGGTGTAACGTGCTCAAATTTTTTCCTATTAGCTATGATTCTGCACGCAAAATTTTGGATAGTTTGAAGTTTCTTAATGTTTGTGGCACTCGTATTACAACAGATTGTTGAACCGTAAGATACTTCACCCATGACTGCCGCGCAGATGATGTACGTCAATGTATTTTGATCGAAGCAATGTTTGACGATTAATTTAACACAGTTTGGCCATGCACTCTGATGTAAGCTGGCTTATGTGTTTACTATAAGTCTAATTGTGATCTATAGTTATTCCGAGGTCTTTTATAAAAGTGACAGGTAGAATTGCTTTTCACATATTTTCCCGTAACGAATTCAGCAACTGTTGTGATCCAACTAACAAAAACTTGGTTTTGTCAGAATTGATCAGTAATGAATTTTTACAACACCATTCTGCAACAAGACGAAGGTCGGTCTCGAGCTTATGCTTAGCTTCAGACATTTCGTCAACAGGAAGTGACAAAGACATCTTGGAGTCGTCGGCAAATGAGTTTTGATCACATATTTGCGTCACTGTCGGGAGGTCATTTGTATATGCAAAAAATAGGTAGGCGACGCGTACATGTGGTAAGCCTTGTGCTTAATCAGTTAACCAGAGAACAGGCATGGCGAAAACGTGTTAAAAATGCACACCATCAAACAAACATACGAGCAGTTTGTCGCAATCCCCAAGTTGCGAAGATCAAAGAACATGGCGATGTTCAGTGGCGTTACGTAAGCACCGAAGAGAACCCTGCAGACCTAGCCAGCAGAGGAGGATCTGTTGATGAGAAAGCTATGGTGGAGCGGACCAATGTGGTTGTCAGATGATGCAAAGTGGCCAACCAACATCACAACGAGCACGTCGCCAAAGAGTCAAGCCGAAGAGAAGATCCTGAAAGAGATATTCAAGTTCAGTGAAGTAAGAAGTGATGATCTTGAGGTTTGGTGAAGAAGTTTCAGTTCTGGAAACTGGTACGTGTGTGCGCCTGGATAGCACGATTTGCACACAACGCGAGGAAATCAAAGAAAAACAGACTATCGGCACCACTGACGACAGGCGAAATCGAGAAACAAGTGATGTGGTGGGTCCAACCTAACGATGAAGGAGTACTGGAATGTCGTGGTCGGATCCAGGGACAGCATTCCATTTACTTACCCGATTGCCATGAGTTTACCGCAAAGGTCGTGAGCGAAGCACACCTGAAAACGATGCATGGAGGGATCGGAGCCACAATGACGCAAGTGAGATAACGTTATTGTGTGCCTCGGCTGAGAAGATTGGCGAGAAAGGTAACCAAGTCGTGCCACGGATGTTATCGATTTCAAGCGAAAGCGTTTGCAGCTCCACCGCCAGGCAAACTACCAACCGATCGAACTGAAGGTTCAGGAAGTAGTGGGAGCGGATTTCGCAGGTCCACTCAAGTATCGGAAGTCCAAGAGCCAAGAAGGGAAAGCCTATTTGATTGTCTACGCATGCAGCCTTACACGAGCTCTGAAGTCCTCACGACAATGGAGACTACGGAGTTCCTGGGAAGTTTAACGCGACTGATAGCGCGTCGTGGTCGTCCAACGAGGATATATTCAGACAACGGTGGAACGTTCGTTGCAGCAGCCAAATGGCTTCGAACTGTGATGAGGGCGTTGGAAACTTGTTGGCGAGAGAAGGAATAAAGTGGCAATTTGACTTGAGTCGGGCACCATGGTGGGGGGGGGGGGCAATTCGAGAGAATGATTGGTCTTGTCAAGCAGTCCCTGTACTAAACCATTGGAAATGGGTTTTTAACATTGACAGAGCTACGAGACGTGATATTAGACGTAGAAGTGACCCTCAACAACCGCCCCCTAAGTTATGTCGAGGGCGACTTACAGTACCCCATCCTAACCCCAAATTCCTTTTTGTACGGCGGTTCAAACCCTCTTGCCAGAGTTGGAACCTCATCGAGTGGAACCCACGACCTTCGAAAGCGAGCCAAACACCTTCGACGCTGCAAGGAAGCTGTATGACGTAGATGGAGGAACGAGTACCTGAGAGGCCTACGTGAGCGGCACAACCAGCAACATGGCGGAAAAACGAGCACACCGAAAGTCGGCGAAGTCGTGATTGTTAAGTCGGACGAGAAGAACCGTGGGAAGTGGAAGTTAGGAGTAGTCGAAGCGGGGATACCTGGGATTGACAATGTTGTACGGGGTGCGAGAGTACGAACCGGGAAGTCAGTAATGGAAAGAGCAGTTCAACACCTTTCCCTTTAGAATAGCCTTTTGAAGCGCTTACGTCAGAGCTAGGTTTCCGAAATGAACTGTGGGACATGTTTGGGATTTTTTTCCAATATGGCGGCGGAGGTTTGACAGAGTTAAGCGGAATGGTAAATGAATAAAGGACAATACTGTTGACAACATGGAACAATATGGGAGCACAACATTGTTTAATACTGTTTTCAACAACTCGTAATTTTAGGCGTGTACTACAATTTATGCATGACTTTCATCATCTTGTGTTTCGTTAATGTTGTTCTATGAACATCAAGCAGTTTGGAAAATTAAACTGTCGTTCTTGGTTGACGCTGGGAAGTTTACTTTTTCTATTACAAGGAAAAAACTCAGTTAATGTACACTTTCTGGCTTTATTTTGTAACTGTCTACCATGACCACCGTATTGTTGATCATTTGAAATTGCTTGTGTTAAATCCGGCAACGCCGGCAATCAACCAAAATAGCGGCAATTGCAAACTAGAAATTCGTATCTTTACTTTAACAAACTATCAATTCTTATCATTAATGACTAAAATAATAAAATACATATTGAATTATATTTACATGGCGTACTGAGATGCGCAAATTATTGTCTTCATTTCATGTCCTATAGCTGTAACACAGAAGGCTATAAGGGTTTCATTCGAAGGTATTTCGAAGGTATAACATTCATTTGAATATAAACAATGACTAAAGGTAAATGCACTTGATTAAATAAATACAATTGCATATACATCTTACATACAACATAGTGAATGTTGGGTAATTTTCGTGCGCGTGGGGAAATGTTTGGGGGTGATATTTGTGACTGTAATGTAATACAATGCCTAGTATGATTATATAGATTGACTTTGAATTCTATCTAGTCCATGGAATCCGCTGAGAATACCAGTAACTGTCCATCATTTACTCCAAGAAAGATGTGCGTATCTTCGTCAATTTTCATGCTGATCGTACAGATCTTGACTCGAACATCCAAATTTCTTTGACTGTCCAAGCTGTACCCACATCATATAAAAATTCGAAAGAACACACATTTTAGTCACATGTTTGCACGCATAACCCGTGTTTTACAAGTAATACTTAGAAAACAAGAAGCCGTGTTGTATTGTATATACAACACCAGTCGAAGACGAGCGATTGTATATTCAATATAACTTGAATGAATTCATAACGACGAGCTTCATGTAAATCAGTCGCAAACACTCATGGTAGGAAACACTGTTTCCACAACAAGAATGTTTCCTAATTTGTTTGGAAATATTTTTGCTTCCCGGGAAGTAGCATTAAGTTTCCGCAACAATGTTTCCCGAGGTGATAACATAAAACAAAATCTTTTACTACAGGTAGAAAGAGCATCTAAAAATTAGTATAATTGCAAAGGTTGGTGGCGAAATGTTGTAAAATACTGAAAATATAGCCCTACAAAGTTGGGCTGAGCTTGTATATATTTATGTTACGCGCAGAAAAAGTCACCATTTTTGAGCTATAATTGCCGCAAAAATAGTAACTTTTTCCGCGCGCAATACAAATATACACAAAATATGCAAATTTCGCAAAGCTATATTTTCCGTATTTTACAACATTTTGCCACCAAACTCTGTAATTCTACCAATCTTAGGATCCTCCTTCCAGCTGTAGTAAAAGATTTTGTTCTTTTTGCCTAGAACGAAAGTTAGATTATTATGCAAATTGTCCAATATGAATTTCGCAAGTAATTATATTGTCTAACACAATAACCTACTAAATACTTACCTATGTAGACCTTTGATGGACAGTGTCCCAGCTGCGGTCCCCATTAGTACATAATCGTCCCTTACTATCAAAGCAGTTACCTCTTCTTTGAGATGAATGCATTTTAACATTTTGCCATTCACGGAGTACTTGTAGACTCGAGCGAGTTTATTTTGTTCCCATGTAGAGAAAATAATGTCTCCGAACTTCGAGAGAGCAAGATGTCGTAATTTCGGAAACTCAACTTGGGGAGAAAGCGATGAGTCGAGAATTCGAACAAAATGACCTTTTCTCACTGTGTGGATAATACATCGACTTGTCTAAAATGGCAAGACGATACAGTTCATTCCACACTACAGTTGGTTTTAAACTTCGCAAATGTGTTGCAAGGCTCTAAAGTTCACTGTAAGAAGTGCAGTTGTACGAAAGCTAAATAACGCTATCCACCGGATAGTGATTTTTCAAACTTTCTAAACATGTTCAGTAACTGGTAAAACCCACAATAAGGTTCAGTATTTTCGAATTTCAAGTTTTAAAGTCATACACCTTTTACCTAAATTTTGTGAAGTAAAATACCTGGTGCCATTACTTTTAACCTTTCTGTGACAATTAAAAAGTCACTATTCGATGGATAGTGTTATACATCTTTCATACAACTTCCTGCAGTACAGTAGAGAAAAGCAAAAGTAAAAAAAGTAAGCTGGAGATGCGCTAACTCGTAGAAGTGAGCTAAACTGAACAGTATTTAAGCGAACGGTTTCTACGGCAGTCACCTAAGAACCATATTTGATAAAGGAGTACAGCTGTACGATGGAAGGATTAATTAGGTGCTAATATAAAACCCACCCTGTCAACATTCCTCGTTGGAGGATACCGGAGTACTCGGAGAAAACCCAACACTTACAGCGGAGCTTTGATTAACCCCTTTTTTTGCACAAGTGTCACGGACTATAAGCGGCAATCGAACTCATTATCTCAGAAGTGTCCAGCGCCTGCCCTTACGACCCCTCCCTCCTCGTACAATTTTACGTTTGAACTGGAGCCCCTCCACCCAAGAGGCAAAACGCGCAAGTTGCAACAAGTCTGTTGACATATTGCAAAAGACTTGATCAACTATCGGATGGTTTGCGACAGCTTGTTGACAACAAGTCTTTTGCAAGTTGTCAACAGACGTGTTGCAAGAATCATCACAACTTGTTATCCACAGGCTTGCTGCAAGTTGTTTCAACAAGTTGTATCAAGTCTGCAAATGTAAAGCTGCGACAAGCCGCTTTCAACCAGACTTGTTGCAGCTTGGTTAAATGACAGGTTTTGTTGCAACTTGACAAGTTGTAACACGCCGTCAAAATTCACAACTTGCAACAAGTCTGTGACGTTTTTGGCTTTGTACGCCGAGTGAAAACAGTCCTTGACTTACCTGGTCCGCACTGACTGCAATATCGAGTTCCCAGCTCATAACGACAGATATCACTAGAGAATCATGACCATACAATACTTGTAATGGTTTACTGCAGACATTTTGAGCCGTGCCAGAGTGATGGTTAATTGACCACACCATGCATGTTAGATCACGTGAACCGCTGATAAAATGGCGTCCATCTCCGTCCAAGCTTATACACGTTACGGTATCTGGAAAATGGTCGACTTGTATATTATACAGCAGAAATTGTATACAATAGAAGTAATCAGTACATGTTAAGATGAAATGCGATGCTGTTTCTAAAAGAAAACCAGTGCACCTTATAAATACTGGAGGACTAAAGGGGTCGATACTTAGGTAAACGCAAGACGGTGGGAATACAACAGTCCCTTTAAACTAATCTTTCTTAGCATGCTACCTTTTTGGATCAGCTAAAACGACGCTATAAAACTCTCGACTTTAAGAAATACAAAATGCATTATCTGGCGCATAAAACACTGGCTGTTCCAAAAGTTATTCTGGGCACTGAACTAGATTACAGACTAAAAATGGAGTGAACAGACTCTGCATGACGCATTACGCATGTTCATTATGCAGATTCTGGCCAGCCAATTGCTTTTTCTAGGCAATAGAAGCGCTGAACGGACTGTTTTCTCGTTACTCTAGCCAGCAAACTGCATAAAATTGTATTGTTGTTTAGTTTCTTATTCAGTGACCATAGAAATGTCAATATAGGTACGGTATCTATTAATTATATGATAATACCTAGAACCTAATGTGAACATATTTTATGATTGCATAGACTGCTGACACCATAATAAAATACGAGCAGTAGTTTACTTCTATCAGTGACCAGTCCACCAAAAACCCAGGGTAGATGGCGACCTTTATCAGATTCCCCCCCACTCCCCGCCTAAGCGAAAAAGGTGTAATCCAGTGTTTACCATTGTGATATGTCAAGCGTTGAAGAAGTTTTGCTTTCGCTGTGAACACGCGAACACTAAAATCCCAGTGACCAGCGGTGATCACGAGCTTTGCATCATGCGTAACAGCAAACAGGTGTGGTCCGACCTCGAGGTCTGGCGCGAACGGAGCTGCCAAACACCTGAAGTAAAAATAATAAAAATTGGAAAAACTAATCAAGAGTACTCGAAAATGGCTCGCTGGTATATTAAAACACACAAAATTAATATTTGTCCTGAACAAGGATACATTCTTGTTAGACAAAATGTTTTCACAACATTGTTTTCTAGTTTGCCCAGGGCTTAATAGCCTGCGAAGCAGGCGCTCTCGGGCTCAAGGAGGGAAATTGAAAGAGCGCCTGCCGCCATCCTACCGTAATTTGAAACAATAAATGGTTATTAATGATGTCTAACCTTTCAACAACTGACCAATCACAGCGCGCGCATTCTATTATTAGGCCGGCGAGATAATTATACAGGGTGAGTAAAAAAAAACTGATGCCCTTTCAAATTCAAATTAGCCGCGAATTTCATTACGGAACTTTAAGTATCCCCATAGGTATACAGAGAACAGATCGTGACTAAGTACACAGTACAGGATGAGTAAAAAAACTGATACTATTGAAATTCAAACTAGCAGCATTGCATTCTTAGAGTTTGACAGACGTTGATCTAAAACAAAATCTAATCCCCAGTGGAAGTTAAAAAGCATAATTTTAGCCGTGCAAGAATTTTCAGAATTGGTTTACGTACTGTGTACTAAATCACGATCTGTTCTCTGTATACCCATGGGAATACACCGTAATGAAATTCGCAGCTAATTTGAATTTGAAAGAGCATCAGTTTTTTTTTACTCACCCTGTAATTTCGCGGGAGAACGTGTTTACAAAAATAATACCCATTGTGTTACAAAAATAATACCCATTGTGTTACAAAAATAATACCCATTGTGTTACAAGAATAATACCACTTCTTAATTAACTACAATCGTCTCAACCAGCCAATGGGATTTTTTCGTAGCCTCCGAACGAAAAAATCGAAAATATAGGCGGATGGCGGCAGGCGCTCTTTCAATTTCCCCCCTTAACCCCGAGAGCACCTGCTAGGGCTTAACAATCTGCCCCACGGTTTATTGTTAAGAAGTTCATGGATTTCTAACCAAGCATTAACTATATTTGTAATGATTTTTTCAGAAATCACGACTTAATCAATAGTAGTTTTGATTTCTGAAGTTTTAAAAGGAACAGTGGTGTATAAATATAGAAACTAAAAGTTTAACCAAGGATAACTCGGAACCAGCTTTGAATAACCGACCCCAGGGGCATATCAGGGAGAAATACGAAAGAAAAATTACGGTACACCTCTTTTAATCTACCTTTGGTGATTTGATTTCGTGACAGTGGCATCAACGTTGAACGTGAATGACTTTGACCTGGACCGAGACAGCCACTGATGTTCACCAATCACCCCTTGATTACTGATGGTGATCAACGAGTCATGATTAAGGTTTATCACTGACGCTGTCTGGGAGAAACCAATCTTCACATACACTAAGCACTCTTCATTGTACAGCTGTGAAGAACAAGACAATGTAAACATTTTACAGGATCCAAAGAAGCGGGAGTGGTGCCACACATGACACCCACAAAGATTGTGGACAGTATGGAACAAATTCAAATATAATTAATCATTTAACTGGTACTTTTCCCCTCCGTTTTTATCTGGGGCCGGTTGTTCGAAGCCCGTTTAGCTTAAACGGTGGTTAAGCTCAAAATAGAAACCAAATTCAACAACCAAACTAAAAGTTTTGAACCTTAATAGAATGATTATGCTTACAACTGCATATTTACTGCAAGTTAAGTCAACTGTTCAACGAGTGATGTAAGCGTGTTATTTAATTTTGACTTATCCCCCGTCTACGCTAAACGGGCTTCGAACAACCGGCCCCAGCACTATAGAGGGTGTATAAAAATACAATACAACGGAAACTCCGAAAATTGACAAAATGCTCAGTGGTTCCCGTAATTTCTGCATAAAAAATGTAATCGAACTTTGGAGTGCCCCGGCGCATTCATCATCTAAGCTACGGAAAACATTCTCTTACAGTCGGAAAGACCAGGCTTTTAACTTTCGATTGTGAAATTTGAAGAAAAATTGAGCAAATACGAATCAAAAGAAAATAGCCGGTCGAAATCGCATATTTTCACCCCTAAGCTCTAACCATTATTAAGGCAGTGAGTAAGAAAAGAAAATTCTATTTATTTACCTGTAAAAAAAATTAACGTCTATGCATTATTTTTACTGCCGATAGTAAAATTTGTCAATTTTAAGCCCTAATAGTTGACCTGCATCTAAGGACGTAAAACCTCATTAATATCATTAACGGGACGAAAGACACGGAAAATCGCCATTTCTTATTGGCTCTTGCTATATCACCTATATGCAAAATATGGCTAAACTAAACATAGCAATATTTGATTGGCTATGGCATGAGCTGTCTTATATGCTAACTATGTTGTTCTGAGTTAATCGTTTTGTAATTTGCATGGTCAATACCTGCAAATGATTATTGTATGAAGAAAGTCATTTTGACGGATTATATATGCTTGCAACTCGCAGTAATCTAATGACCGATGGGATTTGTGATTAGTCTTCACTATTATAACAGCTACAATTTGCAGACAATTTGTAGATGAAAAACATACTCTAGCTGCGTGTCTGTCATACATGTGGGCCGGGCCTATTGTACATTTGGTGAAGCATATTTCGCTCAGCTTTACGAATTAATCTTCGGGGTAGTCTTGGTCTAGCTCTTGGAGGCATCTCTCAAATGATTTGTCTTGCACGCATGGAGTTTCAAAAACTGCAGACTTATGATTTGCGTATTAATGACTGAAATAGTCATTGTGCACTTATTATATTCGGGGGATTTGAAAATAATCATATTACCCAAGCTATAGAAATTTCGCGTATTGTATAACTGCCTCATTGTGTTTAATATGCACCTTTCGGACAATTAGTCCTATGAACATTCCAAAACATACAGAATGTGTTCAATGTGATTGACATTGCGTGTCATTATACAGTATTGTGAGTTGTGATGTTGTGAACTGCCCGCTCTACATTTTCGCTAATGTTTGACGATAATTCTTGAGCAATATAATGTAAGGTCTAGTTTGAAACATGCATCACAGCATTAGGTAGCTAATACTTTAAAAATCATGATCATTTTATTTTGTTCATTTTATCATGATCATACTATAATTTACGCAACGAGATCTACATAATTTAGCTAGGTCGCTCGTTTAGCCCTTCTATGCACCTTATTATCACATAGCCTTCATACAACCAATCAAGTTTGAGTTTTTAACGTATGATATTTGCATAACTGAATATAAGCACGTATACGTCCTTAGATGCAGGTCAACTATTTAATAAGATTAAATTTTAACAGTATTTCAATAAATTCCCATGGGTGAAAAAAATGCGGCCATTTTTATCCGAATCGTATTTGCTCAATTTGTCTTCAAAATTTTACAAAAACGGTGTTTTACAAAGCTAAAGGCCTGGTCTTTTCAACTGCGAAAGAATTTTTGCAGTATGTTAAATATTGAGCGCCCTAAAGCACTCCAACGTTTGATTGTCTTTCTTCTATACACCCTGTACTATTTCCATGAAGTAAACCTACCTTGACAGCATGGGCTTTCAACTGACTGTCACTGCAGGACACACTTTTGCCAAGATTACCAGGTATAGCACTATGGCGCATGCGTAGTTCTTTGGCTTCGTCACAGTTCATACGCTTCGGGTGTGGTTCTGTGAGCAGCTGTGTTGGCGTCTGTCCAAAATTGTTGATCATCCCTTCAGTATACTCACGTTCAGTAGGGTCTGTGATAGCGTCAAGGTTAACCGCTCCTGCTCAAAAAAGGTAACCCGAAAGCTCAAAAACAAATGGAAATATATAAAATACAATCGTCAGCCAGTGGGAAACCGGCCTTACTGTACGATAGTTTGTGGTCTCCGTAGCTTACATTTAAATCGACCCCTTTAAGTATCATGTGGTCTGAAATGACTTAATTTTTGTTAGCCATTCAACAATCATGTAATAAACAGAGGTCTCTTCACGAGAGTGACCAGCTGACTTTAAAAACACTCTAACTCATGTGAAATCGTACCTACAATGAGTCGTAAATTCGATTCTACCGTGGTCAAGCATATTTTCCAGCTTTCCCGGTGTAGATATCTGTTTGGAGATGGTAAATCTCTTATGCTACACTGCAAAAACGAACAGCCAGTTCAGGGTTGATGACAACAGCATTGGACAATGTTTTGCTGCCCACATTGTTCAATGTTGTCAACAATATTGTTTAGTATTGATGAGCCTGAATTAGCCCGCAGTCAGGCTCAACAATGTTGAACAATATTGTTGACAACATCGAACAATACAGGCAGCAAAACATTGTTCAATGTTGATTTCAGCAACCCAGAACATGTTGTTCGTTTTTTTCCTGTGTAGCATAAGAGATTTCTAACTACAGAAATGACCTATTACCTTCATAAGTACAATAAAAGAAAACATTCAATGCCTCCTCGGCTGCACTTCCTCTCTGCTTGTAACCGAATATCAAATCGATCCATTGATGCAAGTTCTCAGAAACGTAATCCGACTCTAAGGCCGCGCGGTGTTTGTAAATGAAATCCTCGGGCGAACTTGCCCAAGCTGGTAGCGTTACATCGTGGATCCGCTGACCAGAGTGTAGAGTACCGAGGTCGTAATTATTCAAGTTCGAAAGGAATTCGGGGAGGTAGAAGAATTCCGGGATCAGTTCCTTTACGTCACTTCCGTTGTTATAAATAGAATCCCAGGTCGAATCAAATGAATGGAACTGTCTGTTAGACACATCAAAGCGTCCGCTCTGTAGCTTGATGTGAAGTGACGTGAACGGTTCCATACGGACTAGATAATGTAAAACCCCAGCCGCTGTCGAGTAGTGGGTGCCATAGTGGAACTTAGGAATTGAACCCGAAGGGTCTACAAACAGATCATATCTAAAGATGGAATATACAGCACGTCAGTGTCTAGATACGGACGCGAAATATTAGCGGAGAGAATAAATGTGTCTTAATCTCGAGTGGAAAACGTAGTACTCTTGCTCAAATTCAACCAGGGAACAATTAAAGAAAGTTCTTCATCAAATATAAATCCTCCGGCATTTAGTACGCGCAAACAATTGGAGGACATTTTACACCCCCTCCCTCCTGTACACTTTCTTGCACCCTTCACTGTGTGTGTACGCATGCTTACAAAAAAAAACACTGTGGCTGCCCGCCCCTCCCCATCACAGGTATTTTTCTTAGTTTATCACATTTTCCAAAATCAAACAAAAATTTATTCATAGTAAAAATATTGCACATAGCACTGTGATGTCAGAAGTTGTGTAATTTGCGTATGGAACAAAGTTGATTATCTCGAGAGGAAAATAGTTAGAGAAATCCGACCACAGGGAAGTTATATTGTAATTTCAAGCAATCTTCGCAATGTAATGAAATTATATATACTAATGGTGATGTTGTACTCGGGTAAATATGATATGATATTGTGATGCTACTCCGAGTGTAAGCCACACTGGGCAGGCTGAAAAGTTTGCCTGGCCACAGCGGAGTAGTATCACAATATCATAATATCATATTTACCCGAGTACAACATCACCATTAGTATATATAATATAATTAGAGTATTAGGTATTGAAGGAACTAGACTCTGTTCCGAAATATCACTTATCGAACCGTCCTGACCGTGTAGCTCAGTTGGTAGAGCGTTGGGGCTAGTATTCCAAAGGTCGCTGGTTCGAATCCCGCTGTGGCCAGGCAAACTTTTCAGCCTGCCCAGTGTGGCTTACACTCGGAGTAGCATCACAATATCATAATAGTAATGAAAATTAGTTGCACAACATGAAATGAAAAATAGTTGCCCAACATGAAATGAAAAATAGTTGCCCAACATGAAATGAAAAATCCTTTGCAAACGAGAACACTATACAGCACTGAAAAGATAATTTGGCCGCTATGTTGTATAAACAAATAAAAAAATAAGGGCCATAGACTTATTGGTTACCATGTTACTACATTTCAATCTCGATAGTTTTTTTCGGGTTTTCCGGTTTCTTCCGTCACTAAAATCAACATATCGAGGCCAAGCGGGCCCACAGTAATTGGCACATGCCGTTGCCTTGACCCAGTCGTTGTGGCGAAGCTTTAATGAAAAATATAATGTGTATGTCACTATGTCATCACCCCATCTGGCCAGAACTGGAGCGCACGTGCACTCCCCAGAAGAAAATTTGTTTCCAATTAAGACAGTCGTTTACCTTTCCTTGATCTCTTTAGCTCTCTTTTCACTCAATGCTCCAATTGGCTTACTCAAATCTCTATATACACCTGGGTTATCGAGATCCAGTTCTGCTGAGGTATAGTCTGTGAGTATCCATGGGAACACGGGGTATTGACTTAAATCATTGTACGTTCGACCAGCAATCGTATTCAGTTGAATTAAATAATCGAAATTCGAGATTTCCCGCCTCACCCATTTCTTTACCAACCCCGAGGTCTGTAGCAGTTCGGCGGGAGATCGGACAGCTCCGTAGTAAAGGTGAGCGGGCTTAAAGGACACAATTGTTGTGTATACTAAATTCCTTGTCTGGAAGAGAAGAGAATGTATTGTTAGGATTCGTGGACAAAGGCGATCCTGGTGTGTGGTGATTTATCTCCTCCTTTTCGAAAACTAGAGGACAACGAGTTTAATTAGAATTAATGTCTTTCAAGTTTTGGCACAAATAGCAGTTTTCCGGCAATTTTTTACTGATATCATCGGGCAACTTCTAGGGTAAAAGTATTAATATGCGTTCTTCACGGCAGGGTATTTGAATAGATATGTGGCTCAGAACGTAGGAAATCGCATTTCGGTGTTTTCTCAGAGAAGCATGACGCCGGACCCCTTATTTAACGTTAGCAACATTATATGCATTCTAAAATCGCAAAAAAGACACTTTTGACAAAAAATACACCAAGCTGATGATTTTTTTTTACTAATAACACCCAGCTGTTAAGCTGTATTCTCTACGTTATGATATTTGGCTGAATGCTTAATGATGAATAAACCATTCATTCAACGTAGGCCCTAAACAATGACTTCACCTCCATTGAACGCAAACATATTGTATTTTAAAATTAAAAGACAGAACTTTAAAACATGTTAATTTTGAAACTGGGATGTTTTAAATCTAATGAAAGTTGTATGATTCTTCCAAGCATAAGTTTCTCTATTCCTCACGCGGCATTTAGCCATTTAGTTTCTCTATTCCTCACGCGGCATTTAGTCAAGGACAACCACAGGTCAAACTAATGCTACACGAGATTATTGTCACAGGTTTGTCACAGGTTTCCGATAACTTAACTAGGGGAAGTTTCTTTTCCTTTGTGGCGTTTATTTTAGGGGAAAATGGTGCCTACCACCCTAAGTTTCTTTTGCCTGTACGCCCATGTCAAAGTCAGTCCGCCAAAAAACGGCTGGTCATCCATCTGTCTGCTCCATCACAATCCGACATACACAAAATTTTGTTTCAAAAAAATAGAACAACATAAGCATTGGCGTAAAAACAGGGGGGCTGGGGGGGGGGGCTTGAGCCCCCAAAATTTTTTAAGGAGGGGCTAAGCCCCCCCCCCAAAAAGAAAATCTGTCCGGCGTGATTTTAATCACGTGAATGTTGCGTTAGATAGTGTGTTAGAATGGTTAGAATGGTTAGAATGTAAGATTGGTTCCCAGATTGGTTCTTAGAGCAATTTAGAGCCTAAAAAATCACATTTTTCCCTGGAAGAATACACCAAGATTAACCAGATAGTTTCACAATTTTCCTGTTCACATGTCAATGTCTAATTACATTGTTATAGGACCCATAAAATCAGTATTTGACTTCAATAAGCATTTAGTATAGATATCAGAAATTCACATTCACTAATCAATATCCAAACTTCAACTGATGCATTTTTTCTTGAAATCGTTATACATTATTCACATTTTTTGTAAAAAAATGTGCCAAATTTAGCTCATTTTTGCAACCAAGATAAACTCCAAATTAAGTGCCCAAATCGCCGGAAATGGCATTTCCGGGGTTCTAGTTTTTAAAATTTCCCGGGGGAGGATGCCCCCGGACCCCTCTACAGAGCTCGCGCCCTCGGCGCTCGTATGTTCAGCCCCCCAACTTTTAATTCGTTCCTACGCCTCTGAACATAAGTGATGAGTAACCAACCTCTTTGGTAAAATTAATGAAGTAGTTTGTTTGATCAACAAGAAAGAACTCCAACGCACTTCTTCTGTGATTGAAATTTCTCAGGTGAAGTTCTCGCAACTGATTCAGAGCTATCTTGAAGTCCCATGAAGACCCGTCAGTCACGCTCTGGCGTTGTGTCGCGGTAAAACTCACAGATGTCGAAGAGATGTTCACTCGGCCAGGTACGATTTCCATTAGCGTGATTAACTCGCACTCAAAAGTGCTTGGTGCGGCATCGGGTGCATCGTCTGTCGTAGACGAGGATCTGATATTCCGAAAATAAGTTTTATGGCGATAATTATTTTTTGTATAAATAGACATCGTGATATATTTTTGCTGTTAGTTCCTCGCCTTAGTCGAAGCAAGTCTATGGTATGGAATGGTATGGTATGGTATGGTATGGTATGGTATGGTATGGTATGGTATGGTATGGTATGGTATGGTATGTTCTGGCATGGTATGGTATTGGATGGTATAGCATGGTATGGCATAGCATGGTATGGTATGGTATGGTATGGTGGGTGTGGTATGGTATGTTGTTGCATGGTATGGTATAGCATGGTAACCACAGAGTACTACACAGAGGGCTCACTTCATTTATTTTCCTATGATTTTTGCGTAACGGCCTTTTGCTCAAACGTGTGCTAAAGAGTGGTGGTCACCCCCCTGAAAAATTCAAAATAGCGGCGAAGTTCAGAGCCTTTTGAGGTTGTCATGGGGGTGAATGCCTCTATGCACTTGCTGGGATAAAATTCTTAGCAAGTGCATCGAGGCATTCACCTCCCTGACAACTACCAATCCGCGTTATGCTTTTTTCGTCGAGTGAGCCCTCTGTGTAGTACTCTGTGATGGTAACAGTACTGTGATTAGATTTGCGTCGAATTTTGCTGACGTTGGGAAAGATGCGTATTGCTTCCTCCCTGGAAAAGTACGCCTGCATTTGCCATTCATAGTTTCTAACTTACTCCATAGACTGAAGAAATTCGACATTTCCGGTCTCCTCCAGTCTTTCTGCGGCATAATACTTGAGGAGTACGCGATCAGCAACTGCTCCAGCCAGAACTTTCGCCTCGTTCGCAGGCCCCGTAACTTCACCCGTGTCGCGCAATCTGCTTGCCTCGATATGTGGATTGAAGTGGTAATTGGGCGTCAGTTTCAGTCGCATTCTTGAGAAGTTTTCTGTGGTGGACAGTTTCCAGGCATTAGCGCTAACAGACCTAAACAATACAACAGAAACGTGTATAGTTAATACATAGTTAACGTTATAGTAGACACCCTGAATTTAGGACTCGTTTTGCCGAGGTGAACAAACAGGAAAACAATGTTGGGAAACATGTTTCCAAAACAAGTCTCACAATATTATTAGCACTGATGACGATCCAAGCTTACGGATCGAGAGCTTTGCGATGGGAAATTCACGTGGTGTTTCCAATTATACTTTGATTGCAAACGTACAAGAAACTTGGTCTCCTATAGTTTGCCCAGGGCTTTTAACAGACTGTCTTTGACTCTTTGGGGAGAGGTTTAGACTGTGCTTATGATTGGCTGCAGCGTGGCTGATTGGCAGGTTGACGTTCTTCCGGTTCAAGATTTTGCATAAATTACCCGCAAAAAAATTATCATTTGAGAATTAGAGAGAATTCATACGGTAATTTAGAAAGTGAACAGGTGGAAGCTCAATTATCAACATTGTCCACACAATGTCTTCTTCTCCCCCCCCCCCCCCCCCTTTTAGTGCTTTGAGGCGATTCATTGGATGCATTACTATCACCCTTTACACAAAAGTCTTTACTTCCGCCAAATAAAAAAATTTAATAGGTCAAATCAGAAAATGCGTACCCTGCGATTACAAGTAATCCATTATCCAAGGAAACTGGTTGAAATCCGATTATCGTCAGGTTTCTTACCTATTTTCCCAAATTCCTATTTCACTTTCTAAATCTCTTTTGGTCAACTGCCATTGTTGCAGAACATGACTATACTGGGCTTCCTCTTCCATTCTACGACTTTTGTAATCTGACCGCGCGTTGTCCTCCATTTCTGTGAATAACGAAATGATTTCTTGGAATTGCTTCTTACTTTCCACATCACTCGCCTCTCTCAACTGCAAGCTGTTGGTCAAACCATTCAGACATTCCATCCAGAAACGGCCCGAGTCAATCGATGATTTCGACCTAAAACAGTTGATATACGAGGTTATTAATTGTTGTTGCTGTTGTAGCATTAGGGAGCTTTTTAGATATGACTACGAGATACGTGTTTCTCAGAAATGATTTGCAAAAAAATTGTGAGAAAATTTCTTATTTATTTACACACATGTGTTATACACACAATAAGAATTAAGAAAAACATTGATGACACTCAATACTTTAAGCTAAGGTTACATGAGGAATTAAAATTTTAAAAACGATTTTATCAGACTCAGTACTTCCCATTTTCTGTGGGCATAAAGTGGACAACACGGAGTCTCGCTCCAAAATAGTCAAAAAATCACAGCAATTGCTTTTTTAACAAAAGTAATAGAGTAGGAATTTCCTCTTTGAGACATTGATAGATTTGATTATAAACAATTTGAGAATTTTACTGGCTTTGTACAACTTGTTAACAAGTTGAAGCAAACTTGTCAATTTCATTAGATTGGAGCCAATCTGTTAAAATCAGACTTGTTGCTACTTGTTGACATAACCTGAGGCAAGCCTGTGAATAACAAGTTTTATTCATTGTCAACTTGCAATACGTTTTTATTATTATTACTTTATTATATAAAGTACAGTGCTTTATAAGGATTTCGGGCACTGATAAAACTGATAATCTCACATGTGAGATTATTTATGATATTTCTGTACAACACTCGAAATAAATCTGGTATTTCCTTGGTATTTCCGCGCACCCATGTATCATTATTATTATCATTATTATTATTATAATTATTATTATTAATATTATTATTATTAATATTATTAATATTTATTTATTTATTTATTAAACTTCGCCATTCACACGGGTGTAAACAAGTAGCAGGGTCACCACAACAGTGTACACCAATTACTGTGGGCCCTTCTAAAATTATCAAATACGGTCAATTTGAGAATACAACTCAACTTATCGCAATACAACATCACACGGTACAATACAATACGATACAATACATGTACAATACAATACATCACAACAGAATACAATATTATAGCAAGAACAAGATTCAACTTGATTCAACTTCTTCTTCTTCCTTCCTTCCTTCCTTTCTCCTTCCTTCTTCCTTCCTATTATTAATATTATTATTATTATTATTATCATTATCATTATTATTATTATTATTATTACAATCACCCTGGAATCAATCCCTTTGAAGATATTTACATCATGTCTCCGCAACTCAATCTATTCATTTCTCTACGCAAATACCTATATCGAACATCATATACAGAAAGGTTTCACACCCAATCTCTCAGGTACTTTAGAGCATACCGCATCAATGGCCAACATTATAAACAAAGCTAAGATCAAGCAACGTTCTCTTGTAATCACTCTCCTTGACCTGAAAAACGCATTTGGCGAAGTGCATCATAACTTAATCCAATCTGTACTTGAATATCATCACGTCCCAGATCATATTAAAGATATTGTAAAAAGTTTGTACACCAACTTCAAGACATCTGTCATAACATCTGATTTCCGTACTCCGTTTATTACTGTTGGACGTGGCGTACTGCAAGGCGATTGTCTCAGCCCTTTATTGTTTAACATGTGCTTTAATACCTTTATCCAATACATCAAGGTCGATAAATACCGTCAATTTGGTTTTACATTAAACTTCCTTAATCCAATTCACTGGTTTCAATTTGCTGACGATGCAGCTGTCATCACTGGGCAAGAGTCGGAAAACCAGCATCTATTAAACCGCTTTACTATCTGGTGCCAATGGTCAAACATGTTAATACGAGTGGAAAAGTGCAGTACCTTTGGAATCAAGAAACTGTTGACTAAATCTGTCCAATATTTACCGAAACTCTTCATTAACCATCATCATATACCTACAATTGGAATTGGGGAATCGTTTAAATATCTTGGTAGATTCTTTGACTTTGGTATGACTGACAACATGCATAAATCTGAACTAATGTCTGTCGTAGAGGAACTGATGTCTGATATCGATAAAACTCCTCTGCATCCAAGAAATAAACTCCTCCTTTACAACCGCTACGTTCTGTCCAAACTATCTTGCAAACCAGACTAAAACTTGGGTAATACAATCCATCGATTCTGTTGTCAATCAGTACATTCGAACGTGGCTTGAAATTCCGGTTTCTGGAACTTTGAGTAACATTTTTCTTACCAACAACAAATTTGGCCTAAATTTATCCAATGCCAGACAGTTCTGCGCAATGCCTTGAAAACGTCCCCTAATGAATCCATAAAACAACTCTGGAAATCTACTAACCAACATACGAACATTCAGTATGATGTTTATAATTCAACGAAGGAAGATCTTAAAGAATTTCACTCGGTTCAAGAAGATAAACTAAAGCATCACTTAATCTGTCAGGGGTCCTTCTTCTCCAACGTTGCCAAGTTTTCACTTTTACAGTTAAACTCACTATGGTATACTGCTCAATCAAAACTACCTAGGAACATTTTCAACTTTACCGTCCGCTATATAAATAGCTCATTACCTACCCGCAAAAATCTTACAAGATGGGGTTTATCATTCAGTCCAGAATGTTTCTTCTGTTTGTGCCCTGAAACTTTATTACATGTAGTGGCTAGATACCAATCGTACGCTTTACGTGGAGACACGATTCGATTTTAAATTTCATAGCTGAAACATTACAGACTACATACGCAGCTCAAATTTATGCTGATCTGCCTGGCTTTAGAACCCCTTTAATCATCACTGGTTACACATATCGACCTGACTTGCTTTTACTTACCCCAGATGATAAACTCTATATTGTTGAACTCACCGTTGGCTTTGAAACTAACTTGCATAACAACGTTGAACGAAAGAAAGCTAAATACGTGGATTAAATTAAGGAAATGAAGGATAATTTTGTGTCTGTTAAATTTGTGAACTTATCAATTAGTTGTCTGGGTGTATTTGACAAAGAATGCCGTACCTTTTTAGAAATGTTAGACACGTTAGGACTAGATAAAAACTATTAACGATACTGTATAAAGAAGATAATGTCCTATGCCATCAGAGGAACTTACTATATTTTCTGCTGTAGAAATAAAGAATGGGCTGAACCCAAACTCTTAAAGTATTAGTATTAAAAACATTGCATGTATAGCCATTGAAATCATTATTCCTACTATTATTACTCGTATTTGTCGTTTTATGTGATTCATGTAGCCAGTTGTAAATTACCTTAATAAGAGTGAGATTTACAATTGTATATATAAGTAAAATGTATATTTCGATAAAGTTTTCATTATTATCATCATTATTATTATTATTATTATTATTATTATTATTATTATTATTATTGTTATTGTTATTGTTATTATTGATGATTCAGAAATACAAGTTTTAAAGCAAGATGCACGGAAAGAAAAGAGCGGTGTTTTAAGTGAGAGAGTAGAATCCGTCGTTGAAAATGCATCACCGAAGATGAAGCGAATGATAGAACTTGCATCAGAGAAAGGAGCCTCGTCTTGGTTGACAGTCATCCCAATGTCTGAAATGGATTTCACTTTAAATAAACGGGAATTTAGAGATGCTTTAAAGCTGAGATATAATTGGCATACCCAACAATATGTGCTTGTGGAGATTTTTTTAACATTGACCATGCGATGATATGTAAGCAAGGTGGTTTTGTTATTCAACGCTACAATGAATTACGCCATCTGGAGGCAGACCTCTTGAATATTGTCTGCAACGATGTCGAGATTGAACCAGCATTGCAGGACTTAAGGGGTGAAATTTTAAACTCTGGCTCAAACACATCACAAGACGCCAGACTAGATGTCCATGCACGAGGCTTTTGGGAAAGACAAAGATCTGCATTCTTTGATATCCGGGTATGTCACCCAAATGTGGAATCGTACCAAGAGTTAACCCCAACAAAGTACAAAAAAGGTACAGAAGGATACAACTTAAACTAACAACACTACTTAACAATAAAGGAATTATGGAGTTATTACAACAAAGGCTTTCTTATAACTCCAAAAGTCTTGTTCATTTGGTAGGGAAAAACCCAATTTAAAATATTATAGACTTTTATCAGGTTGATTTACCAAATATTGGAGGATTCGACTAAGAATTGGACATGTGGGAAAATTAATGTATACAGGAGAAGCAACGGAAATGACAGAAGAAAGTGGGAAGAAATATGGCGCGCCGATCCGGACAATAATACTTCTTTGATAAATTATACGACTACAGTAAAATATACACGAGTTCTTCAAAAATATATATGACCAACTCAGAATAGATAAAACTCCTTTGAAATATAAGACTCCTTTGAAATATAAGACTTCTTTGAAATATAAGACTTTGCCCACGATAGAAACGGTCAGCGGTTTCATCCAAAATTCGAAATACTTCATTCAAGTATCCTATGACTTGATATTACTCGTATTTCAAAACATTGAATGCCTTATTTGATAGAGCTGGAAACAGAAAAGCAAATAATTTACTTGTCTGTTTCCAGCTCTCTGGATGCACTGACATGAGAGCTAGTGACATACATGGATCGACGACAAAGTGTGTCTGCTATGACAATGTCTGCAACAAAATTATAGCAGCTAAAAACTTCTTGAATTATTGCTTTTCCAAAGTGTAAAATATCTAATAAGGCCTTCAATGTTTTGAAATACGAGTAATACAAGTCATAGCATACTTGAATGAAGGTTGAATGAAGTATTTCGAATTTCGGATGAAACCGCTGACCGTTGCTATCGTGGGCCCAGTCTTATATTTCAAAGAAGTCTTATATTTCAAAGAAGTCTTATATTTTAAAGAAGTCTTATATTTTAAAGAAGTCTTATATTTCAAAGAAGTCTTATATTTTAAAGAAGTCTTATATTTTAAAGAAGTCTTATATTTCAAAGAAGTCTTATACTTCAAATAAGTCTTATATTTCAAAGAAGTTTTATTTATTCTGAGTTGGTCATATACAATTTTGAAGAACTCGTGTATATTTCGCAGTAGTCGTATAATTTTTCAAAGAAGTATTATTGTCCGGATCGGCGCGCGAGAAAGCTGTACCAGGCAAAATATGTGAGACTGTTAACCGTCATCGTCACAATATTAAAGGTTTTAGCTCAGGTCGAAGGTCTGTGGAAAAAAAACATGTCTGCGACAAAATCCATATGCAATACACAACCCAAATTACTTTGTATTTTGTACTAAAATTTAAATGTTACGCACAACCATACTGTTATAAATACAATTTAAAAACAACATGTTGAAGTCACTTGAATTAAGTTTATTCATTCTCTACTTGCTGTGATTGAAAGACTCGGCACTATAAAATCGATACTTCCGTCTTCATGACAAGTAGCACAATCAGCTAGGAATTTTTTCACAAAAGCTGGATCATATTCGTCAAGACTACGATGAATGGATGCTTTCACCCAACGCTTGAACACTTCATAGGATTTAAGGTGTGCCGTATACTTGACCGGCTCAACCACAACATCTGTAAACAGCGCTACGTCTTGAAATAGCTTTCGATACTCATCTTCAGACAAGTAATGAACGTCGTCATTTCCATGACTGTGAGCCGAGGCTGGGCCTTTCTTATCCGAACACATAATGGCCAACTTTCCTCCAGATTTTAAGGATCGATGTGCTTTCTCTAGGTACAACTTTTTATGCTCGTCTGGAAAAAAGTGAAATGCGTATGTGTTGATATGGACGTCGTAATATGGCTCATTTTCGTGTGGAAATCCAGTCGCGCTGTCACCAACATGGAACTTAAGATTACCGACATCTTTAAACTTCTCTTGTGCAATTTTGATTCTTGCTTCATCAGGATCGATTCCGACTACTTCACCATCAGGGCCAATTATATCAACGATATATTTCGTGACGTCGCCTGTACCGCAGCCCATATCGAGCACTTTGGCTGCTTGACCATGAAAGATGTTCAAATCGTTGATAAACTTACAACCAGCTTTATATTGTGGCTGGCTCAATTCGTCATAGGCTGCGGCATCTTCGGCCATATTGTCTTCAAACATGGCCATATTGTCTTTTAACATATCCCATTGTCTTTATGAGGTTATATAATAACCAAGCTTAATAGGTAGGAAGCCATGCGTCAGTGATCCGGAACTTAGGCGTCAATGCTGGGTGTGCCTGCACATGCGTTGACCGCGCATGATATTGGTCATTAACTGTTCAGTAAGCAAAGCGTAACGATCTCGAGCGAAACCGTAAATAGCTCCCACCGTCCCACCCTCGGGGAAAGAGACTGGATGATTATATATACCGATATGATTGCAACTTTTTTTCCCACCATTTCGAATGGTGTGATGGGTGCAAGCTGCCCGAGGTTGGCAGTTCAAGATACCACTTGCATGGATCTTTCCTTAATCCAAGCACCACCGCTGGGCGCGGGGTTCCAGGCCACCCCAGTCAACAGCTTGCACCTAACCTTCCAAATTGGTAAGTAGAGTCATCAAGTATATGATGACAATATTAATGGCGAACGTAGATATTAACATGTTGTGGCTTCAGCCGAGTTTGACAAATGGCCGAGGGTAATAGGTCGAGGGTGAGGGTAAAATGTCGAGAGTCGGAAAATTTGGTTGAGGGTAAGAGATTTACGTTTGCTACATGAAACCTTTTACGGGGGGGGGGGGTCAAAGAGGTGATTACAAGAAGATTTTCCACCCGCTTTACCGAGCTAAAAAGTTTTAATGCCGTGATACAATGATACAACGGGCTGGGATGAAATTTTCGCCCGGTTTAAGTGTCAAAATGGAGCTATATATATTTCGACTTGTTTATAGTCTTGTTAGAGACCACATATTACGTTTAAAACACAAACCAAAGAGAATAAAATAATCTAAACACAATTAAATGGTCGCGTTTGTGATAATTTTGTGGCGCTGAAGCGATTAACTGGCAATATATATGCCTAGGAAACTTGACACTAAACTGTATACAAAACTGAATTTAAAGGTAATGCGATGTCTATCCATTTTCATATATGCGATATCTATTTTCATAGCTACATGATTCTTAGAAGTATAGTAGAAAATTGTTCCGAACTGTTGTCAAATATTAAAATACCTGTGACACGAAATTTTGTGCTACGTTTTATTTAATGCATTGCAAAGATTACTTAAAATGACAATGTAACTTTTTTGGTAATTTTGTTCTTACTGTTTTCCTTCTCGAGGTATTTAACTTTGTTCTATATGCAAATAATACAACGTGTGTGACATCTGCATAACGAGTTATCAAAAAGCATCTTTGTCTTCAAAAGTGCCCAAAATATTGCACACACAAATTCTTCATCATAGCTGACGCATATTTAAATGTAGTTTTAGTTAGGTTTTTTGTAATACTCTATCAAATAGGCAATCTTTTAAGCATCATTATACAGCGTGATGTCACATGTTGTATTATTTGCTTATCTAACAAAGTTAAATATCTCCCCAGAGAAGAGGGTAAGAAAAAAATTACTAAAGAAGCTGTCTTATCACTTTTAAATCATCTTTGCAACGCATAAAATAGATCGATCGTCGGACAAAATTTCGTAAAATGGGCAGTTTCAATGAAACAAACATCATCTCGTTGACACTTTTGTTCCGGTCGCCTCATTGAAGTAGTCATTAAGCTACTCCTAAGGGCCCTGCTTTAACATCCTTCCTCATGTTTTTCTGATACTGGCACTGATAGTTTTGTTTTGCCCCCTGTATTACCACGCAAGGAGGAGTTTAAAAGTGCGAAGGCAATCGAAATGCATGAGAAGGATTTGATTGGCAGAGGAATCCATATTTGAGGTGGACCACGCTATTAGTTTCAAAACTACGATAACACTATAAGACGTCGTTTTTAACTTAATTGGAAGTGGAAACGACCTTCTTTACCCAAAAACAGCATAGGTAACAACAAGAGAATGTTTTGTTAGAAAATAAACGAACTTGGTGTGATAGTTGAAGGAGTTTTCAAAGATTACGTGGAACGGTGGAAAAGAGGGATTCTTGATTTCCAAAATGGATAAGAATGGGAGGTATTAGGCGTTTGAAGGAGAACTGTTCGTCAATTATCATGATCAACGTCTATCAACATTTTGAGAAAGTTTGCTTTGCCATATATCTTCAAAACTAGCAATGATGGATTCTTGGTAAGCAATAATAATTCTAAAAGTACCTCCACTGGTGTCGTGGAATAAACGTTTGGAACTGGATTGAGGCAAAAAAATGCTTGAGAGCACAACAGAAGTTTGAACTTTTGACGGGCAGACGAAATCAACACGATAAAGCTTGGAAAATGCGTGCATGGGTTAGATTATTGATATTCACGGCAATGACGGTATGTGGCCGGCGAGGCTAAGGAGTCAACAAAAAAGTGGTAAAGTAAACGAGTTCTGCTGGCGACAGCGAAAATAGGAATCAGAGGTCTCTTTTGCACATTTAGGCACATGACAATAAAGACATGTTGGTTGCTGATAATACGAATCTAAATTATCGTTCTACCACTTCTTTGGCAGGTACCTAAAACATTTCATCAGAAGTTCCTTTTCCCAGCATTAGGGCATTATCATGTTCATCTCGACTTGTCTGTCTAGTCTGTCTCGACTTGTTGTGCTTTCATGCACTTTTCACTTAAAGGGGAATGGCAACAAAAATTTTTATTGTCTCATTTGAAAGAGACTCTAAAAATAATATATAGAAGTTTTTTACAAAATTTTTATATCTGTTTTAATTTGGGAGATATTGCCACCTGAATAATCGATCTGTCCGCCATCTTGGATTAATTTTTAACCTCATTAACAATGTTTTGGTGACGTCACAACAGGGATAAGCCATTCAAAGCTTCTCCTAAATACTTACCACCAATATAAAATATTTGTGAAACCTTTTCAGTCCGTGCTGAAGTCCGAAACACTTACCATGTGTGTTGTTAATAGAGAAGATTAACTATTGTGTCGTAAGACAAAATAAGGTAGATATAAAAATTCTGTAATAGACTTCTAGATATTATTTTGAAGTCTCTTTCAAATAAGATGATAAAAATTTTTGTTGCCATTTCCCTTTAATCCAGTTTCTTCCATGACAGTAGTTAAGGTATATTTTTAGAATCGTTATTGCTTACCGGGAATCCATCATTACTAGTTTTGAAGATATATGGCAAAGCAAACTTTCCCAAAATGTTGACAGACGTTGATCATGATATTTTACGAACAGTTCTCCTTCAAACGCCTAATACCTCCCATTCTTATCCATTTTAGAAATCAAGAATCCCTATTTTCCACCGTTCCACGTAATCTTTGAAAAATCCTTCAACTATGACACCAAGTTCGTTTATTTTCTAACTAAAACATTCTCTTGTAGTTACCTATGCTGTTTTTGGTTAAAGAATGTCGTTTCCACTTCCAATTAAGTAAAAACGACGTCCTATCGTGTTATCATATTTTTAAAACTAATAGCGCGCGGTCCACCTCAAACATGGAACAGCGCCATATTTTTTCAGTCAAGTGACTAACATCAAATATCAACATCGCCAGGATCTTCTCACAACTTTGTTTTGATGTTCGTAAGTTTTAATGAATAGCAATGCTCATTTTGAATACGCACGGCATAAATATCTTATAAAACTAATACCATGGTTCGCACTGTATATCTTAGAGCTCACCGTTGGATATGAAACTAACTTCAGAAATAATATAAACCGCAAACGTACCAGGAAGCAGTACCAGGCAAAATATGTGAGAATGTTGACCGTCATCGTCACAATATCAAAGGTTTTAGCTGTTGTGTCTGTCACTACTTGCTAGTGTTGTGTCTGTCCGTCACTACGTGTCACCCACTCTTTTTTCAAAACTGTCCCAAGTTTCCTTTGGTTTGAACTTGCGTTTCATAATTCATATAAGTGGTTTATGAGCGAAGACTTAATACACAAAGGTAATATTGGGAAAGGCACTGACAAAAGTAGCATCGGTAGAATTATGTAAACATGTGCACGTCGAGCAGTTAGTCAGGGAGGCAGAGGTCATTTTACCTACCTTCTCGAGGGACAAATCCATTTTGCTCTTAAATTGTCCGTTACATGCCTAATATAACAATTCTGAATGTTGTTTGGCCCAATTTATCTTGTGGGCTTCGATCAACTCGTTTTTCTTCAGTTTTATTATAAAACTATTATGTGGTCAAAAATAGCAAACTTTCAAGTTCATTCATTTGAAAAATGACTTGTATCATCAGAAAGCTTATAAAAAACAACATATAAGACATCATTACGGACACCCTGGTTTTTCAAGCTGTTTTCGAGTTATTGCTGCTTCAAAACGGGAAATGTCCTAAAATGACGCTAATTTCCAGGGCACTAGTCTGAAAATAAGTTTTCGAACGCTCATAACTCAACAAAAATATGGAAAATAAAAGTAACCATAATAATGTGTTATATGTAGTTTTTTACTACCTTTTTGATAACGTAAGTGGTTTTTCCTAGAAATAAGTCCGAAATTTCGCCTTTTTTGACAATAATATAGTTTTATAGAGGGTTTAGGGGGGAACGTATCGGCTGGAGCCCACAAGAAAAATTGGGCCAAACAACATTCAGAATTGTTATATTAGGCATGTAACAAACAATTTAAGAGCAAAATGAAATTGTCCCTCGATATGGTAAGTAGACATGTATTTTTGTACCTCTGCCTCCCTGACTAAGTGACCGGGACCATGTATACAACGTGCTGCATAAGTACCAGTCTTTTTGACCGCGTATTTGACAACGCTGGTCCGTTCAATATTTTATTTTTTTTCATTCTTATGACCATGTTAGTATTGTTCATTTAAAAAAAATAAGAATGGATAATTAATAAATATAAAAAAAAGCAGAAATTTTTATTTTCATATATTTTTATAAACGTGAAATAAAACTTCTTAGAAAAAATACACAGAAAAAATGTTTGATAACAATGGGCCACCATAGACATGTATGCGAAGTCACATCAATTAAATCTGGTCATTCTTTACTTGCTGTGATTAAAAGACTGGGCAGTATAAAATCAATACTTCCGTCATCATGAAAAGTAGCACACTCATCCATAACTTTTTTCATAAAGACCTGTTCATATTCGTCAAGACTACGAAGACTGGACGCTTTCAGCCAACGCTTGAACTCTTCATAGGATTTTAAATGTGCCGTATACTTGACCGGCTCAATTACAACATCTGTAAACAGCGCCATCTCTTGAAATAGCTTTCGATACTCGTCTTGAGACAACGAATTTATCTTGTCATTTCCATGACCGTGAGCCGAGCCTAGACCTTTCTTATACGCACACAGAATGGCCAACTTTCCGGCAGATTTTAAGGATCGATGTGCTTTCTCTACGTACAACTTTTTATGTTCGTCTGGAAACCAGTGAAATGCGAATGTGGTGATATGGACGTCGTAATATGGCTCATCATCGTGTGGAAATCCAGTCGCGCTGTCACCAACATGGAACTCAAGATTACCAACATCTTTAAACTTCTCTTGTGCAATTTTGATTCTTGCTTCATCAGGATCGATTCCGACTGCTTCACCATCAGGGCCAATTATATCAGCGATATATTTCGTGACGTCGCCTGTACCACAGCCCATATCTAGCACTTTGGCTGCTTGACCATGAAAGATGTTCAAATCGTTGATAAACTTACAACCAGCTTCATATTGTGGCTGGCTCAATTCGTCATAGGCTGCGGCATCTTCGGCCATATTGGCTTTAAACGTGGCCATATTTGCTTTTAACATACCCCTTTGTCTTTCATGTTACGGCTGCAGCCTTGTGGAACTAGGTTGGTGACAGTTGCTTCCGGCCAAAAAAATACGATTGTCTTAAAATATAGCCTGCGGCAAATTTTTTTGGCCGATTAACTCATTAAAAGAAAGTCCAGATGACAATCTGTGAGATATTAAACATCCTTCTTGAATAATGAATATCAAAGTCATATTGCGTATTGTATTAAACCGCTTAGTGTTTATTTTTGATATATTTCGATCTGATTGTGTTTTTTTGTGTAAAATATACGGCAACATCCTTTACCGGCTGACAGTTTCAGCATATATAAATTAAAGTATTTCCAAATAATCCTAATGAAACTGTTCGCCTGAGCACAATATTCGGAATTACTTCAGTTTTATATATGGCAACATAAGCAGGCGATAGGCCACCAAAGAACTTGGCTTTGCTATAAAGCGACTTGGCTAACAAGCACACATATACGACGAGTGAATTTTATTAATTATAATTAGATATTTACAAAATTAGGGGTAGGAGCCTGGCATTTCTCTTTGAGAGCGCAATGCAGTGTAGCTGACCATTAACATGTATGGCATAGTACAAAACATGGACTGGACTGTTGGACTGACTTTTTTGCTTTTAAATAGACGAGATTTAAGAAAGAATTTGTGGTATAATTTGTTTACGCTCAACCGTACTGTTGAAATAAATATTAGAGGGTTTAAGCACGTTTACGAAGTGCGACGACTAAGACGTAATGGTATATTTTGCTGCAACTGAATTGGGGACAACCAACCATCTTCTTCGTTTGTCTTCGTAAAATTGACCAGTGTCCATTGCCAGTTGCAATGCTCAACTTGACTAGCAAAATATCTATCTGGCAGTCTTAGGGACCGTTCATTATTGATACCTCAGGGGAATACCGAAGAGAAATTGGGTGGGTAACTGATTTTTGAAACATCTAAAAGGTTGGGTGAAAAAAAAGACCAATGAGAAAACGAGAACATATTACGATGAATAAACGAACGCATTTAATAACATATACATGAAAATCGCAATGACAAAAACAAATAAAACAGTCATTTCGAGTTAAGTTTACAAAGGCATCTTGGATTTCTATTAGAGGTTGGGTAAAAAAATTTTGAACACCCTGAGTGGTTGGGTAAATTTTTTATATATACTTTTTTTAATTTCTCTTCGGTGCCCCCCTGAGGTATAAATAATGAACGGTCCCTTAGGAATAACATTTTATGCAAGCTTCTTGTCCTTGCAAAGAGCGCAGTACATTTAAAATCCGATTACAAACTTGGTTGTGACATTACGAACCATCAAAAAATTTCCGTTGTCAACGAAGAGAACGCGAAGAGGACGCTTTACAAGCACAGCAAGCCGAAACTAAGTGTGTATGAGCAGAGGTAAAAGATACAAAAACCAAAATGTGAAGTACGTCTTTGTACTTTGAATTTATGTTCAAACGTGCTCACACCGCCAGCCGAGACGAAAATGGTCAAAAGGTAGTCTGCGATAGCAGACTGATCTCGGCCTTAGCAGGAAGAGAAGAAACTCCGCCTCTTCCTGCAGAGGCCGAGATCGGTCGGGTAAGGATAAAACGCGGATACGGATGCGGAACGGAGCGGATTGACGGAACGGATATGAGGATAAAACGCGGAGCGGATATGAGGATAAAACGCGGAGCGGATATGAGGATAAAACGCGGAGCGGATATGAGGATAAAACGCGGAGCGGATATGAGGATAAAACGCGGAGCGGATATGAGGATAAAACGCGGAGCGGATATGAGGATAAAACACGGATGGGTTGTTTTTTGTGCGAATTAAAGCTTAAATCTTTTTCGAAAACATGTTATGGTACTTGATAAAACAGAATTCGCTGCCATGTCTCATCTGATTTAAATGGGTTGGGGGATTATGTAGCCTGCTATTTAACAATTAGATTACGAGCTCGAGATTTCTATGCAGTGATAGTTCAACTGTCAACGCATATAAATCGAGAGCGAGTAATCTAATTGTTTTAGTAGAATCATAGGTCAAACATGGAATATTCAACAAAATTAAGCAATTTTTTTAAAAGAAATCTCTATAGGAAGATGATTGTTTCGCTACTCGCTATCTATCGAGGAATAGATAGCGAGTAGAGTAACCAATCAAATTACAGCATTTGCAATAGTATACTAGTATGATTCTACTAATTATATTTAGATGATTCTGTCTTCAAAAAGTGAAAACATTTCTTTACAAATTAGATGTGCAGTTTCCAAAGATGATACAAATTAAAATAATGCATTCTTAACGGAAATATCGAGAGTATATAAATAAACTTAATTATTGGTATAAAATACACAAATGTATAACCGTATGTATCGGAAATCGTAAAACCAACGAGTGAATAGGTAAAGTAGAGTGGAACCCGGTCACCAACGTTACTACGGTAACCAACGAGCTGAAATAATGTGGCCTTATTAACAGGATAATATAAAGTTTCAATTATGACGTAAAAGCCATGTTAAAAATTATTTCAAAAGCACAACAACACCATACCACAATACCAATTACTATTACTATATAAAGTCGTGAAAAGTTTTAAGTAAGTTTTAAGTAGTTATCACGATATGTTTTGTTTTTCATATTGGCATTTTTGCTTTTACTATGAACAATCATTTTCAGTGACGTAGCCAGCCCGACAGTTTAGTCCCGCTATGCAAATTTCAAGTTATTTTCAAATTATTATCATTATTTATTTCTTTAGAAATTAATTGTTTTCACAGTCAATGAACGGGAAAATATTTGCATAGCGGGACCAATTCGTCGGGCTGGCTACGCTACTGAGCATTTTACCGTAGCGTTTTCATGTTAAACGTAAATTACGGGGTGTCCCCCACCATACATATTAATTAGTACACATTTTAAATTCATAAATACGTTAAGTTCGTCTAACAATTATTTTTTCATAATAATTAATTAATTCATGGGCGTTAAGTTTTCTTCGAGACACTCTGGCCAATGCCGTTGTGTTAGTAAATGTTTTATAATGTACTGTAATTATAGAATACTAAACACCAATATCACAGAGTACTACCCTGTGCCAATATTGTTATTTTATTGAACAATTTGAACAATAGCTAGAGTAATCAAACAAACGAGCGATTTTTTAATATTTCAATGTTTCAAATATTTCATCGGACACTTTTCATTAAATGCACAAACACTGGTGTTCTGTCGTAACATTCCAACTGAAAACAGATAATAAAGAATTTTGACAAAGGTAATATAAAATATAGCGACACAAAGAAATATTTGGTAAACCTTAATGGTCAGTGCAGGATAATTGTCGCATTTCGGTAGACTACTGAGGGGATACATCTATACTTAAGACACCGATGATGATGGCGGCCGTATGTGCTACACTCGATTCCAAACGAGTTTTAGATTTAAAATTAATAAGTAGTGACCCAAGTATTGGTTTATATTTATGCTATGACGGGAAGCGAGTCAAATGGCTCAACGACCTATACTCATTGAAAGATTTCGTTAAAAATGTAGTCAAATCATCTGGTAAATGGAGCTCGCCCGGTGGACAATCTCGAAAGTTTACTTCTTCTACATTTGATATATCCATGACTTGGTACTATGGCAAACAGAAAACTCTTCTATTTCAAGGAAAAGACGGTAACGAACTGAGAGAGACCATAATAAAAGCTTGTATGGCGAAATCAAGTACCAATAATCAGAACCAATCAATTGGAATGGGTGACAACGTTGTGTGTACGAACAATTTTACAACGCCAATTAATTCTGATAAGCTTGCGACTGAGAGGGTTTTCACACACATGAATGACCAATTTGAAGAGCATGAAACATCGAAAGGGAACTTGGCCAAAAACCTAGATCAAGACTGCACATGCTCTTGCACCAGTAATTCCACTGACTACGATGATCTCAAATTGAATTTTGAAATTTTGCAGTCGAGAGTTGATGCTTTACAAGCCCTGGCCAACACACAAAAGGTAGGCTTTTCGGAAATTGGGTGTTCCAATGAAATAGAATGCCTAAAGACGGAGCTTTGCCTAGAGAGGGAAAAAACACAGAGAATGGAATCGGACTTAAGGCTGGTAAACAAAAAACTTTGCGAACTCCACAGTCACTATATGATTTGCAATACATCTAATTCAAATAGTGGAATATGCATATGTAATGAACCGCCTAAGCCCAAGGCAGTCCGCGATGTAAATCACTTGGATAGTTTGAATTTGATCGCCCAACCTGGAAGTCCTAATTGTGCAATTAATGGTTCAGTTTATAGCGCTAATATTAACGGAATAAATCCAATTAAGTGCAATTTAAATAGTGATTTAAATTGCAAAGCCACGGTCTCACAAGCTCACTCTCAATATAATCAGCGCTCTCCATCTCACAATAGTGGCTTTGTGGAGAAGTCATTAACTGTCCAACCTGTATGCCGTAATAGATTCACTAATAGAATAAAGGGTAATAAGGGCCAAGATGTCGTAGTGAAGCCAATGGAGCATAACGTCAATAAAAACAAAAGTAATAAACCTATGGAATCGCAGGATAACCATGAATTCGATCATAATGTTCCAACTTACTGCGAGCCTTTGTCGATAAAGCTACTTGGTAGCTTACCTCTTATTGAAGCTGCTAAGCCCTTTAAAATCCAGAAGAAGAAAACTCCTGCGGCAGCTGGTAATAACAATGGAATCGACAATAAAGGCGAAAACAAAGAAGCGATGTTAAAAACATATAATCTCCATAACAAGGCTCCACATGATAAACTTCGAGGCAATAAAAATCTTCCTTTTTCGTGTGCGTTTCTATCGTCAAATTCACTTGGTAATCTACCCTTCATCGAAACACTTAAACCCTCCCCAATTCGAAAGAAGGAAAAGATAAAAACAAATAACTGTATCAAAATACCAGTTGATATATCTGAATTTATTGTGCTCGATAGCGACGAGCATTCGTCTGAGAACGCTAATATTGAGTCTCGTTTTTTTTGGCGGAGCGTTCTGGAGCGGCCCCCGTCGTTACCCTTTGTTCCGAAAGCAGAATGGTTAAAGCATTTAGATCTAGTTCGCCGCCAGACGACAATATAAGTACAACTGTTCCATTGCGACGCCGACCCATTAATCAACATGTACCTGAAAATATCTTTAATATTTCTAATTGTATTTTACGAACTTCCCCTCCCCCTCAAGAATCAATGTCGGACTCCAGTCGACGACCTAAAGTAATAACCTGCCAAATTCCAGTAAGAATTACCAACCGGAATATCAAATCTCGCCATAACTCTAAACAAGCGAATTTTAATAACCTCAAGGAAGTTAAAACATTACCTCTTATTGGTTCTCGTACAAAGAACTCTGAGTTCGGCCCTAGTGTATTGCTTGCGAATACCATGTCTCTATTACCTAAAATCGACGAAGTGCGCTGTGTTGTCCATGAGGAAAATCCAGACCTGGTCTGTATTACTGAAACATGGCTACAAGCCTCTACTATCAATGAACATCTCTTCATACCTGGATATAACGTTATGTTCAAAAACCGTGCTTCCCAGTTACACGGGGGTGTGTGTATATATATAAAGAACTTGATTACCTATAAACGCTTACCTGACTTGGAAGATCCTGAATTTGAGGTGCTGTGGTCCCATATCAGGCCTCCAAGACTACCTCGTGGTACTTCTTGCATAATCGTAGGTACGATATATCACCCTCCAAGAACCGATGACAGTGCTATGTTAGATTATCTAATAACCACACTCATCTCCCTGGAGGGCCTTTATCCAGGATGCAATATCCTATTGACAGGCGATTTTAACCATCTCAAAATTCAGCGTCTTGTAACTCAATTTAAAATGAAACAACTAGTTCGCATTCCAACCAGAGGTAACAATATTTTGGACCTTATAATAACCAACATGCATCAAGCCTATGACTGTAACTCTGTTAGCACCATTCCTCCCTTTGGTCTCTCGACCATAATGGTGTCCTTCTTCGTCCCAAGGAGCGATCTCCCAATATTAACTCCAGTAGGAAAATCCTGGAAAAACGTGACACTCGCCCAAGTCGAAAGCATGAATTTGGTCGGTATCTAAGCTCAATCGATTGGACAATTCTAGAAACGGTTGACAACTGTGAAGCTAAATCGCAACTACTTACCGAACTAATCACTACAGGCGCTGACATAATAATGCCTCTAAAGCGAGTAAAGGTTCACGTAAACGATCCTCCATGGGTCACTTCGGACTTTAAGGAGTTAATTAAAGCTCGTCAGCAAGCCTATTCAAACGGTGAAATTGAAACCTATCGCCATTACCGCAACCTTGTTAATCGTGAAAGGAAAATTATCCGAAACAGATTCTTTGCATCTAAAGTTCGGCATCTTAAAGACACGAAACCTAACCAGTGGTGGAATGCTGTTAAACGTATTGCTGGGATGTCGACCCCTTGCGGCTTTGAGACTCTCCGGGCCCAATTACAAGTACCAGGTATTGACTCACTTTCATCACATGAAATTGCCAATATGATAAACGTGACATTTCTAGAACCGATGCAAACGTATCAAAGCATTGACCCCCCTCCACCTTTTGAATCAATCCCAGACCTGTCCCAGATCTCGGTCGAAGCTGTTTCATCTATACTGGAGAAATTACCTCACAAAGCACCTGGTCCTGATGGCATCCCAAACTGGATTCTTAAAGAATATGCTTTAATACTTTCTGATCCTATTTGTCATATCATCCGTTGCTCCCTTACTGATCAATGTTTCCTTCCTCTTGGAAACTGGCTAATATCATCCCCGTACCTAAACAAAGTCCAGTTCAGGATATCAACAACCATCTCCGTCCTATCTCCCTAACCCCAGCTATTTCTAAAGTTGCGGAGGAGTTTGTCGTGAAATTGTACATCGCACCCGCTATTCTTCAAATCATCGATCCCTGTCAATTTGGTGTCATACCGAAATCGTCGACAGCACACGCCCTTATCTCTATGATTCATAATTGGGCGCAAGCAACCGACGCTACTGGAGCCGCTGTTAGAATCGTTTTGTTTGATTACAAAAAGGCTTTCGATTTAATCGACCACCAAATCCTTTTACAAAAGGTCTTTAGCTTAAATATCCCCACGAGCATCGCGCGCTGGGTGGCTGATTTCCTGACGAACCGCAAACAACGAGTTAAACTGTCACACGACTGCTTTTCCAAATGGGGTGATGTCCCCTCAGGAGTTCCACAGGGGACAAAATTGGGCCCATGGTTGTTTGTGTTAATGATCAACGATCTAAAGTTTCAAGATGTTAGTAGTTGGAAATTCGTTGACGATACAACTGTATCGGAAGTTGTCCAGAGTAAAGACAATAGTCATGTCCAAAATGCAGTCACACATGTCGAAAAGTGGTCTGCTGAAAATAAACTCCAGCTGAATGCTAAGAAATGCAAAGAGCTCATCATCGATTTCAAACATACTAAACATGTTTTTGATCCCCTGTCAATAAGTGGGAATCACCTTAATGTTGTAAAACATCAAAAGATCCTCGGCCTAATTATATCATCCGATCTTCAGTGGAATATTCATATCGCAGAATCGATTAAGAAAGCTAATAAGCGAATGTACTTCCTTGTGTTGTTAAAACGTGCTGGAGTTCCGTCTTCTGACATCCGAAACTTTTTCTGTACCTGTATTAGGCCTCTGTTGGAATACTGCTCGCAAGTTTTTCATCACTCTCTTCCGATATACTTGTGCGAAGATTTGGAAAACGTTCAAAAAAGAGCATTGGCTATTATTTCCCCAAACCAAACATACGCACAAAGCTTGCAGAAGCTTAACTTAACTTCACTAAAAGAAAGACGATTGCTATTATGTGATAAGTGGTTCTCGTCCATTGTAAGTTTGGAATCCCATAAGCTGTGCAATCTCCTACCCCCTCTGCAGGAGGACAATTATGACTTTAGGAATAAACGGCTTTTCAGCATCCCGATGATACGTACCGAACGTTATAAGCGGACTTTTATTCCGTCTATGTGCACTAACTTTTAACGTTCTAATGTGCTAGTATCAATATATATAATTAAACATTTGGAAATTTTATATTAACATTAATCCTATAGTATTAAGTTTAAGTTGTGCTATTTGTATTATAATATAATAATATTGTAAATAAGTTACGCAATTCAGCAAATTTGAGCTGTAATGTAATTTTTATAATAAACTATCTATCTATCTATCTATCTACTTCTAACACAGGGTGAATACGGGACTAGTAAAAGGTTTTGAGTCAATACTGTCAATATACACAATCTGAAAAAATAGAGATAGCAGGTCTAAATAATTCCCCAACCCATTTAAATCAGCTGAAACATGGCAGCGAATTCTGTTTTATCAAGTACCATAACATGTTTTCGAAAAAGATTTAAGCTTAATTCGCACAAAAAGACAACCCATCCGCGTTTTATCCCCGTATCCGCTCCGCGTTTTATCCTCATATCCGCTCCGCGTTTTATCCTCATATCCGCTCCGCGTTTTATCCTCATATCCGCTCCGCGTTTTATCCTCATATTCGTTCCGTCAATCCGCTCCGTTCCGCATCCGTATCCGCGTTTTATCCTTACCCGAGATCGGTCTGCTGTCGCAGACCAGTCAAAGAGTGTATACAAAAGTCGAGGGTCGAGAGTACAGGTCGAGGGTCGTGAGTAAAGTCTAGAGTAAAGTCGAGGGTACTAAAATGTCCTTAAAAGTGCGAGAGAAAACCCAGAGTCATTAGAGTAATAATTTATTTTTTTATTTTTTATTTCAAAGGTAGTGACGTACATTAATATAATGATATATAATACATCGATACAAATTATACTTGTGACAACTCGAGATCTTATTACCTCAAGGCTCAAAATAAGTTTCTTCATAATAACATACCGTATATTTCATCGGCAGCTAGTGCTAATGCTATAAAAATATAGATCGTTTATAGGTGCGCGTTAATCACCATAGGATATATAACAATCAGCCTTTGATTTTACTGGACTTGTTTACGTATCATTACAACTGTATGAATCACTAATAAACGACGGTCAAAAAAACGTTATAAACACGTTGCCGTTCAATGTGTTAGATAGGATTATAAAAATATAATTATTACGTGGTGTATCATTATATAGATTATGGAATATTTTGCTTTTATATAAAAATTATGGAATATTTTATATACTTTGAATATTATTGTGCAATACTTTATTTTTATAAAGACTATTTAACCTTTTTATTGATGACTATAATATATTATAGTTAGGGCCCGTTTAGCGCCGTTTCCTCAAAAAACGACCTCAACATATCGAATTTTACATCGAAGTATTTGAGCTGCTGTTAGGTATAGTAACAGAAGAAATTAGCCGGTCGATTAATCAGGCTAGCCGGTCTGATATAAACGAGTTCGATATAAACAGCCGCAAAAAGACATGATCAAATGACAAGTGCAACAACACATTGTTTTATTTACATCACCAGTGCAAGCATGGAGACAATACATATCGGTTGTACGCAAGATGAATTAAGCGCTATCCACCAGATAATGATTTTCTCAAACGTCTTAAACATATTAGTAACTGGTGAAACCCGTACTAAAGTTCACCATTTTCGACTTAAAGTCATTTGCAGTTTCAATATCCCAGGTGTTCATGCTTTTTATGCCATTCTGCGACAGTTGAAAAATCACTATCCGATGGACAGCTCTAGCCACCTTTCCTACAACTGGCTCCAGGGGTCGGTTGTACGAAAGGTGATTCAATAACGCTAATAGTGATTTTTTCAAACTTTCTAAACATGTTCAGTAACTGGTAAAACCCATATTAAAATTTGGTATTTTTAAAACTTTAAATCCCTTGCATGTTCAGCATCCCTGGTGTCATTCCTTTTATGCCTTGCTACGGCAGTTAAAATGCAAATCAATCACTAACCGTTGGCACGCACCTTGGGATCGCGTCCCGGGATCGGTGGTACGAAGGGTGGATAGGGCTAACCCTAGACAGTTATGGTCGCTCATTCTTTACTTGCAGTTATAGAAATACACGGAATTATAAATTCGACGCTTCCATTATCATGGAAAGTGGCACAATCAGTCATCAGTTTTTTAACAAATTCTGGCTCATATTCGTCTAGGTTACGATGAGTTGATGCCTTCACCCAACGTTTGAACTCTTCGTACGATTTAAATTGTGCTTTATATATAACCGGCTCAATCAAAGCGTCTGCAAATAACCCCATCTCTTGAAATAACTTTCGAATCTCGTCGTGAGACAATGGACGCAGGTCGTCATTCCCGTGATCGTCAGCTTTCTTGTAGATGGTCAAAATGGCCAACTTTCCTCCAGATTTTAAGGATCGGTGTGCTCTCTGTAGGTACATTTTTTTATGCTCGTGAGGAAACCAGTGAAATGCGTTTGTGGCTATATGGACGTCGTAAAATGGCTCATCATCGTGTGGAAATCCAGACACACTGTCACCAACATGGAACTCAAGATTACTGACAACTTTAAATTTCTCTTGTGCAATTTTGATTCTTGCTTCATCAGGATCGATTCCGACTGCTTCACCATCAGGGCCAATTATATCAGCGATATATTTCGTGACGTCGCCTGTACCACAGCCCATATCTAGCACTTTGGCTCCTTGAATGAGTTTTAAATCGTTGACAAACTTACAACCCATCTCGTATTGTGGCTTATTCAGCTCTTCATAAGCTGCGGCATCCGGCTCCATCATGGCTCTTTATTTAGACGCTCAAGACACGATATTTGCACAGGACGAAAGTCTATCGAAGCAGCATTTTGAGCCAAAATGATCGGATATGAATCATGTGTTTAGCTGGTCAGACCATAACAAAGCGAAGGTAACTTGATCGCAACCACACCTATCAACTTACTACAATAATACAACTATTTGAATGACGTAAGCTCACAAATTATCATCATGGGACTAAGAATATTACACAATCAAACGACCATAAAGTCGAAACTGACGATGGGAAATGTGTCACAAAAGTCGTGAGAATTTTTGCACGGAGAACGTTGTTGCGTTTAGATGTTTCAGTGTAATGAGTTGCATGAGTGAAAATGAGTTCCAAAGATATGTTCATCTCGGCACGTATGTTGACAACAACGCAATCAAACAACGCAAAAACATTTTTGATGAAAGTTTTTGTAAGGAGGACCTCCATAAGTGTTAAAATGTGTGTTTTGTTGAGATATCACGCTAGAAAATGAGTTTACACGATGCCGTCTATCTCAGCCGACACGGCAATGTCAGCGGTATCACCCATGAACCGTGCGCCAACTTTCGACAAGGGAAAAAATTAAAATTGAGAAGGAGTAATTACATTATACTTCTGTCGAGATAATGAACTACGTAGATATACTGTATTAGATATACGAGTAAACGAAATTCGTTACAAGTACGGCTCATTTTGAGCATATAGTTTCCAATTGGTCGTAACTGCCGTAGGAAAGTCATTCTGGACAATGTGACATAATTAGCTATTAAGACTGCTTGCTCAATCTTTACTAGCTGTGATTGAAAGACTCGGCATTGTAAAATCAATACTTTCGTCGTCATGAAAAGTAGCACAATCAGCCACCAATTTTTTCACAAAAGCTTGATCATATTCGTGAAGACCACGATGAGTGGATGCTTTCAACCAACGCTTGAACACTTCATAGGATTTAAGATGTGCCGTATACTAGACCGGCTCAACCACAACATCTGTAAACAGCGCCATCTCTTAAAATAGCCGTCGATACTTATCTTCAGACAACGAATGAACGTCGTCATTTCTATGACTGTGAGCCGTACCTGGACCTTTTTAATCCACACACATAATGGCCAATTTTCCTCCAGATTTTAAGGATGGATGTGCTTTCTCCACGTACAACTTTTTATGCTCGTCTGGAAACCAGTGAAATGCGTATGTGGTGATATGGACGTCGTAATATGGCTCATTATCGTGTGGAAATCCAGACACACTGTCACCAACATGGAACTTAAGATTAACGACATCTTTAAATTTTTCTTGTGCAATTTTGATTCTTGCTACCTCAGGTTCGATTCCGACTGCTTCACCACCAGGTCCTACTGTATCAGCAATATATTTCGTGACGTCGCCTGTACCACAGCCCATATCTAGCACTTTGGCTGACTCACCATGAAAAATGTTCAAATCGTTGATAAACTTACAAACAGCTTCATATTGTGGCTGATTCAATTCGTCATAGACTGCGGCAGCTTCGGCCATCTTGGTTTTTTTTGTTGACATTGATATGATCAGTGAACCTATCTAAACACTATAATTTAACCTATCCAAACACTCTAATTTCATCGACTGATTTTCACGTTCACCTGACCGGAATAAACACCGTTCTGGTCACCGGTCTTTTCTAATCGGGTTAAAATCATAAATATTTATACTACTATGCGGAATGTTGGAGTTTAGCCATGTCTCTGTAATTCCTGCAAAGTCTATGCAATTTTTTTGGACGACTTCACCAAGATCGTCTACTTTATTGGATACAGATCGTACTTTAGAAAGAAAAAAATTAGGGAGGAAAGGAAGCAGGCCCTGAGTAATTTGAGTATCTTTTAAACTAGGTAGTGAGACAGCTTGTAATGGACTTCCTATTGTGTCGTTTATTTGCTCATCGTTTATCGAGCAATTTTGTTTACTTTATGATGTTGTTTCTACTGTCTCACTACCAATTTTCATTGTCTCATTTTGCGGTGTACATAATCCAAGTACGTCAGCCACTCTAATGAGTGGCGGTGGTGAGATGTCCGATACGAGGGTGGTTTCGAGAATGGTTTCGGATTGGTGATGTGAAAATTTTTCCTCCTTTCCGAATAAATGGTCTTATTACTTGCTTCAAGTAGACAAGGAATACCTTGTTCAAAAGGCAAATGAACAAACCATAAAACTAAAAAATAATCGCTCTATATGATGAAGTTTTCATTCAGCAATCAATCTTAGAAGTTGGACTTTTTTGGGACGCCCTGTATATCCTCTAAGAAAACGAGTATATGTATATAGGAAAATGTATGAACATTTATTAGTAGAATGAATTTTCATTTTCCAAAGTAACTGCATGTTTCCATACTATGCTAAATATTTGCCAAATCCACGGATTCTGGCAAAATCCATACCATTCGACACAGTCTTAGAATTAATGGCAGAATTTCCATATTAAACGTTCGACACAGCCATAGTATGGAAAAATTTCCATACAAAACATTTGATACAGCCATAGCATGAAAGAATTTCCATACTAAACATTCGATACAGCCACAGTATGGAAGAATTTCCATACTACATAAACATTCGACACAGCCATAGTATGGAAGAATTTCCATACTAAACATTCGATACAGCCATATTATAGAAGAATTTCCGTACTAAACAAATTCGATACAGCCGTAGTATGGAAGAATTTCCATACTAAAGACTTTCATCCCCCCCCCCCCCCCCCCACTACAATCTGGATCTTTACAATATTTTACTTACAGTGAGAGCTGATATTTCTTCATGCTTGGTAGGATCTGCTGTTTCATCAACGCAGCGAACTCCTCGCTATCAACACACTGAAGGAACTGCTCTTCATAATCAGCGCTGTCCAAGGATCGGGTTGGAAAATCAGGAACGTAGGTTTTCAATGGAACGAATTCTCCGTATTGTTGAAGAATGTAACGCAATAATGGCAAAGTGAAAGTATACTTGCTGTCGCCTTCTGGAAGAGAATTCAGGACTAAGCTGTAGAAATTAAATAGAGGATAATACATGGCGCATGGAGAAATATCATGTTCAACACGAGAAATAAATCTGGTATTTCCAAACACCCATGTATATTTTTCTGTTTATTATATAAACTACAGGTTTTTCACCAATATAAAATGTCCAGAAGCTATGATTGCTGATTGTTTGAAAAGCGATAATTTTCACATGTGAAATCATCATAAATAATCTCACATGTGATAGTATCAGTTTCATCAGTGCCCGAAATCCTTATAAAGCACTGTACTTTATATAATAAATGAAAGAAAGCCAGCTTGACATCTTGCACCAGACTTGTTATCAACAAGCCAGTCGATATCAGGACGCGTTCGCAACAGCTTGTGTTGACAACAAGTCTCTTGCAACTTGTCCACAAACTTGTTGCAAGTTGATGGTCAAAAAAAAAACAGCACCTACTTACAAAACAACACAACTCATTATCTACTGTATGTTACTGTCCAGGTTCATGCACAAATAGCTATCTCATGGCGTGTCTATTGTATTTTCATGTAAACAACCAATAGCTGAATGTTAGACGCGGCTGTGCATGCATAACGGAAAGAATTGACCAAACTGGACATCGATACGAAGTAAATACAATACACACGTGACGAGACAGGACCGATATTTTTGCATAAAGTGACCAGAATACAGATTATGAGCTTCATTATGCTTTTGCCGAGGCTCCAAACTATGTATCATTAGCACATACCTTTATTCTTGGAGATTTTGAACGCTTCGTAAACCTTGCCAAGAAGGTAGCAGACCTTCTCCTGGCAATCAATACGTCTGTTTTGCCAAACAGTGTAGATCATCGATGAAGAATACGCACAGAACTCGGGGTTGTCTTGAAGGAGAAACTCCAGCAACACCTTATCTCCTATTTCAGCCATTTCCGCCCAGCCTGGATTGCCCTCCGTTTCAACCCACACATTGAGACAGCCAAGTAATCTTACCATCGTTTCTACAAGCTGAAATTCATTCGTGGAAATTATGAGGCTTTTTAAAAGATTGGCTCCAGACATTACCCGCTATTAAATACATAAACAATGCACCCCCCCCTGTTACATGTGTTAGCAATGCGTTTATGCACCAATGACGTTTTTGAGAGATGTTCTTTGAAAACAAAGAAGGGGATGGGTCATGACACCGGTCACCGTGATAAGCGTCACTCAAATTTGACCAGTCAGATATAAAAAATATGGCCGGTCATTGACGGCGGTTGTTAATTTCAGCCTTGGGACCATTGCTCGCAACAGAAATTACCTTTGTACTCCAAGTGCTTAGACTTTCGTTTTCCACAGAACCAGCAATAGTTCCTGAAACACACACAAATTGAAGCTACTAATGGTAAGCTGCCAAAAACTGTTAACCAAAGGTAAAACCTGATTCTCACATGACGACGACATCGGCGACGTCTATTGTCGGTGATAATCAGTCGCCGATGACTCATTGTCGTTAATCATTCAAGGAGAAAATTCACATAGGATTCTGTTCATGAGTAATCACAGACAATAGTGATCGCCGATGTCGGCGACATGTGAGAACCAGGTTTTACTAGTGAGAAAAAATGAGTCGCCAACAATCGACGCCAACCATCGGCGACATGTGAGAACGACGCCAATAGTATGAACAAGCCGTGGTTGATCACAAAACGCAGCACAAAAGTTCCTTGCCGTCTCTGCTATAAAGGCTGTCTTAATATGAAATCTCTAATGTTGTAACAAGCATTCCTATCTTGTTATTATGAGAAAAAGGATCATTTTCAATACTCTTATCAACCGTCACCACCAGAGCAGGTTCACCACAACGCCATATGCCAATTACCATCGGTCCATATCACCCTAACCCACCCTGTCAATTTCCCCAGTGGGAGAAAACCAGAGTACCCACAGGAAACGCATGACCTTCGCATAATACTTCTGTACATGGGAACTAGATTGAGAATCGATCCCGCGATGTTACAGTAAAAAGCAAGTGGTCTTACCCTATGAAGCCCTGTTGTTGTCAAATGCCACATAAAAATAGTAGAATAAGAAGTTTTTAAAACCCCTTTCACAATTCTCCACGCTTAGGTCTAAAACAACGTAAACTCACCAGATGTGAAAATGAAATCGTCCACAAGTTTAATGACTTGTAAAGCAATTATAGTTTCCTTCACTCCAGTTTCACCTGATCTCTCGATATCATTGAGAACTTCTGCTAACGATAACTCCAGTAAACGCCTCTCCAGCTCACGTGATGGTACAATGAAGTCCTCCACTGAACTGATTGTGCTGACGGACGCAATAACTTCGCCTCGAGCCTGGAGTGATAACATACATGCGGTATAATACACAGCCAAAAACGGCGCAAGTCCCAACAAGTGTGATGAAAACTTGCAACAACTTCATCAAAAAGCCGATATCAGAATGCGTTCGCATGGCTTGCGACAGCATGTTGACGAGCAGTCTGTTGAAAGTTGTCAAAAGACTTGTGTAGGATCAAGATGGTTAATTTAATTCAATTTATGCATGAATATATATATGCAACTTGTATGCATGAAACTTGTTTGAATTGAAGTTTGTTCTAAAAATTTGATATCTACAGGCTTACTACAAGTTGTTTCGAGTTGTAACAAGTCTACAAAATGCTACAACAGCGTGTGTCAATTACTGCGGGCCCGTACTGTCTAAATATGCCGACTTTAGTGAGGGTGAAAAACCGGAGAACCCGGAGAATTAAGACACCCTCGAAGCGTAGGAGAGATGGACTACGGGAACTAACCCACATGAAATACCACACTAGACTTGGTTTCAGCGGCGACAGGCACTGTTAAAACAGGTCTGTGTCAATTTAATTGGTAGAACAACCTTGTGATAATCTGATATTGCCGTTAAGCTATTTACAAGTTGCCAAACAAAATTTTGCTGCGTGGGACAGTGTAGCAAACTCAGAGTAACAGAATCTTAACCAATATGTCAGATACATCTCTTTTTGTTTCAAATAGAAATAATACATACATACAGCATTGTTTATGTAGCAACGCTTAGTTTTATAACGAGACTTTAGCTTTATAATGGTTTATAATGAGATTTTAGACGCTATAACTTTCTCTATCTATATTTTTTTGTAAATAAGCATTGAAAAGCCCGATTGGGAATACTCGTTATAATAATAATAATGGAAACATGTATTTAATAATCAATTTACACTATTAAAAATATGACAACCTGCACTCACTATAATATGTAGGCATCCAGGCTGTTATTATGGTACAGAAAATTTTTTAAATCTATGTACAATAAAATATTAAAAGTCAAAATTACCAATATAAAAGTTCCGGATTGTTCCATTTCCTGTCTCTCATGCAGAATAAATAGTACGTACTCCTAATGCATATTATGCATACTCCGCATAATTTCCTAACTATAAAGCTTCTTTGAGATACATCTAAGCCTAATACATTATCTAAAAAGTCATAAATCTTTTTACACTCCAGTGCAAATACACCAATAGCTCCCATTGATAAATTAAAATATCCTACAGTGTCATATCGCTGCTTCAAAGCATTGCAAAATTCCTTATAATGTAAAGTTTTTCTAGTACAGTTTTTAGTAATATTAGTTTCAAAACCAATAGTCAGCTCGATGACATAAATTGCTCGAATTGTAGTGTTAACAATGATCATATCCGGTCGAACTTCTAAACCTGCTCTTACTGATGGATTTTCAAAGCCGTCAACATCTGCATAAAAGCTTAAATCTTTCTTCACACTTGACAAATACTCAACAAGATTTTTAAGAATCGAGTTGTGACGATGGACTTTACAAGATGACACAATATGTTGTAAGGTTTGCACGTTTGAACATGAATAACAAAAATTGCTGGTTGCTTTATTCCAAAGAAGCATGTTCTTTAAAGTTGGCAGAGTATTGTTTAAATATCTCGTGACAAAGTTGTAAATGTTCTTTGGTAATTTATCTAAGGTGGCATGCCAGTCTTTAACCATGTCAGGAAAGGCTTCTTTCCAAAGTGATTTTATAACTAAACTTTGCGAAGTTAAATGATTTTTGATGTTTTCAACTTTTTCAGCCCGAGTTTCCCGAATAACTTCCTTCGGCTTGAGATAACGATCGTACTGGACATTAGTATAATATATAATATAGTATAATAATATTAGTATGATATATAATAATAATAATAATAATAATAATAATAATAATAATAATAATAATAATAATAATAATAATAATAATAATAATAATAATAATAATATTAATAATAATAAAATACAAAAATTGTTCTCACTATAACTTTGCGAAAACACCACGTAAATTTATTATCGCAATTATAAGCTGTGTTTCCACATAATTTTGCTGAGATTTACATATTCACTATTGAAACATAAAAGGAATTTATGAGAACTACCTTCCAAGCGTCGTCGTCGTATCCTTCAATACCAAACCAGAGAATTCTGAAGACAAGCTTAACTACAGTTTCCAGAAGATCTTGAATAAGATCAGGTTCCTGATCGCATCCAGCTCTTTGCGGCTTGAGTAACAATCGCCATATTGGATCATACCATGCGACCTCTTGGGCACATTTTACTGCACTCAATTGCGACTCCTCTACAGACTTTAACAACTAGACAATTCAGGAATTACGATTTCATAATTAGATTAGACATTCAATACGAACGCTTGGTCAGTCAAATGCTTGACTATATCTGTACAATTAGATGTAATCAAAGGAAATTGATACACTGTTTATCGTCATTTCTCAAGCAGGTATGTAGGTGTTTATATCTACTATGCTGGCATGAATTAATGATTAACCTGCGGCCCTGCGAATCTGGTATAGCCCTCTAACAAATCGAGATACTGGGTTCAGTTGCTAAGCAAAAACCACAAGTTGAGTTGAGTTGAGTTCTGTTCTGTTCTGTTCAGTTCCAAGTTCACGAACAATATCCTCACCGTTTGCGCGATGTGTAACTTGACTGACGAACTCTTATTCTGCACCAGTCCCACGACGGGCAACACAATAGAATAGTCCTCATATACCCTCAGATCTCTTAATTCAACTGAACTGCTTAGGCCGAGTTCGATTAGTGTGACTTCCGTGAAGCCGTCGGATTCAGAATTTCGAAGACTTGATGCCAGACCAGCAAACACGTCATTGCATAAATGAAGATTATCTTTTGTGGCTTGCGGTAAAGAGTTTTCACCCATAACTAAGGACAAGACTTTGATGGCGGCACAGCGCAGCCTCGGCTGTTTGCCGTTTTTCACCAACATTAAAAGAATGGCCAAATGTTCTCTATCTGTAAGAAAAAATACTCCATCTTAACAACTGTATTTTTACTGAGTGTAATAACATCATTAATGAGTTCGTTGCATTTGTGTATTACGTGTTGTTGCCATAAAGTTATACTTTGGAAGAACATCACTGCTAAAATACCACTGTCATAAAAATAGCACAGGTGCCTACTTTTGATCTCAGTCGAATATCGTTTGAAAAAGACCAACTTCAACAACAAAAATTACTTCTCAGGAAAAACCCTTAACAAATTCACAAATATTTTGGTAGCGGAAACAATGTTTCCTAGTTTGTCCCAGTGAACTCAATATAAAATACTGGAAGGATAACTCTAGGTAAAAGTCCCTTATTTGGATGATGTCTTGGATACGGCAACAAGTATAACAATTTTGATACCACTTTTCCGAACTGTTTGCTCTTTTTCAAAAAGATTGTACCGAAAACTACGTTTACTTAGCAGTTCGTAATAAAACATAACATTACTTCGAAAATCCAAGTAAAAACATGAAATCTTGGTACATTCTTGGCAAAATGGTGCAGTCAACCGCGCCGAAAAAGCAATGGAAAGGAACTGAACTTGAGGACCTCTCGAAGGGCAATTTGCCTTTAAAGATGGCGGCCAAGTTACCGTTCCAGTCAAATATGAGTTCCCTGGTTTGCCGACATGTATTCCAATGTTTTAAGCAGGAGAAACATTGTTTTTCAAGACTCATGCAAACATAAGCTATATTTGCACTTTATTTTATCGACACTGGAAAACATGAATAAACATTCACAGGAAACAATGGTTTCGCGACAATGTTTTCTAGTCCAATTAAGACTTTATGCTTACGCGAGATTTCTGCCATGAGCGGAACTTTCGTTGGACCTTTACACAAACCATGCATCAAGTCAAACGTTTCTTTTAAAACATTCTCATCTTGTACCGTGGCAATAAATTGCATCAACGAAGCAACGTCTTGCGGTTTGACCTTTAGTTTTAAGAAGTAATTGATCATTCCTTGAAAGAAAGAAAAACTACGATTAAGCTGTATAGTATGAACAAGTCTGTAGACAACTTGCAACAGATTTGTTGTCAACACACACGAAAGGCATTATTATGTATAAGAACGACCACTACCTGAAACGATGCTTTTTTCTGGTTGTGGGAGTACCTGATATACGTTTCATGTACCTTTGACTGCACTACCTACACTGGCAAAGTTATAGTTCGGATCGCGTTATCAACAAGCCAATATCAGGAGGTGTTCACATGGCTTGCGACGGCTTGTGGACGACAAGTCCGCAAGTTGATTGTCAAAATTTGTTATCCACAGCCTTGCTGCAATTGTGTCCTTCCAGCAAGTCTGCAAATCACAAGCCTTTAAATAGACTTGAAAATTGCTGACAAGTTGCAACCATTTAACTAGAATGCAACTGGAACGCTAACTCGATACAAAAGCTCAGTTGGATGAAGCCAAGTTTTTCTGGGTTTTGACTAGAAATACTGAACGCCAAAGATCGGACCGTATATCGAATTGAAGCCATCGAAAAGTTATATTTAATAAAAAATCCAAGACTTTAGACAAAAAAGAAATGCCTAATTACAAAAACAACTGCAATTTTCAGCTTTGTGGAAACACCACGTAAATTTATTATTGCAGAGCTTACAAAATTAATAAATTAAACACCACGTAAATTTATTATTAAACACCACGTAAATTAAACACCACGTAAATTCATTATTGCAGAGCTTAATAAATCTACGTGGTGTTTCCACAAAGCTTAACAAGTAATATTGTATTCACCATGCAAACGTACAAGAAACTTATAACTGCAATTTTGTAAATACGGCATAATTATGTCCTTTAAAGTTTAAGGTGTTTTTCTTTTACCTAAGTCTTAAAATCTTTCATTGAATACAGCTATTAAAATACCTTTAATTTGATATACGACCCAATTTTTAAGTTAACTATTTCTACCAAAAACTCTGAGAAACGCGGATTTACAGTGGCTTCCCCCTCTAACCTATCGTTTCAGTTTACGTATGGCTGCCACAAGCCAGTAAAACTGGCAACTTACAACATGCCTGTGGCGTTTTTGCCTATACAGTACTTGCACAGTCTACGCTTACCAAACAACGATCCTCGTATTATCTTCGCTCCACTGTCGTCGAGTTCCGATATGTGAGCGTGACCCTTCGTGGAAACATCGGAGATATAATACGTTCTTATGACATCTAAGATGAACTCTGTGCCAAAACGAGCCGTAAAAAACGACGGATTGTCCTTAATCAACGTGGATAGGTACTGTATATGGCCAATTCTGATTGCAAAATCGCATCGAGACCATATCGAAAAGTTAAATAAAATGTACTGAAATATACATGGCATTAGAACCTCATTAGAATGTTGTAGTGTCTCAATTAGTTTCTGGATGGACATCAGAACCGGGACATCTATGAGGCGTCCATCAATTTTTGACAAAACTACACCAAGGGTGGCGAGTTCTCTGGACCTTAAGAAAGAGTCTCGCAGCATCGTGCTGCCTTTTAGGATGTTTTGAAGTAAACTGAGTATAATTGTGACTCCATTCTTCGCTTGCACCGCCTGGTCAGCAAGTTGTCGTGTTTTCGTTAAGGGGTCGGGTTGCGGTTTAGCTTCTTGGTCTTCAACAATCACCCATTGGTCCGTTGTAGGACTCTCCGGTTTAATCTCATTCTTTGGTTGGCTGCAAAATGTTTAAAATGAGTGCAGTCCATAATTATTTTAAATATACACAGGTAGCAGTGTTATTCCGAAATTCTTCATGAAGAATCAGGAAGACTTTGAGCTGAAGTACCTTTTTTTAAAAAATCTAACATGAAATAATATTCTGAGAAATTTGACATAAAGCACCTTTCTGAAAAACTTGACATTTTAAAATTTTCTGAGAAATTTGACACTGAATGAAATTTGGTACTTCTCAGAGAATCTGGACGCAAGGTGCTATTCTAAGGAATTTGACAAGAGGTGCTTTTTTGAGAAATTTGAAATCAAGCGCTTTCCTGGGAAATTGAACAGTGCAAACAAACCTGGAAGTACTTTTCTCGTCAGTCTTGACTTGCATCATCTTTTGCTCACCATTCAGCGTTTCACAAGATTTGCTTTCGTCGAACTCAACGTGTTCCAGCAGCGGCAGGAAGACCTCCATACCACCCATGCTATTGATAACATTCTGAGAAAAACGTTAAGAAATATTTAATTGTACTGCTTAACGAGCATTGTCATCAATTATTCCCTGTGTGTGGCAGGGTCGAGGATTAGAAACTCTACTAAATCGTATCAAAGAGGGGTGAACAAGGGTTTTTGCGAACACCAAGGGGTTTTGTGGATCCAACGTGATCTCAGGTACCTGGTAAGGGGTGTCCAACGTTCACAAAGTACTATAAAACGTTATTGGTACACAACACACGTTTTATCAAGGTACGTGTAAGTCGCATTCTTATATATTTACATTTCGTTACGTAAAGTATATCTGCTTAACCAGAAGTCTCTGTTTGGTTGAAAATTTATAAACATCTTTGCCATGATTTGTGGAAACACCACGTAATGAACGTAATGTCATTATCCAAAAACTTTTGATCAGTAAAGCCTACTTTCCATTTAGTTGTGAACGTCGTGAATATATAAAAATAGCCGACGTGATAGAGTATGTACGCCGATCTACATACACTCAACATGACTAATTTGAATACAGCTAGCTCTCAAAGGAAAAGGTAGATCTAGAAAATTATATCACATCGTGGAAAATGACATTGCTTCGACAGTTACGACCAAAAAGAAAGGTAGAAACTAAGCTAAAGCTCGGATCGTCATCGGTGCTAATAATGCAACCAGTGCTGATAATGCTACTGATCAAGATTCGAGCTTACGGATCGAAAGCTTGCGATGATAAATTTTACGTGGTGTTTGCAAAAAATTATACTGTGACTTATAATCATCATGCAAACATACAAGGAGCTCATTCTTTGTTATTCTTGCATGTGTACAAAACTGACCTTGATATCCCAACTAGAACAGACTTCACCAGTTAATCTGCAACAAAAAAATACTGCAGTTAGCGCGTTCTAAAGCAAAAAAAGCTGGCAAACAACAATGAAACGTACCGTCCATCAATTCTGTTACCGCCCGAATGACTTGGTGTTAAATCAACGCATTTGTTGTTTGTACATGCCTACACGAGAGATACAAGACAATTATATTAATTTTCTAGTTCGTTAATCGTGTGCTTTGTCGTACTAGTTGAGGAATAAATGCTTTTCGCTCACATAGATTCTAATAGCAAGAGGTTCGCACCTTGGCGTTATAATACAAGACCAGTTTACCAGCGAGGTCTGTAAGTACGCAGTTATTCTCTTCTTCATTTCCACCTTGAGGTTGAAACATCGTGACACAACTTGGACCTGAGATAAATAAAGACAAGACATTACACAATTTTGCAATACCATACCATACCACACCATACCACACCATACCACACCATACCACACCATACCATACCATGCCATGCCATGCCATGCCATGCCATGCCATGCCATGCCATGCCATGCCATGCCATGCCATGCCATGCCATGCCATGCCATGCCATGCCATGCCATGCCATGCCATGCCATGCCATGCCATGTCATGTCATGTCATGTCATGTCATGTCATACCATACCATACCATACATGTACCATACTACATTACATCACACTAAGCCACACCATACCACATCACACACCAAACCACACCACGCCACAAGAAATTTCCTTTCAAAAATTGATCACTGTCAAGAGTCGATCACATAGGAAATTTTTTCCAAAAAGTCAATCTTTGCCACTCCCAAGCCCATCCCCATACGAGGACAAGCTTCTGCACAACACACTGGCTACACCAAGTATCAATACAGTTACACCACACCACGACAAACCTACCAACAGAATTCAACATATAACCATGCTGTTCATGTATGCCATCATTAAACACACAAACAGAACCAAGCTGCCCTTGAATAGACTCCGAAACTCCCCAGAAATCGTCCTGGTGTCCAACAGGCACGTGGGTCCGGAATTTCGTCATCGTTGGCGACGTAGCTATCGGACTGACGTGAGAGTCCTTGAAATGTCCCTTGAGAAATGACGAGATTTGGCTGGAAAAATGCCCTCGTGTCAACGCATTCGTGTCATGCGCGCAAGATATAGTCTGAGGTCCACCACAACCAATGTTACATGAAGTGAACGGCTAGAAAGATAGATCCATACGTTCACTCTTAATAGACCTTAGAAGTGCTTACGTCACGCGGTTTTCAATGCATATAACTACAGTACAAGGAAATTTTTCCCGCATGTTTCCCACATTGCATTGCAATTCATTGTTTAACTCTGGCTTGACGTAAGGACCCCTAATGTCTATTGTCGAGTCAACAGCCCTCCCTACCCTATCTTAGAATTGCAATGTAAGAATAAGGAAGAACGTATATACAGACTAGGGCCAGTTTGGCGAGACAGCCCAGTAAGCAAGATCTCGACGAGCTATTGTTTTCCAAATAAAAAACACCATGCATTTGTCTGGACAAGCGGGCTAGCCATGTTGGCGAGGTCTCACTTTAAAGATGCACGATCTCGCCAACCGTGATGAAAAATTTTACTATCTAAACACTCCTCAGCGGACTGGCCGGGTTGCCGGAATGACAGAGATCAAAAAACGCTGCTGAAAACGACTGTCAATTCTGGTAAAAATGTTACAAGTATCCTGTTGAATTGTAAACGACTGTCAGATCCGGTAAAAATTCTAACAAGTATCTTGGGGAATTGTAAAGTAATTCTGTGGAATGAGAAACTGGAAAATTGTCCCGGCAATCAGGATGGAAATTCCTCACGAAAACACAAGTCAATCAATTTGACTTTTTTATTTCATTTTACTTAAAAGACTGAAGCTATTCTAGGAATACAAGCAATCACATGTCAGCCCAATCTTTGGCGCTTATTTCAAACCTAAATTCACAGTTCTACAACACATGTATAATGAATTCAAAAACAATTTGCTAGTTTTGACTAATCCTAGATCTGAAATGTTTACGGACATATTGGTTAACACTGAGGATACCTGAAAACATGATGTTTTTTCCAGGCCATCTGTTCAACTAACTGTCAGCGAACACTGCACTGAATTTTTAAGTTTCAAAAGGGTTGCTTATACAGCAGGCCAAAAACTCCACAAAGAGGCAAACAATTAAACAAGCAAACAAACCTCTGACATCGAAGGAAGCTTCAGTGGTACTGCCATCTTAAGCTCACCATCGATGAAAACAGAAAGTTGATCTTTCCGAGCCAAAGGTTTGCGAGATTGACTGTGAATTATCAAAACAGAATGCTAAAAAAAAAAAAAACAAATGAATGACAGTTACTGTTAAATATACATGGTATATCAAATTGAATCCAGTTTAACTTTAAATCATTGTTATACTTCTATAAAGCCCTTTTCAACAGGCCAAATTTTCTTTCACAAATTTCATGTGCCAAATTTTTTTTGACCGTGTAAATCAGCCAGTTGATGTGAAAACACGGAAAAGCACTGGCACTAGTTGTCAAATAGAAAGCCATTTTTCGATCCAAATTATCAAATTTCTCATGAAATATAATTTACTTTGTTTCTAAACTTCTGGTAGACTCATAATTTTCTTAATTAAAGACAGTTAGACAAAACGCAGAACGGCGACATTTCAACGCTCGTTCATCGACAGATCGACCAGAATATGGAACATTCTACCTGATGATCTGCGGCTTCAATCCTTAAACTTGGTCAAATTTAAATCTCTACTACACGAATATTACCGCACTGCTTTAAATCTAGTCTATGAACATGATAATCCACGGACATGGAAATCTATCTGCCTAAAGTGTAACAAGGCTCGAAGTCTGGCAGTCAAATCTCTTGTTGTTCCTAGTGAGTTTGGGATTCGACTTCGCCCATCACTTCCGCTAGCAACCTACCTCTCGCTGATCTAGTGTGCATGTAACTGGTTAGCTCGGTAAACTAAATATTCTGCTGCTAGTGGCGGTAGTGGCGGTGGAAGTTGAATCTTGTTCTTGCTATAACATTGTATTCTGTTGTGATGTATTGTATTGTACATGTATTGTACCGTATTGTATTGTACCGTGTGATGTTGTATTGCGATAAGTTGAGTTGTATTTTCAAATTGACTGTATTTGATAATTTTAGAAGGGCCCACAGTAATTGGTGTACACTGTTGTGGTGACCCTGCCACTTGTTTATATCCGTGTGAATGGCAAAGTTTAATAAATAAATAAAATAAATAAATAAGTTACTAAGTTTCAACAAGATTCACAGAGGAAAACAAAAGATATTAGTGATTAACAACAGCAAAATGGATTTCTATTTGGTAGCTAGTTCCAGGCCTTTTACTCATGGTCAGATCAGCAAGAGGAAGTTTCAACAAATTTGTAAAAAAACCTAATTTAAATGGTTAAAAAACATTTGACACATGAAATTGGTCAAAGAAAAGTTAGTCGTGTAAAAGAAGCTTGAACCTACCCATAAATCATCCGCTAACACAACTTCAACTAGAGGTGCTGTGACGTATTCTTTTTTGGTTACTATAGCAACAACTAAATGCCCGTTAGGCGTGAAGAACGCTTCAAAGCCAGTGCCAGTTGCAGAGAGAAAGCTATTGGAAAACAAACAAGTATTCATGATATTACATTACAGTTGAAATGTTTACTGCCATTTTATTAAAATCGGGATAAAATTAAGGCCCAGCAGACAAAAATTGATTGCTATTTTCCATTGTTTTGTCACTCGTTATAATATAATTAGCTATATAACAAGAACATGTTGCTGAAAATAAAGCCCCGCACAGACGAGCAAGTTTTCCTTCACAAGTTTCTTGACGAGTGTACTTAAGCGTCTGTACGACGAACAAGTTTTCCTTGACAGGCTTTATTTGTTCCTGTGTACGTGAAATTTGACAATATTTTCTCTTTTCTCTTGATAACTTTTACGAGGCCCCATGAGCTTAAGTACGTAAGCAAACAAGTGTTCTTGTCAAGTGTTCCTTGTTGCACGTACACACGAGCAAGTTTCTTTGTCGAAAAGCTTATATGACTAGCTTTTTAAACCAGGTTTCTTGTCAAGGAAAAATTGTCAATTTTTTCGCGTACACCCGAGCAAATAAAACTTGTCAAGGAAAACTTGCTCGTCTGTACGGGGCTTAAATTGTATTGCAATTTACCTACCTGTACAATTGTCTACGATAAGGCCAGGAAAAGGAAGGTTTTTCATCAGATTCAGATTTTATCTCCGCCAGGTCATCTTGTCTTAAAGACTTGAGCGAGATCCACGCATGAAACGCGAATCCTGGTCCGCCCCACTTGTCTATACTTCGTAAACTAATACCCTAACAAAACAACAGTAATGTTAGGTAAGACAAGAAAAGTATGAACCGTTGTTGAACGTTGTATGAACTCAGTTGATTTTCAAAGTGTTTAAAAACTCTATCATGAAGTTAGTAAGTTACAAGTTACCACTTTGATAATGGCCGCCGCTAATTACCATCATCATGAAAATATTATGATTTTGAAAAAAAGATTCGACACAAATTATAGATAACTGTGTCCTAAACAACATGTAAAAGTTCCAAAAAGAATAAACAAATTCTTTTGAATTTATGAGGGGTTTCAAGTGCGAATAAAACACCAAAACGAGACTAAGAAGGCCTCTCTCGAAAATCTGGTACAAATCCTTGTAAATTTGACCTCAAATAACTTGGTGAGTATTTGATATTTTGCCATGAAGTCTTCAGAAGATATATAGTTTGAAGGACTGTTGCACATACCAGTGCCAAAATGATATAAATACCCTCCAATCTTTCTAGACTGGAAACATGCAATTATGAAAGTAGTCCATACAATATTCGAACATTAAATATGAAATTTAAATTTTACAGTTCCCTTCGAAGAGCTCAGCATTTCCGACCCGACGGCATTTATTTCACGTACAGCTGTAAGATAAGACCTTTTGCTCTAGAAGCTGTATACGTCGATATGGAAGCCTGCGTATTGGCCAGTAACAAAAAGTAAGTTTACGTTACTTTACTTAAGTAAAAAAATCGTTACTTGTGACAAAATAATTTTTTCATTAAGTACTTTTTACTTGCAATAACAAAGTACGATTTTTGTTTAAATAATTTTTTTCTCTATTTCGCTACTTTTGTAATGGCTCACCGCTGTTTTCTATGAGACCATCGCCCAAATAAATGTACCATTAAATTCTATTTCAGCAGTACTTTCACTTACGTACATTTCCTCAAAACTTTACTTTTACTTATTAAGCAAAATTTCCAAGTAATACTTTACTTTTACTTATTAATAGTATACAATTTTCAGTCAGTAGTTTGACTTCCACAAAGTAAATTCAGGTGTTACTTATTCATTGTCTTTATTTTTAACCAACAAGTAAAAAATCGAGCATACTTTGCTGAACACTAACATTGTTCAAAGCCAGGTTATTAATCGAGGCTGAAACAAAATCTCCTGTTGAGTCCTGGTGGACCCAGACAAATTGTTTGTGGTGTAAGTTATTTTTATAGGTGAAAGGCGTTTACCACCTTGACAGAAATCACAATAAATTCTACTCACACTAGTCTTGTGTCGAAGATCAAAGTACGAAAGCGGTTTCGATATCTGGTCACCGTACGTCGAGATTTTTATAAGTGACTGGAGCAGGCGATCAAAGTCATGCACCTGGAAAAAATAAAGAAATTGCACGGATCAAACAATGAACGGACCAACTGAATCAACTGAATCAACTGAATTAACGGATCAACTGAATCAACGTATCAACTGAATCAACGTATCAACTGAATCAACGGATCAACTGAATCAACGGACCAACTAGTGTAGATGGATCAAGTAATGAACGGATCAACCGATCAAGGATCAAACCAATTAATCAACCAGATGGCTTACAATAACTTACTTTCGGCTCGCCATCAACAGGTTTTATTAAGCCCATGAATTCACGGAAATCACTTGGTTTCATAGAAACACTGCCAAGCACTTCAAGCATAACTAATAGATTTTCTGAAAAAAAAAAAACAATTTCACGCACGTAAACGGCGCATGTCATAAAATGTGCCGAAGGTATAGAAGTTAGTTTAAAGGTAGCCCACCCACCTCTTGTTTCGGGTTCAAGCAAATCGTTTTGTTTCAAATGTTTCAAAATACTCGACATCACATTGGTTTTTGAACAAACCATCACGTTGTAAGAGGAATACATCACGGTCTTCATTAGTGAGTCTGATAAAAATCTACAGAAACAAAATAATAACGCAAGATAAAAATAAACTGCAAATTGTGTTTCAACATAATAAGTATCACCACACCCGACCAGGCTGGGATGCATTAGCTTGACATGGCGAGATTCAAAACCGCCTCCTCTGGGTTCCAATCCAAGCGAGCAACGCGGTCAAGCAGGTTCAACTCAGTGAGCAAGAACGTCACTCAATCATTCGGCCTTGAGAGTAAAGTGAAACCAAAGATAGTCAAAAAACCTTTCACATCAATTTCCTAGTTAATTTTACATTTTTCTTACGACTCGTATCGCGAAAAAAGTTTCTACACTACAAAAACATTTGTACTGTAATGTTCATTATGAAGTGATGAGCCGGAGCTGCTGCGGCTTGACAACTCAATTCCATACACCAGGATGACAATCGTTTTCGACAATCCCATCGTGTACAAGACTTAGGCTTTGACAATCACGTGTAATCTCCAGTAGCGGTACTGTCAGTGGTAATTTCAACAAACATGGATACATGCATATTTCTCATTAAGGCACTCACTTTTGTAAATCTGATCGTATATGAGGCAGCCAATCAATCAAGATCAATACGAGACTCTCGTCTTCAATTTCCAACTGTCCATCTTCGAAATCCTTGCCAATCATCTGGTCAATAAATAGAGAAGTGCGGAAATACCAGATTTATTTCGAGTATTGAACATGATACCTCACGCACCTATGCATTTTTCTGTTCATTATATTGTAAGCTACAGTATAAGAAAAAACATACTCCGAAGAACAGCATCTTGTAAACTCAAGATATGAGTTAACAAGATGTTGTTCTTCGGAGTGTGTTTTTTCTTATATTTTATTAAATTATCTGCCGTTAAAGGTTTTTAAACTACAGTCTTTTCTAACAATGTAATAAGTTTCTAGGAGTTTGCCTAGTCTTCCATTCTCGCCGCTTGGAGTACCGGTACCGATGTTGCAGAAAACACGTAAGAAACTACGTTTTGACCGTTGTAACAAGAGCAAAGACGATGCATTGATCTTAATTACTTAATTTCACTGTATTACTTGTCGTCGTGCAGTTTAAAGTCCATCTTCTATTGTGGTTGCTTTCCTGCGCGGGCGAAGGGTGCATTGTCTTTGGATCTCGTCACACCCTTATCTACGTAGATCGACTTCGCTGCACGAAGGACAGTGGTAGCGCTTGTAGTTCGCCACAGTACCCGAGCTCACCCATTTTAGCAATCCAAAAATCACATCTTTCGAAGGCGAATGCCATTTCAGCAAGCACTCTCTGGTTGTATGATAGCAATTTGACGCTTCAAATACTTCCTGCAAAATAAAAGTAAATTGCAGAATTTTTTCTTCACGTTATGTAAAGTCAGTTGTTATGAAGCATTGAGGGTTTTTTTGCCCAGTTAAATACAAGGAATAACAACAATAAGGAACCAATGTGAACAGTACCATTTAGTGGCATCTACCTTAGCTGCACTTGAGGAATGAATGAGTGTTTGAAGAGCTCGGATTGAACTGTACACGAGTTGATTCCAAGTTTCAATATTTTCGTCCTAGGGTAATACAAAACGGATGCAACGAAGAATATTAAAAACACCATAATTGTGGATAGTAGTTTGGGCTATAAAGCCTCAATTTTGAATACATGAACACCAAGCTGAATGGAGCATGAAAAGTACACACCTAAAGACGCACATCTTGCAACAGGTCTGCCAAAAAACTGTCAACAGTTGTCTTGACACTTCATGTATAAAGTTGTCAACAAGTGTAGAACAAGATGTTAAAAACTTGTAACAAACGTGATGTCGGGATTATCAAACTTGTGACAAATTATCTTAACAACCTGTTGCAGTATTGATATAACAATGTTGTTACAGCCTTGTGTTGTCAATCTTGTTACGGTCTGATAATCCCACATGCTTGTTAATTAACAATTAGATTACGAGCTTGAGATTTCTATGCGGTGATAGTTGATGAAGCCCGAATCAACTATCACCGCATAGAAATCGAGAGCGAGTAATCTAATTGTTTTAGTAGAATCTGAGGTCAAACATGGAATATTCAACAAAAAATTTGATTTTCAAGCAATTTTTTTAAAAGAAATCTCTATAGGAAGATGATTGTTTCGCTACTCGCTATCTATGGAGGAATAGATAGCGAGTAGAGTAACCAATCAAATTACAGCATTTGCAATAGTATACTAGTATGATTCTACTAAAAGTTGTTAGTCGGCTCGTTCCAAACTTGTTACAACAAAGGACCCTGCTTAGTGCGATAAAATCTTGTTAACAGCTTGTGAACGGACGTGTGGTAACTGCTGGCAGGTCTGGGAGAACTTGACATGTGTTTCTATGTGACTGTGCAGTTTCCCAGCTCGAGTCCACATACAATGCAACAATAGGAGTGACGGACAAAATTACTGCACCTGTGAGGTAACATGACACACGAGATTCAAATTGGATAAAATTGTTTTAAAACAGCTGAGACCAAGAAAGACTGCCTAGGAAATAGAAAATTCATCAGGTCAGTAAGTTGCATTAATTAGTCTCTATCTCAACATGCGATGTGGGAGTACCATATAAAAGTGACCATCTTCCTGCCAAAATGTAGCAAGAGGTATTTACTGTAACTCTGTAAGAATACCTGGAGTGCAGGCTTGTCCTTGCAGTCCAACATCTGACATATTGCATCTAATCAGAATACATTTAAACACAAATTAAATGCGAGTTAATTAGTCAATTAAGTGATACAGTCAAACATACTATAAACAACCGTACCTAGTAGATGAGTCCTCAAAATAATTGTCTCTCTACATGGTTGCTCTGTGCTGTAAAAAAATTATAACTACATTTATTGATAAACAAAAACTCTTTTTTGCATAACTGAGTGTTTATTAAATATTATCATTGTGCATCATTTGTTGAGATATTTTAAAATGCTTGGTAAAAACCATTAGATGAACGAACATATATCCTAAATAAACAACTTACTGTTGCTCAAAAAGTTGAAAGTATTGCAACAAAACAGTTGGCAAGTCAACTCCAGAGCCCTAGATTAAATTAAACAAGAATCAATAGAACCATTAGACTTGTAGTTAAGGATGCATGCAATAAAAGTGACAATCACAGGAAATCAAAAACCTAAACAGCAGAGTTGGTTCTACTGGGTGATATTTTCAAACTTTCTAAACATGTTCAGTAACTTTTGCTCACAGGTAACTCATATTAAAGTTCAGTATTTCAGAGCTAACAAGTCTCACAGGTTTTCACGCTGACCTCAAAAGCTGATGGTGGGTTTTTAAAACGCCACAAATCCAGAGTTGAAAGTTTTTACTGCGCAACCGAGATATCAGGTGTGCAATTTTGATATCTTCTTTATATTTTCCAATTTGTAATTTTCAAACTTCCCAGTCTGGAACGAAATAATGGCTTGGCACTACATGGGCCGGCATGGCTGCTTTTAATGTAACCAGCAGGTTTTTCATCTTCTGAACTTGGCAGCTCTGGTATTTTCAAGTTACAGTCACTATTTATATCTTTTATGCCCTTAATATCCCTGATTGTCACATATATAAGAGAGTCAATTACACTACAGTAGCCTGATGCCTAATACTGTAGCTTAATACTATAATTGCTACGAGCAAAGGGAGCGGCATTATATTCTTGACGGCACTCGATTTGAAAATATTTATCATTCGAGATGATCTTCTGAATCCGCAATGCATTGGTCAGTAGTGGTGTAGTAATCTTTCCAATACTCGATTTAAGAGGATTTAAGAATTTTTTCATTGTTCAGCAGCGGTCGTCATAAAACTATAGCTATGCGCACGCACAAGTTTAAAGTAATGCAACTACTGTACTTTATACCTCGCAGCATTCCCTTTCCATAGAAATTTCTAGTATATATTATATTATTATATGCAACATATGCAAGTGGTATATGCAACATTATTTTGATGAGGGGAATGTTTTAATCCCCGTGCCCAGCCTCTCTTCTCCATCAATCTCTCTGTCTGTCCTCGTACCACAAGAAACCTCAAAACAACCACATGTAAGCACTGAATAAAGAACAGAAGCTATGCCATCTTCATGCTATTCACCATGATTTGTCACTCTGAGAATGCTGTAAACAGAAGCAGTCACCCCTTGCTCCATGCTCCAATTTAGGGAACCTGTTGAGTGATAAATCCCAACAAATAGTGCTAACAAGAAAAACACAGAAGACTGCCTTCTACTTTCTTTTCTGTGCTTGCAGTACCAACCCAACATTAACCCAGTTTAAACATTTAGTATATATGTAATTTATACCTGGTTAACATAGTTGGGATTCAAATGAAGTAGGTGTACAACCTTGACAAGGCATTGCACAGCAATGTCAACCTCATTTTCAACTGCTGTGGATTTTGATAAAACATCAAATACTTTTTCAACTGCTTCAGGGGTTACTTCAGATAACACATTTTCCTACAAATTAAAAACAACAAACATTTCGACAATCTTTCCAGAGCCTTTTTATTAGAATTATTTGTCAATTCACAAATAGAAAGGAGAGGGATAGCCAGGGGCAAGGGGGGGGGGGGATGATGCTCTCCAATTGTTTGTCAATCTCTCTTTTTTGAGGCTCAAATCCAGATAAAAAATTTGTGGGGGGACAAGGTAAAAGGAGCCCACACTATAAGAAAGTGCCATTCAGACACACCGATTTCTGTCCCCTGGGTCCTGGCTATGCCCCTGATTCAAGGTACTGTGAGCATTGAATGACAACAAATTGGTTGTTAATGTGGTAATTCTGATGTTAGTAATAAAACAAAGAACACTTTAGCTCAAATGTGAACTGATAAAGGAGTGGCATATCACATCTGTATTTACAACCTCAGAAGAGGGTAAACAACAGCTAGGACGCTGTTTGCATCATTAAATTCTAATGTTTAAGATATATGCTGTAGTTGCTTGGACAAATACTTCTAACGAATATTATTAAAAACTACTTTGTGATTTTTTACTTTTTATATAAGTTAATATAAAACCAGTTGCTTATCCCATCTGACCTCATGCAATAAAATTATGCTAAATGCTTACCATTAGAAATCATGTAATTGAAACTCAAGGATATATTCAAATTATAACATATATACTGCTTAAAATATGAACGACTTTTTGAGCCATTTCAAATTCTTTATTTAAGAGGCCTTGCTATTCTGCCTGTATGTATTACAGACTGCACTTAATTATGTATAGCACAGTGGCTGGTTGTATGGAAGGTAGATAGCGCTATTTACCAGGAAGCATTGGCACCAGGGATATTAAAATCGCAAGAGATAAAAAGTGACTTGAACTTACTACAAAAATGATTAACTTTAAAATGAGTTTTCCCATTTACTGGACATTTTTGGAAAGTATAAGAAAACCACTATCCAGCGCCAGACTGCAGAGTATGGCAGCTTTCGACGAGATCTCGAGTGCTAAAAAGGCACAAATCTTAGGTGCAGGCGCACAAAACATTTGCCAAGTACGGATCAAGGGGCAAAAGTAACAAAATATGTGTTAAAAACAATGAAAATTAGAGCTTTGGGGGCAGATTCAATCTGGGAAAAGGAAGCTAGGAGCGCGAATTTTTTTCTAGAAAAAACCTTGGGTGCACTGTTGACACACTCTGCAGTCTGGATCCAGTGGAAATTAGTGTAATAATTCACCTTTCGTACAACCTACCCCAGGTATACATATTAAATTACTGTATCTTACACATTGACAATTGCTATAAGCAAGCTTCATTTATCAAATACTTGACCTTAAAGAAATAATATTTCAAGTCAATCTTTTAATGACTTGCGAATCCTTCAAATGTTTAAAGACAATTAAAGGATTTGGAAATAGCTTAATATCAAGGCAGCATACTTTGACGACAAATATTTTGCAACGAAATACGAGAGAACAGTGGTTCAAATTCTCGTAGAAAATCCTAGAAAAACGGACTGAAACGCCTGAAAACCGAAAGATAATCAGGTACAAGTTATGTCTAATTTAATATTTCTGCATAATTTTTATTCAGGTTCAATAACTTCAAAACAATGACAATTATACCTAGACATTCCGCTTTAATAAAAGCGTTCCAAACACATATTCGCACCACTTTGATGTTATTTGGCAAAATATTAATAAGATTAGAAGCAATAAAGTTAATATAAATGAAGAGAAATACCAAATTGAAATACGTTATATTTGGTCATTTGCATTTTGCAGTATTTTATAGTGCATATGTGTTTAATAATTTATTAGCGGTTACCTTTTTATCGTCTTGGCAGAGCCGCTGAAGCAGTTCCGAAACCCAAACAGTGGCCATTTGTTCGTTTTCTTCTGTCAGTCATCACGGCATTTCGATATAGTTTGTAGAGTTTAATTGATATTTTTTGTAGTTACTTCGAAAGAACTTTAGATGTTTTGACAAACCCTTCTTCCAAATAAAAACAAAAACCTTGCGGACGCGCAGGTTGTTTCCAGCCTGCGTATTGACTATGGTATTGACGTCGTTTGCATCTATAAGTGAACAGACGCGATATCTTTCCGTGTCTAAACGCACGCGCGACTTTGAATAACGGAAATTACGTTAGGCAAGGCTGTTTCAAAAAGAACTCATTTTTAAACATAAGTGTTCAGCGTTATATTTAGGAATATTTGCGAATTATGATTAACAGCGCTTTTGATTGTATTCGGAAATCCCATTGACTTGAGTTGAGTAATAGTACTTGAGTACTGAAACTTTTAAGGAACATGACAAGGGATTAAAGGCTCACGCTTTCCCATTGCGCTTATTAGTTTCCCACGTGGGCGGCAAAATGAGCATTTCTATTAGAGCGTACTGCACTTAAGGCCCTGTCACACGGTGCATTTTTTCTTGCAACTTGCAATGCAATTCTAGTCTAGGGACGTAAAATTGGCAAATACAAGTTTCCATCACAGTTTGCTAATATATTTTTAACATACCAAACATTTGTCACAAATTTACATCTCTTAAGAGTAGAACTGCGTTGCAAGTTGCAAGAAAAATTGCACCGTGTGACAGGGCCTTTATTCTTCAGAATTTTTTTTGTCAGACACTACTGGCCGTTGAGTAACAATAGACCCTTGCACATGACATACCTGGGCAACTGGAAAACAAATATATACTTTATTCTGTATAAAATGGAAAACAGTGTAAATTTTGATAAAATGTAGAAATATTACCTATCCGAGAACTCTTACTTCATTTTCTAAGTAAATAAGCCTTCAACACTTGCATATCTATTGTTGCGGGAAACATCGGTTGAATAACTGCGCTATACTTTCCTCAGTACTCTCTCCATAAGCCTATAAAGTTGCCTTAAGCCTAGTTCTGTCGTAGGAAAGTCGACGATGTGATATAGACATATAGTATAGATCTATCTTTTTTGGGGGGATCTAGAATAAAATAAGTTATATTTAATGTAGATCGGCGAATAATTCTTTATCACATACTTGCGCCTTTATCAGGGTGATAAACAGGGTGACATAAAAACGATATGTCCTGTCCCGCCGATATCGTTTTTTGTCCCACTGCAAAAACAAAGATGGCGTTCGACTGCAAATCGGTAGTGAAAAAGCAAAATATGTTATGATAGAAGGCTAATAACAGAAAGATATCTGCAACTGTAAAAGGATAAGTTATTCTTGGCTTACTTTTGTAAAGTTCTAGAAAAGTATTCGTATTTTTTACAATGTTTTTGCATTCATTCGGAAATGAAATCGAATGATTTATAATTAGAAAATAAAATCTGATTTTCGCCCGTGAATAGCTCTGATAAAGGCACAAGTATGTGATAAATTGGTTATCACATGAGGGGCCAGGTGATATCAGTTTTATCGCTCTCGTTACGATATCATATTTTGTCCCTCGTTCGCTGCGCTCACTCGTGACACAATACGATATCGTCCCTCGAGCGATAAAACTGATATCACCTGGCCTCTCACGTGATAACCTACACTTATCACATCAGTCACTATCATACATTCATGACTAAATGGAGTCTAAGCTATAATAATGCCAGGCGCTATGCAGAGGAGTATATAGTTACTAGAGGGGTCACTTTCTCCCCCTGGCATTTTGGAAAGTTTCTTCCCCAGTCCTGTAACGGTTCGAACTCTTACAAAAATACTCAAATGATGGAACACTGAGAAGTAGGCAATACATTGGTTTTGATGAAGTAAGTTTATTTTAATGATATCATAGTCAGCTCGAAATCCTGTGTTTTACTAGTGACGATTAACAACTAAATAACCCGATGAATATACACCAGGTAGGATTAGTAACTAATCGTAGCTAATATTTATGCATTAGGTACATTACTAGCTAATCGTACCTAATGTTTATGCCAAACACCTGCGCTAATTAGTTATGCAAGACAGACATGAGCACACTCAAGCGTTCCTATTGTCTCGGTGACAATAATATTACAAAGTAATAACATGGCTTTGCGGTTGCTTAGTGATTAAATGTCCCTCAAGCCTCGGGAGGTTTAGTAAAAGTCTCTCGGCGCAGCGCGCCTCGGGGCTTTTACTAAACCTCCCTCGGCTTTCGGGTACATTTAATCACTAAGCAACCTCAAAGCCATGTTATTACTTATAAAAAACCCATTGTCCATGTATTTACTACGTAGTGCATTAAATTCCCGAACTTCATTTACGCACATTTGTCCTTAATCCTTACCCCTCCATCTTCACTTTGCCAATTCTCTGTTTGTTTTTCCTACTTTCACATCTTTTTTCCATTCCTTCTGTTTTCACAGTTTCACGCTTCCTTTTCCCCATATTCCTTCTCCTTCCCTTTCCCCTTCTTTCTCTTTCCCCTTCTTTTCCTTTCCCCTTCTTTCTCTTTCCCCTTCTTTCTCCTGCCCCTTCTTTCTCTTTCCCCTTCTTTCTCTTTCTCCTTCTTTCTCTTTCCCCTTCTTTCTCTTTTCCCTTCTTTCTTCCCCTTCTTCTTTAAAGTCGTTTTCTTTGCTATGGCCGTGAAATTCCTCTCTCTAGGGAGTAGGCATATTGTAATTATGTACATCCCTGGCAATACGACGAGTTTAATGCAAGTAAAATCCTAGTAAAATGTTGTTAAAAGATTAAAGAAGATAAATTAAGGGTTCTTCACCTTTAAGTAAGTACAACATGCGGTTTGGCAGAGTGATACGATAATGGTGGAACATGCTCTTCATCGATTTCATTGGCCAGAAAATGCAATTGCCTGATCAGAACTTGCATAATGAACATGCGTAATGCCACGTGCGCTGGGCATAAACGTCAAAGGTCCGACTCGGATGGCTCTTTGTCATTAATTTTCTATTCCGCAATAGGAAAAAGTTCTTTTCCACAATGTATCGCCTATAAAATTCCAGTTTTGAGCGCATAGTTGACATGTAATTAAATATCCATTGGACGAAAAATCGTAGCAAAAATAGCAGTTGTGAACCGGCCATGTAAGCTATCTTTATATATGTCACCCGTACCTGTGTATACTGTATATTTACAATTTCCTAAACACCTGTCCCTCATTACAGGTTTTCATAATCGATAAAATATTCCTTAGCTATATATCGCTATGGTAACACAGCTTCAAGCTTTCGTGTCGTTGAGAATCGATATTATACTAACCTAAGTCATATAATCATTGGACGTCTTTGTGACAAGATAACAGTCTTTTCTAGCACAAAAAAGGTATGTGCAGTTTTGCCTACAGACGTAGAAAATTTTTTGAATAAATGTTTATAGCAAAAGTAGAAATTTGTTGAAAAGTATATAATTTGTTACTATCAATGTAATTGCGACAAAATTTTAGCTCGTCACGAACCTAAGGTGGCTTTCATGAATAAAGTTAGTTTTGCAAGGAACGCATTAACTTTGAAGTGTCATATAACACCGTTGTGTAAAAATGCGTTTATTTGTACTGTGTATACATTATAATTTTCGTATTATCTATTGACACGTTCAAGGACTAGATGTTTAAGGCAAGTTTACAGATAACATCTGAGCTCTTTCAGTAAGATTATCAGTAAAATGAACCAAAGGACAACATTAAAAAAAGATAAACGTAATGGTCTCCCGGCTTTACGTTCTGGAACAACTCTTCATTCATTGCGCATCAAATTGATGTTTTAACTATGGAAATATTAAAATGCCGTTAGTCATAATTTTGGCCTGATGTTCATTTAATCGTAACAGTTGTGGACTGATATATCAAAAAGTGTCTGATGTGAACAGCGGCGAAGTTAGCCTGATAAATTTGTTATGCTATGTCTGTCAATATTTCCGTTCTTATAGACCGTGAAACAAAAAATGAATGATGATGATCAACACAAATAACTTGCACCGCATGACCAAACTGTTCTGTGGGAAGCCAAAAATCCATAGCAAAGAGTGGAGACTACAAAGACAGAAGTGTTCGGTCAAAGTAGCGTAAGTTGATTCGTCATTCATACGTCATGGGCGCGATGATGTAAAGCAGTGCCCTAAGCCGAGAACTTCCTCCTGGTATTGGAAGCAATTTTCAATATTTCCGGGGGGAATGGGTTACGGCTACAAACATGGCGGTATTTCTCGTCTGTCTGTCTCTCTTTGTAGTCTCTACTCATTGTCCAACATGATATGTAAGTGATTCAAAAGGCTTTTTAGTCTTCCTCCATCGCAAAACTGCAACAAGTAATCTGTGACAGGGCGCCTGCGAGAACGGCTAATTATGATTAATGACGAACCAATTATTACTTAATTAATTCCTTCGAAAAATATATTTATGTATCTGATTCTGAACGTATTTTGTTCATATCTTTAACATCGATGCATTTTAAATCAACCCAATACATAGCTGAATAAGTGTACTAAGCTAATTAAAAAACCATCCGTGATGAAATATATATGTCAAAGTAACAAAGATACCTTGGTGGAATGACCTTAAATTTACTACCCAGGTATTTGTTCGAATTTCAGTAAGTCATGGCTTCGTCGAATCTCTTTCTGGACACTGATTATGATACGGATGGTCGATCGCAAAGTCGTCAGGAAAACACTCAAAGCAGAGGCAGTGGTAGAAACGTTCTAACAGTGGCAAAAAGAAATGGCAGCGTGCAAAGTGGCGACATGTTAGAAGGAATGGAATCTAGTCCCAGAGTTGATGACCACGAGTCTAATGATAGGAATGACTCGGTATGTTTTCATGAGGTATACAGGCAGAGAAAAAGGCCGGCTGCAACTTGAACTTCCTTTAAAAGGAGCGCTTACGTTTAAGGCTTCATTCTTCGATGCAAAATGGATACTGCTACGTTACTTGTAGCATGGATAATGAAAGGAATGGATTGAAAGCCTGATAAGAATGGCCTGATAAGCTTTATTTCGCGTGACCGCTAACCTAATCATTATTAAACAGTTAATAGAAGAGATAGTTTGGAAAATCATTAAAATTACAATACAAGTCATTACTTATGTTTTTGTTCTAGTTTGTGCAGAAATAAGATTCTTCGTCCTCACTTGCTTATTGTATTCTCGTTTAACTAACCTTATCAACGTTTTAGGAAAGTTAGCCATTCGCGACATGAACATTTGGGCAATGATTAGTTGCTATTCGTGGATTTGACAAAGACAGAACACACGTGACGATGAAGGACTATATTTTGCATTGACCAACATAAATAGATGATGATATTCTTACGAGTTTCCAAACTATCTCTTTTATTAGAGCCAAACCGGATGTTGTTTTGCGGGCAATATTGCGATGCAATGTTGCAATATTGATGTGCAAGTTGCTCGGAGCACATTGGTCAAACTTTATTCTAGTTTTTAATGTTTATCACAAAATTAAAGGTAAATTTGTTCCACAAGCCTGCAATATATGTATATTTAACTTTTAAATTAGTTCTAAACGCCATCTCGCCTGTAGGCCGATTGGAAAGCGAGTATGTTTACAATTATGACTGCAAATTCCATCGAGCAACTTGCAGATCAATATTGCAACATTGCATCGCAATATTGCTTGCAAAAAACATCCGGTTTGGCTTTAACTATGTTCTTAGCGACGTTCATGCACCACATCAATTTGGAACTGGCTCAAAAATTTGATAAGAGTTTGATTTTGTTCGATTGGACTGTAACAGCTAATCAATACCTATTCACTAGATTCATATTTACTAGTTTTTCATATCTCTGAGGTTGGTTCTGAAATAGAATACCTTTTACCTTTGTAGCCTATTGAGAAAGAGGACCCAGCTGATGATATCCACTCTGATCATGAGGATGAGGTATTTTTGATAAGTCCTAAAACAAGTGAAGCACAAAGCTGATAGTGAAAATTTTGAATCAGTTTCTTGTCCACCAATTATGTGATTGTAAAATAGGTGTTAAATGAGCTGCCAATGAAAAGTCTTTTTCAACAAATATTTTTTCTCCAGGACAAACAGAGCTATGCGTATAGTTTTGGGGATTATGAAGATTTTGAAAGCGATACAGAAACTCCAAGAAAAGAGAAAAGTGACAAGAGCAAGGGGTATGATATGCTTTTTCGCATGATCCCCTGTTAATGTAGGAGGAATTGTGAGGCTCTGAGAAAATGCAGATGAGAACTATCCTGTCGGATTGACTGCAAAATAATTAGTCTGACCCATTTCCTCTTTATAAAAAATCGGGTAATTTTAATAATTCAAGAATCAAACCAGTATAAGATAGTCCAACACAAACGATGGATACTGATAAATAAGTGATTCATTGAAATCTGAGGGCAATACAACCAAGCAACGGATGGCTGCTCCCAAGGATGCTTCGTCTTGTTCCTTCTCCAGAACAATGTGATAATTCAGAAAAACGCGCAATCAATCATTTAAAACGTCGTAAAATACTATAACCAGGGAAAGTTTTTAAAAAAGTTAAAGGCGTAATTATTTCGAGCACTACATTTTCGACTCTTTGTTGTAAGGCTGCCATCTTTAACTTAGTGTACCGACTCGATGTAATGGCATGCAGCTAATTCTGCGCATTCTTTTGGGATTTGTCCCAGAGCCTCACGATTCTTCCCACGGAGCATCGCGGGCGCTGACTACGAGATTGGCAAACATCACCTATGCTCACTTCTTTCCGCTGTGTACCAGTCTTCTCTAGCGGTGAGTTGAGGAACGTATTAAGAAAAATTAAGTTATAAAATTTTACGCGTGAATCTTTTTATCACTCAGCTCAAAAGGCGTCAAACTACGTGTGAAAGAGCAATCAAGAAGGTTGCCATCAAGCAGATGGAGAACACTCACGGTTTTTGACGACGACGAGGAAAACCCAAAGAAGTAAGTATTATACGGATTTGAGCAAAATTTCAAATGTATTTTGGGAAGATGAGTAAAGATCCGCTATACTCAGAGACTAAATTTATGCATACATTTAAGTGATTTCTGCTAAATTTTTTGTGTCAAAATAAGTAGGAAGAGTTTTAACGTCAAACCAACGAAAAATGATCGTAGTTTGGTTTAATTTGGTTTGCTGAAGTTTGATCAATATTTGTAAAGTTTTAAAGAGACACTTATTCGTGAACTTTTGTTAATCTTTTAGACCAAATAGTTCAAAGAAGAAGTCTGGGTAATAGCACCATTCAGAATAATAAATGTTCGTTATTAAAGACCCAGACCAAGTTAAACAAAACCGATATTTTGTTCTTAGGAATGGAAAGAAGAAAAATTCCAATAATCCAAAAGAGAATGCGGTCAGGCCTCAATACATGGAATCTTCCACAGAAAGCGAGGAAGAAGATGACAGGAAACTCGACGCGAGCAGAGTAAGCATGATCAGTTAACAATTATTCACTGAACTGAATGTAAATACGGCAAGGATAGTTTCAATATCCTTGCAATATTCACCGACAGCGACGAAAATAATTGCTTTAGCATATGCTATAATAAACTCGTTTGTGTATAAGTGCATTAAACTGCAAAAAAGTTATTCTGCATCCGCCATTTTGTTTTTATCCGGAGGTAAAAGTGCAACACTTACCGAGCGAGAGCAGCCAATCAAATTTTACAAAAAGCACCATGCATTCACCTCCGGAGTCTAAATTTTGCTAACAGGCAAATTAACCGAAAGCTGCATTGAAAAGTATTTTCGGTATTACGTTAAACGAAGTAATGTTGGAAAAATAGCTGGCGACGTTTTTCTAAAGTGTTCTTTTTTGGTTTTCTAGTTGTCTCCAGGGGAACTGACGTCTGAATTTTGGCAGATTCAGAAGTTAATCAAATTCGTCAAGGTAATCACTAAATTGGTCTAAGTTCGTTCTAACTTCTACACAGCTCAAAACACGCAAGATACAACAAGTCTGTTGACATCTTGCAGTCTTTGCAACATCTTGTTACAACAAGCCGCATGGCTTGCGACAGCTTGTTGACGACAAGTCTGCTGCAAGTTGTCAACAGTCTTGTTGCAAGTTGATTGTCAAAACTTGTTATCCACAGGCTTGCTGCAAAATTGTTTCAACAAGTTGTAACAAGTTTTGCAAATGACAAGTTGCAATAACCCTAATTTTAACAGACTTGTTGTAACTTGATGAAATTGACAAGCTTGTTACAACCTGTTGAAAAGTTGTAACAAACCGATAAATATGACAGCTTTCAACAAGTCTGTGACGTTTTTTTATTGTGTCATACATGTAAATAACCATAAATGGGCTATTGATTTTGCGCATATGACTGGCTGAAATCAAGTTCCCCGCATCTAAACTGCCAACAAAGATTCGCGTTTAAGAATATCATTGTAGACAATACATGTTATATTATACAGATTGGAAATCAAACGGCCACTCTCATCGCCTTATGTGCCCTTAATGACTTTGACATGCGATCAGAAGTATGTCAGATGGCAGTACGTGATGTAGACGGACTCACGGTTCTTACCAATATGCTAAAAACGGATCACGATAAATGCAAGGTAAGGTTGATGTGCATGCTTCCCACTTGAAGACAGTTAAGGAGGATCTCTATCTTTTCCGTTCAAAAACTTTAGCAGAAAACATTTCTTTTAGACATTTTTTACAATACGACTGCGAATTGATTACTGTAGTTGGGAAGTGTTGAATTAGCGCTAAAGTTACCTAATGTTGAATTTGAGATTGTTAAATTACATTTGGTCTCTTTTTTCAGATTGCAACGATGAAACTGCTCAATCCGCTTACGGACAAAAGCAAGTACAACAGAAGAGAATTAGTCAGACTGGGAGGTATAGTCAACACTCGTAGGCAATGATTTGAACGCCAATTTGTTAAATTCATAATTTTTGGGCGTGTTCATTCATTTGCTGTTAAAACTTTTCAAAATTCTTCAACGGTCTTTTAAATGACGGCTTTCATTTGATAACTACCTTAATGCACAAACTGGCAAATTCTATTTTCGGAAGAATTCTGAAACTGGACTTTTTTTCCGATAAGAGGCAAACAACTCCGTCTGAAATCTGTACGTTGCTGTTAAGTAAGTCGAAACCATCGTAAGTTCATAACCAGCCGCTAATTCGAAATTGAATTTGATCAACTTTCTTCGACGACGATTCAACGATTTTCTTCGACGATTTAACTAACAACCTTTGGATTGCTAGCCCAATGATGTGCCAACTGAGCTACGCAGTCAATTCGGCTGGAATATGTGATATGTAGTAGGAACTGAGTCTGGTTCCTTCAATATCAGTTTAATCGTAAATGCAGTCATGATTTTGGTAAAGTGTTTTACAGTAATCTCTATATATTTTCTCTAGCAATGCACAGTCTAGTGTATCACATTGCAATGAGTGACAACAGAGACGTAGTTGGATGGGCAGCGAGGATCATTGCAAACATGAGTCAGTGCAGTCTCGCCAGGAACATTTTGAAACAAAACGATGGAATACGAAAACTGGTAGGAACAACCATTAACATCAGCGCAACTGACTCGAAATGACTCGAAATATCACCCAATGCCTCGGAACGATTATTGTATAATCTTCAACTAAGTCCTTAGCAAGGTGGTAGTCACAGCGAAAATGAGCTTTTACATTTAGAATTATAGACGAATAACATGAATGGATGTTAATAACATCCATAATTATGTTAACTTCATTTTTGAACGTTTCTGTCCTATATCAAATTTGTTGTTCTTCGCTCGATAAAGCACAAAATCAATATTGCTTCTTTTACTTAGGTAAGCGCTATTATCCAAGACCATTTTGCAGCGATCGTTTAACGTCTTAGAAATTGCCAACATTTGAGGATGAAGGCAGTATAAGATGGCTTGGAAAGGGAAAAACATTAAACTAAGCAGTACAAGGAACAAAGAATGCTGTAAAAAAGTACTGATAATACTTCTCCACTCACAGGTTAATTTATTAGACTTTGAAGAGAAAGACTATCGCCGATCCTCGTACCCTAGGAAGATTTCTAACGTGATGGATAAAGAATTACTCGCAAAGAGCTTGAATGTTGCCAAATCGGCAGCAAGGGCGCTGTGGAGCTGCTGTCGTAACAGTCAGCGGTGTCGTGTAGCAGTTCTCAAGACGGGGGGCGTACCCTTCTTGGCGAAACTTGTCTCTTTAGAAAATGAAGATATACTCGTTCCGGTAACTGGACTGATACAGGAATGTTGCGTTGAGGTAAGATATATGTCTTTTTGGTACTATATTAGTCAGTACTCTGTCTCTCCGGTTAATTTTATTTTTTGTCGATCCATTTTTTCCATTATTTTTTGTCCATTCCATTTTTATCCTTCCCGTAAAACGTGCCGCCTTTGAACACTTATCGTTACAAACGCACAAGACTTCCCACGAAACCAAACAGGGGTCAGTTGTATCTGGAAGATGAATAGCGTTATCCACCGGAAAGCGATTTTCTTCAACCTTCCAAACCTCTTCAGTAAGTGGTAATTAAACCCATATTTATTAAAGTTCAACATTTTTGAGTTAAAGTCAATTTTTATCTCTTGCAGGTTCGATTTCTCCCTCGTGTCATTTCTTTTTGTGCATGTCTTTCTGCGTTGAAAAAACTAAAATCCGCTGGATAGTGCTATTCGCCTGTCGTGCAACCGGCCTTAGATGTATATGGAAGAAAATTTATTTCACTTTACCTATCCTGCTAGTGATCGTTGACTAATTTCTAGGCCCTATCACAGTCTTAAAATAGATACATGTTACCATTAATGTAGAAGAACTTCCGTGTCGCTGTTCATCATACAAATATTATCGCATCCGTTGTCAACCATCTTACTCGTGATAATCTGGAATTGAAAACCTATGGCGCTCTCACGATTTTTAAAGTAAGTTAAATGAAATAAGAACATTGCCAGAAATTAGGGGCACAATGGCCACGCACCCATATTAATTTGCATATGACGAGTGAAAAATAACCTACCATACAGAGTGTATAAAGAAGTAGACGACTTTGAAGTGTCTAAAAACTTTAAATTTATCAAAATATCTCGTAGACTTGTGTTAGCATAGGTACTTGAGCATCTACAGGGTGTATAAAAAAAAAACGGAGTCCATGTTTTGTGTCTAATTATTTCTAAATTACTGAAGCTTATAGCACAATTTTGGACTTGTTTTAAACCACTTTCTTTTCTCTTTCGAGCAAGCTGTAATTCGTATTTTTACTCCGAGTAACGTATGTGCTATGACAAATTTAGTAAAAGCTATCGATTTGAGATGCCCTCCAATTATGCAAATTCACTGTCTTTCATGGTCGCCAGTTAAATTTTTAATTTTTTCGCTTATTACACAAATGGTATTTCTGTTAAAGTTAATAACACTTGTTATAAAGCTTTACAGAAGAAAACGGACCGTTTACATCAACAAAAACCTTAGATTTATGCCAAAATAATGATCGAAATTAGCGTTTTGTTTATCCGCGAGTGCACAATGTTGTCGAAATTGCATGTTATTATTCATGAAGTCGATACAAGCTTGAACTATCCGTTCGTAGTGCACGTTAACGGTCCGTTATCTTCTGTAAAGCTTTATAACAATTTTATTAAGTTTAACAGAAATACCATTTATGTAATAAGCGACAAAATAAAAATTTAACTGGCGACCATGAAAGACATAGTGAATTTGCATAATTGGAAAGCATCTCAAATCGATAGCTTTTACTAAATTTGTCATAGCACATACGTTACTCGGAGTAAAAATACGAATTACGGCTTGTTCGAAAGAGAAAAAAACGTGGTTTAAAACAAGTCCAAAACTGTGCTATAAGCTTCAGTAATTTCGAAATAATTTGACACAAAACATGGACTCCGTTTTTTTTTATACACCTGTATATTAACATTAAAAACAAATATAATATAGAACTTTTTGTGGAGGCCTTATTTTTAATGACTTGTATAGTTAGGTGAATTACGGCTTTAGAATGCAATCTAAATTATTTAATAGCTAAAAATTTGGTTAATTTGTGACAATGTGGAAAAGTTTAGAAAATTTGATGCACAACCGTGTGAACTTGAATTTCTTCCATTTATCTCACAGCTCGGGTAGCACGGTTGGGAAGCTTGGAATTAGCGCCTTGAAACTAAGTCCGGCGTGTGTGTGAACGAAGTTCCCTCTTCGATGTTTTTTCTCTGGGTATTCAGATTTTCCTCCCTCACTAAAATCAACATATCTAGACTTTACGGGTCCACAGTAATTGGCACATGCTATTGTGGTGACATGCCCTTGCGGAAAAGTTAAATAGAAAAAACCTCGCGTAAAATGCGAATGATTTCAAGCACGATGGATTAGGTTTAGAGTAAACATTCTTTTCTTATTCTGTTACGCTGCTTTTCACAGTGTGCTGAAGAGAAAGAAACACGAGATATTGTGTACGAAAATGACGGCATCATTCCAATTATTGATCTTCTTTCACTAAAAGAAAAAAATGCCCTGGCAGCGGCAACTGGCGCCATTTGGAAATGCGCTCAAAGCGAGGTGAACGCAAGGAGGTATGTGTGTGTCTTCTAATCAAGTCTTCTAATCAATCATTCGCAATCAAATTTCCCATCGGAAGGAATGCCGTAGCAAAAATGCATTGCCTGCTAGCTGGTCTGACGGGGAGAAGGCTTAGGATAGGAACAGAACAGAAATTGATTTTGCTGTGTTTGATCTAATGAATATTTTCGCTTTTTTTCGATGGAACTCGTTGAAACTTTGTAATTGTGTTCAGTAAAGCGAACTACGCCCAGAAAACCCAACGATTTTTGGCAGAGCGTTGATTCTTTTAGGTCATTTTATTCCAAAGTGAGGATCAAACCCATTCTTAGAAGCTGACAGGCGCTTGCTGCAACGACTGCATTTGTAACTTACTTTGTGTTTGCAGGTTTCTTCACTTGGACATGATGGAAATGCTATTGAAGTACATACATCCACAGTATCACGATGAGTGGACGGAGGAGGTGACCTGAAAAACAAAAATTGTTTGTACTCAGTGCCTTGAATATTCAAGCCTAATTCTCATTTAAAAAAGCCAGATAAACGACCGACTAAGACGTGTTCCAACCATTTATCCTAACTGGATATTCAAACACTCGTGTTTTCTCGTCTGCATATATGTTGCAAATAGTATTAATGTGGACATTTAGCCAATATTAATATCGATCATTTTTCACGCAGGTGCAAGCGCACGCAGTCGGCGCAATTGGAGAACTGGGACGAGTTCCCGAAGGGCGCTTCGAAATATATCGTTGCCATGGTTGCGAGGCATTGATAGGTATGCTGGGACATCCAAATATGGACATCTCAGCCAATGTTGCGAAGGCGATCTACAACAGCAGCGTGGATCCAGCATGTAAAATGTAAGCTGAATCACTTGAACGCAGTTACACTTTGGCTGGACATATACTAGGAACTTTAATATAAACAGTATTCTGTCGTAAAGGCAAAAGGCAGCAATGAAGTAAAAAAGACAAACATTTTCGACCACCACCAAGTAAAGTGCAAAATAATGCAAACTCCCAATAATTTCATTACGATTTATTTCGACTAATGCACAGTCATTACACAATACTTCACTTATCAGGCTCCTTTTTAAAAAACTAAGGTACTTTTTACCATAGCATTCATAAGTATCCTGATGATGACTCTATATTAGCCGAAACGTTGATAATAAATCAGACTGAGTTTCTGTTTATTCTGAGTTTCCATTTTTTTGTACGATTAATCAATATAGACGTGCGGTAACCATCTATACTTCCTAGCAGCGCTTGTGCTAGCTACCTTATGTTTCCTGTGTGACCACAGAAAAGTGCGATGGGTCAATTAAGAATAATTCTACATATCCTGCAGAAAGAAACCGGAGTGCCAAGAGAAAATACGCTACTTTTGGCAGACCATTGACTAACTTTTTTCACTCAGTGTCGAGAGTCAAAAGTGAGGTTCGAGTCCGTGATCTTAGAGCGCTTACCCCACTAATTGCGCGTCACAAAACCCATACGGTTTTAGTAGCCTTTATTTTTTACTTGAACGTCGGCCATGTTAGTAGTTAGCCAATGCACCAAAGAATATTTTACGGTAGGCACCAGAGTGGTCGTTTAGCATTGCCTGGTATGTCCCAAGGTGTTGGTTGCAAGTTAAGAACAGCGCTACTGGCTGTAACCTTAGTGGATCAGTCCTTGAACATGCATAATATTTTTTATCTACAGGAAATTCAAACAAATGGATGGCATTCGACTGCTGTGGACATTGCTGAAGTCATTTGACGACGAGGTATGCTCAAGTCCTGATCAAACCATTGCAACAATGTCATGCAACTTTGTTGTGTTCACGTGTTTCAAACGTTTGAACACCTTGTTGCATAATGTTGTACAGTGTTGCATGATGTTGCAAATGATTTGACTTCATCAAATGAGTGCAACATTGATTCATGTTTTGAAGATTTGGCAGTGAAGATTTCATGTTGCACAAACAATGCCGTGTTTGTTTGGCTAGTGAACAGAAATAATCGACCGTATATTAACCAACAAAGTTGTATGATGTTGCAAAGAAGTGTTGCAACGGTTTGACCAAGGTTTTATAGATATGGATCGATGTTCTTATGTCTCAGTATTGTACGGTGTAACTTTGATGTGCAGCATATAAATTTTCAAAATCTTTTCAAGGTGATTATCAACTCCGCATGGGCTTTGTGTCTTCTTATTGACGACGATCAGGTAATCAATATAATGAACAATGTAACTATCAAATAAGCAACAAATAATTGGTCAATCAATGGATCAATTGAATCGATAATTCAACAGCTCTTATTTTTTTATAACAGGCAGATGCTGAGAACATTCGCTCTTTTATTGGAGGCTTGGAAATTTTAGTGAATTTGCTCAAATCAGAAAATCTGGAGGTTCGTCTACGTGTAAAATAAATGTGCGACAAATACAACGTAATAATTTCATTGAATAATTATGCAAAAATAGAAATGGCAACCGATAGTGCGATATAGTCATATAGAGTCTGGAAGTAAGCGTTCCTCAAAAGTCAGCGCCCCTGGACAGTTAAAATTGTAAAACATGGAGTATAATTCGTTGCAACTTAAATAATATATTCACATTTCAGGTGTTAACATCAGTGTGCGCTGTGATATCAGAAGTTGCGATAGACTACCAAAACGTTGGCATTATTTCTGACTACGACGTTGTTCCGCTGTTGGCTGAGTTAACTAATGTGGTAGGTACAGTTCTACTTTCTTTTTCACGGATTTTTCAGCAGAGGCTGGTATAACAAATATGTTTTCTTGGAAATGTGGTGTGTGGGAAGACACGAAAAAGCAACCGGGACAATCTGTTGATGTACAGTGCTTCTTTCTTATTTTTCTAGAAAGATAACCGGTTGAGAAGATATCTGGCAGAGGCTATTGCAAGGTAAAAGTTATTTTATGCGAACGCTTTACCCTGTCTTCACCTGCGACAAATTTGTTAGGTCATGTACTTGCAGATTGTAAAAACGTACATAACATTTATAGCAGCTAAGTGGACAATGGAAGCCCATTATTATATAGTAATAATAATTTTGCCCGGCGTTTCCACAAAACTAAACTGATAAACTTTTCTCATTATATCAAATTTTTCTTTACTGTTAAAGGTGTGGTGTATTTGGTGATAATGCTAAGGCATTCCGTACCTCTGGCGCAGTTTCCAAGGTGGTCAAATACCTTTACATCGAAGACATTCCACTGCAGGAGGCCACTGTACGAGCTTTGTACCAGCTTTCACGTGACCCGGCGAATTGTGCCATCATACACAAACATGGCGGAGTCAAGGTTGGTCAGATGTCTAAGTAATATTTAAAACACGCGCAGGAGTGCTTTATCAGATATACAATGCGAGGCGAAGCCGAGCGTTGTATATCTGATAAAGCGCGAATTGCGAGTGTTTTAAATGACTTCTAAATCGATTCATTTTATACCCATCTTGTATGTTTGTATATAAAAGAATTTTCAATATAGAAGTTGTATAAGCCGAGAAAATCGAAGTAAAAGATTTGTGAAAATCGACATGTGTTTTATCTCATATATAGACTCTAGTCACGGCTATGATTTCCTTTGTGTTTTTCTCATGAATTATTAATGAGGTTTAGAAGAATATATACGAATGTACAGAAATGAACAAGGCACAACACATGTAACAGAAAAAAAATTAGAAGAGCTAGTTTGGAAATTAATGACGTCTTACTGTGTATTTATGACTATGAGCAGGCAACGGCAAAATGTTATCTATTTGTCAAATACGAATGATTCAATTTGAGACAATCACAATTCAAATGTCCTCTATTTTTTAGTTACTTCTGGAGATGGTCGGATCAGATGACCCAGACTTACAAAAAGCCGCCGCTGGTTGTCTGGCAAATATACGAACACTAGCTGTTGCTGCTAAAAATACGAAAAACTCCAAGAAAACCAGAGGATTTTCGTCGAAATCGTCCAACTGAAATATTTTTATATTGTAACAATGAAACATAATTGTAAATATCTTGTATTTATTAAACATATCTTGTATTTATCGAAAATTAAAATTCTTACCAATTTATTAAAACTTGCCCACAGGTGGAAACAGTTCTGTAAAAATCAGGCCTGTTGCGACTTGTCATTTGCAGACAACTCCTCGAAACGACTTGTGGCAAGCCAGTGGATTTGACACTCAACCTGCAGCAAGTCTGTTTAGAGCTTGCAACAAACTTGTCGTTAACAAGCTGTCGCAATAACAAGTCGGTTGCATGCAAGAGGTCAACCGACTTGTTGCTATTTGCGCGTTTTTGGCTGTGTATCTCCAGGACATGCAATTCGCTAAATTCTTGAAAGAATCTGACAAGACGAAGTTTTGAAGGGGATCGGTCAATAATAATGGCATATAGCTACATTCTGCAGTATTTTCAGCTCTTTGTTACTATTTTGTATCTCATCCTTTCCCGTGAGGTCATTATTACATATATAATGCATGTATGTTCAAACAATATGCAAATAGATTGTGGAAAATCTGGTTATAAAAGAGATTTTGTGTTTTAATGGCAAGCGAACAATCGAGAAACCTGCGTAAACGCCGTGGTCGCGTACTGAAGTTTCTGCCAAAAAGGGGTTTTCTCATAGTTATACATACTTTTCGAGGATGGACAGTCGTTGATATAATTATTGAAAATACAGAAGCATTTGCTCTTATTCCTGTCATAAATATACAAAAGATACTATTAATTATAATGGATAATTACTCATGTAATGAGGCGAATCTAAAAAAAATCAGCAGACTAAAATGTGTTTTAGCACGGTAATGCCAGGCGTAAAATATTAAATTATGACTAATATGTTATGATCTAGCATATAAAGTAGTTAGTTACTTTCGTAGACAATTTTCTCGGTCAAAAAACTTATTTTATACATCAATATATTTTTGTATATCAATATAATGTCTATCCACTTTAAACGTCGGATGCAAATAGGTTTTTTAACTGACGATGACTTTGATCGGTTATGTGGACACAAAACGCCTAACCGACTGAAATTCACGTAAATTTTCAGCATATTCAGTGTAAATTAACGATAAGGGAAAAGATAGTATACCTGCATAAAATTAATTTATCATACAATGTGTGCATACCATCGAAACCTTCCCCAAATGACAATAACATTCCTTTCACGATGAGTTCAGTAACCTTGCAACGGAATATAAAAGTACAATTAGGGAATGTTACACGCGTGTAACACATGGCATCAATTTGTTTTGACAAAAAGACATAAACAAATTATTCAAACTAGCGCAATTGCTTCGAACGTTTTGACATACTTAGGATGTATTGTCTATTTTACAAACGTTTTCTCAAAACAGAGACGCTCTCAAAACAAAAGAGAAGAGTATTGATATATATACATTTGTGTTTAGCACAAATGCTTGGTACAAAATTTACAAACTTGGACACAAGTATATTATTATTATAATTATTATCCGTCGCCCCAGTTTATCCATGATCAATACTGGATCATCGCGCATTATTTTGCAAATTTAAAATACATTGTTTTTGTGATCACACTGTATACGTTTCAGTTTCCATAAACGAAGACACCATGAATAAACAACGGCTGCCTTTCGACAAGAGCCTTTCGACTAAAGATTGATTTAGTACGCGAGGAAAATCTTTGAAAAACGGCATAAACGAAAGACATGATATATAATAGCGGTTTCAAGAACGTACAACTCAATTCCATTATAAAATATCCGAAATAAATCATCCACAATGAATGGCAAAAAGTGCAATGCGAGGCTAAGCTATTGTAGAAGACATTTGCTTCAAATATCGCTGTTGCCCGTCGTTTTTCTAGTCATTCTGTACATTTTTACAAAAATTCAGCCAGTCTCGATGGCACAACATCAAGTGGTTTTTGAAATGACGGAAGGCAACTCGACAAAGATTGTGTCATCTCGAGGGAACTCGACCCAAGAACACAGACTTCTGTTCATCGCCATCTTAACTCATTGGCGGGGACGGAAGAGAAGGGCGAGCATTCGGGAAACGTGGATGACCAAGTGTACAGGTGACAAGGTGAAGTGCTTGTTTTTTACAGACCTTGTCGGAGCGAAAGAGAGTAATAAACGATTGCTACAGACGGAGATTTCGTGGAATGACGATATGATAGTGATCCCAATGGCAGGTAATAATATTTCAGATATTAAGTATTGTAATGCCGAAATATTGTATGCCAAAAGTCAGCATTAACGAGGTGATTACATCGGCGTTTTATGCCAGACCAGAATGAATTTCGGGCCCGGTTTCGGCCGCTTAATGATTAATTCCTTTAGTGAATTATGGCGAGCGGTTATACCATCATTATTCTAACCTTTTTTCATTTAACTTTTTAGTCAATTGATTCTTTACATAATCCTACGCGAATTTCGCAAGGAACTACGTTCCTTGAACGCATCATGTTGCGCTCAGCGAATGGTAACATATGACAATCTCCGATGAGCTCAAACTATACTTGATCTACTTTTGGATCAATTCTGCATTACAAATATCTGGCCTCTACAATTTCAGACGCGATGGAGTGACGCATGCATATACACATCACTTTAAGGGTTGCATGTCTGTTACCAAGGGAGGGAAATGCACTGAATATGTATTTATATTTTAGAGTTTACATCCTTTAGCATCACCAGCAATACCGTTCCACCATATATGCACCGCCTTGGTTGCCTGTTCAATTTTTATCGTTTCTTCTTCAGAAAACATGTCATTTGCGTTTGGAACTCGTCTTCTCTGGATCTTACAATGGGCAGCAAAGAACATCAACTTTGATTACTTCTTAAGAATCGACGATGATCACTTCTTATGCTTGGAACGTCTACTACAAGAGCTTCCATGGCGTCCCAAACGAGCATTGTACTGGGGTTTTGTCCACTGCAAATCAGGGATAGTCCGCGTGGACGAGGCATGGCTCATGCTGACCAGAGATTTGATCGACGAAATCGTGGGTAAAATTAATACTACCCTACCCTGTCATCCAATCGGTGATCAGGAAATGGCGATCTGGGTGAATAATAGTACATACAACGTTACTTATTTCATGGATAATACAAGAATAGTACACAAGACAGCGGGTCATGATGCGAAATATTACACGAGAACCGTCTGCGAAGAATTCATTAGCCTTCACGGTGTTTTTGATACAGAAATGAGAAGGTTATGGTTGGTTTGGCATAAGTTATACCGAGCAAAGTTGAGCACAATGCCTCGGTATAAGATCAGTCCCATTAAAAAGTTCGAAAAGTTATGTCCATTTTCGAAAGTGTTCACAGTAAACGTGTTTTATCCAGAGTATAGGTTTCAGCCGCAGCCGTGTAGACTGAGCCCGACTTGGGCCGTAAGCAAGACCGTGTATCTAGGACGAGAGGAAACTGGGGAGAGATATTCGTCATATTAGTGTCAAAGTTTAGTCTTCAAAGCAATGGCGATATTTAAACCTAGTTTCCATGTGATCGTAATTGTCGTAGCAAAGTCATTATCGACGATGTGGTTTTGTCTAGATCCAGCTTTTCTTCTGTGGGCCATATATGTGTGGGCTGTATTCAAATTAGTCATATTAAGTGTAGGTCGGCGTACATACTCTATCACATCGGTCACAGTGATTTATTCACGACATCACGACTAAATGGAACTAGGCTTTACGCAAAGGTTGAAATTTGCAATATTCATGCTAAACGTCACAGTGTCAGTTACAATGGGAGGATTGCAATAACCTTAAGAAACGTGCGCGTTATAAACTTTTACTGCTGCCCAATAACAAATAGTTACATTCTGTTGACGTTATTAGAGACAATATAATGAATATATTATATTTTACTAGAAAACCTTAATCGCTATAACTTAGTGCTAATCAACTACTCTCACAATTAGTCTTAATTAGAAGTGTTCTTATTCTTCATGTCGCTTGCTCATTTCACGAGGTGTATAAAAACTGCAAACCTTTGAAATTTAATTGACCATACGGGTGTATAAAAGTAAACAAAGTAGAAATGAGTTTCATATTTGGAATTTTGGACAATTAAAATGTACATTTAAACCTCACGAGTATAATACGTTGCTAGGGTGTTAATTAGCCCATATTTAACAATTATTGTAACCATGTTAAACAGATGTGGTGTCCATCATGTCCCTTGCCTGATTTACCTAAAATCTCTACAGAGCTGGGGCCAGTTATATAAAAAAGTGATTAAAGTTAATTATGATTAGTGGATACATGAACCAATCAGAACAACATATTTAGCACTTAATCACTATTTAATTACAAAACAGTGATTTAAAATGAGTGAAGAGTTTTATGCAATCGGCCCCAGGCCACCAAACCTTGCCTTTGTTTGTCTCAGACAGTATGCGCAGACAATATTAGAGAGCTTACGCTTCACGTTCCGGGTCAACGGCAAACGGCAAAGCCAAAATTCTTGACAGAATTTTCGTTTAATTTGTACGTTTTAGATTTTCTTTCTTAAGTCTTAATTTTGGTTATACAACAGTTTTAAATAGTCGATAATTACAATTACTCCTTGCCTCCTATTAACTTTCTTTCTTTGCCTGGCGTTTGCCGTTTCACGTTTAAACGCGAAGCTTAAGCTCTCTGTTACTTTCCCAATTTACTCAACTTTGGTTTCATGGCCAACACCCTGGTTGCCTGGTTGAAAAGTGTGTAAATTCACATTTGAGACACCCTGTATGTAATTTTCCAGTTTATATTTCACCGTGGACCTCTTAATCTCTCCTTCAAAATTACAGTTACATGTCCTCACATTTTGGGCATAAACAGGTGCAATCAATGGCTTTAACGATCAGTTTTGACGTATTCAATTCTTGCGAACGATCCCCATCCTCATCATGCAATATCACGTCACGTCATTGGGAGCCACCCAGGTAAAACTGATAGTAAACGCTTGCAGGCACATCAGGAAATTGTGCTGGCAAGTCAATAATCCAGTACTTGTTATGATGCATAAATGTTATTGTGGTCTGCCCTGTATCTGAGGGTTGGCTTACATTCAACTGGGTCACATCAAGGAGTGCCGTTTCAATTTCCCTCACAAGCTTATTTGGGGGAGCAGCGCGCTTGTCCATAGAGTTTGAGATGAAATCTGGCTGAGACAACGATTCTTTTGTGAAATTCTTGCAGATCTTGCACCTCCTGCATACGTTCTTCATTGTAAGCAATATGTTGACTTCGTTGTTCAGTGGTTCTACAATGTTTGGATATGAACATTTTTTAGAATGCAGTGAAACTTTCTCGATGGAACGAAAAATTTTTGCAGGACTGGTAGGAAAGTCTGCGGGAAAACAAACCATCCAATAGTGATAATGATGCTTAAAACTGATCTCGATAGCACCTGGATAGTCCTGGGAGGATTCGAAGTTGAAAGCGGATTCGGACTGAGTACCAAACCAATGCTTGAGTTGATCATGGACTTTCTTTAACACGACCTCGCGAGCGGAAGGCGTTTTATTATCATCACTCGAATTGTTTTCTTGGTCCGCCTGGATTCTTGCGGGGATAACAGGTCGAGGTTTAGAAGTGGTGCTTCCAGAGGTAACACTTTCGTCGTTGTAATGACTTGGTGGAAGGGTATCATTATTTTCTATATCCATCGGTTCCCCATCACCACCAGGGGCGGATCCGACTGGGGTACCCGGGGATACGGATTGACTTTGGATAGTACGGGTTTCGGGTACATTTTGATTAGACCTGTCTCCACGTTTACCCCCTTCAGCTCCCAACTGAATCTGTTCCATAATTTTAGCATCATTCGAGAAAGGACTTTCAGAGTCTAAAACCTCAACCTCTGCTTTTTCATAGCGTCGACCTCCGTCTGTGAAGAAATACGGCGACAGTTTAATGGTATCCCTGTTTTTAATGTTTGCAATGATGACCAAGAATTTCGTAACCCCCTCGGGGAAATTACGTCTGACGGTTCGCTCGTCTCCATCGCTGGGTCTGTTTAAACTCAGGGAATGATGGGAATGCCACTCACCGATATGACATAACATGTAGTTGTCGTTGACGAAACGGCCAACACGATGCATGTATTCAAGATCCTGGTGGAACGAAGTGGCTGTTCGTCTGCAATTCTTACCAGGACCTGGCGCGACATGAATCACAGCACTGCCCGAAGTCGTCCACAGACCAAACAAATTTCCTCCCGTCTCGATATGTTGATGTTTGTGCACTTCAGTACACATATCATTGTAGTCATTCTTGTAGATGTAGACCTTTGCAAATTGACAGCATGAATTAAATTCTAAGAGTTAAGCTTGCGAACATAAACATTAAACTACATGTTTCTCACCTTGTGTTCGCTTTCAGATACAGACATTTCTTATTACGAAAAATTATTTGGTATTTTCACTGCTAGCTTGTTGATGCAATGTGAAAGTGGAACTGCGTTTGTTCATTATGCAAGTCAGCTTAAATAATTAATAATACCCCAAACGTTCGCCGGTTTTATCACACTTCCGTCCTGATTAAATTACTGACAATTCGCTTCTCAATAGTACATGATCATAATAACTCGGTTTACATTATCGGTTTACAGATTCTCATTTTCCCATAAATTATGATTCGAACACCACGTGCGATTGTGGGAAGAACACATGCTGTTTTGTTAAACAAGGCATTCGAGACTTACTATTTTCGTTCATAATGAGAATCCGCACGGCCGAAAAAAGGTGTCAAACGCACAAAATTTGTGCGTTTCTCCGGATGCAATTATGCCTAATTCCAACAAATTTAATAGGTAAAGCTGTCATCAATCCGGCTCTATTCACAGTTGGTATGGAAGCAGCTGCATGTGGTTTTCAGTTTAATATTAGGAAATAGGTTACTGAAATGTAAGACGATATTGGCACAGCGTTGGTTAAGTTAAAAACACGCATCCAGCTAATGTTAATAGTTTTCAGAATATACGTGGTAAATGCAGTCCTATGGATTAACCATATATCCGTGCATTAAGAGAATTAGTGACTTAATTGTAATAGTTTGCTTTCAGGTATATACTAGCTATATATAATGCAATAAAATTCATCCTTTATCCGTGCATACCACAATAACGTATGGCCTATATTCACTTATTACATATTATAATTTTCATTACAAAGACTTCGCGTCAACTGATTGAGCAAAGATGATCTTCTTAACCTGTCGGCAAAAGATGACTGCATCTTTCTGACACAGGAGTCTCTGCTAAGTTCTTTATAATAGAAACACATACAAAGCTTGCTTTGAAATTCGCTCGACTCTGTTCAGTTCAATCTGACTATAATGCTCGGATAATTATACTTATTTGGTCGCAGATTTGATTCAACTCAATGCATGAATTGCGAATAGGTAAAGTATATGAACATATAGTATTTTCATGATCATTACAAAGACTTCGCGTTAACTGATTAAGCAAAGATGATTACATCTTCTTAACCTGTCAGCAAAAGATGACTGCATCTTTCTGACACAGGAGTCTCTGCTAAGTTCTTTATAATAGAAACACATACAAAGCTTGCTTTGAAATTCGCTCGACTCTGTTCAGTTCAATCTGACTATAATGTTCGGATGATTATACTTATTTGGTCGCAGATTTGATTTAACTCAATGCATGAATTGCGAATAGGTAAAGTATATGAACAGTCATATAGTATTTTCATGATCATTACAAAGACTTCGCGTCAACTGATTAAGTAAAGATGATTACATCTTCTTAACCTGTCAGCAAAAGAAGACTGCATCTTTCTGACACAGGAGTCTCTGCTAAGTTCTTTATAATAGAAACACATACAAAGCTTGCTTTGAAATTCGCTCGACTCTGTTCAGTTCAATCTGACTATAATGTTCGGATAATTATACTTATTTGGTCGCAGATTTGATTCAACTCAATGCATGAATTGCGAATAGGTAAAGTATATGAACATATAGTATTTTCATGATCATTACAAAGACTTCGCGTTAACTGATTAAGCAAAGATGATTACATCTTCTTAACCTGTCAGCAAAAGATGACTGCATCTTTCTGACACAGGAGTCTCTGCTAAGTTCTTTATAATAGAAACACATACAAAGCTTGCTTTGAAATTCGCTCGACTCTGTTCAGTTCAATCTGACTATAATGTTCGGATGATTATACTTATTTGGTCGCAGATTTGATTTAACTCAATGCATGAATTGCGAATAGGTAAAGTATATGAACAGTCATATAGTATTTTCATGATCATTACAAAGACTTCGCGTCAACTGATTAAGTAAAGATGATTACATCTTCTTAACCTGTCAGCAAAAGATGACTGCATCTTTCTGACACAGGAGTCTCTGCTAAGTTCTTTATAATAGAAACACATACAAAGCTTGCTTTGAAATTCGCTCGACTCTGTTCAGTTCAATCTGACTATAATGTTCGGATAATTATACTTATTTGGTCGCAGATTTGATTCAACTCAATGCATGAATTGCGAATAGGTAAAGTATATGAACATATAGTATTTTCATGATCATTACAAAGACTTCGCGTTAACTGATTAAGCAAAGATGATTACATCTTCTTAACCTGTCAGCAAAAGATGACTGCATCTTTCTGACACAAGAGTCTCTGCTAAGTTCTTTTCGCAGATTTAATTTTAACTCATGCAGTTAAATTGATGCATAGCATAATATGTATGTAATCATTATTCACATAGTTATATAGGTCCAGTGCACAAAAAGTTTAATGTATATATATTTAAGGTTTATGATGTTTTAATATAGGCTAGGTACAACCTTTTTCTTGATCCAGCGAAGAATTACCGATATGAGATTTGGCGACCGTCACCGTCTCGCAATTCTGCAAGTTTGACCTTCTTGACCTCTGTTGGAAAGCATTTGAATGTCTTGCAACATTCAGGGCTACGATTTTTTTGCTAACCGAAAAGCAATTTATTGTACGCGTACCAACTCTTTGTTTTGTCCAAACAGTGCTAATATACTCGCTTGAACATTCCATGTTTGATGCGCCTCGAATGCGGTATTCGCGCGCAATGTTTAAAATTGGCGCGCGTTTTCTGGATATAATGAGACAATAATAATGTCAGATATTTAATACGCAGTTATAAGCTTCATTATTCCAAATATTAATATTTAAACGAAGTGGTTTTATATGGGTACTATTACAAATAGGTAGAAAATAATTCATTTAAATAAATGTCATCAATTCATCAATTTCGACATGATACTATGATTACCAACACCTTCACCAATAATTGTTTCACACATCGTGCGGATTCTCGCATGGGGTGTCCTAGGCTTGCATAAATCGAATAAATGCTGGAAGGCGCAATTTGTGGACAAACAAATATCTGAATTTAAAGCTTTTGCTTGAATTATAACCACGAATGTACCGCTTGAACTAACATGGGGTGTTTGTATGAATCCTACATAGGAGCAAGCAATACTGGACTGGATTAATAATAATAATAATCTTTATTTCAACAGGTTGACCCCGTCAGCTGAAACAGCTGTTATAAATAGGGGAGCTGCACATTATATTACAAATATACTCTAGATATTATAAAAGTTAATCGACAGTAAGTCTAAAAATTTTAAAGATTAAAAAGCTTATAAAACAACCTGTTTATACACTTATTCACTAAGAATAAAACAATTTAAGTTTAACCCTGATAATAAAGTATTTACATTTCATCAAATAGATTGGCAAGAAGCTTTGTATGAACTTAGGAATATCAGTCCTTCTAAAGCAACGGGTTTTGATAACCTTCCAGTTGTATTGATTAAGCTTGCTGCTTCTGAGATTGCTTATCCATTCGTTTTGTTGATGAACCGATCTATATCTGAAGCAGTTTTTCCAAATTCAGAAAAATGTGCAAAGATTGTACCTCTATATAAATCTGGAGAAAGATCACAATTTGACAACTATAGCCGGGCCGATATCGATCTTACCGGTATTTTCTAAGGTAATTGAAAGACTGGTCTATAGACAGTTGTACAAATATTTAGAAGTTAATAAGCTTCTGTCATCAGCGCAATTTGGCTTTCGCAGTAGACGTGCACATCACAGGCTGTCTTGCGACTTACTGAACATGTACGAGGAAACATGGATATAGGCAATTTAACAGGGGCAGTATATATCGACCTTAAAAAAGCATTTGACACAGTGAATCACGGATGTCTGCTTGCGAAACTACCATATTATGGTATTGCGAATAATGAGCTGAAACGGTTTGAGGATTATTTGTTTGGACGATCACAATTTGTCCAGTACAATTCAGTTAATTCGGAGGTTGAATCAGTGACATGTGGTATACCACAAGGATCGATCTTAGGGCCTTTGTTGTTTGTGGCTTTCATAAATGATCTAGACACTGTGCTCAAAAAGACTAATTTAATTCTGTACGCTGATGACACTGTCGTATTACTCTGGAAAAACATCCGAAGAAATTATAAAAATTCTGAATGGTGATTTACAGGAACTGGGAAAATGGTTTAAGGAAAATAATTTGGTTATTAACATGAAAAAGGGAAAAACGGAATTTGTTCTTTATGGAACAGCAAAACGTATTTCCATGCAGCAATTAAGTGGTGAGCAAAGTGTAACAATTTGTGGTGAAAATGTTAATCAATCTACATCATATGATTATTTGGGTGTGACATTGGATGATAAATTAACTTTTACAGAATACTAACAGAAACTTTATAAGAAGGGTTCTACAAGATTAAAATTGCTATCCACTGAACGTGAGAGTATTTCGCCATATGTTCCTGAAACGATTTATTGCGCTATGATTGAACCGGTATTGATGTATTGTAGTGCAGTATTATTAGGTGATGAGCGGCAATGCTGTCATAAACTACAGAATCTTCAAGAGCGTGCGAACAAGATTGTCTTTGGGAAAAAGGCTCGAAATACGTGGATCCCTCTCAAAAATCGAAGAGAAATAGATGCAGCTATTGTAATTTTTAAATGTTTACATGATCTCTCACCGTTGACATACTGTTTTGGCTTTTCATTGCTAAATCATGGAAAGAATACTCGAGGAAATGGATTGAACCTTGTCCTGATCAAGAAGACACAATCCGGCAAGAAAACATTTGCATTTCAAGGAGTTAAGTTATAATAACTTAATAAGGGAACTTAAAGAAGAACAATCAATGCTACTTTTTAAAACTAATAAAGCTTCTTAAACTTAAGTCGAAACAGACCCTCCATACTGGATCACTCAAGGTTACTAAAGATTGATAAAGACATGAAGCAATATTACTGAAGTATGAACAAAATCCATTTGCTATAGCCGTAGCGTCAGAGGCCTTTCTTCCGTCAAAGTTAAATGATTTAGTAGGATTTAATTGTTTCGAATTGGAAGGATAGCATTTTTTAATCGTTTTCTATATTACTATATAGACTATTCATATTTTCACGAAGAATAGTTCGATTATAATTGGCTTTGCTATTTCTTATTGCACTAGTCACCGAGTTACGTAAGCGTCGATAAGTTGACCAATCGTTCTCAGTGTTTGATCTTCTAGCTTTTCTTAAATAATAATCTCTTTCTCTAATCTTCTGCTTTATTTCAGAAGTCAACACGGGCAATCTCTACCACGAACAGATCGTTCCATCAAAGGGGCGTGTTTATTAACCACAGCGGTAATTAAGGACTTAAATTTATTCCACGCCGTATTCAAATCGTTTGATTTTAAAAACTCTGTGCACAATGGAATACCGAGGGTATCACGAATGTCATTTCGGAATTTAATCGTATCAATGTTTTTGAAACTACGACATTGAAATCTTCTAGGAGAAAACTTTCTACAATTAATCTTTCTTACAATGCCAATTAGCTCATGATCACTCAAAGAAGAACCATATATAATATTCTTTGTAAGATTTAATTCATGAGTAGTAGCAAAAATGTCAATCAAAGTTTCGGTTGATTGAGTGATACGCGTAGGCTAATCAATTATCTGTTTGAAACCATTCAATGAAATAATATCTTTAATTGGTTTGTGGTCACTCGGAACAAGATAATTACAGTTCATGTCCCCACACAGAATTGCCTCTTTGTTCTCGCAGACAGTGGACTCTATCATATCTGAAAACTTTACAGCAAAGTCTTTATCAATGTGCAGGGAACTATCAGGTGGGAGGTAAATGACGCCAAATAAGAAACACTTCGCGTTCCGAACAAAAATTTCTATCCACAAATACTCAATTCCGTCGATTTCCAAATCAGATCTCCTTTGCCAATTAATATCATTTCTTACATAACAACAAATACCACCCCCTTGCCCAGATTCTCTATCCTCTCTAACCAATATATAATCAGTTACACTCACTTGATCATCCAACAAATATTTATTTGCACGAGACTCTGTAATGCCAAGAATATGGATATTCTTCTTTGTCTCCTCGAACATAACACGTAGTTGATCAATTTTTAAGTATAACCATTTATATTCTGATGCAGCAGCTTCATACCTCGACAACGAAGAAAATAGTTTAAATATCCATAATTCACAGGCAAAAGGTCATCCTCTGCGTTCCCCATAGGCACATCCAAACAAACACGGCAAATCAACTTCTCAACGCGATTCTCTGTGCTATCAATCAAGTATTTGAGATGGAAAATGTTATTGCACTGTTCGCATTCTTCTTGTCGCTGAGTTCTTCGTATAGTTTTCAAACCATCCTTACATATCACTCTGCTAGGACCAGGACATAACTCTATATCCCCAGCAAGAATCAATAACATCTTCAGGGCAACACTTTGCGATACAAAGAGGCCTCTTTCCTGTTTATATTGCCATATTGAAGAATATAAATGATTCTGCTCGAATACTATAGGACTGCTCTCATTCAAATCATAGCAGACAGAATCACTGTTTAAGAAAGCCGGCTTCTTAACAGAAATTGTAATCAAAACAAGTAGAACAAACTGAGCACACCACACAATCGCAATGTTGGAACTTATTTGGCACACCACACAACCGCCATATGGCGCACCACACAACCGCCATGTTGGAATTAGATCTCGTTCTGAGATGTTTCCGTTTACATGAGAGGATGGGTATCTATGGGTATCTCCCCCAAGCAGCCTTCCTACACGAGATCTCAACATTGAAAAGGCCCCACTAGGCTCTTATTATTTTAAAGTTCTGGAATGAAAATGTTAAATGAAATCGCTTACGTTACCATGTAGTATATGTATATTAGAAATACACAGTTTTACATTGTGCATTGCACATTTTTACTTAGTCTTACTATGCTTACATTATTCGAAATAAATCAAATTTTACCAACGTCGATTTGACTATTCTATTACTTTGCAAAAATTTACCATCGCAAAGCTATCGATTTTCATCAATACTATACAAATATGCATTATTAATGTCGATGAAGATTGTCGAGATTAAGGATCGAATGCTTTGCGAAAAATTTACGTAGTATTTCAACAAAATTAAGCTGGTATTAATGTCCACTAATTCTATGTTCTAAGCACGCGAAATTAAATCTTAATCCAAGCCCTAAATCTCAAATCAAATCTTTAAAATCATCAATCCATCACAGATAAAACATGACAAATAAAACGTTGGTTAGGGTTGGGGCTTGGATTAAGAATTTATATTCGCCACACTGAGAATATGGAATTATGATCGTTTCCATTTGGTCGCAACTGTCGTAGCAACATGATTCTAGACGATGTGATACAATTGGTCCTACCTGTTCTTTTGTGAGCTGTATTCTGGGTATTAGTAATGTTAAGTGTTGATCGAGTACAAACTCAATCACATCGGTCACTTTGATATACATACGAAATACTGATCTCATATGCGAAATAGACTTTCACGTATTTTTGCTGTTAAAATAATGAAAATTGATAACGAAAGTTCTTTATTTACGTCCAATGGTTCAGAAGTTATCAGAAGTTCATGTATGGAAAATTTACATGATAACATTTCTTGAGTTCTGATTCGATCTGGGTACACGTCAACGATCCCAGTAATCAGTATTGTCCTTCATGAAACTTTTCACATTTGGAACAAGAACAGTTGCAATTAATAGCGTTAATGATTAATTTCGACGTGTTTAAATCTCGAGGGTCTGGCGATTTTGTTTCGTACAATAGCACTTCACGTCGCTGGGGGCTCTCCTTGTATAACTGATTATAAACCTTCGCAGGTGCATCTGGAAACTTTGCCAGTAATTTGATAATCCACCACTGACTATTATGTTCGAATCTTATTGTAGCGTGACTGGTGTCCGAGGAATGGTTAATATTACATTCAGTAAAATCAGGGAAGTATTTGTCAAGTTTTCTCACAAATTCGTGCGCAAAATCCGCAAGCTTGTCCATATTGCGCAAGTTGAAATCTGGCCGAGACAGCGATTCTTTTGTGAACTTTTTGCAGATCTTACATGCACGACATATGTTCTTTACTGTGAGTAATATATTGACCTCATCATTCAGTGGTTCAACCAGGTCGAACTGAGCACATTCGTTTAAACGAACTGAATCTTCAGAGGTATGAAATAATTTTGCAGGGGTAGCAGGAAAGTCTGCGGGAAAACGAATCATCCAATACTTGTAGTTATGCTTAAACCTGATCTCGATGGCACCTGGACAATTGTTGGAAGTTTGGAAGTTAAAACTGGATTCAGGTTTAGTACCAAACCAATACTTGAGCTCATCATAAATTTTCTTCAACACAATTTCTTTTTCAGACGGCCTTTCATCGTAGACATCGTTCTTATTCCTGTCTGGCTCAGCCGGGCTCCCCACTGGGGTAATGGTTTCAGATTCAGACGGGGAGATTTCAGAGCTAGAACTTATGTCCTTGTCGCGTGGGATGCGGTCGCTGTCGTCTGTATCCATCGATTCCTCGCTATCACCAGAGTTGGATTCACTTGGGGTATCTTGGGAATTGGATAGACTTGGATCAACTTGGTAGTGGGATATGCTTTGGTCATCCTTGGACTTGAGTTTATGTGGATGAGCCTGGGATTGGCTAGCATTGCTATTCGATGCTGGAATATTTGGGTCAGGCTTTGACTGGGTTGAGCTTAGGTTAGGCTGATTGTAAGTTAAACTGGAGATCCCATCCCGTTGAGATTTAGAGCCCTCGTTTTGTCGGGTCTTGGTATTCTGGCTGGCCAACTTTGGGGTTTGTCTACCTCCTTTGCGTTTAGTTTCAGAATCCGAACCTTTAATCGAGGCAACATTATTTGCATTTTTGCGGGAAGGTTGACTACTAGTTGACTTAGCCTGCGAATTGGAAGCACTACTGTTATTACCTTTTTGAGGTTGAGGATTCATGCCTATGCTGGGAGACGTTTCTCGGGGATCTCTCGGACAGGTGAAACAAGCTTGGATGCTTTGTTCAGAATCCAAATTTGTGTTGAGTGGGTTTTCTTTGGTTGTTAGAGTGACTCCACCACGATTACTTTCAGCTAGCTGGTGTCTCACTCCTTCAGCTCCAAACTGAACCTGTGCCATAATTTTTACATCATGTGAGAAAGCATTATCCGAGTCTAAAACCACGAGCTCTGCTTTTTCATAGCGTCTGCCTTCGTCGATGAAGAAGTACGGCGACAGTACGATAATATCCGTGTTTTTAATGGTCGCAAAGATGACCAACAATTTCGCAACGGCTTCGGGGAAATTACACCTGATGGTTTGCTCGTCTCCAGTGCTGGGTTTTTTTATACCGAGAGAATGATGGGAATGCCACTCACCGATATGGCAAAACATGTAGTTGTCGTTGACGAAACGACCAACACGATTGAGGTATTCAATATCCTGGTGGAAGGAAGTCTCTGTTCGTCTGCAATTCTTACCAGGTCCAAGAACGACATGAATCACAGCACTGCCCGAAGTCGTCCACAGACCAAACAAGTTTCCTCCAGTCTCGATATGTTGATGTTTGCGCACTTCAGTACACATAGCATTGTAGTCATTCTTGTAGATGTAGACCTTTAGAAGTGAAAATTTAATGTATCAATAATGGTATTGGTGTTTAAACAAGAATATATCTATATGTGTTCCTTACCTTGTGTTCGCTGTTAGGTATAGACATTTCTTAAGAAAAACAATTCGATAGCTGTTTGTGCTGCAGAGTTGTTATAAACCCGAACACGTTCACTTCGCCAACATCAGATTCTCCTAACTACTTCCGTCTCGATTGAATTACAGACTAACTCTCATTTAGATCTCAATATCCAGGGTTTTCAATAATGGATAACGACAAACAGTTGGGTCTTTCTTTCGATTACAATATGAACGCTACCAAGGAAAACACACACAAATTTTCTTCTTAGAATGAGTCTTTGTAATTCCAGGAAAATGATTACATGAGAATACATGTTTGGCTTCACGCTATTTTGTTATGCAAAGTATGCATAGATCGTAGATGTGAACTTAAAATGACCGTGTTCTGCAATTGTTTGCTCAAGCCAAAGTCGGTTAGTTTCTATTGAAATTTTTGTATTTCCCTAATGAGCTCAAGGTTAATTTACCTACATGTTTAAAGACTTGATTTTTATTTTATTATTTTGAATTGCTAAAACTACCGATGAGAAAACCAATTGGTATGCAACAGCAGCGACCACAAACTATAAGACGAGAGCAGAAAAGAGAGGCGCGAAGCAGTGGCGTAGCCAGCTCCATAAGAAGCAATTTGTATGTTACACTAAATTTTAATCGATTTAACCAAAAAGAAAGAATATAGAAAGAATATAGAAAGAACATAGCGAAGGGGTAAAATTACAAAATTATTTAGCGAAATGTTGTAAAGTATGGAAAATAATCGGTGGTAAAACATGATAATACAAAAATGGCCATATTTCAACTTTTTACCATAGCAACCTATCCAAGCCTACCCCAAAATTTGTCCAAAATTCCAATCATCAAAAAAGATAAACTTTTATTGCGACACAATATGATAAAGCGTACATTAATCTCAAATTCTAATTCTTAATAAGAAAGTGAAAAGAAATAAAAAGTATTGCTCAAGTGACATCAAACCATACGTAAAGAAATTATCAAAAATTCACATGCACTTATTAGGTCGTGGGCTGTGGTCCAAAATTGTTTAATTTCGTGGCAACCATCTGGGAAACACCTGGCTTGTGGTTTATTTAACAGCAATATAAATACATTGCTACCAAAAAAGTTCCTAAGCAAAATACCCGCCAATGCCGAGAAAACAGGTAATCATCTACTATTAAATTGTATTGCAGTAAAAAAATGTGAAATTTGATATTCGACGATAACAGAAACGACTAGCATCATCCGAAAGAATACAAAAAGCTGCATCGAGCTCTTTTCGTTTTATATGTGAAAATTGGACCAAAAAAACTGCTTACTAGCTTAAATATAAATCAAAAAACTATTTTAAGAATAAAAAACTGTTTAAGAGTCTAATAAGCAGTTTTTTGTGCACTTCCTGATTATGCTTGTGGTTTTTGTTATCGTCGAATATGAAGTTACACATTTTTTGCTGTTACACCATTTAATGGTAGATAATCATAAATCGCCCGTTTTCTCGGTATCTCTATTATCTCTATGTTATTATTATTCATATCAATTAGAACTGAGATCTTTTGATTGGTTAAAATTGTCTGTGGGCTATCATCTCAGTCCTTCTGCGCCCAAGCAAATCTGTTCCATAATTTTTTCATCTAGTGAAAAAGGACCGTCTGTGTCCAAGACCTTAAACTCTGCTTTTTCATAGCGTCTGCCATCGTCGCAGAAGAAATACGGCGACAGTTTAATGGTATCCCTGTTTTCAATGTTAGCAATGATGACCAAGAATTTCGGAACGCTTTGTGGCAAGTTACACCTGATCATTTGCTCGTCTGCATTGGTGGGTTTGTCTGAGCTCAAGGAATGGTGGGAATGCCACTCGCCGATATGACAAAACATGTAGTTGTCGTTGACAAAACGACCAACGCGATTAAGGTATTCAGTATCTTGGTGGAATGAAGTCGTTGTTCGTCTGCAATTCTTACCAGGTCCAAGAAAGACATGAATCACAGCACTGCCCGAAGTCGTCCACAGACCAAACAAATTTCCCCCAGTCTCGATATGTTGATGTTTGTACACTTCAGTACACATAGCATTGTAGTCATTCTTGTAGATGTAGACCTTCACAAAGGAAAATTTAATGTATCCGAATAATTCTATTGAAGGAGTTATTTGTCTTTGAATTAGAATATACCTACGTGTAATTTCTTACCTTGTGTTCGCTTTTAGGTACAGACATTTCTTAACTCAAATTATCCGATAGCTGTTCGTAGAGTTTTAGATTCTAATTTGAACACTACGAAGAAAAATGCACGCACATTCTTCCAGGAAAATTATTACACGAGAATAAGTACTTGGCGTCACGCTGTTTCGATATGCAAAGTATGCATACGAGATTTTATTTTCATTTATTTATAATCCACTGCTAATGTATGAGGAGAAAGAATTGCTAAGGAACATCGATTGTCTTATGTACATATAAAAACAAGACACACAACGTGGTTAAATATGCCCTCGCTTGAATTATATTACATCATATGAGCAAGGTTAATTGGTGCCACTCTCCAGACTGTGTGATGATGATGTGCAGCATTATCCCAGCATATTAAATTTTAAAACAGTGTTTAGTGTTAAAAACTGTAAATACAAATATAAAAGCCTGAAACGTTGCTCTATGAAAAGCGTTTGAACGTGTCTGGGATCGCATTACTATGATCACAATACCACTTGGTAGCTATCTGAGAGCAGCAAACCTAAGTAAACCATAGCACCTAAACCTTAAACGTAAATACGGGCACGAAGTTGGGGGTGGGGGATAAGAAAATTCTAAAAACATAATTTAACCTGTACTCCACACATTTATTCCAATAAAATTTTAATGAAAAGGAAATATATTTAACAAAGATGGATAACAAGTTTATAACGAGAAAAGTTTGGCGACTAAGAAGATCTTACAGTTCATCTCCAAACTTTTTACCACTGTTTCCAATTCATGCCATGTAGTACGTATATTGTTCAACCCTGTGAAAATTTACATGAAGTCGGATTCCAGCTATAATTAAAATACATACATGCAAAACGTCCTATACATTCAATGCAGTCATACTAATTTCACCTACAATTGATATTTAATTCAGTTAAAATTGTCTATAGGCCAATTGCCTAGTTTACCCTGTAGCACTGCGAGCAATAACAGTTACTTCTGATGGCTAACAGAATGCGATTGGCAGAAATCAATTGCTTCTCCAGCTTGCCCACTGAAGAATCATTTATGGTCTTTTCTATCGGAACGCTGTGGTGTTTTTCTATTTTAAAGACCAGGGCAGGCTTATCGGGAAACTGAGCTGGTATATCTATGGACCACTTAGAGTAGTAATGCTCAAATTCAATCCTATAACTTCCGTCAGTCTGGCCTTCGTCAGAAAACGTTAACGGTGTTGACAGAGTCATCTTGATATCGTTTGTCAGCTCATCTACAACGGCTGCAACCTTCGTGCTAACTGGACGCATTTCGGCATGCTTCTTCAAATTTTTCTTGTTGATATTTTGACAAATCGTGCAACTCATATAGCAACACTTTTTGATAGACAGAAGTATATTGACATGATTGGTGAGAGGTTTTTCAAGGTAGTAATCATGGCATTGCGATAAGCTTGACGGAAATCTAGATTTCAAACCAGAGAAAATCTTTGCAGGTTGATTTGGGAAGGCTTCGGGAAATCGAATCATCCACATCTTATTTTCATGTTGGAATTTCATCTGTACATCCCCATTTCCTGTACGTTCAATCTCCACATTTCCTTCGCTTCCAAAAAACTTGAGGATGTGATCGTAAACTTCTTTTACGATGACATCTTTTGGGCTTGCCTTGTTTTCATCGTCCACCGCTAGATTTTGAACTGCGCCACCTTCTGGAGGGTGGTGGTTGGTAGGCGACCAAGCCTGACTGCTGGTTGACGTAGCCTGGGAATGGCCAAAACTAATGTTGTCATTCAGTTGAGGTTGATGATTCAAGTCAGCGTTGTGGGTTTGTTTCTGGGAACCGCTCAATACGACCTGTGAATAGGTAGGAGAAGCGGTGACGCCCTGTTGATTTTCTGTAGTTGTTAAAGAGGCACCCTTGTGATTGCTTTCGCTTCGCTGGTATTCGCCATCTTCAGCTCCCAACTGAATCTGCTTCAAAATTTTAGTATCGTTGGAATAAGGACCGTCAGCGTTTAACACTACAAACTCTGCTTTTTCATATGGTCTTCCTTCGTCGGTGGAGAAATAAGGTGACAGCACGATAGTATCACTGTTTTCAGTGTTCGCAATGATGACCAAGAATTTTGTAACGCCTTGCGGGAAGTTACGTCTGACGGTTTGCTGGTCGGCATCGCTGGGTCTGTTTAAACTCTGGGAATAACGGGAATACCACTCACCGATATGACATAACATGTAGTTGTTGTTGACAAAACGACCAACACGATGCATGTATTCAATATCCTGGTGGAACGAAGTGGTTGTTCGTTTGCAATTCTTACCAGGTCCAAGGAGGACATGAATCACAGCACTGCCCGAAGTCGTCCACAGACCAAACAAAGTTCCTCCAGTCTCGATATGTTGATGTTTGTACACTTCAGTACACAAAGCATTGTAGTCATTCTTGTAGAAGTACACCTTTAGGAAGTAATTATTCAACATATTGTAAGAAAAATTTACTAGCCGCTGCTTTCAGCACAGATTAATGCAGCGCGTTCACTTAATCAGCATTTGTGAAAGCTAAATATCTTTTCAAATGTGTCTATGATTATTGTTCCTTACCTTGTGTTTACTTTCGGGTATAGACATTTTTTGGATGGATAACTTGATAGCTGTTTATGTTGATGTATTGTTGATGAAATGTGAAAGTGGAATTGCTCAACTGTGTCCGCTTGCAGTTAAAGCTTCTATGTCGATATTAAACATTCACCTTCCCAGTTTAGATTTCTAGACGTCCGTCTCAATTAACTCGTCGATTTTGAGCGTTTGGGCCACCAGTTTACTGTTACGTATTCTTTAGATTACAATTTAAAATTTAATATTACCTGGAAAAATACTATCTCTTCCGGGAAAAATATTTCGCACTTCCAGGAAAATCATCACCGCTAATAATCGATTAAGCGCTGCGGCGCTTAATAAATTTCTAAGCTGAATTATTCAATTTATCGAAAAGTGGGTACGATAATAGATATAGACAGGACCACAGAAGCCCAGGGTTAGCCTTTTCCGGTCAGATAGTTAATATTAACGCAGGCTCAGCCTGAAAAAATTTCCTGTGACTAGATCTACTCAAATTGTGATCAAGTATTGCAAAACGATAGATAACACTGACATTTTACGTTTACTGCGCTTCATCAGTTTGCGCTCATTAAATTATTTTCGGTTGAGATTCGGCGTTTATTTAGCGTTTAGTTGTTCATACTCATGAAGTATACGGCAAAAATTATGATTTGTTCAGTACTGCCTATAGCCTGAATCACACACAGGTCTTATGAATTCCTTCAGTAATGACCAATTTTGGCAAATTCAATGCTTGTGACCTATAGGAATGACTTTCATATAATGTCACGTTTCCAAGTACTCGATTCAGACGTGAAATAATGGACGGTCATGTAATAATGGATTATTCTCGGTATATATGAAATATTATCAATTGTTCAATACTATCGAGCCTGAATCACAATGAGGTGCAACAATACTGAACAATATTGTTAGCAACTATGATCAATATGGACATGCCAGAAATTGCGGCAACAGGTAGTACTAACCCTGGTAGACTGGGTAAAGGCTGATAGATTAATAAATTCATTTTCCGTAACGAAAAAAAAGTCGCTTAACTTACGTAAAAGGACTTTGGCACTAAAAATATGTTTGATTTACTTGAAAGAACATTTTAATTAAGATATGAGACACTGAGATATTTTGACTCAAACATGTGAGCTGTCCGCCATTTTGGATAAATTCTTAATTAAGCTTATTACATGACGTTGTAAGCGGGATAAGCCTTCCTTTCTCATAATTGAATAAGTAACAAACAATAGTTGGCCAAAATGCTTTTACCAACTTGTGATATAAGATGTTAAGTAGAAACGAGTTTCTAGCTGATCATTGCTTCAGTTTGTCAAGATCCAAGTTGGCGGACAGTTGAAATGTTTTACGATAATTCTTGGTTATTTTAAAAAGTAATGTTAAATTAATCAAACTACATGTTTAGTGCGAGTGTCCTTCACGGTAAATCACGGTATATAATATTAGCGATATATATCCACTCAGCACCGTGGCGAAGCTAGCCCGACTATTTAGCCCCGCTGTGTTAATTTTTCATGTCAGTTAACAGTTTGTAAGAACAATTAATTTCTAAAGGAATTAATAATGATATAATTATCACGAGCAATCGAAATTTAAATAGCAGGAGTAAACAATCGGGCTGGTTTCAGCACTGCCCAGCATCAGACGGTTGTTAATGCAATTTGACATCTTTCTTACTTACAATTTTTTGTTTTACAGATACATTTAGTTCTGTCAGCAATCCAGAATTTTCTTTACAACATTTCCTACAAAACTAAAAAAAAAACAACTGTAAGACTTGACCCATGCATGCACTCGCCGAAAAATTGAGCACGATGACTTGTTAGAAGATCAGTCTTGTTAAAAAGTTCAAGAAATTATGTCTAATTTGAAAGTGTTCTCAATAAACGAGTTTTACCCAGAGTATATATACGTTTGAGCCACAGCCGTGTATACCTGAACAAGATTTAGGCTTTAGCAAATAAGTCAGTAAAGCGTGTACCAAAATCGAGATGAAACTGGGAAGAGATACTCGTAATACTAGTCTCAAACAAAGTGTTTCTTGGCAACAAGTTCTTTTCCTGAAATTTTAAAAAACTTCCATCAACATAAGATAACTGATCTTAAAGTGGAATGTATAGAAAGCATTTTGTTGAAAGCTGCAGGGAGTCAGTGTTGGGCTGTAATAGTTTTAACCATATCCATAGCCGCCAACTCAAGTCAACCCCAAACTTTGTCTAAAAGTCTAAGCAGAAAAAACGAGAAACTTTATTGCGACATAACTTATAAGACTTACTTTAAATACAAATTTCAACACTAAACAACTTTTTAGAAAGAGATAAAAATTCTTTGCTCATGATGTATCAAACTATAGTAAAAATACACGAGTACTTGGTTAACGTCATATTCATCGAATTTTTCTGTTTTTATGTCAAAAACTGTCAAAACGATGGACTGAAATCTCTATGAATTATTATGCCATCAAAGAGTTTTTACGCTTAAAACGAATTAAATGTTGCATGACGACGCTCAATTTGTTAGACCTTCAATGATGGTCTATGTTATATACTGTTTGTAATGTTATGGTTACTGTCGTCGAACATTTTTACATGGTATACAAAAACAGGTCTTATGAATTGCTTTAACGATCAGTTTTGACGAATTCAATGTTTGGGGTCTATAGCAAATTATACTTTCATATAATGTCACATCATATTTGTAAGTACTCGATTCAGAGGTGAAATAATACATGGTCGCAGGTACGTTAGGAAAATTAACTGTGAGCTCAATCAACCAACGCCGTCCTCCGTGCATGAAAGTAATTTCAGCATCCCTGTCCGAAGCACAACATTTCTGCAGCTTATCAACCTTGCCCAAGGCCGTTGTTACATCATTGGCAAGTTCATTAACGATTACCGTGAGTTTCTCCACAGAGCCCGAACTGAAATCAGGGGATGACAGCGATTCTTTCGTGAAATGCTTGCACACGTCACACTTACTGTCACCACATCCATTCTTTATTGAGAGCAATATGTTGATGTCGTTGTTTAGTGGTTTAACAAGGTCAATGCTGCAAACCTTAGAACGACGTACCATGTCTTGAAATGGAGAGCAAAATATTTTAGTCGGATCGTCAGGGAAACCTTTGGGAAAGCGAAACAACCAGAATTTTCCATTATGCTTAAAACTAATCTCAATGGTATCAGGGCAATCCTTGGAGAATTCGAAGTTGAACATAGATTCAATTTGAGAACCAAACCACGCCTTAAGCTGATCATGAACTTTCCTCAGCACAATCTCGCGTTCAGATGGCGCTTTATCGTCACCATTTAAATTCTTGTCTGGTTGTGACTGGTCTTCTGCGGGGGTAACAGTTGGAGGTGCAGACGTGGGGTTTCCAGAGGTAGCACTTGCGTTTTCATAATCTCTAGGTGGCAGAAAAATAGTGTTGCTTGTATCCATCGGCTCCCCACCACCTGCAGTAGTGGATCTACTTGAGGTACCCGGGGATGCAGGTTGACTTTGGTCAGCCTGGGAATTGGATGTACTTTTGAAGGTGGGTTTCGGTGAAACAACCGGAGGCGAGCTTTTCGGGTGAAGTCTTGATGTGGTTGAGCTTTGGTTACCCTGGACGGAAGTTGAACTGGCGCTGCGACCCTGTTGAGAATTTGAGCCCATATTTTGTCGACGTCTAGTATTGTGAGAGGAATCTTCATTGTGACTGGTTATCTCCACCAAAGTAGTTTCATTTTCCTGGTCTTCTCCCCCTTCAGCTCCCAACTGAATCTGTTTCATAATTTTTCCATCAAGTGAGAAAGGACCGACTGTGTCTATTAAGACCTCAACCTCTGCTTTTTCATAGCGTCGACCTCCGTCTGTGAAGAAATACGGCGACAGTTTAATGGTATCCCTGTTTTTAATGTTTGCAATGATCACCAAGAATTTCGCAACGCCTTCAGGGAAGTTACGTCTGACGGTTTGCTCGTCGCCAGCGCTGGGTCTGTTTAAACTCAGGGAATGATGGGAATGCCACTCACCGATATGACATAACATGTAGTTGTCGTTGACAAAACGACCAACACGATGCATGTATTCAATATCCTGGTGGAACGAAGCCGTTGTTCGTTTGCAATTCTTACCAGGTCCAAGGAGGACATGAATCACAGCACTGCCCGAAGTCGTCCACAGACCAAACAAATTTCCTCCCGTCTCGATACGTTGATGTTTGTACACTTCAGTACACATAGCATTGTAGTCATTCTTGTAGATGTAGACCTCCAAAAATAAGTATAAGCATTAAAATTTTACCAAGTTTAGGTAGTATTATGGAACTGATTTTAACTCAGTTGAGCGAACTTGCAATTAATGGGCATTTGTGGGAGAGCAATAGCAAATTAGCCAGACTGTTAATGCGACATGGTAGTCAACGATAGTCGCAACTATTTGGAACATTTTCATCATCGTGACTATGTGATAAATAGAAAAATATATCTATGCATTCCTTACCTTGTGTTCGCTTTTAGGTATAGACATTTCTCAAGACAGATAGATACCTTGATAGCTGTTTGTGTTGTTAGATTGTCGATGCAATGTGAAAGTGGACCGTGTCAGTTCGAAGTCAAAGCTTACAATAACTAAGCTTTCACTTTTCATGTATATACTTCCGTCTAGATCAAATTACCGACTTTCTGCATTTATGTTTATATGAATCGTGATAAATGCATACAATACACTTCACAGACTTTACTGTAAGAGATGATACTCGTCTGTTGTCAGTTTACACACAGCAGTGTAATTTTCTTTCGATTGTAAATTTGAACATTACCAAGAAATATGGCACATCATTCCGGGAAAAACCCTTTGTAGTTCCAGGAAAAAGGACGGCACGAGGACAAATGTTTGGCGTCACGCTTTTTTGTTATGCAAGGTATGCCGGAATATCTGATTAATTTGATATTATTTAATCATCTCAATAATGAATAAATAAAAACATAAATCAGAACCACAATGGCGATTTTCGTTTCAAACAGCTGATCACAAAGCTTGATCATCATAGGTTAATTAGAACTTACACATGTTAATTGTTAACAAGGATCTTTTTATCGCAAAGTAGAGTGACGTTTTAATTTCTCAACGTAAAACTAGGCAACCAAAATTGAAACAGCTTTGTAACTTCCGAACTCCATTCTAGTACATCGCATAAACCAATCGTTATTGACAAAATCTCGTTATTGACAAAACGAGCACTCGCTAACGTCGCTAAGCATGGCGAGAAATTTTCCCGGAGTACCGACTCTCCTTCCGGGGGAGGGGGAGAGAGTAAAAACTAAAAACTCCGCCATATCACATCCGCGTCATACTCGTGATGAAATCAATAACTTGTGGAAAAGCTACTCAAAATTGTTTGTAAGCTCATGTAATAAGCACCAGAGGACTGAAAACTGGGTCCACAGCAAGGACTGGCCCTCATGTAGGCCCATGCATAATACATATAAAATTCAATAACAAAACAGTAAAACATTAATCTATTTATTAATTAATTAAATGAAAACGTCAAACTAAATTTGTATGTTCAACAAGATTGACTAGGAATACAATATGTTACCTGTATTTTGAAATACCGGCAAAATTAATACCTAATACCTTTACATGCAGAGATATCAACTGAGCATGAGATTAACCTCCAGATTAACAGTAAATAATATATCAGCCTTCATGCGAGATATGCATATGTGAAAGACGGCTGTGAATAGTTTTACTGCGTTACCAAAGCATTCCCATCTGACCTGTACTTGACTCGAAACCACTCGCCTTCTACTCGCATTTGTAAATCAGGTACAGATCGGTTGAGCATGCTTCATCTATTACATAATATTATCTCGGATTATATCATTTAATTAAACAAGCTGTACTAAAGCGAATACATAATGAATAAAATTGTCTGTCAGTTGCCTGATTGTTGCTGAGTACTAATTCCTTGTAACTGTTAAAATAATGAGACTTAAAAAATAATGAGAATAAGCAAAAGGTTTGTTTAGATCAGCCATATGGGCAAATGAGTTTTCATTCTCATTCAGTGGAGATGAACGTTTGCAATGCAGTTAATATCGCCGTTCATGCATCTCCTCACATTTGGAACAGAAACAATTGCAGTTAATAGCGTTAATGATCAGCTGCGGCGTGTTTAAAACTTGCAGACCCTGCTGGTTTTTATGATATAAAAGCACGTCATGTTGCCGGGAGCTTTCCTTGTCAGACTGATGATAAACCTTCGCAGGGGCATCGGGAAACAGTGCCGGTATATTAATAATCCACCACTTAGTACCGTGCTTGAATCTTATTGTAGCGTGACTGGTGTCCGAGGAATGGTTAATATTACATTCAGTAACATCAGGGAAGTATTTGTCAAGTTTTCTCACAAATTCGTGTGCAAAATTCGCAAGCTTGTCCATATTGCGCTGAAATCTGCCTGTTACAACGATTCTTTTGTGAACTTCTTGCAGATCTTACATGAACCGCATATGTTCTTTTCTGTGAGTAATATACAGATATTGATCTCATCATTCAGTGGTTCAACCAGGTCGAACTGAGCACATTCGTTAAAACGAACTGAATTTTCAGAGGTATGTTGCACGGGTAGCAGGAAAGTCTGCGGGAAAACGAATCATCCAATACTTGTAGTTATGCTTAAACCTGATCTCGATGGCACCTGGACAATTGTTGGAAGTTTCGAAGTTAAAATTGGATTGGGGTTCATTACCAAACCAATACTTGAGCTCATCATAAATTTTCTTCAACACAATCTCTTTTTCAGACGGCTTTTCATCATCATCATCGTTCTTATTCCTGTCTCACTTAGGCAGGCTCCCCACTGGGGTAATGGTTTCAGATTCAGACGGGGAGATTTCAGAGCTAGAACTTATGCCCTTGTCATCATCGCGTGGGATGAGGTCGCTGTCGTCTGTATCCATCGCTGAGATGTCCTCGCATTTGAATGGACTTTGGTAAGCTTGGGCGTTTGATATACTTTGGTTGGAGTTTGGTTTGGGTGCATCGACCTGGGGTATAAGGCTATTAGCGTCAGGTTTTGGTAGGGTTGAGCTTTGGTTAGCCTGAACGCAGGTTGAACTAGCGTTGCCACTGAATCTGTTCCATAATTTTAGCATCCGAGAAAGGACCTTCAGAGTCTAAAACCTCAACCTCTGCTTTTTCATAGCGTCGACCTCCGTCTGTGAAGAAATACGGCGACAGTTTAATGGTATCCCTGTTTTTAATGTTTGCAATGATGACCAAGAATTTCGTAACGCCTTGTGGGAAGTTACGTCTGATGGTTTGCTCGTCTCCATCGCTGGGTCTGTTTAAACTCAGGGAATGATGGGAATGCCACTCACCGATATGGCATAACATGTAGTTGTCGTTGACAAATCGACCAACACGATGCATGTATTCAATATCTTGGTGGAACGAAGCCGTTGTTCGTCGGCAATTCTTACCAGGACCTGGCGCGACATGAATCACAGCACTGCCCGAAGTCGTCCACAGACCAAACAAATTTCCTCCAGTCTCGATATGTTGATGTTTGTATACTTCAGTACACATAACATTGTAGTCATTCTTGTAGATGTAGACCTTTAAAAATAAGTATAAGCATTAAAATTTTACCAAGGTCAGGTAGTATTATGAAACTGATTTTAACTCAGTTGAACGAATTTGCAATTAATGGGCATTTGTGGGAGAGCAATAGCAAATTAGCCTGACTGTTAATGCGACATGGTAGTCAACGATAGTCGCAACTATTTGGATACAATTTCATCATCGTGACTATGTGATAAATAGAAAAATATATCTATGCATTCCTTACCTTGTGTTCGCTTTTAGGTATAGACATTTCTCAAGACAGATAGATACCTTGATAGCTGTTTGTGTTGTTAGATTGTCGATGCAATGTGAAAGTGGACCGTGTCAGTTCGAAGTCAAAGCTTTCACTACACTAAGCTTTCACTTTTCATGTATACTTCCGTCTAGATCAAATTACCGACTTTCTGCATTTTTGTTTATATGAATCGTGATAAATGCATACAATACACTTCACAGACTTTACTGTAAGAAATGAGACTCGTCTGTTGTCAGTTTACAGTAGTGTAATTTTCTTTCGATCATAAATTTTAACTTCACCAAGAAAAATATGGACACACACATCATTCCGGGAAAAACCCTTTGTAGTACCAGGAAAAAGGACGGCACGAGGACAAATGCTTGGCGTCACGCTGTTTTGTTATGCAAAATATGTTATGCACGCTAGTAGCAAGTGAGATTGAGTGGTGAGATGTATAAATGTAGAAGACGCACATTGCGGCAGACATATGGCTGAATTTAGCGCCTTATATAACCTGCAATCATGCTCTATACAGAGTGTAAAAGTAGACAAATCTGAAATCGCTCTCTGCTTCGCGAAGCGCCTCAATATACGATGGTTTTTTATTAAAATAGATTGTTTTGGTACTTATAATTATAATCTAGAATAAACCGAAAAAATAAGAAATTTAAAACTTCAATACCCGGGGGGTTCTTAGCCTGCTCGCAGCCTGAAAATTTCAGGCTGCGAGCAGGCTAGGGGGTTCTGTCTTTTACGGCAATATAAATATGCCTTGCGCACAAAACTTAAATGCTTAAAAGTAATTTTGACTTGGTAGATGGAAAATTTGTCGGGTGTTGTGTTGCTGTACAAAATTTCAGAAAATTTCCTCGAGTTTAAGCCGTTCAAAACGTCGCGCAAACTTCCATATGTTTAATAAATTAGCTTTGTGCATGTTTAATTTATGTATTTACTTAATTTGCATACAACTCCCAAGGGACATTTAATTAAAATTGGAACATTTCTTCAGAAAAACGATTCTTATTGAGAAAAAATATACGTTCGCACGACGTTTTGAGTGGCTTAAACTCAATCAAATTTCTTGAAATTTTGAACAGCAACAAAGCACCTAACATATTTTCTACCTACCAACTCAAAATTACTTTTAAGCCTTTAAATTTCGTGTGCAAGCCATTTTTAATGTGTTTCAAAATACGCACACCCCTGGGTTTGAAACATTTAAATTTCAGAATATTTTCATTTATTCTACACCGTAAGTACCCAAGCAATGTACATTAATAAAAAATTTCATACTTCAAGCCGCTTGAGGTTGAGAGCCGTTTCAAAACTGTCTACTTTTTTTTTATACACCCTGTAGTATGCAGTAGAGCCTGATGCAATTCTTAATACGGTCGCCTTTCCTCCACACAATAGTTTTACAACAAAAACAATCTATATCTCATGTTATTTTAACCAATTAAAAAATACTCTTGCTACAAATAAGCCAATCGGAGTTACAACCAAAATCCGGTTGTAATGGCAGACTTTTGATAGCAGTTGTATCAGGCGTTTATTTAAAATTTATACTCTACCTTTACATAGTATATCCGCCGGTCTAATATATTAGTCTACAAGAGATCTATTCGTGATAAACGGTTGTGAATAGAAGCTGACAGTCCCCCCCAGCAAACTTGATTTGGAAGTTTTATTTGGCACTCGTTATACAGATCCCAAAATCTTTCTCATCCTTAACTCAGTCGTTTGATAAGAAAATTAGTAACCCTCTTCCACAATCACGAGTGGGAGACTACCCTTGCAATTTATCCCACATAAAGGAAAATGGAGATATTTCTAAATTCTTCGCAATGAAAAACAATGAATACATACAAACATAAATCAGAACATAAACAATGGCATTCCCATCTGACCTGTACTTGACTTGAAACCACTCGCCTTCTACTCGCATTTTTAAATCAGGTATAGATTGACTGAGCATACTTCATCTATTACATAATATTATCTCGGATTATATCATTTAATTAAACAAGCTATACTAAAGCGAATACATAATCAATAAATTGTCTGTCAGTTACCTGATTGTTGCTGAGGGCTAATTACTTGTAAAATAATGAGACTTAAAAAATAATGAGAATAAACCAAAAGGTTTGTTCAGATCAGCAATATGGGCAAATGAGTTTTCATCCTCATTCAGTGGAGATGAACGTTTGCAATACAGTTAATATAGCCGTACATGCATCTTCTCACATTTGGAACAGAAACAATTGCAATTAATAGCTTTAATGATCAGCTGCGGCGTGTTTAAAACTTGCGGACCCTGCCGGTCTTTCTCATGTAAAAGCACGTCACTTTGCTGGGAGTTCTCCTTGTCAGGCTGACGATAAACCTTCGCAGGGGCATCGGGAAACTGCGCCGGTATGTTAATAACCCACCACTTAGTACCGTGCTTGAATGTTATCGTAGCGTGACTGGTGTCCGAGGGATGGTTAATATTACATTCAGTAAAATCAGGGAAGTATTTGTCAAGTTTTCTCACAAATTCGTGCGCAAAATCCGCAAGCTTGTCCATATTGCGCAAGTTGAAATCTGCCCGAGACAGCGATTCTTTTGTGAACTTTTTGCAGATCTTACATGCACGACATATGTTCTTCACTGTGAGTAATATATTGACCTCATCATTCAGTGGTTCAACCAGGTCGACGTGAGCACATTCGTTAAAACGAACTGAATCTTCAGAGGCATGAAATAATTTTGCAGGGGTAGCAGGAAAGTCTGCGGGAAAACGAATCATCCAATACTTGTAGTTATGCTTAAACCTGATCTCGATGGCACCTGGACAATTGGAAGTTTCGAAGTTAAAACTGGATTGGGGTTTAGTACCAAACCAATACTTGAGCTCATCATAAATTTTCTTCAACACAATTTCTTTTTCAGATGGCCTTTCATCGTCGACATCTGTCTTATTCCTGTCTGGCTCAGCCGGGCTCTCCACTGGGGTAATGGTTTCATATTCAGACGGGGAGATTTCAGAGCTAGAACTTATCTCCGTGTCATTATCGCGTGGGATGAGGTCGCTGTCGTCTGTATCCATCGTTTCCTCGCTATCACCAGAGGTGGATTCACTTGGGGTATCTTGGGAATTGGATAGACTTGGATCAACTTGGTAGTTGGATATGCTTTGGTCATCCTTGGAGTCTGGGTATGCCTGTTTCCGTGAGGTGGGAACAGGTTGAAATACAGTGTCAAAGCTAGAACTTGTATCATTGCTATCTTTGGATGCGGAGAGGTCGATGTTGTCTGTATCCATCGCCTCCACACTATTATCAGGGATATCTTGGCATTCGGATGGGCTTTGGTTACCTAGGGAGTTGGATATACCTTGGTCATTCTTGGAGTCTGGGTCTGCCTGGTTCCCTGCTGGGGTTGCTGTTTCAGATACAAACGCGGTGTTTTCAGAGCTAGAACTTGTATCATTCTCATATTTAGATGGGTTGAGGTCACTTTCGTCTTTGCCAATTGATTCCGCGCCACTACGTCCACTTGAGATGTTCTCGCATTTGGATGGACTTTGGTCAGCTTGGGGTTTTGACACGCTTTGGTTGCAGTTTGCTTTGGCTGCATCGACCTGGGGTATAAGGCCATTTGCGTCATGTATTGATGAGGTTGAGCTTTGGTTAGCCTGAACGCAGGTTGAACTAGCGTTGCCAATTCGTTCGGGATTTGAGCGCGGGTTTTGTCTGTTTCTGGTGTTGCTTGAAGGTTCTCCACGGTGACTGGCTCTTTCGACCAAAGCAGTTTTGTGTCGCTGGTATTCAGCTCCCAAGTCAATCTGTTCCATAATTTTAAAATCTGTCGAGAAAGGACTATCACAGTCTAAAACCTCGAACTCTGCTTTTTCATAGCGTCGACCTCCGTCGATGAAGAAATACGGTGACAGTAGGATGGTATCCCTGTCTTTAATGTTAGCAATGATGACCAAAAACTTAGAAACGCCTTGTGGGAAATTACGTCTGACGGTTTGCTCGTCGCCAGCGCTGGGCCTGTTTAAACTCAGGGAATGATGGGAATGCCACTCACCGATGTGACATAACATGTAGTTGTCGTTGACAAAACGACCAACACGATGCATGTATTTAATATCCTGGTGGAACGAAGTCGTTGTTCGTTTACAATTTATACCAGGACCTGGCGCGACATGAATCATAGCACTGCCCGAAGTCGTCCACAGACCAAACAAATTTCCTCCAGTTTCGATATCTTGATGTTTGTACACTTCAGTACACATAGCATTGTAGTCATTCTTATAGATGTAGACCTTCAGAAATGAAAAGTACAAAAAATTTTGTCGCTAGAATTTTACAGGTGATTATTTTAACCCGGTAGAACGAATTTTTAATTAATGGGCACTTGTAAAGTAACAAAGAAACGACCGAGACGGTTAATGCGACATGGCTGGTGAGACGTTGCCTGAGAGTTCCTTCTTAGAGCTCATACCCTGCGCAAATTGAATATATTTTTATTATCGTGACTACGTTGTAAATCGAAAAATATATGTATGAATCCCTTACCTTCTGTTCGCTTGTAGGAATAGCCATTTCTTACGACAGATAACGTGATAGCCGTTTATGATGCTGGCTTGTTGATCCAATGCGAAAGTGGGAAGTTAAATGTCGTAGGTTACGTGTCGTTAAACTTTCGCTTTGCTATACTTCTGTTTATATTGAATTATCGACTAACCAGCTTTCGCATTTAAGTCAACATAAGTTGTGATTCCATACAGACCTTACTTCAAGAAATGAAGTTTCCATGCCATCACTTTACGATTGTGTAGTTTTATTTCGACTATTATTTGAACTCCGCCAAGAAGAACGTCGACATTTTTTCCGGGAAAATCCCTTTCAGTTCCAGGTAAAATATTACACAAGAATAAATGATCGGACGTCACGTTGTTTCGTTATGCAATACACTTCACCTAACTAATTAGAGTTTACTTTCGTCATCCTCAAATACATTTATAGAATCAAGTATAGATATATGTATAATTAAATAGCATTTAAAGAGTTAGCATGCATGTATACACACCGCATCGCCATTGTTGAACTTTATCTCATCTAAAATCTGGCCGCCTGTAAAATAATTACGCTCAAATTATGATACAAATACAAAATATAATCATTGAAATATTTTATATGGACAGGAAATCACCAGCTTACTTCGCGAGATGCAAACTATTTCATAGTGCGGACTTGGTGACACTGGGGTGGTATGTATTGTTGACGATTTCTCTTCCTGAAAGATGTGATTAAAAAGATTGAGACGAAAAAGGCTCAAGATTGTTGGCTTTAAAAATAAAATGTGATTCTATACTACGTTATGGCAAATTCTTATCATTTTAATAGACCTGGAGCGAAGGGAATTCCATGAAATAATACCCTAACGCATGAGATATCGTCCCGAAGGGTGAATTACCAGGGGCCGGTTGTATCAAAGGCGTTTAGCTTGAACGGTGGATAAGTCAAAAATATAAAACAAGTTTGCATGTTGCATAAACAAACCAGCTAAAGATATTTGACCTGAGAAGAACAATTATACATAAAACTAAATATTTATTCTATTAAACTCATGATTTCGGTACCGTGCTAGGTGTAAAAGTGATTTTTAAATTTCACTTATCCACCGTTTAAGCTAAACGCCTTTGATACAACCGGCCCCAGGTCTATAATATATTACACCGAAAAATAGGCCACAGAAAAACAGAACTACATGGAGTACATATCATATAAAGAGGGCGGTAATAGGGGGCTGTTGACATTGATATGGTTGTCGATCACGTTTCACAGCAGGAAAAACATTTACACAATTTACGTGTCTTAAAAAAGAAGCTTCAAGCTTCATCTACATATGAGTTTGTTTACGGATCTATATTACGTTCCTTTAGAATTTCTTCATTTGTAAGCCGGTCCTTCGACATACCTGACTGTGTCCCCCCCAAATGGTTTTAGAACATTTCGTTCTTCGTCTTTTTGACCAAAGGTTAATATTTTGAACTCCGCCATTTTGAACTCTAAATATGAAAATTTCCCGCCATTTTCGCACATTTAGCTGCGCGCGAGAGATGCGCGCGTGGGCACACGAACTCAAGTATAACGAAAACAATGCTGTGGCGTTGCGTAATATTCGAATACCATGCTGGAGCGTGAAATACACATTATAGCAATGATATATACCACAGCACTTTGAGTACATTGAAGTACAGTAATTTGAAATACAGTAAAATGATCATAACCAAACCATGTTCCATTAATTCCCTAATTTTGAGAGGAAATGTCATTAATTCCCAAACTTTAAGAAATAATTACATAATAATATATTATAATTTACAATATTGTCATTTGTGACGATGTGATTTGTCTACATTTCTTTGTCAGCAATGGCACCTGAACGAAAACTTTTCTACTAACTTTCCAGTCAGAATAACTAGATACTTAGTCGCTTAGATACTTGTGATTCAGTTATTGTGACCATAAAACAACTACAGTCATGAGCTATTGTCAGTGTTACAGTATCTGAGTATCATGTTTGATATTGCTGGATACATTCCTGCATATTTTGCAACCTAAAGAAGCAACATCTGTTCGCACGCTAATACAGTGGCGGATCCAGGGTAAGTCAAAATAAATTATAGCAGCTCAATTTTAAATTCAAAATAACTTTATAACAATGTCATAGGTTATGAATTTCAAAAGAATAAAATCTAACCAATGAAGTTGCTTTGAAGGTATTTTAAAATGTAAATATATCCTAGAATGAGCTGTGGTAATTTATTTTGACTTACGCTAGATCCGCCACTGCGCTAATATAAGCATGGAGCACGTCATGTAATTTCTATACTGTATATTGAAGTAACAATTTGTAGTGTGATATGGTAAAATCATATGTAATTGAGTGCTTGATAAATTAAATTTGTCAATATATAGTGCAAACAGGTTTCCGTGATCTTTTGAATTGAGCTATAATGGCTTTGAATGCTAAAATCCTGGGCCAAAACTCTGACCAGCCAAGCGAAACGCGCACTATACAGTCAGAACCGTGCAAGCTACAGCAATGAACGATTCCCCTTTTAGACAAACTTTAAAATTGGGAATATTCATTAGCACAGCTGAAAATATTTCATATTTTGTCTAAAAAAGGAATCGTCCATTCTGCCGCATCGCATGCGCGAACGTTGGTTAATTAACAGTTAGATCATGAGCTCGAGATTTATATGAGGTGATAGGCGAAGCCCCGAATCAACTGCAGCGCATCGAAATTAAGAGCGAGTAATCTAATTGTTTCAGTAGAATCTGAAATAAAAAATTGATTTTTAAGAGCCATGCAGTTAAAACATACTGCAAATTGTTTTTGAATTAAAAACACACGAAGTAAAGTATTGTTTTGCTACTCGCTTTCTATCGAGGAATAGTATACTAGAATAATTCTGTACTAAATTTAAAGCACTTGCTTCTTCTCGATCGAACCAATTTGCGCAGAATATCATAACCATTGTGTAAGTTTTATAGGTTTCTTAAAAGTTTCAAAAGAAGTTTGCTTGTCTTCAAAAGTTCAGTAATATTGGATATTGGTATTAGCTTGATAAAGTGCAAACTTACTATAGGCACTATAATTTTAACATGGGAAATCTTTAGTATTTTTACACGATAGTACAACGACCTCTTTGGCCTTGACCATGTACAACACGCAGTTTACCGCTTTTCGTACGTCTCGCCGTGGTATAATAACAATCTTCACATTGGCCAAGTAAATGATCCTTGTGGTACAATGTAATACTCTCTCTACCATCAGGGAGCTCGCGAACACTATACGTATAAGGATATCGATTTCGTTTAGGGTTATGATTCGGTCTGGGCTGTCCAACTTCCTCATTATTAGGATGTTGAAAAGCATCATCCGACATGCGTACTCCATCACAAGTTCCGTGATGATTCACTGGTCGTTGATGCCCTGGTGGATCTGGTTTCACGACAGGTTGAACAACTTCTTCAGCTCTGGTTCCTTCGTTTACTTCAGGTCTAATGTCGCTTGCTGGTTCAGCGGAAGACTTCGTTTTAGAATGCAACTCGGCGCCTTCTAGAACTTTCAAGCTTATTGCTTTATTCGCTTGTATCGGGCTTTCTCCTTGTAGAATGTTCAACTTCATCGGAGTCATTTGATTCCCATCGGTTGTCGATTCGAATAAGTTAAATCCCATTTCAACTTTAGCTGCCCCAGTTTCCGTCTTGATAGCAGCAATGAGTAGTACAAATCTTCCTGGTGTAGGCAAGTGTTTCCAAACAGTGTCTTTATCACCGCGGCTAGGGTCTGGTAGGTTCATCGTGTGGTGTGAATGCCAAGAACCGACACGGCATAGTCCATGGTTACGAATTAGCAATCCTCCAACACCATTTAAATACTGTTCATCTTGAAAGAAAGCGGTTACAGTGCGATGGCACTTTTCACCAGCGCCAATTGCAGCTTGAATGACGATTTCGTTCGCACTCAACCAAAGGCCGAACAAATCCCCACCAGTTTCGATGTCAGGGTATTCTAATGTCCACCTGCTGATGAGAGTTGCTTCACTCTCATATATATGAACCGTATAAGGTCCAGAGGTCATTCTGGATTCGTAAGCTGAGGTCAGAAATCAAGACCAGTATTGAACTGTTATTGTAGACGGAAGTTAAAGCGAAATAGCTTCAATTTAATTTTCAATACAAACGCGATACCACGCTGATTGTGAGAAGTCATGCATGCTAGGTCAAGACTCGTACATAGTTATACACTTCATTATGATATTTAGATTCCGTTTCCTACTGCATAGCACCGTAAAAGGTATGGAGTTGGTTTACCAAAAACCGCTGAAAGGCATAAAAAGTAATGATACCAGGGATATTAAAGTTCCAAGAGATAAAAATTGACTTTAACTGGAAAATACTGAACCTTATAATGTAGGCTTTACCAATTACTGAACATGTTTAGAACGTTTAAGAAAATCATATATAGCGTACAACTGACCCCTGGAGTTTATCCTGGGCTCGAAAACTGATATAAATATATTACACTGTTGTTGTTTGCAACAATTACGCTGTTACGAGCCCAAAAAAAGAAGGGGACGCGTTTCGATTTCCCGAATGAGGTTCCTACTTCTGATGTATGCAACATACTTTCGGACATTCATAGACACACTCTATCTCATCCTGTCAACGATCCCCAATCACAACGTCGTGTCAAAATTCGTAGTATATATAACTGAAAATATACTGTATAATATTATATACTATTGCAATGTTAATGATAGCAAATACAGATACAACAATCTTTTCCAGCCAACATTGTTCATACAAACGATGTTGTTGAGCATTTTCGCACGCCATGATTGTTGAACATTGTTGGCAGTAAGGCCAATTTACATGATGTGACATGACAAGTCACATTTGATTCATATTCTGGCGTATGTAAATGAGTGTGAAGATGTCATATTTCAAATTTTGTTTGTATCAGATAAACAGAAATAATAGCGTTAGTAGTCGTTTTCACACGCCAGAATAAGGATCTGTGACTTTTCGTATAGTGTGTAAACCGGCCTTTAGCCTGTCACCGTGTATCAACAATTTGCTATAACTGCAATAAGCTGGTCATTTTTGCGTGGAGCCCGAGTCATACTTCGTTTTGCCTGTAGATAATGTACGATCCTTGAAATGCTTCAGAGAAAAAATCTTCACTAATAATAAGGGTTTATATCGTCAGAAAGTGTATTCATTATGATTATTTGCAAGCTACGCTGTCCTCTTAGAATAGCTTGACCTGAAGGGTAAACAAAGTCGATTATCCGGTATCAGCTTATCTGCTATCAGACATATGCTTATCGTGAAATTTATAGGTTACCAAGATTGGTTGTATTTACCGAGAAATTTATTGGCCTCCTCTTCCGGGAAAACCCCTCAGTTCCTGGAAATGGATGCCACAAGAACTGTTGTTTTGGTATTTTATTTTTAAAATTTGAAAGGTATTTATACTGTACATCCGTTCATTTACCGCGCGAAAAGGTTTTGATAATTTTTGACGAAGAAATTGTGAACATTTTTAAAGGGGCAGTGACATGAAAAATCGTTTGTCTATTCTTGATTTTAATCAAACATATTGTCAAAGTAAACTAACAAGGCGGTTTAAGTTTTTGCTCTCCAGTTGTTCAATGCACTGTTTTGAAACATGAAAATAGCTTGTGATGTCATCTACTCAAGCATACTAATTACCAAGCAGATCAAACAAACCAGAAATATTTTCTAAACAAATAAGCAGAATGTCTTCAAACTTTGTAAATGGACGGTAATGCTGTAGTTGCATAATCGTGCAAAAGTTTCATAAATTCTGCCTGTTTTTGTTAGAGAAATTCTTTTTTAGTAAATCTCATTCCGAATGCATGAGTAGATGAGATCATAAATTAGCTTTAATTGTTTTTGAGAAATTTGAGATATTGAGAAATTAAAAGCGGTTTTATGGTTTATTTTCAAATTATCATTGGTGGAAATTAACAGTAGACAAATAATTTTTCTCATGACACTGCCATTAAACACCCTGTTTCCATGCACAAGTGTAACTTCTAAATTTCTGATATTATAGTATTTAGTAACAAACTAATAAAATAAGAGTGGTAAGAGTTGATATGTCGGCAAAGTAAACGAACTCGACGCGTTTCCCAATGAACCCGGTACCTAAGAGAGATTGCGTGTTCTTTACGAGAGTTGCCAAACAAAAGTTGCCAAACTTTGAACTAGAGAAGAATATTATTATTATATTTCCACCACCTATATTATATATATGCCAGTGAAACAAATGCGGAGGTATCTTATAGTGCTCAATTATAATATTTTGCGACCACGTCTGATATGTTGTTTTTGAAATGTTAGTAAATAGTTCGAATGCTAGTGGCATGGTCAGTATTTGGAGGATATATGACATCTGATATATTGAGCGTACAATATATGCGCTTACGTCACATCTTTGTGACCTTCAGAACGATTTGTGGATGGATAATAAGAACTTGGAAGGATTTATGTTCTTACAGTATTGAGCAGCGATCATGGTATTTACCTTCACCACGTGCAACACGCAGTGTACCGTCTCTCGACTCTGTCGCCCAGGTGTAACGGCAATCCTCGCAGTGACCAAGTGGATGATCATTGTGATACAATATAATACGCTGTCTGCCATCAGGCAGATCGCGAACGCGTTGCGTGTAAGTATGGCGATTATGTTTAGCTATACGGTGACGATGTGGTCTGGGGTGCCGAATTTCCGTATTATATGGAGGTTGAAAAGTACGAACTCCATCACATGCTCGTCGTCGATGCCCCTGATGATCCGTTTGGCGGTGTTTTGACCGTTTGTTTTTAATAAAGGAGCTACTGCCATCGTGGTATTGTGCATTTGTTTTCATATCCCGTTTAGCAACTTCCAGTCCTTCAGCTCTGGTTTGTTTATTTACTTCCGGTTTGGTGTCCTTTTCTGGTTCTGGGTAAGACGTCTTCTTCGAATGCAACTCGGCACCTTCAAGAATTTTCGAGCTTATTGCTTTATTCGCTCGTATCGGGCTCTCTCCTTGTAGAATGTTCAACTTCATGGAAATTACTTTCTTCCCCTCGATGGTCGATTCAAACAAGTTAAAGCCCATTTCAACTTTAGCTCCCCCAGCTTCCGACTTGATAGCAGCAATGAGCAGCACAAATTTCCCTGGTGTAGGCAAGTGTTTCCAAACGGTGTCTTTTCATCGCCGCGGCTGGGGTCTGGTAGGTTCATCGTATGGTGCGAATGCCAAGACCCAACATTGCACAGACCTTGGTCCTGAGTCAGCGACTGCCCAACTTTGCTTAGATATTGTTCGTTTTGGACGAACGAGGTTGCAGTGGGACAACACTTTTCACCAGGGCCAACCGCAGCTTGAATGACGATTTCGTTCGCATTCAACCAAAGGCCAAACAAATCGCCACCAGTTTGGATGTCAGAGTATTCTAATGTCCACCTGCTGATGAGAGTTGCTTCACTCTCATATATATGAACCGTATAAGGTCCGGAGGTCATTCTGGATTCGTACGCTGATGTCAGAAATCAAGACCAATATTGAACTGTTATTGTGGTAGCGCGGAAGTTAAAGCAAAATAGTTTCAATTTTATTTTCCATACAAACACGCCGATAACACGCTGATTGTGAGAAATCATGCATGCTAAGTCAAGACTCGTACATAGTACTCGTACATAGTTATACATTATGATATTTAGATAAAAGGTATGGAGTTGGTTTTACCAAAAACCGCTGAAAGGCATAAAAAGTAATGATACCAGGGATATTGAAGTCCCAAGAAGAGATGAAAACTGACTTTAACTGGAAAATACTGAACCTTAATGTGGGCTTTACCGGTTACTGAACATGTTTGGAACGTTTAAGAAAATCATATATAGCATACAACTGACCCCTGGAGTTAATTCTGCGTTCGTAAACTGATATAGATACTGTATATTACATTGTTGTTGTTTGCAACAACTACGCTGTTACAAGCTGAAAAAAGAAGGGGAAACGTTTCGATTTCTCGGATGAGTTTCCTACTTCTGATGTATGCAACATACTTTTACACATTCATAACTATCTCATCCTGTCAATGATCGATCACAAAGTCGTGCCAAAATTCGTCGCATAACTGAAAATACAAAATTACCCGAGCCTTTACTATGCGACAAACCATAAACAGACAATTGCAATGTTAATGATAAAAGCTACAGATAAAACAATCTTTTCCTGCCAACATTGTTCATACAAATGATGTTGTTACTTGTTAAGTATTTTCACACGCCATGATTGTTCAAAATTGTTGACAGTAAGGCCAATTTACACGATGCGACATGACAAGTCACATGTGATTCATATTCTGGCGTATGTAAAAGAAGGTAAAGATGTCACATTTAAAATTTTGTATGCAGCAGATAAACAGAAATAACATGCAGCGTTAATAGTCGTTTTCATTAGCCAGAATAAGGATCACATGTGACTTTTCGTACAGTGTGTAAACCGGCCTTTAGCCTGTCACCGTGTATCGACAATTTACTATAGTTGCAACAGGCTGGTCATTTTTGCGTGGAGCCCGAGTCATACTTCGCTTTGCCTGTAGATGATGTACGATCCATGAAATGCTTCAGAGAAAAAATCTTCACTAATAATACGGGTTTATATCTTCAGAACGCGTTTTCATTATGATTATTTGCAAGCTACCTAGAATACCTTGACCTGAAAAGTAACCAAGTTGATTATCGGCAGGAAGAAGGAAATCTTTTACAAGAAAAAGCATCTTAAAATTAGTAGAATCGCAATGTTTGGTGGCGAAATATCTTAAAATACGAAAAATATAGCCCTGCGAAGTTTGCAAATTTTCTATATATACTTGTATTACGCGCGGAAAAAGTTGAAATTGCCGCGAAAATCGTCAATTTTCCCCGCGTAATACAAATATATACAAATTTGCAAACTTAATCGTAGGGATATATTTTCCGTACTTATTATATTTCGCCACCAAACTTTGCAATTCTACTAATCTTAGGATCCTCTTTCTATCTAGAGTATTCTTGCCTACATCATCGAATTTTAGTCTGTAGTGCAAATTGTCCATTGTATTTACCAAGAAATTTATTGGGCTCCTCTTGCAGGAAAATGCCTCAATTCCTGGGAATAGATGCCATAAGAATGTTTACATCAAGCTGTTTTGGTATCTTTTGGAATATAAATTGCGAATACTTTTTAGACCCTGAAACAGGTCACACGTCCGAACGGTTGTAATAACAAAATGAATAGTTTCAAGACAAGGGTAGCTTTTAAATTTCTGATGGTATAGAATTTAATAACTAATCATAGAAAAAGTGGTAAGTGCTGATATGTCCGCAAACTGAACGAACTCGACGCTTTACCACACGAAGCCGGTATATATATACTAGTGACATAAATATGCAAGTTGTATCTTAATCTTGTAGTGTTCACATATATTTTGCGAGCAAATGTGATATGTTGTTTTTGAAATGCTTGTAAATTGTTTGAATGCCAGTGGTATAGTCAGTATTTGGAGGATATAACACCATACAGTGGAACCTCGCCTTACGGCCACCTCGATAATACGGTCATCTCGATAATACGGTCACTTTTTTTGGTCCCGGCGAAACACCAATGCATTTTATATTTAAAAGTTACCCCTTTAATACGGCCACCCCGCTAATGTTAATACGGACATTCTAAATGTGTCTACAGACGGAAACATAATTTAAGACTCCAAACATAGATGTAGACCATGACATGCGTGTTATATTATGTTACTTATTGTATTCTTATTATAAAAGTAACGCATTTAAAACTTTGCATATAGGCTTCAGTTAAAAGTGAAAAAATTAAAGGTTTTTAACGTCGTTTATGTAGTTATTAATTGGTATTGTATTATCGTGTTGTTGCTTTTAACATTTAGCAAATTTTTTAACATGGCTTTTACGTCACAATTGAAATTTGATATTATCCCGTTAATACGGTCATCCCGATAATACGGCCATATTATTTCGACCCGTTGGTGACCGTATTAACGGGCTTCGACTGTATATTGAGCGTACAACATGCTTGCGTGCGCTACATCTTCGTGACCTCTAGATGGAGTTGTGGATGATTATAGTAAAGACTTTGAAGAATGATTTATGTTCCTACACTATCGAGCAAGAACAACAATCATCGCCTTGACCATGTACAACACGCAGTTTACCGCTTTTCGTAAGTCTCGCCGTGGTATGATAACAATCTTCACATTGGCCAAGTGAATGACCCTTGTGGTACAATGTAATACTCTCCCTACCATCAGGGAGTTCGCGAACACTGTACGTATAAGGATGCCGATATTGTCTGGAGTAATGATGCGTTCTGGGCAGAAGAACATTCATAGTATAATAACCTTGAAAAGTATCACCTGACATACGTAATCCATCACATGTTACCTGATGATTCAGTGGTTGTCGATGTCCCCGTGGACCTGGTTCGCGTTGTTTACCTTTATTGAAGAAACTACTGACATCGGGCTTTGCATTTGATTTCATATCCGGTTGAGCAACTTCCTGTCCTTCAGCTCTGGTTTGTTTGTTTACTTCCTGTCTGATAGGGCTGGCTGTTTCTGGGTAAGACGGCTTCTTGGAATGCAACTCGGCACCTTCAAGAATTTTCGAGCTTATTGCTTTATTCGCTTGTATTGGGCTCTCTCCTTGTAGAATGTTCAACTTCATCGGAGTCATTTGATTCTCATCGGTTGTCGATTCGAATAAGTTAAATCCCATTTCAACTTTAGCTGCCCCAGCTTCCGTCTTGATAGCAGCAATGAGCAGTACAAATCTCCCTGGTGTAGGCAAGTGTTTCCAAACGGTGTCTTTATCGCCGCGGCTGGGGTCTGGTAGGTTCATCGTGTGGTGTGAATGCCAAGAACCGACACGGCATAGTCCATGGTCACGAATTAGTAATCCTCCAACACCATTTAAATACTGTTCATCTTGAAAGAAAGAGGTTACAGTGCGACGGCATTTTTGACCAGGGCCGATTTCGTTCGCACTCAACCAAAGGCCGAACAAATCCCCACCAGTTTCGATGTCAGGGTATTCTAATGTCCACCTGCTGATGAGAGTTGCTTCACTCTCATATATATGAACCGTATAAGGTCCAGAGGTCATTCTGGATTCGTAAGCTGAGGTCAGAAATCAAGACCAGTATTGAACTGTTATTGTAGCCGGAAGTTAAAGCGAAATAGCTTCAATTTTATTTTCAATACAAACATCGCGATACCATGCTGATTGTGAGAAGTCATGAATGCCAGGTCAAGACTCGTACATAGTTATACATTTCATTATGATAGTTAGACTCCGTTGCCTACTACATATGCACCGTAAAAGGTATGGAGTTGGTTTACCAAAAACCGCTGAAAAGCATAAAAAGTTTTGATACCAGGGATATTGAAGTTCCAAGCGATAAAAATTGACTTTAACTGAAAAATACTGAACCTTAACATGGCATTATGGGCTTTACCGATTACTGTCTACTGAACATGTTTAGAAGGTTTAAGAAAATCATATAGAGCGTACAACCGACCCCTAGAGTTTATCCTGGGTTCGTAAACTGATATCAATATATTATTACACTGTTGTTGTTTGCAACAATTACACTGTTACAAGCCCAAAAAAAGAAGGGGAAAAGTTTCGATTTCTCGAATGAGGTTCCTACTTCTGATGTATGCAACATACTTTCAGACATTCATTGACATAATCTATCTCATCCTGTCAATGATACCTGTAAATCACCTACCTACTCTGCAGGCGTTTTAAATTCGGGCGGAAATTTTAAAGGCTGGCGCTACCTGCGGGCGAGAAAAAAGTTTCAATCAATCAATCGTAAGCAATCAATCCTTTCTTCAATCGTAATTTACCTGATTCTCAAATTTCCCACCTGCAAATTACTCCCGCCCGCACCGAGCCGCCCGCACGGAAAGGCCTGCGGAGGAGGTAGGCAGGTGGTAGTTTGGCCTATTAGAGGCCAAATGACTCGATTTTGGCTTCTTTTTTTCTTGCTTGGCCTCAAAAGAAAGTTTGGCGTTTTGGCTACTTTTTGGCCTCTTTCTATTTCAAAGTAATGCTTGGAAAATGTTTCGATCTTAGTTTGATTATCTATGTTTAATCGTCATAATAATGTAGGTATACTAATTGTGATATTAAAGGCATTTAGTATTCATGAGGACTTTTAGTATATGAGGATTATTTAGTATTCATGGAATAAATTAGTTGTGCTACGAAGTACACTAGTCATCGCACTGGTTGTAAAATAAAAGCTGAACAGTGTCAATACTCAAAACTATTAGGAATGAGTTTGCGATAAATTTGGGCTTTTTAGCATTTAGATTTTGGTAGATTTTGGCCTCTTTTTGCACAGCTAATAGGCTCCAAGCATGCGCAGGACCTACCAACCCTGGAGGTAGGTAAATCACAAAATCGTGCCAAAATTCGTAGTATAACTGATAACATAAAATTACCAGAGCCTTTACTGTGCGACAAACCATAAAAAGCCAATTGCAATGTAAATGATAGCAGCTACAGTATCATAAAACAATCTTTTCCTGCCAACATTGTTCATACAAACGATGTTGTTCAGCATTTTCACACGCCAAGATTGTTAAACATTGTTGATAGTAATTGACAGTAAGGCCAATTTACACGATGCGATATGGCAAGTCACATGTGATTCATATTCTGGCGTATGTAAATGAGTGTAAAGATATCACATTTCAAATTTTGTCTGTAGCAGATAAACCGAAATAATAACGTTACTAGTCGTTTTCAATTTCATACGCCAGAATAAGGATCACACGTGACTTTTCGTATAGTGTGTAAACCGGCCTTTAGCCTGTCACCGTGTGTCGACAATTCACTATAAATGCAATAGGCTGGTCATTTTTTGCGTAGAGTCCGAGTCATACTTCGTTTTGCCTGTAGATGACGTACGACCTTGAAATGCTTCAGAGAAAAAATCTTCAAAATGACGCAAATTTAAATGGTTATACTTCCACCCTACATATTAAAGAATCATGAGACCAATGATGATGATTCTGTGATAGGATCGAAATATAATAATTTGCGACTGCCATATGATATAGTATTTTTATAAAACACAAAATAATTGAAACTCCGTAAATTGTCAAATTATTAATTATGAAATTTGCGTCTTGTTTATTAGTCAATATCTTGTGTTTTCATGATGTTTTCTGTTTTCAGATATGTTTTTGTACTTTATTTTGAACTACTAGCCACTGTTCTTTTACATGAGAACGTATATAAAACTGAATATTTGAATAGCCGCAAACCAGAAGAACGCTTTTAGATAGCCTCATTTGTCGTTAGAGAATGTCATTAACAACGCTGTTCGGCGTTATTTGAATGCTATCTATCTTTTATATAAATATCTCGTTAAGAAAGGATACATCGTAGGATACATCAAGATTTTCCCCGAGCTATACAGAGGATTTGTGTAATGTACTGCGATAGTCGATGGCAACTTAGGAGTCATGCAATAATAATTGGATCTGTAGCGGCGCCAGCGCGATAAGTGAGGGGGACATATTCATATATTCGTGAATATATGAATATGTCCCCCTCACTTATCGCGCTGGCGCCGCCACTGAATTGGATGTTAAAGTATAATGCAACAATTCGGTTCATCTTGACGATGTACGACATACATATTGCCATGTATATCGCGTTCCATTTCAGCGTCACGACAATCCCTACACATTCCAGCAGGGTGGTCAAAATGAAACAGTCGAATGAACTCTTTACCATCGCGTCTGAGCACAGTTTTTAGTCTATACGGACGATAGGATGGATGGTATGCGGTCCTAGCTTCTGAATAATAATATCGAGAAGTAGAATTAACTCCCTCGCATGTTACATCTTGATTCGGTTGTCTTTGATGTCTGTGACGACCTGCTTGCTGGTGTTTGCCCTGGAAGAAACCACTGCTCTCGTCGTACTTTGCATTTGATTTCATATCCGGTCGAGCAACTTCCTGTCCTTCAGCTCTGGTTCGTTTGTTTACTTCCGGTTTGGTGTTCCTTGCTGGTTCTCGGTAAGACGTCTTCTTGGAATGCAACTCGGCACCTTCTAGAATTTTCAAGCTTATTGCTTTATTTGCTCGTATCGGGCTCTCTCCTTGTAGAATGTTCAACTTCATGGAAGTTACTTCATTCCCCTCGATGGTCGATTCGAACAAGTTAAAGCGCATTTCAACTTTAGCTGCCCCAGTTTCTGTCTTGATTGCAGCAATGAGCAGTACAAATCTCCCTGGGGTAGGCAAGTGTTTCCAAACGGTGTCTTTATCGCCGCGGCTGGGGTCTGGTAGGTTCATCGTATGGTGCGAATGCCAAGACCCAACATTGCACAGACCTTGGTCCTGAGTGAGCGACTGCCCAACTTTGCTTAAATATTTTTCGTCTTGGAAGAACGAGGTTGCAGTGCGATGGCATTTTTCACCAGGGCCAATCGCAGCTTGAATGACGATTTCGTTCGCATTCAACCAAAGGCCGAACAAATCCCCACCAGTTTCGATGTTAAGGTATTCCAATGTCCACCTGCTGATGAGAGTTGCTTCACTCTCATATATATGAACCATATACGGTGTGGAATTCATCCTAGCTCGTGATAGGAACCTGAACACCTGAACCCTGTGTCAGTGATGTTATTATATTACGCGGCTATTTCGCAGAAGACCGGAAATAGTTTTGTTTTCATTTTCGAAACGGGTTTTAAAAGGGGATTTACGTATGGCAAGCATATCAATGATGTGCTTGATTGCGGTTGCAAAGTTCTCAGCAGGGGGCGGGGGTAAAGGTCTGTTTACACTTGCAAATTTTCGAAGCAGTTAGAAATGTTCGGATGACAAAACGTAGGTCAACGTACTCAAAACATTCGATACTAATGGAACTAGAAATCGCAGCAAACGTTGCAAGTGTAAATGACTTTAACAAGACCATTGTTTCTATGTGTGTGTATATCAGTACATCAGTCCTTGACCTCTAATCGACCTTTTTGAAAAGCAAGTCAATTATTATACGACCACTGCACAACAAGTATTTCTTTCCGTAACATTTTTTAAATCGAACGTCTGGAACGACACTTCGATTTAGGTTTTGATTATGATAATTATACTCTATAGAATCAGGATATCAGACAATTGTCTTGCCTATCCTCTTTTAAGCATGCCGTTTTTAGGTTTTTTAGACATTTATAGCTAAGTATGTTTCATATAATATTTGGTATTCTTATCTTATTGACTTACTATATTTAAATAATTACTTGTATGTATACGTAATTTTTATTTATGCAGAGCCCTTCTGAAAAGCACTTGATTAGTGATGTAGGCCGTCTGTTTTAAATAAAGTTATTATTATTATAGAATGTGTACTTTTATGGTGACCATAGAAATAACAGACTTTTATTGCAGGAGAATGATGTCAAGAAATATTCAGATCGAGTTATTGTTATCTGACAAAGCGAAGCTGAGGCGGTTATAAACAATAAAGAGACTCTTGATATGATGCGAAGCATGGTCCAATAATTGTTTTATAACACATTCGAAAATATTCTTGCATATAGTGAAAAAAGAGGGTGGTAAAGGGTTTTTTCGTGAGCCGTGAATTGCCAATATTTGTTGTTGGGAAATGAGATTTGACGAATTTTGGTGTCGTGAAATGTGATTTACATGCCTATTCCTGAACCGTGATTGACAGCTGGACGAGTAAGGAAAAGTGCTAAAGAACAAAGTACAATGCATTGGTTACAACAATTTTACTAAATGTATTTATTTTGTTCATTTTTTTCACATATATTGGCTGTTTTTACAGAAATTCGTCCGAATTTGAGCTTTCAATAGTGCTTTTTACTTTCTACAGCGTAAAAATAGGCTGACGGGTTAAGAAAGGGGTTAAATTTACACAGTTAAAAACAAGTTCATTAAATTTCGTGAAATTACTAATTTTTTACCTGTGAAATGTGAAATGGTTGTTTTTCCTCTCGTGAAACGTGATCCGAACCCCCCTTTACCACCCTCAAAAAAACTCAAACAACTAACATTGCAAAATGATATATATTAAAAATTTCCGTTAGCAAACCTCATATAACGTTTAGTGGTGTTCTTGTGGAGAAGATACAGTTGTGGTTCGCGGTCTTATATTCTGATATCAATTCTGCATTTCTGACCGTTTTGGCCAAGCCATAGCCACCCAAAAAGTGCGTGTAAAATTTGTCGCGAGCTGCAAGCGCCATTCATGAAAGTCATTATATATATTATGAATGTATTTATAATATATACAATGACTTTCCTGAATGGGGCCTGCGGCTAACGACAAATTTTACACGCACTTTTTGGGCTGCTATGGTCAAAGGAGGCAAATCTGCTGCGGAAGCCTTTTTGTTGTTCTCTCATTTTTCGTGCGCTTTTATACGAGATGTCAACGCGTGGGGCCGTTACATCTGAGGTGATCCTTGTTTATACAGATAAATCGGGGATAGGGTAACTGCCGAACTTTGATTCATTATATTTTGCCCTATATATTTGATTAGTTTGACCCGTGATTCGTGGTTTTCTCTTTGCCTGAGCCTCGCCCCTCGCAAAATGGTAATAAGGACTTAACCACTACTTTCCCATACATCATTTCTAGATACATATCGCTGCTCCTGACTCGAGTAACCCTGCTACGTGAGGGTAGGCCAGAGACAGGATGACTACCCTGTTCGAAATTGAAGATCCCAACTATACCTGCGTTAGTCTGGCTCATGATTCGAGAATTCTCTACCAGAGCCACAGCCTCGCCCTACAAACTCAGTGCTAACTTACACCTTCTAACACTGCTATGAAACACACAACACAGACGCAAACATACAGTAATAAAACAATGCTCATGTACGAACATAAATATACAAATAAAGATATATACAATACACAGGACAAAATATACACTCTAAATTAAGGCCAGTTCACGTTTTTACTGCAATTTCTTTTTTTGATGGATATGAAGAAGTGGACTAGCTGGAATCATCGACCTTGAACATCAATAATTAATCCCTTTATTTACATCTGTCAGAAGGAGAAACTTATTCAACTGTTGAGCTTTGTTAAATTAGGCGGAGCCGAGATAAATTAGCCAAGGAGTATAATTACATAGCAAAAAGGGAACAAGCTGTTCAGGGTTGATGAGCACAGGATTGGAAATGTTTTGGTGCAAATATTGTTCAATGTTGTCAACAATATTAATGAACCAGCACAGGTGTAACAACGCTGCACAATATTGATGACAACATTGAGTAATGTGGGCAACAAAACATTGTTTAATCGTGTTTCCAATAACCCTAAAAAGGTTGTTCATTTTTTGTAGCCAGGGTATGTTCAAATTCATCGGGTGATTTAACACAGGCGCGGATCTAGGGGGGGTCAAAGCGGTCATATGACCAACGTAGAATTTGCGTAACAGTCCAGTTACGTCGTGCATTGCGGTCAGTGGCAAATAAATTTTTAAAATCGCGGTCCAGTTGCAATATTCCGGTCAGGTATTAAGAAAATTCCTGCTTTGTGGCGTGAGAATTTCGAAAATCCTTTGAACGCACTGGACTATATAAGTGATTGTATAGATCAGTTTTGACCGACTCGGGTGGCGAATCTCAGTCACTTGATTGGTCAATATGATTTTTGACCGACTTGTGGGGTGGACTGACCGGTTTGCCTTATCAGGGGCTCTAAAAGGATGCGATTGATTGGATCATTCAAAAAAATTCTGCCATTTCATTGGCCAAGTTTTTTTGACCGACTTGGCAATTCGCAGCTGGAAGCATTCGGCGGTCAGGGAATGTTTTATTGTGTTACGAAAGGTCCTTTGAGTATTTTCAAAGCTTTTTTTAAGAATGTTTGGCGGTGACGATACTTGTACAGGCGACGGCGACGTAGAAAGTCTGCAACAGATTTATGAAGGTCTTTTGAACCATGTTCGTGCGGCATGCAAGTGCTCGCTTGCAGAGCTGCTGTCTGCTACAAACAGCTCAGAGTTCACACTTAGCAGAAATTTCTCGGTGGAGCATTTTGTTCCAAATTATGCCCGTGGACGGGAGAAGAAGTGTTTCACTGCATAAGGTAAGCGTGAGTCTATTTAAATCATATTTAACCTTTATAAAACGCGTTTATAGTTTTGAATAGTATAAATATTCAATTTGCATATTTGTGCGTACAGTGCATCGGTCAAAGAAGGTCAAGTGCTTATTCGATTTGTTGTATTGTAAATTTGTAATGCCACTCAGCCATTGATTATTCGATTTAGACACTTCACCATAAATGACTAATTTCTTTGAAATGTTCCAAATGTTGACTACACTTAAATTTTTGTGTTTATAAGTGTTATATATATGGGTACAAAGTATTATTATTAAATGTTTAGGCTCGTGTCACACTCATGGCTTAGATATAACGTACTATACTACCGTATTAAATTATTAATGCAGTCTTTCTTCAGGATGTTAAAAATCTCCATATGAGCAGTTACTGCTGTTTGAATTTATGACTACTTAAAAACATGTGTGTACCTATATATTTTTAAATATTGTTATTCTACTAATTCTCTTATGCTCACAGCCTCACACAGAGTTAAATGTATTATACTTTAATCATTTTAATGTGTTTTAATATTTCTTAATTCTTAGATTCAAGACTTCTGGTAACTGCCTGTACAGCTCTGTTTTCATAGTATTGGCAGGTAATAATAGTTTAGTACAAAACTTACAAGTTTTGACATCCTTAACAGTGACTATTATCCCCAGCATCCATGTTTTTTAACTATTGTGAATGAACATAGTCAGTACTTTAGGAATATTGATAATCTTTTACTGAAGTCTGTTTCTGAAGAGAGTTCGGATTCTGGTAAAACCAAGCAAGACTTGGTAAAACAAGAGGCAATTTAAATCGCAATGACATGAAATGGTCATCTTTTCTTTGTATTTTGGGTTTATCATCTGTTTTAGGTAGAAATATACATACTTACTACCCTGATTGAGGTGAGGAAAGGCTATAAAGTGCTTTTAAATGGCCCTGTAAAACCTCGTTTGCCTGCTTTTTTTAAAGAAGCTTTGATTGATCTTCATGTATTATTTTATTATGAGAGCCATATTAAACCTATAGGGACACCTTTCAACCTAATCATTTCGTTCCTCTTCTCTTTTATACTAACCAGCATAAAAGAAAATTTTCTGGTGTACAGTCAACATCATCTATTAAGAAGACTAAGAGTAGCAACATAGAATTTTTACTGCTTCTAAAATGCCACTTTCTCAACCAATTTTAAATAAAGCCCCACTGAGACATTTTCCTCTGCTGCAGCCTCTCAGGCCAGTACCTCTAAGGTTATTGAACCTACAAAATCTTTTCCTGCAGAGATCGTAGACATAAACCTAAAAGTTAATAATTGTGAATTTGATGTTTCTTTGTATAGAGAGAAGGTCAAAGACATAAATACAGCTCAAATTAGTAATTAAATTAAGAATGTTTTCAAGCCAGACAAACAATTTCCTTTACTAAAACTAATGGTAGAAGTTTTAGATAAAGAAAGGGTAAAGATGGGCTGAAAACTGAGCACTTTCATGTCCATGAAATGTCCCATATAGTCACACATTTTCTAACTAAACTCCTTTTCCCATTTGGAAAAGGTGTGATGGCAAGTCCTGGCACATTAAAACCAGTTGCATAGGCCTTTCATTGCATAAGACTGTCCATGTCGGAAGCAACAATATATTTGATATCTTGATATATGTTGTCAAGTTATCAACAGGTTTCCTAGGCATGCTGATGAGCTCTGAGATAGAGCAAAACAGCTACGCTTTGTGAATCAAAAAACTTTGTAATACAGCAGATGAGTAGCAATGCAATTTGTTATAAAAATGGCGTAAAGTCAGAGCCACATCCCACGTTATCTCGGAGCCACGCCCCCGGATGAAGCCACGCCCCCCCCCCCCCCCCGAGGAAGCCACGCCCTCCCCCTTCCCCCCCCCCCCCGGGAAGCCACGCCCCCCGGATATTTTTAGTTTTGACCAACGTACGAAAAATCCTAGATCCGCGCCTGATTTAACATTTGAAGTTAAGGAGCATAATTCAAAAACTGGGCAAGTTTTAGAGTGCACAGCGAAAAATCCTATTGGATAGGCCTAAATATGAAGCAAAATCACTCATAATCACTAAATTATCACTAATATCCACATCTGTACAATATGCACACAACAATATTTACACATGAAACGATTACCACTGACCAGTTTGAAGCGGGCTCACTACTCCGGTAACTGTGCAACCAAGGCAACGCCACGTGTAACCCAGAACTGCGAAGGATTTTTGGATGGCAGACGTATAGCCAGGACAAACGAATTACCTCGTGTGGGTGTAGAGTAGACAGGACATTCGTAGGATATCAAGTTTGTATCGGATTTATCCTCATCTGCGTTCTACGGAAGAATAACTGATGTTGTAGGTATTACAGAGATGCCAGTATTAGAGAGGTTTGTATGTTCGAATGATGTCAGTATTAAAGACTTGTCTGTGATAATCAGTTACCAGTATTCTAGAAATGTCCGTATATTAGATTTGATAACAACTATGTCTTTGTGGCACTTCACTCGATGTTAAATAATTTATAAAAGGATAATGTACCAAAATTTCAGTGGAAATTCAAGCCGGGAACAATTCATTATGAACTATTAGTCCTCCGGCAGGAATGGAAGCTACGTTTTTGCGATGCCGGTGCAATGCTCTGACGCTGAGCTACGAAAGTAGCCAACAAGAGTCAGCAGAATTTATGTGTATTGCGGGGGGGGGGGGGGGGAATCAACTGCGATTTTATTGATATGATTTTCACTCGTATTCAGAGACATTAACCTTTTGCAAATGTATTAGAGACCCTCAACTGTCGTATCAAAGATTTGTTTAGAGCGAAAGATTTCGTTACAATTACGTATTAGGAATAAGCATACGTACAGGTAAGGGATAGTAGGTAGAAACTAGTTTCCTTACTGTGACCGGCATGATCTTGACCTCAGGCAAAGCTGAAAAACGCTCATCCACACGAGATTCGCGCAAACATTCAGAGGTGGGTTCCCAGATGGCCCCATCGAGATACAAACCAAATATCCGAACACAATCGTCTGGAGATGTACCATGAAATGCCACTCTGTTAATATCCACATCTCGCTCGTGCGCTGTGTCCTCGGGAAGCCAAACTCTCCCCGTGATCTCGTATTTGAACATCAAAGAGTCCACGGGGACTTGTTGTACCCGGGCGTGCCTTTGCAGTACGGATGTGAAGAATCCTGGATAATAACGAAATTTGTTTGGTATAGGTCAGTGAAAAACTAGATTCATATTAATCTGACAGTGCAGAAAACAACGAAAAATTCGTTGTCTCCAGCGCGATTCGAACTCGTATCTTCGGGTTTCTAGACCGCCGCTCTACCAATTGAGCTATCGAGTCAACTGGGATTGGTAGCGGGTCTTATAGTGCACGAAATATTTTCGTGACGACTTAACGCTTGTCTTTGAGGACGCGCAGTGTTTCAATTCTATTTCAGAACCATCCTCAGAGGTATGAAAACCCGAAGATGCTAGTTCGAATCCCGCTCGAGACAACGAATTTTTCGTTGCTCTATGCAGTGTCAGATTAATATGAATCTAGTTTTTCATATCTCTGAGGATGGTTCTAAAATAGGTCAGTGAACTCTATATAATTATACCTGGAACGATAACTATTGATAACCAGAAAACGCAATTCACTCATTTATACGGTAGAATAGTTTTCTTTAATCTTGTTTTAAGTCAAATAGAGTTAAGACAGGGTTAATTAAAAGGACGCTATCCTGGAGTTGAAAACAGCGTTTGAAAATGGATGACTTTCGTGGCTGCAAGTATCACTGGCATCCTTCAATTTAGCTTCAAAGATGGTGGCCAAGTTATCGCTCCAGGTACAAATATATGGAATTCAGTGGTAAAGGTATAAGATTGAATATATTTTGGCACAGTATAAAAATATGCACGCAATGCGTACATATTGCTACCGGTACAGATACAGCAATAAATATAATCAAAACAAAGGTAATTACAACAGCAAGTATATTTCTAAATCGAGACATTTGCTCACTATGATGCAATTAATAAATGTAGAAATTGTGGGGGAAATACCGCCACGACAACGGCAAACTATGCTGGCCAGCATACGGGAAGCAATGCCATAATTGTAGCAATAACGGACATTTTTGCAAAATATTGCTTATCTAAGTCAAAGCCAGCAGACACACGTAAGCAGCAAGTTAATGAAATGTACCCAAAAAATGTAATAACGAGCAAACACCAAAGAATGACACGGGTGGCGAGTTTACACTTCTCTTGTTTAATCGACAAATGCAGCCACAAGTTACAATTCAAGTAATAATAATATACATGGAAAGGTATCTCGACTGTGAATGGTCAATTTCAGGACAGTTAATCCCAAACAGGAGTGCAAAAATCTGTAACAACAGAAGAACCAATCAAATATGACGTAGGGAAACGGGAGCGCAAATTTTCTTGACAAAGCAAACAAACATGGCGGGTGAAATTTGAGAGCAATTGCGGTCGAATTTATTCCAAGGGCTATAGGAAATGTGTACTTATTTGTAGCAGATCAACCACCCTGGGACTTTTAACAGCATTTGTCAACACCATCCAGGCTCAACACTCTAATCCACAATTGCAACAAACGCTTTATAAGTACAAGTCATTGTTTCAAAGCATGGGAAATGCTAAAAAGGCGAGAAGTAAAGCTAGAAATTGATGGAAATTTTACACCAGTAGCCCAACGTGCTAGAATATTCACCTTCAGGTGAATATTTTCATGAAGAGATTTATAACATCATTAAGGATATACCAAACAGTGCCAAAATTTCGGACAATATTTCGCTCTGGATCTAAAGGACTTAAATCGTTCATTAATAGTGCTCCAGAACAGTGGAGTTACATTAAGGCAGCGGAAATGCCCGTTTGCAGTTTCAAGTATTGATGTGCTTGGTCGCATTGTATCCAGCAAAGGTATCCAGCCTGATGAAGCAAAGATCACGGCAATCACCACGGCACCAAGATTGAATTGTGCTGCAGAGGTTCGATCATTTCTCGGACTTACAAAAGTATTGTTCGCGTCATATTGCAAACTATAGCAGTATTACATACACTCTAGGTCAGGTAACAAACTTAAGCAAATGCACAGTTTCATTGGAATGAGCAGCACAAAAAAGCATTCATGAATCTTAAGATAGCACTCAGCAAATCCCCAATTTTAGCCCATTACAACTTGTCAGCTCCTACCCGACTTGTCACTGACCCTTCACCATGGGCTGTCGGAGTAATTCTTTTGCAGCAGCAACTGGACATGTCCTACAGTAAAACCCCGCATAAAAGAACCAGTGGGTTAAGAACCACCAGCCTGAAATTTGGGCAAATGGGTACCCAAAATAAAAGAACCACTTCAGGCTGACAAATCAAACTGGTTCTTAAAAATCCTTGCTAAACTTTTAGATGAAATAGGTGCTAATCGTGTACTAGGAAGAAAACAATATACTGTGATCTTGCCAGCAGGAATTGTTTTTTAACCACATCCTGCATGCATATGTTTTATCAAAACAGCAATCAATTCACAACATAATTCATCTTCATAATGTATTCAACACATTTTATACAATAAGAGGTTTAAAACTCTATACCAGGAACAATTATTTTTGATTGGAAATAAGAACCAGTTAAGAACCACTTCAGCCTGATTTCTTTTCTAAGTACCTGTTCTATAAGAAACACTTGAGACTGAAGTCAAAATTAGCTGGTTCTTTTATGCGGGGTTTTACTGTATATCGACCGATTGCATGTGCCAATCGATCGCTTACACCAACAAAAATGAAGTACGCACAAATAGAACGGGAAGATTAAGCTATCGTGTTCGGCTGCGAACATTTTCACACACATTTGTGTGGAAGATCATTCGACTTAAGAACGGACCACAGACAAATCGAGCATTTGTTTAACCCAAAACTTCGTCTGGCAGGGAACAACCACCAGCTCGAATAGAACGTCAGATACTTCATTTGCAAGAACACGATTTTACCGTTACATACCGTCCCGAAGCAACGAATCTTGTATATTCCCCATCTAGACTCCCACTTGCAACCACCACGGCTAATAGCATGGAATCCTGCGCAGACCGATACGTTTGTAACTTATTGCAAGAAATGACATTCGGTGGTATGGAAACCAGTAAAATTCAGGAAGCCTTAGCTGCGGACTCCGAAATCAAACGGATTGTGCAAGACCTAAAAACTAACCAACCATCCTTATTACCTAAACCTTTTCTAGTCATTTCACATAAGTTATCGGTAGTCAACGACATCCTCTTACGCGGAAATCGTATTGTGGTTCCAAAGAGTCTAAAAACAAAGGTAACTCGTCTCGCGCACGAAGATCATGCTGGTATCACAAAAACAAAGCAAAGAAGCGTATATCAAATAATGTTATGTTTGCCAGTTGACAGATAATCCATCACGTCCGGAACCAGTGAAACCTACCGACTTCTGAAACAAAGATGGACAAACCTAGCTACTGACATATGCGGGTCTTTCCCTACCAGCGAATACGTAAGTACGCTCATTGATTACTATTCCCGATGGGCAGAGGCAACCATTATGAAGTCCGTCACATCAAGCAACATTCTCGCATGGCTAGACTCATTTGCAACCCACGGTTACCCAAAGCGAATCAAATCCGACTACGCATCCTATTTTAAATCCACTGAGTTTCAAAGTACACTCAAGTCGTTGGATATCACTATAAAATACGTCACAGAATATTGGCCTCAAGCCAAGGGGCTTGTAGAGCGTTTCAAGAAAATTTTACTGAAACATGTCCAAACGTTGTTGGTAAGGGAAGGACTGGCAGAAGACCTTACCAACACTCCTCAAAAATTATCGCAGTCCACTCCCCCTCATCGAACAAACGGAAAAACACCATCGCAGCTTTTGATTGCAAAGGGAAATCTGAGCAAAGAGTTACTCACAGCACACGAAGATGATTCATACGGTACGACACGCTGATCAAGAATCCAAAAAAGGTTAAGGAACATGTCGACAGAAGAAGTCGTGCAACAGAAAAAAGCATTCATCCCGGAGATTTCGTCCTGGTTCAACAAAAACACCGTAATAAATACTCTACCACATTTGGTAAAGTTGAAGTAAAATTCATCAAAGTGAATGGTTCACAATCGTATTTCAAGACAAAGATAGACAAACTCATCGCCGAAATTCAGCTCATCTGAAGAAAATCTTCAAACCAGTAAACCCCATGCCGCTACAAGAAATTGATGACCATCGAAGTGCAACAAAGAAACCCTTGACCATGAACATTAAAAACAAAACCCAACGATCCAGCACCGACAAATTGAGGAACAGCACCATCATTCTCCACTAAGAAGATCAAACCGCAGTCGGGAACCACCAGATTATTACCAGGCAAAAAACAAGCAAACCTGATTTCATGAACAAGCTATGAACGTACCTATTCATATTCATTTAAACTAAGAAAAGGAGGATTGTAGTGCAGCCGATAATTTATATCATTAATAAGTAGTAATATTAATTATGACAATTTAACAATGAGGAAACACGTAAGACGGGGACAATGTTAGACACTATGCGGGGAAGAAAGTGAAAAAATATATGAGAAAGAAAGTCGATATTATTTGAGGAAGCATAATATGTAAACAAACAAAGAAAAAGGAAATATTACACCATGGTGAAACATTGTTACGAAAATCATTGAATTTTCGATAGCAAAACTCAAAATCAGCCTTGGCAAGAAGCCAAACCTTGCTAACTAGACTATAATCTATAATTCAGTATTTGAAACTAAAATGTAACTTGTGTAGCAGTGCATGAACCCTAAACTATGATATTTCATATTCATTTATTCTTCATGTTCTGAATTACAACTTCTTTTATCTTTCACTCACATCTATTCTTTCGTCTCATATATATTCTATACATCTATCACATCTATTCTTTCACTTGATTCTTTCTGAGAATCGGGAATGACGTATAAATTTCCATATATACTGATGTATAGAATTGTACTTATTTACAACTTGCAACTCTCGGAACAATTAGCGAATGAATATTGCAATATCATATTGAAGCTTTGGACAGTTTATACACGTCGAATATTATCGTCTACATGGGAAGAATTTATTGACATTGCTCTTTGTACATCAGAAAAAAGCCTAGCAGTATTTGAGATATAGTATGGAATGAATCATATAGCTGATTATCTAGCATGGAAGACATTGATGTCAAGGCTGCTCATAAGATGATGTTTTACAGTCGCGGCAAAGGAAGCGTCGCACGATAAAAATGAACAGTTCATTTACTCAGGTTGAACAATTATACTTGTTTGTCGACCAATCAGAATGCTCACGAGTAAAATTTAATTGCTCAGTACTTAATAGACAGGAGGTCGCAAACCTTTTGACGAACTTTTCCAAATTTTTGGTAATTGCTCAACTTGAGGAAACGAGTTAGTCAAACTTTTCCGCAACCAACGAACGCTTCTATTGCCGCGATTGTAATTACGCTGCTAAGAGGACGAGGATCACGAGGATCTTTACTCTTTAGCAAAATTCAACATGTTCTGTAAGTTCTAGGCCAGCCTAGCTGCAGGTTACCCAACCCCCGAAATGCGGGCGCAAACACACGTTTTGTTTTAGGTTTCACAAGTGATATAGAATTTTGAACGCACTTCACGCAAGTGTTTTCTTCATTACTGCGAAGGTTTGGTGCGTTCCCTGTTGACTGAGCTGCAGAGTCTAGATGTTCTTTGCGATGAATTCGAGGTGCAGTCTTCTTTATTCCATTGTGTTGATATTTGCATGCCTGCAGTCCACTAGTTCAAACAAAAACGTTCAGCACGAAGACCATAACTTGGTAAGTAAAGAAGCGTTGGAATGATGTACATTGACGATATATGTAAATGCAATGCAAGTAAAGTACAGAAATATTTCGAATAATGCCTTGAATTCTTATTTTTGAAGAGCTTCCTTAAATGTTAATAGTACGCAATTGTTTTTAATCGCGTTCTTTAAGTCGTGACTCGGGTACAGCACGTGAACATGGCGGTCGTACGCTTAGTCCGCTTGTTGTCTTTGTATCTTCTGGTGTGTATCCTTATAAGACAATTGATCATTATATCGTGCAATGGTAGAATTGTCAAAGGTTTAAAGGTTAGGCAAGCCATAGTTATCGAAGGTTATCGAAGCCATAGTTATTCTATGGTTTATCGAATCCAACCATTCTCAAAGGTACATAACAAGGAAAATGTCGGAAGCTGAATCGTGATATTCGATTGGCTCAAATTCGTTGGTCGAAGCACGGCAACACTTGTTTGCATTTTCCAGACCTTATATTGATGCACGATATAGAACTAAACCCAGGGCCGACTATAAATCAAGTTGATTTGCGGCTCTTGTGAGAAGTTGATTCGGAAAAATCAAGAAGAAAGCATCAAGTGTGAAGAATGCGAGGTATGAAATTCAGAGACTCATCAAAAATTTGAATCATCAAAAGGTTCTTTCTCGGATGAAAGTATCAATACAGACAAAATAGATATTGTAAGCAAGCTAAGATAATATGCAAATAAACAATGTGTTGTCAGTAATTTGAATATAAACAGTCTGCAGTCTAAATTTACGGACTTACAAGAATGGGTAGAAGTATTTGATGTTCTAAGCGTACAAGAGACTAAAGTTGATAAATCATTTCCAAATTCACAATATGCTTTAAAGGGATATAAGATGTACAGACAGGACAGAAAGGCGGTGGGCGTATTCTGTTATATATTCGCTGGCAAATTTTCATCATATCAAATTAAGGTCAAATGTAACGAAATAGAAGCTATCCTTATAAACATTCAGACAGGGCCACAAAAATTTTCCTTGCTGACCGTGTATAAACCACCATCAGTCAAAAATGAAGTATTTATGCAAGAACTCAGTGCACTTTCAGACATAGCTATTTCGAACAATCCGAACGTGATTTGTTTGGGCGATATGAACTGTGACTTATTACACCTGTGTGACAATGCCAAGCAAGAGAGAGCTTTGTTAGACATTTGCGACGTCTACGACCTACATTGCTTAATAAATGAGCAAAAAGGAATTTCGTTAACCAAGGAGTTCTGTATCGATGTCATTCTGACAAACACTCCAGCATTGGTTCTAGAATCAGGTACATTAGAACCCGGCTTAAGTGATCACTTGTTGATATATACTGTCCTGAACATAAAGTCAAAGAAACCTAAAACTACATTTAGAATATCAAGATCGTTCAAAGAATTCAATGCAGATCTTTTTAATATGGATCTGTAGTCGGTACCGTTTAATGTTGCTTATGTCTTCGATGACATAGACGATATTTGCTGGGCATGGGAAAAATTATACACTGATGTCTAGACCGACATGCTCCATTAAATGCCGAACGGAAACTGGAAAATCTAAATTTATTACGGCTGATATAAGAAAGGCTATTCGCAAAAGAAATGCTTTAAAACGAAAGTTTAACAAAACGAGGAAATCGCAGGACTGGGGGTCGTATAGAGTTATGAGGAATCGTGTCGTTGCTATGCGACGTAAATCGATTGTCCAACATTTCGATAAACACGGGCTATAGGACAGGCGCATTGCAATACTGTTTACGTACGTAAATAAGAAAATTATTAAAATGTTATAAACCGTATTGCACTTATGAATTATTTAGGTATTCAAATGATGGGAGTGTTCTAAACGTCGTGATTTCGTTCGGAAATAGTGAAATACAAAACCTTTTCACAATTCTCTTCTTGCGTGGGAAGATTCTAAAGTCATTACCACTAACAATCGTTATGGTCAAAGGCTTTGTTTGGAAGCCTGGCATATCAATGCGAGCCCTTGTGCCTTAAATAGGGATGACGGAAGTCATTTACCACAAGAGTATTTACATCTTGTTGGTAAATGACGTCACCTTGACAGCATATAAGGTCGTGAGTTTCAACATCAGACCACCCCTGATGAAGACACTAGACCGGAGTGTCGAAACGTTGGGTCGTGAATGTAATCTTTGTTCGGTGATTTCATTCATTTAACAAAAACCAGAGTAGCACTTTTTATGTCGGATTATATACCTGGTTGCGATATAGTCACAAATTTCAGTTCATATCGCTCAGTGTTGCTAGGTCACGGAATATTAAATATGGGACACGTTTGTGCCATATATGGAAGTATGGGACACGTTTGTACCATATTTGGAACACGCCCACATTGTTCCTACCCTCTTATTTTCCCCCTATTTTTTCTTCTTATTATTTTGCCAGGGGGGATGGGAATTATGGTTGATTCAATATGGCGACGATGTGTAACAGAACAAGGATTTGTATTTCACTATTTCCGAACGAAATCACGACGTTTAGAACACTCCCATCATTTGAATATCTAAGTAATTCATGAGTAAGTACAATACGGTTTATAACATTTTAATAATTTTCTAATTTACGAACGTAAACAGTATTGCAATGCGCCAGTCCTATAGCCCGTGGATAAACTATGCAATACCCGTTCGAGTAAGCCTAAGGAATTTTGAAACTCTGTTCGTCCTCTCATGCATACGAGAAAACAAGATGGAAATAGTTATATAACTCTTAAAGAAAATAATATTATTAATGAACAACACAAGGTAGCAGCTATATTAAATCAACATTTTACGAATGCCACAAACAACTCAACTATAGGCTCGTATACTGCTTTCGAAGATCAACCCCACGTAATGAATATTGCTCAAACAAATAAACTTGGAAGCATGCAGCCACTTCAGTTTTCGGCCAATAAATGATGTAGACGTAAAATCAGTTATAAAAGCTCTGAAGCATTGATCTGAATAATACTGGATCGCGCATACATAATAAAATTTTGAAGTCATCGCCGCCATCTTGGTACTCCAGGTCCAGTGTTCTTTGCGGGTGTAAGAGTAATCTTTTAAGCAGCGTTTTCAATTTCCGTAAATTTCCTTAAAATAAGGAAGTTTATTTATCTATTGAAAATGCTGATTGTCCGCCATCTTGGTACTCCAAATTCGTCATTTCTGCTGGCTTCACTTGAGGCATATGTATGCGTGATCCAGTATTATTCAGATCAATGCTCTGAAGCCAAATAAAGCTGCAGGACATGATTTAATCCCTCCTACAGCTGTTAAAACATCAGTCTCTACCATCTCACAACCATCTCACAACCATTAAGTGTTCTTATCAACACTATTATTCATAGATCGCAGGTGCCAGAAACGTGGGGATATTTTACCTATTCATAAAAAGGAATCTACACTCAACAAGATTAACTATAGGTCGGTTACAATTCTCCCCGCCTTTTCAAAAGTTTTTGAGCGAGTACTACATATGCAAATGTCAGAGCATTTTGAAAAAGTATTTCCCAACTATATGTTCGCATATCGCAAATATCATGGCTGTGCTGCTCCTCCACTTTCTCTTACTGAACAGTGGAAAGAAGAACTAGATAAACATAAGATCGTTGCTGTTGCTGCATTAGACTTAAGTAAAGCATTTGATTGTTTGCCGCATGACCTGATTTTGGAGAAACTTGAATTTTACGGTATGGACGAAAAATCACTTTCATTACTCTACTCTTATCATTCAGAGAGTAAAGTTAGAAGGAACCTTTTCAACATGGAGTGAAGTGATAAGGGGTGTACCACAGGGGTCTATTTTAGGTCCCCTGTTGTTTAATATTTTTATGAATGATCTGGTTTATGCAATTAAGGAGAGCAAGTTAACAAACTATGCTGATGATACTAAATTACATTATTCGCATAAAGATCCGGATATAGTTGAAACAGAAATTAATAAAGATTTAGATCGTGCAAACACGTGGTTTGTAAACAACGGAATGAAGGTGAATCCGACCAAGCACCAAGCAATGATACTCGGCAATTGCAAATCGAAAATTCAAATAACGTTAGATGGGACAGGTGTCCCAGTTACCAATCACATGGTTCTATTGGGTATGATGATTGACAATAAACTCAAACTTGCAATGTATGTCGCTGGAGTTTGTCGTGAAGATGGCATATAAATAAAAGTCCTTAACAGGCTAAAGAATATTCTACCATTGAAGACAAAAGAAGCTCTTTATCATTCTTTTGTTCTTCTCTACGTTAACTATTGTAGCCAGGTGTGGCATCATTGTGGTACGAGAAATGCACGAAAATTGGAGAAAGTTAATGAGAGAGCACTTCGTTATGTCTTCAAATGTTAACAATAGGTGATTTCAATAGTTTTGGGGGTTTTTTGGGACACCCTGTACAGTGCGTATACAAAAAAGGTAATCCAAAGTTGACGCATTGTAGTACAAAAACTATTCGGCGTATGTTCAATATTTTTCAAATTCTGAAAGATCAATCTTTTAGCTATTGAATGACACCTTTTTAGCACCAAATGGACAAAAATTGAGCATATGCGAGACCAAAAGAAAGTGTTGGTCAAAATCGCATATTTTCACTTCTGTGCCTAATTAGAACACCGAATGACAAAAAGACAACTCAAATTAATCATAAACATGTCACAATTAGCATTTAGTTGTTTATTGACAATTATTTACTTTTGAACTTGAAACTTTAAAACTTCAAGAGTTTATTCGCCAATGCTTAAGGCCGTTTTCCACTAGGCGAATTTGTTTGCGCGAACAGACAAAAAAGTAGGAACGCTTCCTACTTGTTCGCGGCGAATATTTTCGCCAGCAAATTTCAACCAATCACGTTGCCGGATTCTTGTTTTCGCTTCGCGTCGCGCGAACAAATTCGCCTAGCGGAAAACGGGCTTTAGACTTGCTCCAAGTCTCGCTCGAATGGGTTTTATAGGGTCTATCCAGTTGATTATGAGATCAGTTTTGAACTTGAAACGAAGAACGAGCGAGACGTGTATAACTCGGTTTTTATTAGTATTCACCGGATAGAATTCTGTCCGGTGACGTGATACACAATAAACTAGCAGGGGGGAGTGCATATACGCTACACAACAACATTCGAAAATCTATGAAATTTGCAAATATGGCGAGCAACGACAAAGAAAGATTGAGCTGTGAAAACAAGGCCATAAATTCGTTATTAGGTTGTCATCTAAATATGAATATTAATGCACCACGCGATTTCAAACGCCGCATACAACATATGTATTAAGCATATAAAAAATTAATTCAAGTTTATTTGCCAACGTTCTATATTACGATATTACAAACGGTAAAATTCAAGAGATTATTTATATAGGTAAAGATTGTTTCATTTGACAACCGACGGGATCTGGAAAATCAGCTGTGTATCAGTTGTTTCCTTTCGCGTATGAAGCATTTCAGCTGCTTGCGTCTAATGATGCATGATTAATATTCATATTTAGATGACAATCTTTACCTTTTAGCAGATTTGTGAGCGCTTCAATCTGTTATTCCCTTAAACTATTCAACCTAATAATGGATTTCACTGAATTTATGGCCTTGTTTTCACAGCTCAATATTTCTTTGTCGTTGCTCGCCTGCCTTGCCATATTTGCAAATTTTATAGATTTTCGAATGTTGTTGTCTAGCGTATATGCACTCCCCCCCCGCTAGTTTATTGTGTATGACGTCACCGGACAGAATTCTGTCCGGTGAATACTAATAAGAGCCGAGTTATACAAGTCTCGCTCGTTCTTCGTTTCAAGTTCAAAACTGGTCTCGTAATAATCAACTGGATAGACCCTATAGCGAGACTTGGAGCAAGTCTACCAATGCCTTCGGCATGACCATCATCTTTCTCGATACAAAGCTCACATCGTCGTCTAATTGCATGAAATGTGCGTCGGATAAGTGCGGGATCATTTCTCAACGCATCATTCAAGTCATTTGGCCCTCTTACTGCCTCGATATTGGCTTTTGATCTTCCCGGAGGTTCAGATTTGGCTTCCGATACCTCTACCGCTACGTTAGTGTATCTTTCAGCCAATCAGAAGAGTCGGACCTACCCGATTAACCAATCAAACTGTTTAAAAATCGGGAAAAGGCAGTGGTAGTGGTAGAGGAAGTCAAATCTGAACCTCAGTATGGTCTTCCTGAATTCCCCCTGTTTCGACTCAAGGTTGTGTCGCGGGCAGAAAACTTTTTAAAAAACTTTCTAAAACTTTCTTTCCCAAATCGTTTTAAGCGCGAGCTAACGCCGCTCGGGAAACGTTTCGCAAACCTCTTACGTGTCACTTTCAAGCATCCTGTTTCAAGCTTTTGACTACAAATGTTCTTTGTTCAACTGTAAGTCGTACCAGGTTTGTATTTAAGGACCGAGAGTTAATAAAATGTGCACGCGGGTAGATTGATAGTTTATTCTGAAGTGATTTTGTCAACAACTCGAATCCCAAAGCGAGTCAATGTTCAATGGTTTTAGTCTCAACTCTTAGAGGTGAAAATATGCGTGAATAGAGATGAATATATTTGGATTACCTTTTTTTTGATACGCACTGTACAGTGTTTCAGAATATATGCCAACCTGATTCTCAGGGTCTTCACCTGCGCTACCCGCGCTACGGCGAAGACCCTGACACAGGCTGGTCACGTGGCACCCAAATTTTGGGTGCTTGACATTCGTACTTAGCATGGGTAGGTAAAAACGCGTTATCACAAATTATTGTCAAACAACAAGGGAGACCGACGAAGCGGGAAGTCATCTGACTCTGAAACCGTATCTTTCCTTTCTTTTGTATTTTCATCACGCTGTTGTAATCTGAAGGCCTGTTCAAACGAAGCCAACATCATGCAACATTGTTGGGCCAACTTACCCCTGCTAAGTACGAATGTCAAGCACCCAAAATTTGGGTGCCACGTGACCAGCCTGTGTCAGGGTCTTCGCCGTAGCGCGGGTAGCGCAGGTGAAGACCCTGAGAATCTGGCTGAATATATGCCGCACTCGCGAAATTTAAATAGGGTCATTCTTGATGAAGATCGAATACTATTGGGGTTTTTACTAGCATTACTGCTAACATGAGAAATATTGATCAACGCATTAGAGAAATATTGCCTTTCGATCAGTATTGATCTTAACCCATGATTTTTCTCAATTTCATAAAAATCTTTATTTCTCCGTCGTATCTTAACGAGAGCAGCCGATAATTACAGGGGGGGGGGGGCTAGGTAACATTGCCAACTTCTTATTTCATTAATTAGTTTAACTGTATTACAAACAAAAGTGATTTTATTGCTTGTGTCACAATGAGACATACTGTATACATGTAATATAAACTAATGGAGTAAATAACGAAGTACAAAACAAAACAAATTCCGAAAATAGATATCTTGTATTGGTTTGACAATGGCCGTTTTTATACTAGAGACGCATTATGCGTCTGGACGAACTTGGGCAAGGTTTTCTTATTCGTCTGATTATGCGTCTGTAGTATAACGACGGGCACAAACGCATTATGCGTCTGGACGCACTATGTTCGGTTCTTCGTCTGAACAGACGCACTATCGACGATAGTTCGTCTAGACGTACTACGCGTCTGTGTGTGTAAAGACGGCACACGGACGAATAATCTGGCTATTCTAAAACCGTCATGAAAAAGCCAGAAAAAAATTATTGAAGTGGTTTGCCTGATACTTCGTCGGATTATGCGTCCCGTCTTTATACTAGACGAACAATATAGAAGGACGCATTATGCGTCTCTGGTATAAAAACGGCCAATGTCTTTGGAATAAAGACGAAATATCACCGACTCCATCTTTTTCTTGTTTTTTCTTGAATATCAGGAATACAAGATGTCTATTTTCGGAATTTGTTTTATTTTGTACTTCCTTAAGTTGTCTGTTTGTCGTTGTTTCGAGTTAATAAGTCCTAGTAATTTCAAAGGGCCAGTCTAAGGCCATTTTAAGTCATTCTGACACCTGCAAGTTTTGCATAAAACTAAAAAACAAATGCAAAACGTTTGTGCAGGAGTACAGGTGGTGATGGTCATATTTATTGCATGATATTGAGATAAATGATGTACATAGAAAAATTATCAGGATTCAATGTGGTATATTTTTTATCATGTTATATTCACCTGTGCGAAGTATTGCGTGTTTGTTCAAAGTCGTATGTTCGTAAACTGGGATAAAGCTGCCAGCCTTATGTATTTATAATATACATACCATGACGTTCATGAATGACGCTTGCGGCTCGCGACAAATTTTACTCAAACTTTTTGGGCAGCAATAGCTCAACAGAGGAACGCGCCCGAGGCAAAGAATAGGAAACGGAAGGGCCACTGAGCTTCATTTAACCGTAATACAACTGGAACGCTAACTCAATACCGCAAAAGTTCAGTTAATCGGTGAAGCCAAGTGAGCTTTGAGGCGAAATACTTAAAGATCGGACCCCATATCAAATTGAAGCTATTAAAAAGTTACATTTAATAAAAAAACAGACTATAAGCAAAAAAGAAATGCCTAAAAAATTCGAGAACAACTGAAATTTTGCAGAGTACAGCGAATTTCCCATGAAACTTTAAGTTTATTACGCGACTTTCAGGTCCCTCCTGGCGTCACATGTTGTAGCGACTATAGCATTAAAGTCTATTTCTTCTGATTTGTAATGTAAATGTGTAGTCAAGGCTGAATTTTTATATTTTTACCTATCATTGTATTCAGCTTCGCATAAATAGTATCTTCTGCATAAATACTACGTACAACACAGCATTGAACTACCGTCGTCGTTTTCTCTCGGCTTGTATGGCAATAAAAAATCATTTTCGTAATCATTGTCTGGTTTGTTAGAGTGTCAAAGAGTTTCAGTAGCCATGTTTTTAATCAAACATTTTAAATGTTGCATTGTTTTAAAAGCTTGAAACTTGAGTTTACAAGATTTCATTCCGGAGTATGTCTTTTCTTATATAAGTCATAAGATCTACTTCGAAATACAATAATTGATGGCTTTGTGTGCGCAAAATAGAAATCGCTACTCTGGTTTAAACGAAGAGTAAGGCTTTTAAAAGCACTGAGCAGGAAAAACGTTAAGGAAAACGAAGAGGAAAAATAGCTCGATATCTCAATTATTTTATTAAGTACAAGAAAGTGTTCCTCAAAATCAAACGTCGTTCCCACTACATGCATAATTTTATACATTTTTATGACATATAGTATAATTTACTTTAAATTAACGATTATTAGGTTCCTGATTATGATCGAAACATAATCATCGCAGCCATGACGGTTGATTCAATTGGAATACTGGGCAACTTACTGCTGACTCTGGTCATCGTAATTGACCCGTTGAAGATTTTACACCGCGGCGCATGGATAACGATCCTGAACCTTGCTATCGCTGATTTCATCGTCTGTGCAGTGGACTTCGGCGGTCCATCACTGTTCAGCTACTTTTGGACGATAGCGGCGAGTGCATCATTTATGCAATTAACACTTCTTACAGTACAAATATACTTGGTCATAAAATACCCAATGAAAAGTAAGCTGTGGTTAACAGGGGAAAAAGAAATGTTAGCTTGCACGATAGTCTGGCTTTTGGCCATTGGATTAGGTCTGAATAGCATCGCGTCCAGCTGGTTTGATTTCTACATTGCCATTTTCCTTTACATTGGAAACATTGTCGTTATAGTGCTGGTCGTTGCAGTTCAACTCGTGTTAAAAATACTTATTGTCGTCGAGATCTTGAGAAGTAGAGAAAGCATCCCAAATGTCGCAAAAACTGTTGTAATACTAAATGTCACACTAATTGTAACAGCGTTCCCCTATTTCCTGGCACACCAGGTTTTTCGCATTGAACTACTTGATAAGTCTATTAACATTGCATTACTGCAAGTTGTGCAAAAATTCCTTTTTTACTACAGCCCTATATGTAGTTTGAATTTTGTCGTTAATCCTGTTCTGTATTCTCTACGCTCACGAGATTATCGTCGCAGTTTGATCGCACTTTTGAAGTTGCATTGCTGAAGATGTAGCCGAGGCAACAGTAAAACACAGGAAATTATGATGCTTTGATATCGAAAGTTGCAATACGGTGTTATGTCTTGACCAAAATAAACAATGCATAAGTGATTATAACATGATATTAACTTAATTAAAGATGCGTACGGAAGTATTATAGAATATATATTATAGAGTAGCATTTTAGAGTATAGCTATACCATAGAACTATTTTAAAATCATTATCGCCACGTCAATGACTATTTTTTTAAATATGGGCGAGAAGTAGTGTTAATTAGTGCCCAGTGATGCAAGAACAATATGTACATGTATGAGACTTGTATATCAATTAAATTAGCAGGTTCATGACATTAGGTGATGGTATTGTTCTCTTCCCCCGTACAAGCAATGTTGGGTGTCAGAGAAGCAACTATACAACTCGTCACAACTTTCTTTTCGTCACAAGCAACATTGCTGTGTAGGCAGAGGGGGCACAAATATACTTTATATTGGTAGTCTCATAAATTTTGTGAAGGAGCGCGGGTCTTGAATTTGCCTTCCTTTCGATAGTTCATTTTTGAGTTGATTTTCTTTGAGGCATCGCGGTCACTAATTTCGGTTGGACCACCTGTAATGCACATATTTGCTAGTCACGGCCTGAACAGACAATCAGTCCTATTATTTTAGTAAATATTTTTGATGAAATAGTACCCTTTTAATAAAGTAAAAATGTCAATGACGACTTTGAATAAACAATATTCGACGAAATTGAGAAAAAATCTCGAAAAATTTTGCTCAAAATCTTAAAAAATTCTTGCATGTTAGAAAACTTGCTTAAAAATGAACTGAGTCTGGCAGATACCTCGAAACTCTGGATTTATGTCACATAAATCGCTCGCACGCTGTGCGTCTGTTGTATGAGCATTTCAAAGCGAGCGTTCTTCTGCTTCCTATTAAACACCCTTTACAGACTGATACTCTGATCAGACGGATATTTCGGTCTGCAATAATATATTGAAAAAAGCCTAGCAGTATTTGAGATGTAGTATGGAATGAATCATATAGCTGATTATCTAAGACATGGACGTCAAGGCTTCTCATAAGATGATGTTTTACTGTCGCGGCAAAGGAAGCGTCGCAGGATAAAAATAAACAGTTCATTTACTGGGTTAAACAATTCCTGTTTATCGACCAATCAGAATGCTCAAGAGTAAAATTTGATTGCTCAGTACTAAATAGACAGGAAGTCGCAAACATTTTGACGAACTTTTCCAAATTTTAGGGAATTGCTTAACTTGAGGAAACGAATTGGTCAAACTTTTCCGCAACCAACGAACGCTTCTATTGCCGCGACGGTAATTATGCTGCTAAGAGGACGAGGATCACGAGGATCTTTACTCTAGCAAAATTCAACATGTTCTGTAAGTTCTAGGCCAGCCTAGCTGCAGGTTACCAAACTCCCTAAATGCAGGCGCGAACACGCGTTTTGTTTTTGATTTCACAAGTGATACAGTACCTTGAACGCACTTGATTAAGTGTTTTCTTCATCACTGCGAAGGTTTAGTGCGTTCCCTGTTGACTGAGCTGCAGAGTCTAGATGTTCTTTGCGATGAATTCGAGGTGCAGTCTTCTTTATTCCATTGTGTTGATATTTGCATGCCTGCAGTCCAATAGTTCAAACAAAAACGTTCAGGACGAAGACCATAACTTGGTAAGTAAAGAAGCGTTGGAATGATGTACAGTGACGATATATGTAAATGCAATGCAAATAAAGTACAGAAATATTTCGAATAATGCCTTGACTTCTTATTTTTGAGGAGCTTCCTTAAATGTTAACAGTACGTAATTTTTTTTAATCGCGTTCTTGAAGTCGTGACTCGGGTACTACAGGATGTCCCACAAAAAGCGGACGCTATTGAATTCAACTATTGTTAGAATTTAAATGGCTTAGCAGTATAATTGCTCTAGAGTGCCCTGAAAAATGACGCTGTTGAAATCACTAGGCCATTCAAAGTTCTAACAAGAAGTGATTTGAATAGCGTCAGTGGTACTCGCTCCAAAGTACTCGGGTGCTCTGGAGCAATTATGCTGCTAGGCTATTCAAATTCTAACAATAGTTGAATTCAGTAGCATCCGCTTTTTGTGGGACACCATGTACAGTGCGTAAAAAAAGGTAATCCAAAGCTGACGCGCTATAGTACAAAAACTATTCGGTGTATGTTCAATTTTTTTTCACATTCTGACAAATCAATCTTTTAGCTATTGAATGACACCTTGTTAGCACGAAATGGACAAAAATTGAGCATATAGGAGACCAAAAGAAAGTGTTGGTCAAATTCGCATATTATTTTCACCTCTGTGCCTAATTAAAACATCGAACAACAAAAGGACAACTCAATTAATCATAAACATGTCATGATTAGCATTTAGTTGTTTACTGACAACTTCAAAAGTTTATTCGCCAATTCCTTCGGCATGACCACCATCTTTCTCGATACAAAGCTCACATCGTCGTCTAATTGCATGAAATGTGCGTCTGATAAGTGCGGGATCATTTCTCAACGCATCAACTTCATTTTGAACGCGGTTCGTTCTGAGAATCATTCAAGTCATTTGGCCCTCTTACCGCCTCGATATTAGCTTCTGATCTTCTTGTGCGTTGTCTTCCTAAATTCTCCTTGTTTCGATACTTTGCACCATGTTTGTATTCAATGACTGAGAGTTAATAATATGTGCACGCGGGTACTTTAATAGTTTATTCTGAAGCGATTTTATCAGCAACTCGAATCCCACAGGGAGTTAATGTTCAATGCCAATGGTTTAGTCCCAACTCTCAGAGGTGAAAATATGTGATTTTGACCATCATTTTCTTTTGGTCTCGTATATGCCCAATTTTTGTCCATTTGGCGCTAAAAAGGTGTCGTTCAATAGCTAAAAGATTGATCTGTCAGAATGCGAAAAAACATACACCGTATAGTTTTTGTACTACAGCGCTTCAACTTTAGATTACCTTTTTTTTGGTACGCACTGTATAGGGAGTTACGACGCAGCAGCTGAACGACGCACCTTCATATTTATGTAAAAAAACGAATATAATTTCAAGTCCCGCGAATATTCTCAACTGCGTAGCAATCCCTTGGCCAGTGGGGAAGCATATGTCACGACGTGAGAAATGATTTATATCATGTGGTTGTAATGATTGTGTTTATTAATTGCAGACGGCCATTATGTCGACTATTAATTCACTAGTAGTCAATGTTACCCCCTTTATAAGTAAGGTTTCTTTCTATGATGTTAGAGAAGATGGAGAAGTTAACGAAAGTAATAAAAAGATAAGCTTTATTTATACAGGTATATTGTCTTATTGACTACTGGCTTAACGAATAGTTTACATAATGTCAGTAGCGGCGCCGCAAATTTAGAAACCGTAGAAATTTAGAAACGGTCGGTAGCATCTTTAATTGTCGGTAGCATCATTGATCTCGATCTCAAGCCTATATGTCTGATAAAACTAATAGATCTTTTTTTTAAAATTTTAAATAATCCAATCCCTGACCCAAACCCTAAACCTAACCCTTACAAAAATCGTATAAAAGGGAAATAATATAAGAAAAAAAGTTTGACGAACTTTAAAAATAAAAAAGCCTCGGGTGGAATTCGAACCCTTGCCTATTCTATTAGAAATCGTACGCCTACACGACTGAGCTAACAACGAGCTAGCTGAAAACCGTCAAAACAATTTCTATTTATAATAAAACTTCGTCTAATCGAGACGAGATGAATCTGGGAACGAGATCAATGATGCTACCGACCATTAAAGATGCTACCGACCGTCTACGGTTTCTAAATAAGCAGCGGCGCCAGCCCGACATTTGTTTATGCAAGTGCAAATTTCAATCATCATTATTCATTTCTTTGGAAATTGATTCCTTATACGGTCTATTAATGTATCAAAGCTTTTGATTTGACCGCTACGACAACAAAACAGGCAAAGAAGTAATTGTGTGGGAGAGATGGGTCGTTGAGGGTGAAGTACTCCGGTAGTAAAAAATTAATTACATAGCATTGTTAGTGTTATCATAGACTCATAAATATGCAAGCTTGTATAACCTAGCGGGGTGTATATATGCCCGCTAGGCGACTGGATGCCTTGGGGTTACAATCCCCATCAGGCAATGTTAGAGGGGTTACAATCCCCCATAACATTAACCTGTCCAAGAGGTTACAATTCCCTTGGACAGTTCCTAGAACTTGCATGGATTATATTTACAATAAATTATGCGATGTCTGTGTGCATACTCCAATGTCCATTTTCAGATTGTTCCTGTCCGTTGTTAGCCCTGATGAGGTGGGTGGGTGGGGAAACAATTTCGTGCTCCCTATCGTATCTCTCTCAAGTTTAGAACAAATTGATACCTAATAAATGCGCCTCGTCCGTTTATATCCTACGGAAACTATTTCTATTAGTTGATCAATGTCAACAAAGACAATATTGTATGTCTATTAGTTGTTGGATTACATTTGACATGGTGCGCACATGTTTGCATCGTGCACAGCGCGTGATCGCTGATGCATTAGGCTAATGACAATTGCGCACGACGTGAAATTCCGCTCACTTGGACAATCTCCAACAAATGTAAGAACTTTGAACAGTGTTAGTAGCATTTCTCCATTAACTTTAATTTATAATCCGGATATTATAAATTGGCTTAAATACAGAAAAAATTGCATTTGCTTGACCAAATGTCGGGCTGGCTTCGCCACTACACAATGTACGTTCCTCTGCTAACTAAGGAACACAGCAGTTGCAACTGTACAGTGTTTCAGAATATATGCCACACTCGCGAAAATTTAAATAGAAATCATTCTTGATGAAGATCGAATATTATGGGGTTTTTTATTTTGACTAGAACTACTGCTAATATGAGAAATATTGATCAACGCATTAGAGAAATATTGCCTTTTCATCAGTATTGATCTTAAACCATGATTTTTCTCAATTTCATAAAAATCTTTATTTCTCTGTCGTATCTTAACGAGAGCAGCCGATAATTACAGGGGGGGCTAGGTAATATTGCCAACTTCTTATTTCATTAACTATTTTAACTGTATCTCAAACAAAAGTGATTTTATTGCTTATTTTGTCACAATGAGACATACTGTATACATGCAATATAAACTAATGGAGTTAATAAGGAAGTACAAAATAAAACAAATTCCGAAAATAGACATCCTGTATTGGTTTGACAATGTCTGTGGAACAAAGACGAAATATCACCGATTCCGTCGTGTCCTTGTTTTTTCTTCAATAACAGGAATACAAGATGTCTATTTTTGGAATTTGTTTTATTTTGTACTTCCTTACGTTGTGTGCTTGGCGTTTCGAGTTAATAAGTCCTAGTAATTTTAAAGGGGCAGCCTCAGGCCATTTTATTCTGACACCTGCAAGTTTTGCATAAAACTAAAAAATAATGAGTGTAAAGACACAATAAATCGATAACAAACGCAAAAAGTTTGTGCAGGAGTACAGGTGGTCATGTTTATTGAAGGATATTGAGATGAATGATGTATATAGAAAAATTATCGGGGTTCAATGTGGTATATTTGTTTATCATGTTACATTTACCTGTGCGAAGTATTTTGTGTTTGTTTAAAGTCGTATGTTCGAAAACTGGAATAAAATTGCCAGCCTTATCTATTTATAATATATACAACGACGTTCATGAATTACGCTTGCGGCTCGCGACAATTTTACGCACACTTTTTGGGCTGCTATGGCTTAACAGAGGAATGCACCCGAGGCAAAGAATACGAAACGGAAGGGCCACTGAGCTTCATTGAACTGTAATAAAACTGGAACGCTAACTCAATACAAAAGTTCAGTTAATCGGTGAAGCCAAGTTAGTTTTTCTGAGTTTTGAGGCGAAATACTTAACGGCAAAGACCGGACCTCATATCAATTTGAAGCATGCCTCCTCCGCAGGCTCTTAATAAGGCCAATATGTAATTTGATGTGCACACAGTAGATATAGAGATCAGCGCTGGCAAAGTTATGAGCTATATACATTACTGTATTAAACGACTTTGAGCTATATAATATGATAATATACATAACTGTTTTAAACAAAAAGCGACAGGGGACGAGGCAGAATTTGAAGCTATTAAAAATTACATTTGATAAAAAAATTCAAGACTTTAGACACAAAAGAAATGCCTAAAAAATTCGAGAACAACTGAAATTTTGCAGAGTACAGCGAATTTCCCTTGAAACTTTAAGTTTATTACGCGACTTTCAGGTCCCTCCTGGCGTCACATGTTGTAGCGACTATAGCATTAAAGTCTATTTCTTCTGATTTGTAATGTAAATGTGTAGTCAAGACTGAATTTTTATATTTTTACCTATTATTGTATTCAGCTTCGCATAAATACTATCTTCTGCATAAATAGTACGTACAACACAGCATTGAACTACCGTCGTCGTTTTCTCTCGGCTTGTATGGCAATAAAAAATCATTTTCGTAAGCATTGTCTGGTTTGTTAGAGTGTCAAAGAGTTTCAGTAGCCATGTTTTTAATCAAACATTTTAAATTGTTGCATTGTTTTAAAAGCTTGAAACTTGAGTTTACAAGATTTCATTCTTCAGAGTATGTCTTTTCTTATATAAGTCATAAGATCTACTTCGAATTACAATAACTGATGGCTTTGTGCGCGCAAAATAGAAATCGCTACTCTGGTTTAAGGCTTTTAAAAGCACTGAGCAGGAAAAGCGTTAACGAAAGCGAAGAGGAAAAATAGCTCGATATCTCAATTATTTTATTAAGTAAAAGAAAGTGTTCCTCAAAATCCCCCACTACATGCATAATTTTATACATTTTTATGAGATATAGTAATTTACTTTAAATTAACGATTATTAGGTTCCTGATTATGATCGAAACATAATCATCGCAGCTATGACGGTTGATTCAATTGGAATACTGGGCAACTTACTGCTGATTCTGGTCATCGTAATTGACCCGTTGAAGATTTTACACCGCGGCGCATGGATAACGATCCTGAACCTTGCTATCGCTGATTTCATCGTCTGTGCAGTGGACTTCGGCGGTCCGTCACTGTTCAGCTACTTTTGGACGATAGCGGCGAGTGCATCATTTATGCAATTAACACTTCTTACAGTACAAATATACTTGGTCATAAAATACCCAATGAAAAGTAAGCTGTGGTTAACAGGGGAAAAAGAAATGTTAGCTTGCACGATAGTCTGGGTTTTGGCCATTGGATTAGGTCTGAATAGCATCGCGTCCAGCTGGTTTGATTTCTACATTGCCATTTTCCTTTACATTGGAAACATTGTCGTTATAGTGCTGGTCGTTGCAGTTCAACTCGTGTTAAAAATACTTATTGTCGTCGAGATCTTGAGAAGTAGAGAAAGCATCCCAAATGTCGCAAAAACTGTTGTAATACTAAATGTCACACTAATTGTAACAGCGTTCCCTTATTTCCTGGCACACCAGATTTTTCGCATTGAACTACTTGATAAGTCTATTAACATTGCATTACTGCAAGTTGTGCAAAAATTCCTTTTTTACTACAGCCCTATATGTAGTTTGAATTTTGTCGTTAATCCTGTTCTGTATTCTCTACGCTCGCGAGATTATCGTCGCAGTTTGATCGCACTTTTGAAGTTGCATTGCTGAAGATATGGCCGAGGCAACAGTAAAACACAGGAAATTATGATGCGTTGATATCGAAAGTTGCAATACGGTGTTATGTCTTGACCGAAATAACAATGGACAAGTGATTATAACATGATATTAACTTAATTAAAGATGCGTACGGAAGTATTATAGAATATATATTATAGAGTAGTATTTTAGAGTATGCTTATGGCAGCTATACTATAGAACTATTTTAAAATCATTAACGCTGCGTCAATGACTATTTTTTTAAATATGGGCGAGAAGTAGTGTTAATTAGTGCCCAGCGATGCAAGAACAATAAGTACATGTATGAGATTTGTATATTAATCAATTAAATTAGCAGGTTCATGACATTAGCTGATGGTATTGTTTCCCTCCCCAGTACAAGCAATGTCAGGTGTCAGAGAAGCAACTATACAACTCGTCACAACTTTCTTTTCGTCACAAGCAACATTGCTGTGTAGGCAGAGGGGGCACAAATATACTTTATATTGGTAGTCTCATAAATTTTGTGAATGAACGCGGGTCTTGAATTTGCCTTCCTTTCGATAGTTCATTTTTGAGTTGATTTTCTTTGAGGCATCGCGGTCACTAATTTCGATGAGACCACTTGTAATGCACATATTTGTTAGTCACGGCCTGAATAGACAATCAGCCCTATTATTTTAGCAAATATTTTTGATGAAATAGTACCCTTTTAATAAAGTCAAAAGTCAATGAGGACCTTGCATAAATAATATTCGACGAAATTGAGAAAAAATCTCGAAAAAGTTTGCTTAAAATCTTAAAAAATTCTTGCATGTTGGAAAACCTGCTTAAAAATGAACTTTGTCTGGCAGGTACCTCGAAACTCTGGATTTATGTCACATAAATCGCTCGCACGCTGTGCGTCTGTTGTATGTGCATTTCAAAGCGAGCGTTCTTCTTCTTCCTATTAAACTAACACCCTTTACAGACTGATATTTTGATCAGCAAATATCGCAACAGTATCAGACGGATATTTTGATCAGCAAAAGTAGCAATAATATCCGTCTGATCAGACTGATATTTTGATCAGCAAAAGTCGTAATAACGTCAGTCTGATCAGACTGATATTTTGATCAGCAAAAGTCGCAATAATATCCGTCTGATCAGACTGATATTTTGATCAGCAAAAGTCGTAATAACGTCAGTCTGATCAGACTGATATTTTGATCAGCAAAAGTCGTAATAACGTCAGTCTGATCAGACTGATATTTTGATCAGCAAAAGTCGCAATAATATCCGTCTGATCAGACGGATATTTTGATCAGCAAAAGTTGCAATAATGTCAGTCTGATCAGACTGATATTATGCTCGTGCAAGAACAATATCCTAGTAGTTTATCATTCTTGTAATCCTCTATGAATATCACGCGTGCAATGAAATCATTAGCTCTGCATGCTAATTTTGCATAGTCAAGGGCATTCACCCTAGAAACGTCACTACTACAATCCCACTCTCCTTCTCGGAGGCCTTCAGTGGTATGTAGGATAATATGGAATAGTTCGGATATGTAGCATTGGTAGGATAATAGGCGATAGTAGGGGAAAGTACAAGTGACATTGGTAGGATAATAAGGGATAGTGGGGGTAGCACATAACCACGGGGGTGTTATCCTCCATGATCGTAACAATACCACTTGAAGCCTCCGCGGAGGAGTGCCACAGTCCCATGTTGCACCTACCTTGAGGGAAGAAGAAAGCTGAGATCCAGAATGCGCGAGGCATGTCGGGGGATCTGAACACACCATTGGCTGAAGTATTCTCAGAGATGGCCATTCCTGAACGAGTAGCCTGGGCCGAGCGTGCTGCAGCAGGGTTGTCACGTGCTAGTAGGGCTGCTTCAAGCCACCGTGAGAAGAAATTGATTCTTTGAATTAAGTTGTTCACCCACGATGCCAGAGGTTTCGTAGAATCATAAGATACTTTCTGAAACAGGAGACGTTTCGGAATATAACACCGCCTTTTCAGCTAACTAATCGCAACTCTAAAATCTGGTTTACGATTCAGGCCAAGTGCACATGGTGAACGTTTTGAATTGTTTCAAAAAGATGCCAACTTGTTGACACATTTCAAAGAAAACCAACATAAATCGCGTCTGGACAAAAACTAAACCCTTAGATGCGATGAGAATTTTTATAGTTGATATCGTCTTCATTTTGGTTGTTGTAAAAACGCTTGAAAACGACACGGTGCGTACATAGACTTATTTCGTGTAAACGACTTCGCCAGATGGAAAACTGGTCTGAAGTTGATCACATTTAGTCACCACGTTCCATTTCTGTAAAACCGGGGGGCGGTTGTACGAAATGTGGATAGCGTTATCCGCCGCATAATGATTTTTTCAACTGCTGTAGGAAGGCAAGAAAAGCAATGACACCAGGGATATTGAACTTGCAAGAGATGAAAAGTTATTTTAACTCGAAAATGCTAAATTAATATGGGATTTGCTGAGATACTGAAAATGCTTAGAAAATATTAAAACTACAGTTTCGCACAACCTCCTCTGTTCTGCATATATTTGCTTTGGACTAAAGTGGCATGGCGGTTATGTTTGTTAAATTCCAGCTAAATTAAATTTTCTACGGTATGTATATACGACATAAGTTAATTGCACTTTGCAATAAGATTTTAGGAAAATTTCTTTAGGATTTGCCTAACAGACAGCGAGCTCTTTACAGCCTTCCCTGTTGTGATGTCATTTGTTTAATATTTAGGAAACAAAGCATGTTACCAAAAATCAAACAATGTTGATATCCAAGGTTCTTATCAATAAGCCAAAAATAGAATATATTGTTACATCCCTTTAATACTTCAAAAATGATTGCACAGAACTATTCCACAAAGCTACCCTGTGTCATTCAAAGATTTTTTACCTACCTGCCACTGTTTTGGAACTTGGCTGAGCAGCAAGGACTTGTATGTTTCTTCGATGTCCGCTGACAGCAAAACCCGACCATGAATGGACTGAGATAAAGAATTCAGCGAAGCATGGATGACATTCAAGAGGCGTGTAAATCTGAAGACCTCTTGCTTTAACACGGTATGTATAGCCGACGATGGGGTGGTAGAGGGGTCCACTTTGGGATCGGACGGTGTAGTGGTGGTGGGATGGACTGGATCATTTGCGAATGTTTGTTGATCATGAGATTCAATTGTTGTTGGGAGGAACTTTTGAATGTCAGAGACGAGCTCAAGCACAATCTCATCGTTTGTCTTGCCTGATCTGCAATATTCAAAAGAGAAATATATGAATAGCCAGAAATAGCTACAAAACTGCAATGGTTTAAGCTGTTTAAAACTTTAGTTGTTCAACTTCTGGGGCCCAGATCAACTTAAAATTTCTTTCCAACCTTTCCAGCAGCTTGTTTATAACATAGAAATTTTTTCAGAAATTTTGTCTGGATTAATATTAGTACCTGGGTCAAACGGGTAACTCGCCTCCATATAAACCGAGCCTAAGACCTACCCTGGAATGTTGTCGACATGCGGGTGAACCAAAATTAGGTCGTCCAACAGATGTTTTGCTTCGGTTTGCGAACAAAAACGATTTGCCTCCGACTGCATTCCGAACAATTCTGGATGGTCGATCGAGGGCAGACTTTCAATGTAATCACAGCAGTCAGAAAATGACATGTCATTCGATGGCGGATGATATAACTGAAAAACATAAAAGGTCATGCTCAGTGCTCAGAAAGTACTCTAAGTCAAATTTTTATTGAGATAAAAGTTAAAACTAACATCTCTGAGTCAATTTTTACTAAGAAGGAAACGGCAACAAAAATTTAATTCGTCTCAATTGAAAAACAACATATAGAAGTTTATTACATAACTTTTATATCTATCATTCAAGGTTACCTTGCTATTAGTGTAACTAAATCCTTCCTCGAGACAATCTGGCGAACAGAATTTTTCAACAATATTCAGCAGGCATCTCTTGTCCCACATATCTGTGACACGCCCACCATATGTAATTTCAGCGGTTAAATACACCAGTGCTCGCCACGGGACGTTGGCATGTTCCGTTAGCAACATTCGAAGCATAGAGATAGAAACCTAAAGAAGGAACAAATATATTTCTGTTTAAACCGTTATAGACCCTGTGCACATGACGACACACTGGGCTTTTGGATCCGTTTGCTCAAAAGTCATTTAGCTTAAAGGCTGTTTTCCAGTTTTGCGTTTTTCACACGTACACGCACGTAAAAGTCTAAGTTTCAATATTACATTTGAAATGAACAAATGTTTTGATGGAAAGAATTCAGCATTCCCTGCGAGTTAGCATACTTTAGTGATTGTATTTGTTAAATACAAGCTCTATAGAAGAGTTTAAACTTTTACGTGCGTGCACCTACGTGGAAAAAACAGATAACTGGAAAGCAACCTTAATTAACCCGGGTTAGCGTAAAGTTTGAAGATTTCAGAGCAGCTTGTTTCTAAGTTTGGAAATCAATTTTTACACAAATGTTGTATGAATTAGCAGTTTTGGTATCTGAAGTTTCCAAAAATTAATGAAGATGTAGAAATACAGAAACGACAACAGTGGGCTGGACCTTAACCTAGGGTTAGCGCCAAGAGCGAAAGCCATACAGACTTTCCATGCGCCATCGCCTATCATTGTTGCGTCGAGGCTGGGGTAGCGCCACATTTTAGGGGGGGATTAGTGTTTTGTTTTCTGCTCTCTATAGACACCAGTTCGCGGTCCTTCCTCTAAAATATATGCGAAGTTGAGCTTAATCTGGTCAGGTCATTTTTGTTCAGAAAGTTGCAAAAGTTCCTTGCATGTAAAAGGAGACCACATATTATGCTCAGAGCTATAAAGATAGATCGATAGATACTTACACAGTGGAGTATTTATTATACTGAAAATTATTTACAAATTAGTTACAAATATTTTTGAAGGGGGAACATTTTGTTTCGCGGAATTATAACTAGTACTTAGGGGACTGCACTTCCAGAAAATCCGTCGGTAAGGGTATTATGATTTAGCAATTTTTGCCTGTACGCTCTACATTCATCCATCACAAACCTCCAAGTCAGCACTGGGAAAGTCATAAGGAATATTCCAGCCCAGAGCCCCGTACTTTCTTCTCTCTTGTACGACGGCATTGAGAAGGCACAATCCAAAAAGAAGTTTCTTCCAATGAGGACCAGGATTCTTATCTTCAAATATGCCAGCGGTAACAGCACCGCCAACGGTTGCAAACGACTGAAGAATATTTGCTTTAACACCCGGGGACGATTCGACGGTCATCTGAAAACAATGATCAAAGTCAAAGCCTGCAGCCAGGAGAGATATCAGCTGAGCAATAGTTACTCGTACCTGTTAGCATCGCAGTTGTATCAAACATGATCGATATAAGAGAAAGTTCGAATGAGGCATTAAACTCCGTAAAATCCACCCACACATGAGAGCACGGAGAAAGATCACGGTGGTATGATTGCATGTTGCATGCGCTGATAAACAAACGCTAGAGCTTTGCGCATCATAGCTCACCTTAGTCGCAGCTTGCAGTATGGACACAGGGAAATCCTTGTGTGGTGCTGAACTCAACCATAGTCTAAACGATGGTTCAACAGCAACGGTAGGCTCTGCAATCCTGTAAGAATAAAAAATGTGAAATTAGGTCAATGTATCGCGAATTCACTTTATCCATTTTACTGGCTATTAAGCGTTGAATTAGAGCCTTAAGATTTCTCCACAAATTTTTTAAACTTAGAATTAAGCCATGCAAATCCGTGATGTCATTGCAGAAACTTTGATGGTAAGTAACTGCTCATGATCACGTAAATAACGCTTTTTTGGAAGGGGGGGTGCATATCTACACATCCGTGTTCTACCTGTCCAACTTCTTTATAAGTCAACATTAAAAACACCTGATTTCAAAGGTCAGAACATGAATGCATAAATATTCACCATCCTCACTTCTCCAACTGAAGCAAACTAACATTCACATCCGTTTATAATGAAAGCCGATTTCATGCATGCGAGTTTTAGTGGATCTCATACAGACAGGCCAGATTAAGCTGAAGTAAAAGTGTTGTTGCTTACTTTCTTATGATTTCTTTCAGTTGAGGCATGAAGGATGACGCAAGATGACAATTTTGTAAAAACACCCAGCGTCCTCTGTGTCGGTACGATTTGGTCACAGTCTCCTCAGTTCGAGCCTCTTGTCCACGGCCAAGTGATACCATATCCAGCTGACATGTACTGCCACGGATGTCGCGTACAAAACGCATCAACTGTGATGCTGGATCGGTACCTTTAAAAGTACAAAGTTTACCAGAGGCGGGAAAATGTTATCGTAAACAAACAAGTGTAAGTGTATATGCACAACAATTTTTTATGACAACATTTTTTTTCATCTGGGGCCCTTTATATTTTTTATTTATCCACCGTTTAAGCTAAACGCCTTTGATACAACCGGCCCCTGTGCATGCCCATATACAGAAATTTGCTTTGACAAGTTTTCTTTAGTTAGCTTACTTTGCCAAATTTGTTTCTATGTCAAGTACACTTGCTGAGTAGCGCGTACAGACGAGCAAATACGAGTTGTCACGTGAAAACGAGGGCCTTAACTCGTTACAACATAACCGACCTGTTTGCAAAGCCTCGAGTTATTGTACACAATTGGTGTGGAAACATACCCGGTGCCAAGATGAATATCAAGGGAACTTTAGGATCGGACTCGGAGAATATCTCTTGAAGATCGAAATGTATCGCCGTCACAAACATCACTCCCAAATGTTCTTTAACAAACGTTCGTACAGCATCCAGAAGTCGCTCAGCTCGAAGAATTCTTACCAACATCAAACAATGGAAACTGGAGAGTTTCGAACAGTTCCAGGTTTTATTTTCCTTGCCTTTTGCTGACAAAAATTTAAAAAATCAAAATGAATTTGCTTATTTTAAAATTTGTTTACGGTACGTTTAAATGGTTGTCGTAACGGTGCGCATTCGAAACAAAGAACTTCTTCACACAAGACAACAACTATGAATAACTTGTGGAATAAGAGTATTCTCAATACAACTTCAATTTAAACACTATACGTCCCTTTTACTCAACTCAGCCTCGCCGCTACCTGTCACCACGACACCATATGCCAGCAACTATCGGCCCGCATTACCATACCTACTCTGTCAACCCGGAAGCGTTGAATTATTATTCTTTTCACACGAGGACTGACTTCGAGTATCATCATCAAGACCCAATTGAGGATCGTACCCGCAACCTTATTGGTAAAAGCCGAGTTCTTCAAAGACTTCACCGCCGAGCCCTACTGGGTCTATCTTTTTTGCAGGAATCGCATTCTTAACGCAAATTATAAAACTTTTTTTCATATTAACAAAATAGCATGTATTTATTACATTACCCAAACGTTTATGACAATAGACACACTCTAGATGTATCCTTCTCTCCACAGTCTGTAATGGCGCCGATCAGCTACACAGACCTCACTTGAAAATGCAGGGCAAGCATTCTAATGGCCATAAAAAAGCTAAGAACTTGAATATGTTTTCTGTGTAACTTAACGGGGCGTGATTTGGAGAATCGGACTACTCCTCCCCCCCCCCCCCATGCTTAACATAAGCGTCCTTGAAAAGAGTGTCAATTGCCTCGTAAAAATATTTTTTCAACTAAGAAAAGCAATAATTTTTTGAACCCTCGCTGAGGAAATGTTTCGTCCGTTCTACAGCAGCAGCACCCAGTTGAAAAGTGTGCTTTAAATTTGGCCAAGGCTACAAAATCGAGTGCGAGTAACAGTTTTTGCGGTTGAAAATCAGCTACAAATCATCCACCCCAATAAGCGATCAACGGCCACTCATCCCTTTCTTGTGTCGACCATTGAGAAAGACGTCGCATTTAAAACAAAATTAAAAGCAAGAAGAGTAACAATGAGCTCCGGACAGAAGAAATCCAGACGTTCTTGAGCGGGTTCCTGCTGTACGTACCTAACACATTGGTGCGTTCTTGGCTTTCCAGATATAGATAGGGATCATCGTGCTTGGCGAAATCTAACCAGAACTGTGGATTGTCAGCGATGTGACTGCACAAGTCGGAGAACGCAGGAAGTTGAGAAGACAGCTGTTGACATTCCTGCCACATTGATGTAGTGATCCATTTTAGTGGTGGCTTAGAGATCTGTGACGCGTGCGCACCCGTTGCTCCCGGTGCCGCTCCTGCAGAACCTGTTAAAGTGGCCAAGTCTCACACGTTATCATGGCAACTCTGGTTGCAAAGTAAAGCCTAGTTTAATCGTCAATGTCGTGAATATATCAAAGTGACCCATTGAGTGCCCACAAAAGACCGGCACACCTAGACTACAGTGTGCCTCAGAAAAAAACTGCCACTGTGACAAAATAAGCAATAATTTTGTTTGAAATACAGTTAAAAGATTTGATGAAACAAGAAGTTGGCAATGTTGACTAACCTCCCTGTAAATCTCGGCTGCTTTCGTTTTGATACGACAGAGAAATAATCTTTTTTACCAACATGGTTTGTGCTCAGTTCCCCACTAAGAATGGTGCACATGTCAAGATACTATTTAAAACACGAGCAAGAGTGTTTTATTGGGTTATGAAAACACGAGCGTGAAGCACGAGTGGCTTTGTACCTAATAAAACACGTCACGCGAGTGTTTTAAATGGCTTCAAAAACATTTGCATAATAAAGCCAAATCTTTATATAAAAATCTTTATATAATTTGCATGACAATCATCTTTTGTATTATTGCATAATGAGTGTTCTCTAGCAGGTATGAAGAGGCGTGCACGTGACTTATTTAGCACTGCATTATTAAACATTGATTATCGTTTTGCAACAATCACATGTTGGTTGCAGCATTTAAAAAAAGTAGGGAAATTGAGAAAAAACATATTGCAAATCAAAAGGCAATATTTCTGTGATGCGTTGATGAATGTTCTTCAAATTAACGCAATTTATGCTAGTCAACATAACAAAATACCATAATAATTTTGCACTAAAAAATGTCACTGCAACAAAAATTTAAATAGTTCCATTCTTCACAAAGATTTTTTCAGACATCACATCGTCGAGAATGGCTTTGCTACGGCAGATGGAAAGATTAAGATTTGCATGTCGTGCCATGTGTTAAAAAGTCGTCAATAAGTCGGCCGTTCCCAGTCCCCACCTTGTTCATTGTTACAAGGTTGCCCTAATTACTCTCGTACAAACACGATTGTCACAAAGTTGACAATCCAAAACTGTTACAATATTGTTATATCATGACGGCAGTAGTTTTGGTGGAGGAGCCTTGTGACAACGACAATGCGGGCAGCAAACGTTGTTCAAGGCTGTTTTTATCAACCCTGAACATGTTGTTCATTCCTTGCTGAATAAGAAGGTTTAGGATCAAGTATTTCACTTTCTTCGATTGTCGCCGAGGAAATTTGTCGAGAGCATGCCCTGTGATGAAACATTCAGTGATAACGAGTACTGGATAGATACCTGATTTCTTATCTTCACCCGCTGACATAAGTCCCTCACCAAATTTAGGACACGAGGCTCCCCGTATGAACAAACTCCAATCATTCTTCTCGATCAGCGGCCTGCCGGTATCTTGATCCTTCGAATACTTCATGATATTACAACATAAGAGAAACGAGAAAGTCATCTGATGTTGGGCAAACAATCCATACGTCACATGGCGATGGGTTGTCTCAGTGATAACGTCGATGAGTTGCTCCAAATGAGCCTGAAGGTTCACTTCAGTCGAGTGGGTTAAACTAAGAAGACGCTTTCGTTGTTTGGCTAACTTTTCTTGCGCACTGCTCTGTCGACGTTTAGTTATCCTATACAACGGCTGGACGGTACCTAGGTGGGAATATTTCAGAACCATCCTCAGAGATATGAAAAAAGCTAGATTCATATTAATCTGACACTGCAAGACATTACAAGTTTCAACGGGGGGCTGAAAATGACCCACGTATTGCCCTCACCACCAAGCCTCGCTTTTATTAGAAAGAACGTATGCATGAATATAAGGCTTGGTCATAGATTAAAGATACATAGATGTGCAACTCGTGGTATTTGCTGTCTTACGTGGATGGCGCTCATTTCTAGCAAGTACACATCCGAGATTTTACTATTAGTAAGGAATTAGATACGGAAATGTCAAATTCAAGAAAACTTTCCGCTAGATATCCTTGGTTGACAGAAACATATAAAAAGGAGTTGCCGTGTAAATTTCAAGCAATAAATGAAGCTATGTTTTTGTCCTGGTCGCTTATAAAACGGCAGAAACCACTTTTTCTGTAATAATCCGTGAGACAGCGAAATCTATGGCTTGGTGCTGAGGACAATAGCCTCTAGTTTTTTCTTTTACAGGGGGTCACCAAACTTTAAATTCCAAAGGATTTATTTTAAAGAATATTTTCTGCCTTTTATCCCACCTGCTATATGGGACCCTCCTCCCTTTCCTTCCTTCTGAACTAAACTTTATCCCTGCCTGTTTGCAAGATTCCCAACAATGAGGAGTTTCCAACCTTATCATCAAACCTTATCACTGCCTCATTGCAGGGTTCCAAACAATGCTGAGTCTCCTACCCTTTTCACCCCTCCTTCCCTCTTCCCAACCTCACTTTCCTTCTGGCCTACCAGGCCCTCAAAGAATCAAACTTTATTTCTGCCTGCTTGTAGCGTTGCCAACAACAGTGCTTCTCCCCCCCCCCTCCCCTGCACATATTATAATCGATCTACGGGTACCTCAAAAGCGAACTAACTTTCAAACTTGTATTCGTAACTACTTGTAAAGTTCCCAACATCAGTCATTCTGCCCCCTTCCTCCACATTCTATTCAATCTTTTATTCAATCTTAAATTCATTCTTCTATTCAATCTACGGGCACTTCAAAACCGAATAAACTTTCACGCTTTTATTCCGACCTGCTTGGAAAGTTCCCAACAATGGTGATTCAGCTCTTCTCTTTCCCTCCCCTCGACGCGAGTGCAATGACAACAAGCACGAGACAAAGAGTTCGACAAACCACTGCAAGGAAAACTGGTACATCACGTTAAGACATGGAAGATCAACCAAGGTGAAGTAGATGATAGCTCCACGTGTTGCTACGGGAAGGTAATGTTCTCTTATCGTTCGGATCTCGCTGCGCGCAGCTTGATAAAACAAATGTTATCATGGTTAGTAAACTTCTAAGTAAATCCTGGGCGAAAGCAATCCCGAAGGAATGCCAGATGTGGTAATCACTGCAACACTTTCACCTTCACAAGAACAAGCGTAATTAATGTGTATTTAGAGCGTTAATCGAACCTTTCCAATTTTATTAAAGAGACTCATTTAAAAGTGCAGATAATTAAACTTGGGTTAATAGATTCACATTAATCCGACAATAGCTCAATGCTTATTGTTGTTTTGGCAGCTCAATTCGTAGAGCGGTGGTTCAGAAAACCGAAGATGCAAGTCAGCTTAATATGAATTTACTGTAGCTTCTCATATCTTGAGGAGGATTTTGAAATAAATTTGAGTTACATGCGAGGTATGTTCAAGTCCACAAACCTTCTGATTGCACGACTTTACGTTGTATTGTATTGGCAGTTTTCTTGCTGTCCTCTATAGTTGATATAAGTTCCTTGTCATCCAATATGTTTCCCTCTGAGGAATGCAACAAATCCAAACACTTATCTTCCAAATCACGGATCTTTGAGCGATCACTGACAACATTCTCAATCAAATGAAAGAATTTTTTCTCCAGCTCAGGACGTTCTTCGTATACGACTTTAGAGAGCAGCTGTTCTTGAAGTCCTAAAATTTCGACTAAAATCATCAGTAGCAGCAGCAGCAGCAGCACAGGGTGATGTAAAGGTTAAACTTACTGTACTGTGACCTTCAGCCAGTTTAGCCCCCCCCCCCCCCCAATCTTTTTTAATCAACTCCAGTCTGGGAAGCCGGTATTTATTTGTATAAGACTGCCTTCATAAGGGATATACCTAGATAAGATAACCTTGTTAAATCATCCTCATTTCTTTAGAAATTGGTCATTTTAAAGACGGAAATATTTGCATAGCAAGCCTAAATTATCGGGCCAGCTTCGCTACTGCAAACAGTAATGGTCTATTAGAAGGATATTGCCTTCCATTCTTCGGGTCGTACTTTTAATATGCAATACATAGAACATGAACGTTTTCATGCCAAAAAGTTGTTGGTTTTGATTTCATGCGAAATAGACCATTGTTGATATCTTTCATTGTTGTAACCAACCACTCACAAATCTTGTAATTTTAGGTTGGTGGCCTCCTAAAACGCAGCATTTCTGTTTGTATACAGGGTAAGTAGAAAAATGATGCCGCTATATAACGACTTTAATTTGAAAAAGTAGCCTAAATACAGTATATCTCATGGCCATACAAGGCACATGAGATAAGCAAACCATTAATTGTATTTATGCATTAGGCAACTTCTGACAAATTACAGTCTGTGCGGCTAAATTGAATATGAATCGGAGCATCAGTTTTAGTGGGTGTAATTTAGGTAATGAAAGATTCTATGGTGTACAGATGATACACATATCAACTACCAGCTGATCTGACCGTGAGTAAAAGGCCCGGAACTAGCTAGCAAATAAAAATCTATTTTGCTGTTTTTAATCACTTATATCTTTTGTTTTCCTTTATGAAACTTGTTGAATCTTTGTAATCATGCTCAGTAAAATTATAAGCCCACCAGAAATTTGCAACCGAAGTAAATTATACTTCATGACAAATTTGCTAGTTTGGCTTGAAAAATGGATTTCTATTTGATAACTAGTGCCAGTACTATTCGTGTTTTCAGATCACATAGTATAATGTGGAATGAATTTCAAGCACCTCGACTGACTGACCTTCAAACGTGACAGTAAAATTGATCACAGTGACTTGGTTAAAGACTTCGGGGAAAAACTGAGGATTACTGAGCGGCGTGACGAGGAAAAGCTGGAAGTTACTGTTGTATTCTACTACGGATTCATTAATCTTCATCACATGTTGATTGCCACGCACGGAAGTACGACGGTGCAAGACTGACGCCAGACGAGCATCGAGAGTTTCACTAACATCCTGCGTGAACATAGGCGACCCAATTCAGTGTATAGTTTCATATAGAGATCAGTGCGCACATAAATACACTTCGTAGGTTCTTAAATATAATTCCGCACATAAGTGTGTTTATGTGCGCACTGATCTCTATATGAAACTATACACTGAATTGGGCCGCCTATGGCGTGAATGAACATAGTTAAATTGCCAGGCAAGTACTTTTTGGATTAAAAACATTTAACAGGTTCTAGTTTCAAACTCACCAGTACAGTAGAGTCTGGAAAGCAAGCTTTTAAACATACATTGTCAATGCATTCAGTTACAATGGACCAGCTTTAATCACATTTAAGCTTCAACATGCAATATTACTCGGACTTTTGTCCCAGTTTACCAATTTAAATGGAAAATGACAATACAATACAACTTATTTCTCGGTTAATCAATCGGACGGGAATAAATAATCCTCCTTTGTGTTTGCTATTGATCTTTATGTGCTTGCAACAATTCTTTTTCATTTTGTGCAAAACTTGCAAGTGTAGGGATTGCTCAAAATGGCCTGATACTTTGATCCTATTGCAATCTTTTAAATGATGGGTGAAACAAAAACAAACCCGACAAGCTTACCGTAATAACGACAGCTTTTCCAAGCTGCACGGCTTCCTCAATGAGTGCCAAACAGTTAGAATCGGCTGATTTCACAATCGTAACACCGTTCGCTTTCTCCATTTCAGATATCCATTTCAATGCTTGCCTCTGAGGATCGATGAGAAACGGCCACTTGTGAGTGTTATGCACGAGTACAGCACTTTCGATCGAGGTTGTGTCATGTGGCAATGAATGACTTAACCAACTCTGGATCACGCTTGGATTGGCAAGGAACTGGGTGAAGTCGAAATTCGAAGACACTGGAATGCCTCGTTCACGACAAGCTTCGTACCATTGCGAATACACCTGTAATGTAATATTGTAATTTTATTCCTAGCTAGCAAAGTGGTGGGATGCGCGAGCATTGAGGATAAAAGTAATATCTATCAACATGATTTTTACATCACTTGCTGTGATGTATGAAAATGATGTTTGCGCTGTGAAAATCATACACTTCCGAAATCGAAGCCAGGAACAAACAGTCTTGTGAAAAAGAAGCTGAATTACGAAATTTTTACAGACCACTCTCCGTTGATTGGCTGTTGTTTTAACCCGACGCAAGGTCCACTAACCTGCGCGCGAAAATTTTGCGTAAACGCTCCCAAATACGCAATGGTTGCACCAGAAAGAAAAGCATCGCCAACCAATCCATGCGAACTCTCGTCGAGTTTCTTAACGCTCTCCAACCATCGTTGATGTTCCTCATTGAACGCCCTGGACAAGACGGACGCGCGTTCGAGTCGCTCTGTCGTCAGACGTTTGCGTTCGTGTAACGACTCTAATTCATCAAGGCTAGCTTGGTACTGATCTTTCAATAGCTTCAATTCATGTTCGATATTTGCCAACGCTCCTTGCTTCAAGTCCAGTTTATGTTTCGCTTCAACTAAAGCCTTGAACGCTTCCTCGCATCGAGCTCGCTTTGGTAACACAGCCCTGTACGCTTCGGTGTAATAATCCAGCGCAATCACCCAACGACACATGGACTGACACGCGACCGAGATTTTACCAACGTGCTCGGGGGTAAAATTAGGATGGGTTGTATAACGCTTCAACTTCGCAAACGCACGGTCGCTCAAACTATCTTTGTCAAAGTTGATGAGCCTCTTCAAGAATCCTGGATCGCCCAAGACCTGTTTGGTGTTCGCCCAGTCTGTTTTTTCGTCTAATATCAAGCATACTGCCGCCATAACTGTCATTACCATGCCAGGAGGTTTAGTGTACACTCTGATCTCAGCAATGTCCGACTTATCCAAAGTGTCCAAGTCCTCATTGGCCGATTTTAAGGCCGGTATGGCTTGGTCTAAGTCTCTCTGCGCGTCGTCAGCAATTGCTTGCACGCGTTTGGCCTCTTGGTTTAGTAAAGACTCTTCCTCTGATACAACATGACGTACTTGATCTACGGATTCCTGGTCCTTCGCCAACTGGTTTAACAGGTTTTTTGTATCCTAGAGAATGAAGGCAATGGTATTGTTACAATATATCACCTTTTACAATCTAGGCGGAACAGGGGGCAGAGTTTTAGGCCTCCTAAAAATGATTTTATTGGAAACGAATTTTCGAGGGGGGGAGGTCTTCTCTTACTTCAGTTTTTCTTTCTAACTCCGGAGCGAGCTCAACCAACTCTTGTTGCATTTTCCCCACGAGTTCGTATGACTCGTCCAACTTCAAAATGCCAGTGCTCAAACGTTCTCTATACTTCAAATACTCCTGACGCTTCTCGGCGTATATCTTCAAAAACATTTGGATGCATTCGATATAGGACGCTGGTGTTGCAAAGCATCGCCGCGAGAGTTCCGTCCAAAAACGTGAGGATGCTTCTTGACTTGTGCGATGGATATCTACGGACAGTCTTGTCAATCTGTGACTTTCTGTAAAAAAGTAATAGATATTATTAGATAAACTGAGCATCACTGGATATGCTTATCATTCTTACTTGCAGATGCTAGCTGCACAGCCAAAAACGCGCAATTGGTACCGCCACAAAGGCTTGCTGCAACATGTCAACAAGTTTAAGTTCACACATGTCTGTTAAAATCAGGCTTGTTGCAACTTGATTTTTTATCCAATAGGCTATGGCCCTATTGATAGCGAATCCGAGAAATTGACGGTTTAACGTCCTTATCTGAGAACACGCAAAAGGCTTACCGTTTACTGACGTTCACTAAAACGTTTAGTACAGTTCAAATGTTACCCCTTTCCTAAGTACATTTAGAGAGCGGCAGTTCTGCAGTTCACCTAAACTCAACCTTCCTTGTAAAAAACGGACCCAAGGGAAAAGCCTGAAAGAAATCCTGTAATTCCTACCTGTTATCTCAACGGATTGCAAAAATGCATTCCCAACTGCCTCGAGGGCATCGCTGGGCCACTCGTCGTACCAATCGATGGCACAACAGTTTATCAACGAGGGATACACGCGACATCTTTGGCGAAATAATGTTCCCGAGGGACTCATTGAGATCGCAAAATGGATATGATCGTTCACACGTTGTTTGAAATGGTCAAAAACGGCGTGTTTCTCGTTGGAGACACCTCGATCCATTGCGTCCTTTCGTAGACTGAGAAAGATGCGTTCTTTGTCCTCGTTGCTAAAGATGTCTGGCACTTCGCGTCCGTTTAACATGTAACTGATGTCTTCGAAAAAGGATTCCTGAAAAGAAAACACATCATGGCGCTGTCTGTCAGGTTGGAATACATTTGAACACTACAGTATTTCAAATAGAGCCAAAACCAACATTGTACAGTACAATACATAGAATTATCCAACCATACAATAGTAAACTACTCTGCACAACACACATGTCCTGTGCTATCGCCCAGGGTATTAGCTATCCCATATAGTGCCCGTTGAACGAACAATTCCGAAGTGAGATAAGGAACTAATCAGATCTGAAGTGTTTTATCACATGAATGTGTTTATATTTTCCTTTGCTTCATTGTCATGTATATTAAAAAGAAAATACTAAAACAACATTCACCCGAGTCCAAACTGTCAAAAGGATGTCACTCATTGTTTCCAAAGCAATCTAGATCACATGCCATACCTTTTTTACTCTCTGCATCGTCGGGCAAAAATAAGTCTCACCCCTCCCCCTCCCCTCCCGTAAGCTTATACCCAAGTTACGCCCCTGATCGTTTAATGTCATGCTGCACAACAATTTACGACAAAGAGATGCTAAAGCAGGCAAAACAGAACACCTCCTGCTCCACATGCATTTTTCCCGCCACACTTCCAATGCCATACTTTCCCAATTTACCAAAGCAGACTTATAGCTAACAACTAGCGACGCGCTAACGCCATCTTAAAAGTTGAGTGGATATTATAATAAATATGTAGAGAATATTACACGGCGGTCTGAAGATATGAATTTTATCTTCAAATGATGAAAACAAATATTTTACGAATGAAGGCAGGAAATAAGTGATATGAAAAGTATCACACTGTGTACTTTCAGTATCTTGCTGACTAATAAAATAGACATCCTATGCTTATTAAAGGAAAAGGCGCATCACAACTTTGAATACTGCGCAAGTAGTATAAATCGCGTACCTTTACTAAGTATCTGTCATTCAAGAAAAGGACAGTGTCAGAACCATCGACACCAGCAGCATAGAGAGCGCCCCTGATGTCTTCCTGAAAGTCTCCAACATTGTAATTAGAGAACGTGCGCAATGTTCTAAACTCGCAATTCTGTAAATACGCCGCAAGCTTAACCACGCTAGCCTTGCCTGTCCCGCCCAGGCCAACCAATAAGATGTGACCACCAGGCTGTCGGAATACGCGAGTGGCGCGCGACAGATGCTCGACGGCTTGGCGAAAGAATACGAAGGGTTGGTCGAAATTTTCGTCGGAAAGTCGAAGACGGTTGTAGAACTCCTAGAACAAAGATTAAGATCGTTCAGATTGATACCAGATCTATACATATATGAAAATCTAGAAATCAAATCAAAATAAACTTCTTTATTATATAAAGTACAGTGCTTTGTAGGGATTTCGGGTACTGATAAAACTGAATCTGACATGCGAGATTATTTATGATAATTTCACTTAGATTATTTATAAAAGTTATCGCTTTTCAATTTTTAATCATAGCTTCGTAATATTTTATGTTCGAAAAAAATGTTTGAAAAGAATGTTCGTGCACACTCGTGAGATATCATGTTCAACACTTGAAATAAATCTGGTATTTCCACGCACCATGTATTATTCTCTATTTAATCAAATGCTGCTTCTCTTATACGTACTTCTCAAACGCATCAAAAATTCAGGAAGCAAGGACAAAGAAAAATCATTCCCGTGGAGAACGTTAATTGGAAATCGAAGGAAGAAATTACACAAATTTGGCCAGCTTTCTCTTTGATTTTCTCGCAAGATACTAGTTCGTTCGAGAAATACGTAGAAACCCTCGTAAAGAGGACTTCCGCCGATTTCAAAACAGCTCAAAGTTCGTTAAAAATGCTCGGCTTGGCTCGTATTTTTAACTGCTTTAGGTGTTTGGAAATCGGAGGAAGTCCTCCTGCTCGTTTCTGAACTATCACATCTAATGTATTAATGCAGACACTTTTCCAGGACTTTGTATCTACAGATTTTAAACAAATGTGGGTTGGGGCTGGCATTGGCTCTGGGGAAATAGAACTCACATTGCTGTTCTTGTTTCAAATAAGTAAATACAAAGTCCTGGAATATATTTGAAATGTTAGTTACAATGTTACAAAGTGAAGCGCATCAGGTCGTATCAGGGATGTCGCATCAGCAACATTATTAGTGCTTTAGCTCGCGATTCCAGTCCATTCCTTTGGCTATCTATATATGGGGGTGCAAACAGAGCTTCATACCTGCAAAGTCCTCGTCAGCAAATTTACATCTTTGATGTGGCGATAAACTCGATCAGCTTTGGGATTATTAAGCTCAGCGAAGTCTCCAAATATCAACGTTTTCTTCGTCAGCGTGTCCACAGGTATCTTGCATCGTACACATTGATCAATCTTTTCCACCAGAACTTTATAGAAGAACTGTCGATCCTCCTCTTCGACGAGACGATCGTGGAACACTCGGGTTGCTTCGTGAGCGAATAGCAACGCCATGCCGTCTCGAGTGGTGATGGCAAGGCTGTTGGCTTGGAGGAGACCAAGAATGACCTAGGTAGAAATATATACAAGAAGGCTGGGGATAATGATATGAAGTTGGACAGCATTGACATTTCAATACCGGTTACGGTATTTTAAATTATCGCAATATATCGATATATCGTTAAAATATTTCGAAGAAATGTGTGACTAACAGTAAATGCACTATACACTCAAGAATCCAAAAATTCAAGACAGAAACAAAACGCGATAAAATTGTACAGGTCTATATAGAAATTGGTAAATGAATGTTCAATCTATAAATACTGTAAGGAAGTTTGAAGTAGATCAAACACATATATAGTTGTAAGAAAGATGGACAGCGCTATCCACCAGCTGATAGTGATGTTTTACGATCGTCGCAGTAAGGCATAAGAAGCAAGGATATCAGGGGCAAGTTGTTCAAAGCTGGGTTAGAGGTTAGCCTTATCCAACTGTTTTAATTTCTTAAGTCCTACACGTTCGTTTATTTCAAAACTTCACATACCGAAACTACTATCAATCCAGACAAGATTTGCGTAAAAATATTTGCAAGCTTACAAACAATCTTCTCTGAAATCCCCCGCTACTAACCCAGGGTTAAGCTGACCAACTTTTGAAGAACCGGCCCCAGGGGTGTTGAACTGGCAAGCGACTTTAACTCGAGAATGCTGAACTTTAATATGGGTTTTAAAAGTTACTGAACATGTTTAGAACGTTCAGAAAATCCCTCTCCGAATACTGATAGACAAAGAATAATCTGGACACAACAATTTAACTTCAAGCTTACCTTGTTAACATCTTTAAGATTAAATGTATAATGTGATTTGGCTGGCGTGGGTAGTAGTGTTGTGGAGATGGAGAAGAATATAGACAAAGTGGCGAACACAAGTTCTTGGTACATCTCACGAACATCTTGCAAAAAGTCGTGACTTTGGAGATGACGACCAAGACGGACTTGGAAAATTCGGTGAAGAGCTTTCACGGAGGGTCGAGGAAAAAGTAAAACGCTGTAAGGCAGAAGTAGTAAGCGGCTGTCAGGGAAAAGTTAACATGAAGTCAGAGATGGACATACAGGGGTGTTAAGAAGCATAGACTTCGTTTAGATACATTAACATTATTTATGCTAATTGCGATTAGATATTCATAACCGAGTAAAAAGACTGGGGAGAGAGCGTGGTCGAAGATAAAGAAAAACATAGTTTTCAGATTTTCGAGGATTTATATAGTAATTTTTAGTGGTTTATAATAAAGAAATTACTTATTTTGACGTATTAAAGTCGTTAATAGGGACTAGTTAACAAGGGGGTTGTTATTTTTCATGATAAAGCAGAAAAATATTAGAGACATAATGAAATTGACGAAAGCTTGTCGCAAGATATCGGAACAAGTTTGGATCAAGTTGTTAATAACTTATAAACGCTGTTATTATACAATGCTTACGCAATGTCAATTTTGATTGGTTGATAGCATGCAGACAATTCTCAATGTCACGCCACCTGCAACGACATTGAAAATTGTCTGCACTCTGCAGGGACCGTAATGGCGTCTTCGTCGAGATTCGCAACTATTTCTGAATTGTATAATAAAACAATTATTGAATTCGGTCGCTCTTAAAAGACTGATACAGTCATGGTACAGCCTTGTGCTGTTAACAACCTTGTAGCGACATGTCTGTATCAGAGTTGTCAAGGAAGGCTTGTAACAATTCTGATATTCTTGTTACAAGTAGTTCCACACTGATTGCAACTTGGTACAAGCAGTGCCAACTTTGCAGACGCCTTAGTTGCTGACAAACTTGGCGCTACACGTTGCAAGATTTTTACGTGTATGCCTGCAAGTTACGACAAAGCAATGACTGCGACCACTTACTTAAAATGTCTAACAACTCTTGGACTGATTGAATGCCTCCCTCCTGTAGGCGGTCCACAAGCGGCAACAACTGTAGCATTATCAACCTCCGTCCATCGCAGTTTACACGTGTCGTAGAACCCCCCGTGATCTAAATACTCACGCACCAACTCTAAGGAGGACTGAGTTCCAAATTCATCTGGTTCAGGCATGTTGAGATCATCTATGAAGACAATCACCTGCAGAGATAGCAAACTGTAACTATGATGCTTTATCGAGCGGGAAAAATTATTCACTGTGAAACCAACACATGTATCTCGAATGTCAAAATACACAAAAGAATCTACTCATTTTGTGTATGATTTCTGAAGACCAGATCTGCACACAACAAACACACATCAACTTGCAGCAAGTCTGCTACTGACTTGACAGACCTCACAGTCATCAAGACTTTTAATTCACCTGGGGCCAGTTGTTCAAAAGCCGGTGGCCTAACCCTGGGTTAACGTAAAATTAAATTTCCCTTAAAGTTTGTTTATAAATTTGGAAATATTTCGTCAGAAGTGTTGTCTAAATCGATGGTAGTTTAAAGTAAACAGATGTGTAGAAATACAGAAACTTAAACAGTTGGTTTAATTTTAACCCAGGGTTAGTGCTAACCCAGCTTTGAACAACCGACCCCAGAAGCTAGTTGTTCAAAGCTAGGTTAGGGCTACCCCTGCATGGGTTGAAGCTAAACGCACCGTTTTAGTTTCTGCTTCTCCGTTTCTTTCAAACCTTCAGAGACCACAACGACTATTGATCTGGACAAGATTTCTGAAGAAATACTTCAAAACTTCTAAACAGGCTACTAAGAAATTATTTAAGTACGTTAACCCAGGGTTAAACTAACCTGCTTTAGAACAACCGGCACGATGAAGGCTGTTTAAAAGCAAATATCAAGTTGCATTGAGTCTTATTTTCAGAAAGTTGATGAAGCCTTGATGCAACTTGATGCCATACTCGGTTCAAGCCGGTAAAATTCCACAACTAGGAGCCCTACCTTTGCTCCTTCCTGCGCCCCAAGACTATATCTTCTCTTTTTGATAAGTTTACTGATGATCAAAGCTTGTATTTGAGTTGGACTAATCCGCGCAGAACACTGCATGGAGGAGTAACGAAGCGACGGTGTTACAATAGGATGATATTTAGACACTTCGGTATGATCCTCATTCATGCTGCTTGCTGAGCGCAGAACTGTATCAATGATTGTACCAGCTCCCGTGGTTGAACCTAAAGATCAATACAAAACTAATTGATACTTAACTATTCGTACAGAAGTGGGTTGTACGAACACTGGCAAAGCCAGTCCGACAAATTGGTCATGCTATGCAAATTTAAATCATTATCATTATCCATTTCTTTAGAAATTGATTCCTTATGCGGTCTATAAACACAGAAAATTTGCATTTGCATGACCAAATGTCGGACTGGCTTCGCCATTGTGTACGAAACGTGAACAGCGCTATCCACCGGATAGTGTTTTACTTTTCTCAAGTTTCCTAAATGTGTTCAGTAAGCGGCAAAACTCGTATCAAAGTTCATCATTTTCGACTGAAAGTCACTTTTTATCCCAGTGGCGGATCTAGCGTAGGTCAAAATAAATTACTACAGCTCATTCTTGGATATATTTACATCATAAAATACCTTCAAAGCAATTTCATTGGTTAGATTTTATTCTTTTGAAATTCATAACCTATGACATTGTTATAAAGTTATTTTGAATTTAAAATTGGGCTGCTATAATTCATTCTGACCTACGCTGGATCCGCCACTGTTTTATCCACTGTATTGCGAGTTCAACATCCATGCTGTCATTGCTTTTTACGTCTTTCTGCGACCCTAGAAAAACTCTCTAACCAGTTGATAGCGCTATCTACCTTTCGTACAATTGTCCCTGGAATCCTATTTTGAGCCAGTTTCAATTTCAGAACATGTCCCAAAGTATACGGAATGCATGGACAGTAGGGACACTCAGGTGAAATTTGTGTGTCCTCGCATGTCGCATTATGTATGTCATTACCATTATGCCAGGTTTTCAATTGCATTTTCTGGCCAATAAGAACACTGAAGTAGCTGATCTGCATAAAAATAGGACGCCACTTCCCAATGGGTCATGGCTTTATAGGATACCGTAAAGGTCGAAATGTCGAGAGAGCACTGGGACCGAGTTCCCCCTGTGTTTTGTGTCTCCCCATACATATAATAACTATCAATATCGAGTCATTCTTGGGTTGTCACATTTCTCACTCACTGGGACTGTATCTACTTTAGCGCGACAATCATTACTCGCCCTTCGGGCTCGCGCTTTAGCTAAATTTGGTGAACTAGATACAGTCCCAGTGAGTGAGAATTGTTTTAATAGAGCAAAACGGTACGCTTATTGTCGCGCTAAGCGCTCCCTCTTTAGCTAAATTTGGTGAAGTACATACAGTCCCAGTGAGTGAGAAAAACACAAAACACAGGGGCAACTCGGTCCCAGTGCTCTCTCGGTCCCAGTGCTCTCTCGACCTTTAGGGTATCCTATAAAGCCATGACCCTTCGCAATGCGGAGAGGACCTATTGTCCACCCGCCATACTTTAGCGATATCCAGAAACATTCTTTTACAACTAACCATCCAAATATTAATTAATTTTAAGACGCTCACTGGCTAAGACAGTCAGAGCTCGAAATGAAGAAAAAATATGACCTGCCAAACCAAATTTTTTTTCGGAGGTCAAATACCATTTAGGCCGTCATTTTATTTTTTAACTGCCAAAAATGGTTAGGTCTCGTATATTGTAGAAACGAATGTTTTCATGATCGGCATGAGCTAAATAAAGTTTCTCAGCAGTCATTGTTTCTTACGAGTTATAATAATCAAATAAATGATGATCAAATAAATAAACTGATATCAAACTTGAGGCCCTGTCACACGGTGCAATTTTTCTTGCAACTTGCAATGCAATTCTACTCTTGAGAAATGCAAAATTGGCAAATACAAGTTTCCATGACAGTTTGTTAACGTATTTTTAACATACCAAACATTTATCACAAATTCACATATCTTAAGGGTAGAATTGCGTTGCAAGCTGCAAGATAAATTGCACCGTGTGACAGGGCCTTTATCAATTGAATTTCGCTTTTTTTTCAATTCGGCAGTCTAGTCTTATTTTCGCCTGCCATCTCTGAAATATGACCTGCTTCTGGCCATTTGGCAGCCGACCATTTCGAGCCCTGAAGACAGTGAACTGGCACTTACCCACTTCTTTAGACAACCTCAACAAGACATCCTCGACAAGTATGGATTTTCCCACTCCAACATCGCCAGTTAGAAGCACGGGGTGGTTGTTAAGTAACAACAATGCTAGAAGAAAACCGTATCTAATTGTATCCCGAGTTGGGACCAGGCATTGCGTTTTAAGTTCATCCGGAGTTGCGGATTCGTCTTTTATAACCGTAAGCGAGTCTGTGACCGCGACGCCCTGGGTAAGGGTTTTTTGAATAAGGACGTCGGCCTTTGGGACGAGGGTTTGCCAGAGTACAAAATGTTCAGTGTCCAAGTTTAGGAAGTAGTCGAACACGCTGTGTGGGGCAGGGGGTAGGATCTCCGATACGGAGGGGTAATTGTGGAAGATACCCCTTATGAAAGCATCGAACGGATTACACTGAGTGACAGGAATAAATTGGTTGTGTTCTTCTTCATGCTCTTGTCTTAGATCGTACTGACTTGCAGATGGCGTGTAGAGGTATTCCTGGTCTTCGGCAGGAGCCACGAAGTTACAGCCAATTGACCAGGTGAACGAGAAGAGATAGAGTTTACTCAAAAGATTATTGTAGTACGATGTGCTTTGACCAAGGGGAGTGCCAGTTTCGTCGCTTACAGATATTTGAGTTGTGCTACCACTTTCCGCTACAATAAATACACAATCATGATGATGAGTGATGCATCGATATGTGCGATGGGAAAACACCAGGCTAAAATGATCAGGCCTTGTGATTGGCCTTATGAAACAACAGTCATTGTTTGTGATTCGTTCTTTAGAAAAGCAACTTCTAAAGTTTATTGTCTTTCATTGTTGTGACCAACCACTAACAAAGCCTGTTTAAAGTTTAGGCTGGTGGCAACTCTATGCAATCAGTGATGCGCTGATACCTGATAATGATTCACTAATAATCCGACACGCGGATAATCAAGGGCCGATAATCGTCGATGACGATAAACGATAGCGTCATTCCTGTTTCAAAGTTAACGAAGTTACTTACGCGTATCTGGCGGTGAAATTTTTGTAACAGTTTCTTCTTTGTGAATGTAATGCATCAGAGATTCCATTATGGCGCAAAGACATTTCACAACACTAAGGTCACAGGCTTGATTCATTTGGTCTGTAGTGAGCGAAGAACGTCGAAATCTCAACCCCTCGTCGACAGTTTTGTTGAACAACCATAGTAAATGATCGCATCCTTCTTCAGGAACCTGCAAACACAAGTACATGTTGCTTGATAGCAGAGTCCGACATTGCTACAATTTAATTTTTTAGAAACTGATCGTTGCAATGGCCGGAAAGACGAAAATATTTGCATATCGTGACCAAATTGTCAGATTAGCTTCACTACTGGTTTGTAAAAATTAATAAAATCTTCCCAACAGTTCTTCTCCGCTTCACTTCATTACACTTCACTTGGCCCCACCTCAACAAAGCTACAGGATTTCCAACAGTACATCACACTTCGTCTCACTTTACCAAAGGTAACTTGCCATCACTTCATTACACCATATCTCGCCCACTTCACTTCACTTCACTACGCCAGATCTCCCCATACTTCCCCAGATCACATCTCACCACAATTCATTACACATCTCACAATACTTTACCACATCTCACCATATGTCACTTTACCTCACCAAACTTGACTTCAACTCGCCACACTTCACTTTACTTCACTCACACCATATCACAACGCACTGCGCCAAGATAGCCCCACCCCTTCCCATACTGAGCCTCACCCCACCCATTTCATCACACTTCAGTTACCCACACCACACCCTATCCCTCTCCACCTAACATTTTCTTAACGCGAAGGTTTCTAATTATTTTATCAAATTTCTTTCCCATTCATGCCCATATGTATCTTACAATCCTATTACTTATTTGCAATACTTCACGAGACACCTTGTGATCATCTTTTAATTTTCCAACCCAGGTCCTAACGTAAGGTTTCCAGCCGAGATCGCTTGGATCCTTAAAAAATCAGTTAAGACATATATTAAATCTATTTGACCACTTGATCTTATAGTTAGTAACGACTACAAGTTAAATTAGATTGATCATTGCTTTTAATCCTTTTGATGAATACATTGCAGTACAGTAGTGCATCAGATTCAGATAACAATGAGGTTCAAAGTTTGACTTCCACTACCTTTAGTGCGCATTTGGTTGGTTTGTCTGATGTATCAAACACGTCTGATTGGTTGCCTAATTATTAATAGTAACGGTTTGTATATTAACATCCCCATCAACACTTACCACATAAACCATAGCACAACGACTGACGGTTGCCGGCGAGGCATTTGCAAGATTATCAACTTCGAAGATAAGTTTCATTCCTGGACCTGTACTAATACGTTCTCCGCTGGCAAGACACAAAACCTGTAACAGAAACAAGAACTCAACAGAACGGTTAGAATGCAGTCTTCGCTACACTGCTTGGTAAAAAAACCTGTGCCTAGCATTGCTATTACCTTTGTATCGTCAAGGACAGAGTTAAGGCTTTCCACCCAAACAGTATCAACAGGTCCATCAAATACAATCCAGAACCAAGCATTGCAATGCTGTAAATACGGAGGATTTGAAAGAGAGGACGAGGCCGATGACCTTGTATCAGATCGTTTTTCGCTATCTGAAAATGAAGTGAAAGTATCTACCTATGTAAGTATGCCTAAATAAATCACCAACACATCAGCACACAACAGGGAATAAACAGTAGAACCAGTCAGCCGTTTAACATGTTCCCCATTTTTATGCACTTTACTCGCTAAAAGAATGGCAGAACAACCACCTCAGCGTTTCTGTCGGCCAGAAAAATACAATTGACTGACCAGAACCTGCATACTGAAGATGCGTAATAGAACATTCGTGGGGACACAAACTTAAAGGTTCCCACTCGGGTAACCCTTCTGTTTATTTTCTATTCTGTGACATCAACACATCACCATGCACGCAACACTGAAAGTACCAATACTTACCAACGAGAGTGTGTTTATGAGACTCTTCTTTCTCGCGATGATCTCTGCTGGACGCCACCAACTTGTTACCATCTTGTGAAAACTTTCTGAAGATACGTGACAACAAACCATCTTTCCACTCCATCGTATTCGAGTTGAACTCGCCGTAAAGTTCGGATAAACTGATACATTTTGGATTGATTGTCACCACGTTCACAGGAGCTTTCTTGCCAACAACATACTGCAAACAGAACAAACAAAACACCTTGTTGACATCAAATTTCAGTTCATTTTTAAGCAGGTTTCTTTGATGTAGTGCGGTCATTAACTTCGATGGTGACTTTGAATAAGTAATAAGATAAATCTTGCGAAGAAATCACTAAAACTTGATAAACCCCTCTTCGGTATACTACAGTATCTACTTCTTACAAAGCTGTCCTTTGTATCGAAACGTGCCGTTTTCTTCAATACGCATTTGAAGGGCTTCTTAGTTGTACCATGAAGTTATCAAACGTTTTCTCGAACTTTATAAGGGTTTACTGTTGGGGGGATCGCTTGTAAAAAAAGTGATTAAAGTTAGCTATGATAAGTGTAAACGTCAACCAATCAATGTATTCTGTACTGAATCACTATTTAAATACAAAACTGTGAATAAAAAAGTGATTAAGAGTTTTATACAACCGGCCCCAGAACTTCAATTGGGTTTACGAATTTATACATGTGACCAAATACTGTAATGTGATTGACCAGATAGGCTCATGAATTTCATACTACCATCTACATACCATGGAAGAATTATAATTCTTCCAGTGCGTGTAATACAGCTGTCACAGTGGTGAAGCCAGCCCGACATTTGGTCATGCAATGCAAATTTTTCTGTATTTATATACCGTATAAGGAATTAATTCCTAAAGAAATGAATAATGATTTAAACTTGCATTTGCATGACCAAATGTCGGGCTGGCTTCGCTACTGATACAGTACCTTTGAGGTGATAATCTCTTTTCTTGTCATTTCGGTGACGCTACGGGTAAACTCGCCGTACGCCGTTCCTTCAGTTGCATGATATCTGTTCTCGAGGATATTCAATATCGGCTCAAACGACATGGCCTCTTTCAAAATCTTTCTTATCGTAGTCTTTCCGCCTCCAGTTTTCCCGACCAACGCAATCCCGCCGCGAGATAACAGATTCTCGTGAAAAAACGAGACTTTCTCAACCTGCGAGGGACACCGGCGAAGACCAAGCTCTTCCAAAGCAAGCTCGATGGCTTTCTAAATTCATACAATAAGGTTAACATTGATCAGTGTCAAAAGTGATTGGGTCAGCAGCAACTTATTTAACAACTAATTGTTTTAGTATAAATTTCCAGGTGTTAACCAATAATAATCAACTAAACTTTACAAAAATTCACTTCAAAATTAGTTTTGTATTAAAAAAAAGCAAAAATCAAAAAGCTGTAGTCACTGGTCAGTGACTATCACTTCCGAGACAGTAAATCTTGACCAATCAGAATGCAGGAAAATCAATACTCCCCTGGAAATTTATACTAAAGATAAATAGCTGCTTAGTGCAGTTTTTTTCTTAATTAAAAGGTGTACAAGAAAAAATGTGAATAGGTCGTTAATAAATCTTTTCATGAGATTTAGTCATTTTTTACGTACTGTAGTGTCGCAGTAACGTAAAAGAGCTGTGAGTTTCGGTGATTTCGAAACATCATTTGCGTCTGAAATTGAAGGAGCCAGATATTTGGACAGGGAACACAAAGATGGTCAAGTGGACACACCCCACCCAGATCAAAGAGGTCATCATGTTTCAGTTCGCTGACCGCAAAATGCGGGGGATTGCGGGCAGAAAGAAATGATGACGTGGAATTAACAAAACTACGGGCACGACTGTGTGAAGACCTCAAAAGGTTGAGGGTCAACAAAAGGTAGAGAGAAATCTACCATGACAAGAAGTTAAGTAATTGATTGATGCAGTCAATACCAATGAGGTTGCTGGCGTTCCTTGATGCTGATGGCAGGCAGACACCCAAGGATGATCATTTCTATGTATTAGGAGGAAGAAACCGAATTTCTGTGTGAATTCTATGTAATACACATCAACTCAATTCATTTACATTTTTGCGTGCACACTCTTTACATTTCTTTTCTTCCCAATAGCAGTTTAAAATAAGATGGAAATCGGAAGACAACATTGAAATGGGGGCGTGGGGATTCAATTTTTCTTAAACTTTAACAACTGACCTGAAATATTTTATCGTCCGAGGTTGGTTTTGTCAAACCAGGAAAAAGATCATGGAGTATTCGTTCGAATAATGAAATATCTTCGGTGACAAACTTCGGTAAGTTGGTACTGTTAATTGCTTTTAACAATAAACCTGCTTCGTGTTCCTCAATGCTAGATCCGTCAATGATAGGTCTGGAATAGAACCAAAATGTGTGTCGAATGTGCTGGTGCAGTATTTATATATTATGCCGAAAAAGAGCATAAGATGACTTGTCTTAAAGCATGACATCAAGACTTGTCTTAAAGCATGACATCAAGGTAAACATCACAAGAATTAAGGATACCTTTTTCGTACCAAACAAAGAGGGCTGTATCGTCTTAATGCATCTAGTGTTTTGATCGTTTAACTACACACATATTACCAGAAATTTTTAATTGTCTTACATTGTATGCCAGTCTGCCAGCTGTTCTGTAGCTGGAATGCCCGTGCTTTATACCAAGGTCTCTCATTGTCTTCAGCAAATAATTGAACACAAAAAGTTTTTAGTCCTAGCGTGGCTAGAAGTCTCTGTACCTTGGGTTTGCTCTCTTGTGTTGTCCTGCCAATAACAACATCGACTTGATTGAACGAAGTCCAAAATCATAATGATCCTAAAATTTTTTTCATTTAAAAGCAATGAATAGGTAGCGCGCATGGAGAAGCCAATAGCTAGTTGTCAAATAGAAATCCATTTTTTGATCCAAATTATCAAATTTCTCATGAAATATAATTTACTCTGTTTGCAAATTTCTGGTAGACTTATACTTTTCTTTATTTAAGACGGTTACAAAGTTTCAACAAGTTTCACAAAGGAAAATAAAAGATATAAGTGATAGAAGATATACAGTGTAATGTAAGTAAAATGGATTTCTATTTGGTAGCTAATTCCAGGCCTTTTACTCGCAGTCAGATCAGCTAGAATGTATACAAATTACTTCCGTACCTTTTGAGAGAGTTGTTTACTGATGAGTTCGTACAGTTTGACAACTTTCCTTGAAAGGGACATGGCTGTGACAAAACCTTCCGAGAAGAGAATAATCTCGGTGATTAATACGTAGTCTGGTACCATCATTGCAAACGGACGAAATAGAGATTTCAGATTGTCTGGAAGCTCAACACGACCAGCGTACCTGAAAGATGATCAAAATTGATTGGCATTCCTGCAGCATAAGTTTACAAGCTTACATATGTTTAGCAAAAAAATCGATTCAATGCCTACCCTGGATTCATAGTAATGTACACACCACAGCCACGACTGAGTCTGATATCACGCCCTTCGAATACGAACCTGCAACGCAAGAAATAGATTTTGAATCATTTTAGAAAGCACAAAACAATGAATGATTCGCAAATACAAACAATTTTACTACGACGTTTCGACTAACTTGCAGTTATCATATTCAAAACATCGTAATAAAATGATTTCTTTGAACGGAGTGTCCGCATCGTTTAGTGCTTTCTAAAATTGTTCATCTTACTATTTAACGAAGAACAAGTTTGTGTTTTCATCATTTTTAAAATGCTACCAACTTTTCCATTTGATGCTTGTAATGCATAAAATGTCACACTTCTATCCAGTAAATATCCCCCAAATTTTACCTGCATGATACCGGATAGTGCCGGGTGTCTAAATTTTACGGGTGGCCTGTAGACCTTTCTAATATGACACGTTTTGTGATTGGCTTTCTGAGACGTGAGTGATCGGTGTTAATAATTCGTTCTTTAGAATTTCAATTTCTACACTTCTGTTGTATTTTATCATCTTGATCAACCAATCACAGCTGCTGTTCGTATGGGTAGGTGGCAACCCCCTGTAACAGTTCTATTAGCGATGACTTACCAAGTGACTTCATTGTCCTTCGCAGTCTTTATTGCATGAAGTTGTTGGGCAACGACAGACAATACTTCCACATCAATTCGATTGAATTCATCGAAACAAAACCACGCTCCGGATTGAGCAATCCCAGAGAAAAACCTTCCTGTCATCTAAAATCATAAACAGCACGATCTTGAGCTAAATAAAATTGCGAACCATTGAAGAAATAGGACTAAAAAGGCCCGTGAATATGGAAATAATTTGATATATTATATCATTTTTTGTTTTGTTTTTGTTCGCCAAATGCTTTTTTGTCACGTACAGTATATTGACCATTCTTTAGTGGGCTCCTAGTTTGTTGAATCCGCTCAGAAAGGCAGAACTTAACAGTTACCGTAAACATTCCGGTTTTCTGCTGGGAAAAATAAACCCATGTTAAGACTAGCACACCGAACGCCTAAAACCTTTATTTATCTACATCCTGCACAAGTTATTTTGTTTGTTACCTTGTAGTTGAGACCTTCAGAACAATTGAATACCACGCACTGTTTACCCATGGCCTGTAAATCACACAGGATTGATTTATAGCAAGTTAGAGATGTGAAGAACGGGGTGTTAATTAACGATTAGTCGCCGAAGGCGAGGTGATTCATCAAGCCTGAGGCGACTAATTGTTTTAGCATAAATTTCCAGGTGTTTACAAATAATAATCAACTACACTTTACAAAAATTCACTTCAAATTTATTACTGTATAAAAAATAAAAATCAAAAAGATGTATGTGTCGAACGCGCAGAAGACTAAAGGCCTGTTTATATGATCCCATCTAGCCAGGACGGGACGTTTTTATCTCGCTTTTAGACGAAAAACTCGCCTATGCGGGATAGCGTGTTTATATGGACGAAAACATTGCCGGGATGAGGGCTGTTAAGTGCTTGACGTCATATGTTTTTGCCACAAAGTACAATTGCGCGTGCTCAGTTGTCCCGCCTAGCTGGGATTGAGTGTTTATAGGGGAATTTTTCGTCCCGTTCCGTCTAGGCGGGATAATATAAACAGGCCCTAAGATTGACGTCATATTTCCGTCGTCTAAAGCAACACGACTAAAGTTTCATTTCATATATCATGGAGCTCACTGTTATCGACTACTCGATCATCTTAAAGTTGTAGACAAGTCGTTGGCAAGTTCGCTTCGCAGTTTCCAGTTGTTGCAACACGTTTGAAATAGTTAACAACTTGCAACAAGTTAAGCTTGGCGGGATTGTCAGACTTGTAACAAGGTTGTTCCAACAAGACTGATACAGTCTTTATATAACAGTATTGTTACACTCTTGTGTTGTCAACTTTATGATAATCTTGTTGCAACAGGTCTGTATCGGCATCGACCTTGTTGCAGTCATCAACAGCTCGTTCCAAACTTGTTTACAACTTGGTACAAGCAGCATGAACACGCTAGATGATAGACTTTATACAAGTTGTCAGATTTTTACGCGACTGTGTACCTTGGCTAGATCTTTGACAGTTTCAGTTTTGCCCGTACCAGCTGGACCAAATGGCGCGCCTCCCAGACGGAGATGCAGGGCACCAGTGAGTGTCAGATAACAACGGTCTGTTAAAGGTGTGATCACTAGTCGTGATGGACAACCAAGATATTCATAACCGTACTCAAAACTTGCATTATGTTGCAGCACATGGCAGGTGTTTTTGCCGTCATTCCATCTGTATCGTAGTTGCCTTAGAATACAATCACACATTGAGTGGACGAAAACATGCATGAATCTACACGGAGTTATCTGAATCCAGATTGAAGATTTTTTACAAAATAGGAATCAAATAGGAATTCAAGTCTAAAATAAGTCGTTAAATATTGTTCCAAACGCACCTAAAATGAAAATAGAGTAGCTGCATCAGATGGCCGTATTAAAAAAGATGGTTATATAGAAATGTGGTTTTGACGGGGGGGCTTAAATTGTTTGCTCTGCCGTCGGAATCGTATGTTTGGCATTTCTAGGCATTTGAATATTACCTATGCTAGTATTGTGCTCAACAATATACTAACCAATTATAGTACTTTGACTCAGCCCTGTATTAAACGTCAAGTACAATGGTCTTGTTAGCTGTTAGTCTTGGTGAAAATAAGTGTACTCAAATTTCAAATTATTTTTCTGTTTCTGGGAAATAATATGAAAATTACATAAAAGTGAAAGGATTTTTCTCCCTAGTTGTGGAAGCATCGATCGTAATTATATTTCATATATTATCATCGGACATATTTTTCAGCTTCTGCTCGTAGAAATAAAATGTTTCATAAAAACCCCTAACAATGTTTTATGTTTTGTCATAGGCAAAAACTCGGACAGTAGCCGGTCGTCAGTCGAAAACTAAATTACAGCGCCTTTAGTAATAGTAGCTAGTGTTACTACGCCGTAAGGGTTACCTAGCGCGTTGAAATAAATTCTGTCTATGAATTTATCTATCTATTCACAAATATTTATTTAAGATTACCTTTTCCACTGGAAATTCTCCGGATCATTGATGTTATCTTCAATAAGTGTCCGTAAGATATCTCTCTCGTGAACTTTGATGGTAAGCAAAGCTTCGATAGACTGTCTTTGATGAAACAGTAATTGTGACATGACAAGCTCCACCAGTAAATTTAGTGTTGATAACTGTTGTGCGCGCATTGATTGGAATGAGTAGTCCTCATTTTGGTCCATGCAAGATACCACATTGCGACAGAACAGTATTTGGGACTGAAATAAAAGTAATAAAGGAATGGACAATTTGCATGTTAAACCAAGAATCAATAGAATGGACTCATGGAAACGAGAGGAAAAATTTAAAGCGCTAATAATACTATTCTGATTCGCTTAATACTTTGATAATCTGTAACTTCACTTTAACTGAATACAGGTATATTCCAAGACTTTGTATTCACATATTTTTAAAAAGGACAGCAATCACCTTGGAAATATCGACTTTTAAAACTTGTTTTGGGTGTCAAAAAGTTAAAAACCAACGCTGAATGTTTGCATTCTTTTTTTCAACCTGTTTACCTTGGGGAAAAAGGTTTAAAAGTCGTTAGTTCCATAGAAATTGCTTATATAAAGTCCTGAAATATATTTAAAGTGAAGTTCAGGATTCCAAGCAAAGCGTATCTACAATCTTAGCCAAAAGTTCGTAGAACGACTGAGCTTTTGCACTAATTTCCCCCCTAACTTCATTTCGTCACAGATTTTCAAGTATATTGAATCTCTTTCCGCACCCCCCCCCCCCCCAATTCAATGTTGCTTCGATCATGGTAATATTGTATCGGTTTCCCAGCTATTATAGTTGCTTCTCAAACTCATTAATAATTCATGATCAAAACACAAAGGAAATCACCACCATATCGTTGTCTTGATACCACGGTAATAAACGTCCATAAATTAACTCAACTTTCGCGTTGAATTTCTCGCTAAATACAAGTTCGTTTGAGAAGCAATATAATAAACTCGAAATTGTTTGTTACCCGCATCCAAAACACCTCAAAGTGTGTGTAAAAAACTCGAATAGCGTCTCGTTTTTCAACACACTTTTCGTGTTTTATACGCCGGTAATAAACTCTTTCTCGTTTATTATATGTTACATAAACAACATTGAAAGGGGTCGGGGGGGGGGGGGGGTGTGAGGCGGGAGTGTGATAACAAAGGACAAAAACGCCAGTCGTTCTACGGTTTTTGGCCAAGATTGTGGCTGCATCAGTGGTGCCGCACCAGCAACAATGGTGCTTTAGCTCACGTTCCAGTCTATTGTTTTGATTTTCCATGGTTTAAAAAAGCCTTTTCATTCACCCTGTTTGATCTCTATGATCTTTCTGCTTACCACAGTGAGAACAACTTGCCCGGGATGTCCCAACACCCATGTTTTAAAGTCTTCCTCACTTCTCGTCATCGCTTGTTTTAAATACCTACAAAGCACACCGCACAAGTGCTTCAGCAACGTCTGCTCAGAGCAGAAAAATGCAAACAGGTTTTCTCTGCAAAAATATCTCGAGCTAACATTGTCGTTAGTGAAGAGCACACAAAACAACAGAAATTTTGACGTATAAACCAGATTTAACAGACCAGAAGATCTGGATTTAGCCAAGGACATGTGCAGATCATTCATTTTATAAAGATTATAGAATCCGCTGAAGATACTCGGTAATCAATTTATGTTTCGGACACTAATATGATTCTATCCCCAAGTATCCCCTAACCCTTAACCTTAATCAAAGGTCTAACCCTAACCTCGTCTACCCCTAACCGTTGCCTTAGTTACCGAAACATAAATTGATAACCAGATACTCACAAATTTACAACAGTGAGTATTGCTTGTTCCACTGTCGCTAGCCATGACTCAACTGCCCCTCTGATCTTGACCGGTCTGAATACGCGAAGGACATAGTTAGTCATTTGTAAGATGACGTTAATGTATTGATAGTACCCGCCGCGGTCGTTGATCTCTCTGTACTCACTTGTGCAAGGCGACACACTCATCTTCAGCCGAGATCATGTGATAAACATGAAACGCGCCCGTGTCAAGTTTGATTCCTAACTTACGAACATTACCAAAACACTTCTTCAGATGAGGCTGTGGAGCAAGAAAAAAATCAGTCAATCGATGGATCGATCAAACAAACAAATAATCAATCAGAGGTCAACACGATCATCATTGCTTCAGCTGTTTTATGCATTTCGCATAGAACAGCTCCTTATCCTCTCTTACTTATCTTCCTATGCAGATGATCGCTAACTATAGCACGCACCTGAACACGCTGTGGGTCCTTGCCATGAGATAAGATATCAATAAGATCGTCATTACTTAAGAAATAAAACCTTGAGAATACCAAGCGTTTGGTCTCCAGATAATCCTAAGGAGTTAAGAAACGGTAGTGGAAAATTGAAGTAGGAGACTAGCAGTGATTGTGCCACAATCCCTAAATACCAATTACGTACAAATCCTAGCTGATACCGATTCTTGATGACGTCTTGATATGGTTAATCGAATGGATTCGATGTTATTCTTCTGATTATCTTAATTAATGTTACATGACGTTTCACCTAAGTCTCTTCCATGAGTCTCTACTTAAAGCCTAACAGCACTTTAAGTCCTTAAACATACTTAGTTAATTACAAACGTTAGAAATTAAACTTAGTGTGAAACGTTGAACGTTAAGTTCAAAATTTCACGGTGTAATTTGGAAATTCAAAAAATACTACCGATTGCGAAAAGGCAAAAATTGGTCCGATACTAATTATCGGTAAATCACTAAATTGAAGAAATAATCTTCAATCGGTGTAAATACGCAGTTGTATAGTATACCTCGAGACATCTGTGAATCTTGTCCATTTGCGTATTGCATGTTTGCAATATCTCCAACACACCTGGAGAAGATTGACACATAAGTGTTAGACACGTGAATTTTTGATCGTACACTGAGAACATCAGAAATTGCAGGGGAAATAGCAGAACATATTCGCACGTGTAAATAAGTCTTGAGGCAACGATAATCAACTTGTACTTAAAATGCTGAAGACGGTCCTACCTGGTGCTGTGGCCGCCCGCAGAGCGTTAGGACGATCTGCAGCCCGTCTCATAATGTCAGTCCAAGATTTGTGCACTTGAGTGAATAACCTTGTCTCGTTCGGGAGTTGTCTAAATACAGATTATATAGAACGTGTCAAAAATAAAGTGCTTATGAAACGAAACATTGTCCGGTATTTTCTTGTTGTATTGCAAAGATAATTTGAAATCACAATATAACTTCTTTTTATTGTAGCACTTTATTTAACGACGCTAGCCGACAACTACAAGAGTTAATTTCCACGGGGGGCGTCCATAAAAAAATACAAAGAGCATATAAAAAGAAAAAAACAAGACTACTACCATATGTACAATATCAAAAGTTACTGATGTTTACGGTGGTGTGACCCCGATAAAGATATATAAATAAGCTGTAAAGTCCAGACTTAAATAATCAAATAGTTTTAAAAAGGGAGAATGAATGAGCTTGCTTAGCTTCCAACGGAATGTTATTCCAAAGGTAAGCTATATTTAAAGCTTCTTTCAAGAAATTCTCTATTTGGCTTTGGAAGGGACAGGTCTTTTTGAAAATTTCTAAGATTATATTATTCGGTGAAATATACCTTTCGGTGAAATATTCCTATCAATGAAAAAATCTTTCAGAGATGGTGCAGCACTATAATTCAAGACTTTATATAAAAAAGTGGCCTTAGCTGAGTACCATCTTGTTTCCAAATTTTCCCAATCAAGAGATCTAAGAACGTCTACAGATCTGCTCTCGTAACTAACGCCAGCTATTATTCTGGTTATTAATAATAATATTAAAAACACTAGGCACTTCAACACAGGAACACTGTCCATTTGGAATCAGACTGAAGTGATCTTAGCTGATTATGTACCTTTGGATATCGGATGCAGAGAAAATGCTCTCAAGATATAACCAATGTCTCTGGCAAATCAACCATTCTTCCAAAGTTAGAGAAAATAAGGCAAGTTTCCTGTCCCAATCTTCTACCAAAGGCTATAATTAGGTTAGAAAGAAAATAGGAATATAGTATTAGGTATCCGACGGGTTATTACTGCATATAAGAGGTCACAAAGTGATAACATTGACCATTGCATGGTAATGTGTTTTGATATGATGTACAGTAGTATATGGATTGCTTAGTTATATTATGGTATCATGGTCAATAATAGAGTTTCCAGACCATTACGTGGTGTGGCATGGCATGGCATGGCATGGTATGGTATGGTATGGCATGGTATGGCATGGTATGGCATGGTATGGCATGGCATGGCATGGCATGGCATGGCATGGCATGGCATGGCATGATATTGTTTGGTATGGTATGGTATGGTATGGTATGGTATGGTATGGTATGGTATGGTATGGTATGGTATGGTATGGTATGGTATGGTATGGTATGGTATGGTATGGTATGGTATGGTATGGTATTGTTTGATATTGTTTGGTATTGTTTGGTATGGTATGGTATGGTATGGTATGGTATGGTATGGCATGGCATGGCATGGCATGGCATGGCATGGCATGGCATGGCATGGCATGGCATGGCATGGCATGGCATGGCATGGTATGGCATGGTATGGTATGGCATGGTATGGTATGGTATGGTATGGTATGGTATGGTATGGTATGGTATTGTTTGGTATTGTTTGGTATTGTTTGGTATGGTATGGTATGGTATGGTATGGTATGGTATGGTATGGTATGGTATGGTATGGTATGGTATGGTATGGTATGGCGTGGTGTGGCGTGGCGTGGCGTGGCGTGGCGTGGCGTGGCGTGGCGTGGCGTGGCGTGGCGTGGCGTGGCGTGGCGTGGCGTGGCGTGGCGTGGTGTGGTGTGGTGTGGTGTGGTGTGGTGTGGTATGACATGGCATGGGATGATAAGGTATAGTATGTGGTACTATCCAGATAGCATTGCATCGTATAGTTGGGTATATTACATGTGCATTATTATGACATGAATGTGACATCAGATTACAATACTGTCCGGATTTACCATTACCTTGACGGGAGTTACAAATCTCGAACTTTTAATATTGGCCAAGGTGACCATACTATCTTCAAGGGCAGTGGCGATTTCATCCGCACCGTTAATGATAGCAATATCACAAGTGGAGTGAGCAGTTAGATTGAAGTCTGTGCGGTTCCAGAAATCCATCACCTGCAAATCGCATGGGATGTAAAATGGTTCGAATTACATGAGAATTAAAACTATCTGAAATGGTCGAGATAGTGGCTCATAAGGCTCGTTCACATTGGCAACTTCTGATAGATGTGAACGAGTGGGGTAATAACGAATGCTCCGAACCCGTAATTCCTAAGTTGAACGTTTCAAATTAGTCAACTTGTTGACATCCATCAAAAGGGCAAATTGTAAAAGATAGTGCAACAGCTATTTAAAGTGAAAGGAAAGTTGATAGTCCAAACCTTTTTGCGGTCAGTTTTGAATAAACATATTCAAGCGAAAGTTGATAGTCCAAACCTTTGTGTGCGGTCAGTTTTGAATGAAGATATTCAAGCTTTTATAATACAGTAGGAAAGAATATTGGTATTATAACAATAGGGTCAACGTTCACGGGCATAAATATGTTTTTGGTCCGACTCGGAATCAAAAACATATTTATTCCCAAGAACATCAACTCTATTACTATTATAATAACTTTAAAGGCCATATATTTGAGCAACAACTTAAAATATCACTCAAACGAGGGCATTTAAAATGATTTATAAACTGGGTATTACGTCAGCGGGCTAACACGTATTTTAGTCCATTGATTTGTTTATTTTGGCCTGCAAATGCGTCACAATGCTCGCTAAAGTTATTATAATTACTTATTTACCTTGTGAAGCATTTGTTCTAAAGTATATTCATTAGTTGCATGTGATGAGATTTCAACAATCTTGGTTTTATAGCGAAACACCTAAAAAATTGTGGAGTACATTTAACCTTCACGGTTCAGATTACGGAAACTATTTAAAGGAATATGGCAATAAAAATTGAAGTTTCTTATGTAATTCAGTCACAAACACTCGCGGTTCTAACAGAAAAATACAATCATGAGTGTTTGTAACTGATCTAAGAATTCACATCAACCAATAATCAACTGACGGGGAATTATTTTACTGAAAATCGTAACGCATTATAAGCATCTTTGTAAAAAATACGCAAAATTTAACTAACTTTTACAATAAAAAATAAACTCTGAATTACGAGCCTATATCACCGAAGACGGTATTGCCTGGGTTCTAGTTTCCTAAATTTTCCGGGAGAGGATACCTCGGACACCTCTACAAGTCTCCGGCTACGGCGCTCGTATGTTCAACCCCCCCCCCCCCCCACATTTTAGTTCGTTCCCACGCCTCCACCCTGAACTCACATTCATATTCAGCAACACTCCTAACGTGAAATGCTTGTCTCGGATGAAGGTTTTTTGCATGAGTTGTTGCACAGCCTCCCAATGTCTTGATCTAAGCGCATGGTTACGAAGACTTATAACCGCTGGCATGCCTTGCTTGAACGCCGTCACTTCTCGTTTCAGCTTGTTTACCACGTTGTTCGCTGGCACTCCTGTTGTTGTAAAATAATGACATGCCCAATCATGATTCAAAGTTCATGTGTATCGACGTCTGGATTGCTAGTCCAAGCGCCGCTGGAATAGCCTCGTTCCCAGGGCCTCTGTAGCGAAGCATGTGGTGGACAGAGGCCCTGGCAATGGCTGCTTGTCGCATGACCAAATTTTCCAATATATTTGGAAAATTTATTGCAGAAATTAAGATCCCAAGAAGTTGCAAGAATATTCTCCAACTATATTGGAAAATTTGGTCATGCGACAGCCAGCCTTTGTCAGGATCTTCTACCTCACGTTCCACCAAAGAGGCCCTGGGGACGAGGTTGCCGCTGGAATTGACTGGAGACTCGAGCTAAAGCGCTAAAGTACACTGTTATAAGAATTATTACAGTACTTTATATAATAATACATGTTCATTCTGCATTTTCATTGGTCGCGAGCTGTGTGTTATTAAAGTACACACGCACGAATGACGTCAACTGATGGCGTGATCTAATTTAGCTAATTTATTTCGCGGATCTTCGCATGATTTTTGTCAACTTTATTATAATATAAAACAAATATATTTCATTTTTTTGAGCTTCTGTACTGTAATAGATCACAGATGACGCCATAGCGTGTGAAGAACAAAAAGTCACGCACTCGACTGCGTCTCGTGCGTACTTTTTTGTTCTTCACACGCTATGACGTCATCTGTGATCTATTACAGTACAGACGCACGCAAAAATGAAATCTATTTGTTAAATACACATTATAAGTAAAGTTTACCTTTCTCCAAGAGAAATATTGTTTGCATTAATTTACTGACAGTTTTCTGCAGGTCGTCGACACTCAAGCTGTCAAATGGTTGTTCTTGCCATTCTTTAACAACATGTGTCCAATGATCTGACGATTCCCATAGTAATTTCCTCAGCGACAGGTCTCGCTCAACCTCAGCAACATCTGCCTGCAAAGACTCGGCGTTATTTGTTTTCCCATCATCACTCTCATTCCTTGAAAAAAGGACAGATATTTACTACAAACCCGTACTATCCCTTCCGTTGCTGCAAATTTAACTCTGGGCGTTGCGCAAGGATCAATTCTGGGAAGTATTTTATTCTCTTTATATCAAATATCTACTTCTCGCTGTATCTCAAGCAAATGTGGGTGTATCAGGGCAGATGATAGTATAGATACAGCGGTAGATATATTTAAATTTTAGATACAGAACCTTTACATTTTTAAATACAATTTTAGATACAGAATCTCTATATCTATTTTTGGCTCCCTATCGACGACACTTCGACTTCGGAAACTAGGAAACCAGTTTTTTGTCTTATTTAAATGACCCAAAATATCATTCAAATAAACAAACTAAAATGTCTCCAGTTAGAACAGAGGAAATTAAAAACTGAAGTTGTTATGCAGTTTTTTAGTTCCAACTTAGGAATAAAAAAAATCGTGTCAAATATGAAATATGAGTATTAGCCATTCCCAAATAAGATGACGAAACATCTACGGATTGTTTGGATAGGCAACACAAAATAGCTAAAAACTTTAACAGTGGATCAAGAGAATATACGAGACTTGTTATCTCCACGGAAAACCTCATGAGTTGTTTGCACTATTCGTACTATATCTCATGACTGGTGCTGTCTATTGCACTGTCCTGCCAAACACTCCATATACATGCTCTGCGGTCTCAGTTTATTTATTTATTTAGCTTCGCCTGTAATTACACAAACAAACAACATGTACACGACCATTTCTGTTCAACCCCAAAGCGCAAACGTCAAAAACTCAAGTCGTCATTCATAGCTTAAATTTAAGAGCCGAAATTTGAAAAATAGGAAATTGGCTCAAAAACCTTGCATATATGTAGACCACACATAGGTGCACAAGCCTTACGTTTCGACGTTAAACAACGCTAACATAAACAAAAACAACAACAGATAGGCGGGGACACCACAACAGCTTGAACCCAATTACTGTGGACCCTTGTGTATGGAAAAAACATAACTAACATACAAACTGAAACTGTTTTACTGAACATGTACTAATAGCAGCACGTTAATAGCTGCTTCAGTTATTAGGACATGGCTCATTGTCCCAGAAACTTACGTATACATCGCTCTCCGTCGACCTGCGCTGGACAGCGCTCCAATAAAGTGGTCTTGATAGACGGTGTAGTTCCTTGCTTTATTGGAGATCTCCTCCAGCTCTTCACCCAGAACTTTCAAAGTATCGAGTATGGCCTTTGACGAGTTGACGGGGTCTATTAAACTTGGGGCTCTGATCTTGTTTTTCAGTGTGAATAAATCGGCACGGACATCGCGGATGAGAACCTCCAGGGCGTTACTGAACCTCATGATACTCTCGTCTTTCTTCGCTTCGCAATATAACATCGTCGACTACGAAAAAAGTACAGTATATCGTAAGTTGACTGGCATCAAGGCTACTACCCACAGAGATCATTTCCACTCGATATCGCTATAGTTAATAATCAAAGTGCATAACACACGGTTTCGGCATTTTGTAAATCCAAATTTCCCTGTTTATCAGCAAGTTTGACTTAGCGACCAAAAAACTAAAAGGGCTGAAAATGCCATTGCGCTACAATTTATGGTCAAAGTGCAGAAAACACGGTTCCAGCATTTTGTAACTCAAAGTGTCCCTGTTTATCAGCAAGTTTAACTTCGCGACCTAAAATACCACTCTGCATACCACTTTTATGAACATGACTCGGTCAGTTAGTCTGTAATTACATGTATAGTAAATTATATTACGCGACTAGTCTGTTAGACCTACGTTAGAACTACGACGTTTGCAAAGCCTATAGCAAAGTAGTTAAGGTGATACGGATATGGGAGCTAGGCTAAGGTCGTACATTTTTGATATAATATCTCCAAGTAACGTTGCAGTGTAGGTTGTGCAGTCAGTAGTGCATCAAAGGACAAAGGTATAGGTTCTTTCACTACCTGAAATGATAAAGTGAAAATCGACATTTTGAGCGCATGCTCCTTTGTCGAGAAGTAGGAAAGTCACTACCAACTTAGGGGCTTCGCTCGAAACGTCGATTTTCAATTTATCGTTTCAGGTAATGAAAAAATCAATATCTTTCGTGTCGATCCTCTCTGCATTTTTCAAATATGCAGTAGTCTGTCTGAATACATTGGATACAGAATTAATGGCTCCGCTACTCTGAAAAAAACTAAAAACTAGGGCGCACGGACATTAACAAAACTAAACCAATTAGTGCACTCAGTATGTCGGTAGACTTTGTTTTACTTCCAACGAGTTGGGCAAGTTGTAAACAATTTACGATTTGCAACATCGCGCAGTATAATTTAGTACCCGAAGATGTGACCGCATTACGCGTCTTCTCGGATAACGACGTTAAAATCGCAGGTACATCGGATAAACTATCAATTCGCAAGACTTTGTTGGAGAAATTCGCTCACATAAGAGTGAGATGCCTCCAATAACCCTAAACCTAACTCTCTGCTATGAAAAGGCGCTTGCTCAGACGATTGCGTCACCGAAGACACACCCACCTTCAAACTATGAAAGCTCGGCATAAGAGTTTGATATAGCGCCATTTCTTCAGGCTCCACGTGCACATCAAAACTGATAGCGAGGGAGTAAAGTCGGTTGACTTTGTTGAATTCCTGTTCGAGTTGAGGCAATTCACGCGCTACACGTGCTTGGAGGTTCAGACGTTCCATGAATTCTTCCACCGACGCAGGAGACTTCTCCAAGTTCCTAGAATAACGCTGAAAAAACAAGGATGGTTTAGATCTACGAAGAAAGTTGATGATGAATTTTTCCCAGCTGTTCTCGGCTTGAATTTCGACACGTATATGATTTCCACTTGCGGTTAAGAAAAGTTAACTAGAAACAAGAAAAGTGACAGTTCTTATCGAGCGAGCAATTGTCCTTCACATGTAATTATTTCTATTGAAGCGGAATGTACCTTGATCATAATCAGAAGCAGATTGTTAGCTTTAGCGGCGACAATAGGCAGATGATAATGAACACGCTGTAGTACTTCAGTAGGATAGGGAATACATGAATCACAAAACGAGTTCACTTCAACAACAAAGAACCCGACCCTTTCTATGAGAACCATATTTTGCATTGCCTTGACCTAGGGAGAAAATAAATCGAAAAAAATCAGTCTTCTCTGGGAGTGCTCAGGAATGTGCACAGCACAGCCAGAGACGCTTTGATTCAAGTCGTGAATTTTACTGTCTTGATGTCACCAAGTTTGTCATCAAGTCCATTCATTAAGTTCACGGTTCGTTTTACTTGATCTGACAAGTCCATTGCAATTCCTGTTCTTGAGTGTATATTTGAATAAATACTTAATTGTATAAAGTCACATCATCTTTAAATCATTCCTATCGAACTGATAAACAGAATCAATTGCACTGGCACACGTTTCATACACCAGAATTACAATCGCATGCAAGTCGTATTAGGTGTACCACCTAAAGATTCCTTCTGGATGAAACAGACCGTAGTGGTAAGTTTTTCAGGTATTTTACACGATTATACATTTCGCTCTGTGTATCATCTTGCCCGATCAACCACCACAAACAGCATCAAGTTGGACTCATTAAGTCACATCGATTCTGCGAAAACTTGATGCAACTTGATATTTGCAGACTTGCTACAACTTGTTGAAGCAACTTGCATCAGGCTTGTGGATAAAAGTCGACACTGATCAACTTGCATCAATTCTGTTAACAACTTGTTTACAACAGCAGAAATGTTACCATCAAGCAATGCGAACACATGCTGATATCGCTTTGATCACTGTAAGGTAACACTGCAGCAGACGTGCTGCAATCTGCACGTTTCTGGCAATGTCAGGATGTTAACACATATGTCAAAGTGCATGTGTTCATGTACAGGACTGATAACTACTATACCAACCTGATCAGAGTGCTTCAACAAAGCTAGGTGAAAGTCATTATAGCCCCACATCTGACTGTTCATCAAGGTGTCCACATCCACTCTTCGACAGACATCCACCATTCGACAAAAGTCTTTGTAGTTCTGAATGAAACGTTCATAGCATAGGTAGTTGAAAGTCTTACTACGTACTGTATCTCGATTGTAGCCGGATTGTGATAATTTGCCACACTTGCAACTGAGATCTAAGCTGCATTGTGATGAATGCAGTTCAACCTGATATCATAGATAATCAAAGAGATGGACTGGAAAGATAAGCTAAAATGGTAATGCTAAACCTACATTCGTCTCGTATGTGGTTGGCTTTCCCGCGAGTAATACAAATACAAATATACAAAATTCGCAAACGTCGTATGGCTTTATTTTCCCTGTTGTATAACAATTCGCCACCTAACTTTGCAATTTTACTAGTTTTAAGATGCTCTTTTTAACTGTGATCAAAGATTGTGTTCATTTACTCTATCATGGGAATTGTCTATTACCAGAGTAACAGTTTGACTTTGTAGTTAATTTTTCAGACCTCGAAAATTTCCGTGAAAACTGAGATTCATGGAACTAGGTTTCTTGGATCTGATAGTTTTTCTACCCCTGCATAGATCAGAAAATTAGAGCATTTTCCTATAGCATTACCTCAGAGAAAGATCGCACGCGATTCAGTTCTTTCCTAACCAACGCGATCAAGGATCTGACAGTATCTTGATAGTCCGGGTCTTTGCTGAAGATCAGTTCCACATCAGGCCAACTTTCCAGCACATCAAAGTCATCCTCCACTTCAGTTTGCCTTAGTGAATGTACGAGATCAATGGGAGGCGGTGTGACTAACGACTTGATACGTTCGTCTGTTAGCAAACTTCCAAATGATGACACGACATCTTGGAACTTCAAAATCACACCATGAATGGTAGTGATGAAACTCTACAGCAACAGAATGGTGTAGGTTTACTGAATTTGAGGTAATCATATATATTTTCACCGATATTTTAGAAAGCTTCACGGCTAAAGGCACACACAGACCGGACGCGACTTCCCAAAGCGACGCGATTTTTCAGTTTTCAAAATCAAATCAAACCATTAACGGAGTGAAATTTTGCAAAATATGTGCACCAAATAGCTTAAATTGCTGAAGCCGTTTCGAGATAGCGAAGCCAGTCCGACAAATTGGTCATGCTATGCAAATTTAAATCATCATCATTATTCATTTCTTAGAAAATTGATTACTTATACGGTCTGTAAACACTGAAAATTTTGGACTTGCATGACCAAATGTCGGGCTGGCTTCGCCACTGACTAAATTTCAATCCCGGCAATATGAAAAAGCCGTTTCGTCTCAAACGTGGTAGTTTTTCCTGGGTTATATATAAATGTACAAATTTGGCAACCTTCAGATGGCTGTATTTTTCGTACTTTTATATAACATTAAGCTCGCAAACTTTGCAGTTTTGCTAATTTCAAGATGCCCTTTTTAGCTGCGGTGAAAGGTTTTGTTCATATCGCCTGGATGAAAATTTTTGTAGTCTGTCATGGGAATTGACTACGGTAGAAGACCTAGCTTGGTGGGAAGGAACGGTAAGAACCCGGAGGGACCTACAAGTTTTGGCAAGGCACCGTCTTGCTGTTTTCCTCCCAAATAGTGTTTTAAGATAACAAGGATCGAACTGACGATCTTTGAGGTACGGCAAAACAGTTTCATGGAACATTCACCTCTTTGCTTGGATTCAGGTCGACCAAACTACTTGGTAACATGGGCTGAGACAACGACGACGAAGCCCGATCAGTCGACGCACTGGTTTTACTGCCGTCTTCTGAAGGATCCGTTTCTAGTGAAACTTAGAGCAATCATATATTAGTGAAATAACTATGCCACTGCAAATGCTGTCATTAGATCGGCTACTCTGCTACTGCGTAGTCAATGCAGACATGGTCTGGAAACCGGGCGAACTTCAAAGGGTTTGTAATGAGCTAAGATTTTATGTTGGGTCGGCTTCACCGTGCACAAATCTTTTGAAATTATGCTTATCAATATCTCAATAGTATGGCTGAGTGTTTCGGCGAGGCAACGCTATTGGACGAGTGCTTCATTATACCAAAAACTTATAAACACGAACAAGAAGATAGAACAAAGACGTTAGCCGAGTCGCTAGACCATATCCAGATTGACTTTTGCTACTTCACTCGTTATCTATTCCTCGATAGATAGCGAGCAGAAAACAATGTTGTTTGTTTTGTTTTTGAGTCTATTAATTAAACAATTAGATTACTCGCTCTCTATCACCGCATAGAAATTATTATACTTAATATACATCCAATCCCTATCAATATGTTTTTTATAGAAACTAAAAAAGGCGGGGGTTTTATTAGAATACTTTTATTGCACCATACATTCTTATTGAAAGAAGGCATTTATTTGCTTCAGTATAATTTTTATCATTCCAAAATTGAACGTAAATGGATTAGAATGAAATGGACAGTTGAAGCGCCTTATACCATGACGTTCTTGCACAGGTCAGTTTGTCAAACCAGTTTTCTACTATACAAATAACCAAGTGCCCAAATAACAAACTCTTCATATCGTTGTTGTATTTTTCTCTTAGAACCACGAGTGTTCGTAACTAATTTACATGAATTTGTATGGGTAAAAACCTCATTACTTACTCATGAATTTCACACACTTTTTTGTGAATTCAAGTGATTGGTATTTATGCAGTTCATACAATACCTTTCCCTCCAACGGATGATGTTTCTTCGCTCAATTCAGGTTCGGGTATAGTCAACATCAACCTAACTCTCAGCATAGCTGGTGGGCAGCTTGGTACCTCCTCGTGTGACGTAATGCTGTCGTCAGCGTCGTGTTGCCGTGGATACTGCTTAGCTGAGGAAGCCTGTATCTTGGTTAGTAACGTTTGAGCTGCCCTAACAACGAGGCGACGGAGAAGCTCAAGGATGACAAAATCTACGTTTCGGACGAATCTGTACAGCTTGGTGAGAACTGACCGCCATCGGGCGATCTGGATGTATGCTATTTTCACGGCTGAAATAAGAAACAGTCTCAAGTTAAAATGGGAACGTTTGCGCGTAGCCAGACACAATACTACATGAAGTATAGAGACTTAACTTATGTGATTATTACGTCACCTGAAGGTCCAGGCTCAGCTCTTATCCATTGTAACAATCCCGTATGTCTTTCAATGACATTCTGAAAAATATATAATCAACTTCACTACTTCGTCATAACTACCCCACTATAATTCACTGCACTGTATTTTACTTCAGTTCATTGCACTGAACTGGACAGCATGGCACTGCACTGCACTAAAAATTACTGCGCTATACTGTACTATATAGTACTGTACTTTACTGTACTATAATATGCTGTACAACATTTGTACTATGTACAACTGTATTATACTATGCTACACAGTACTGTACCACAATGCAATACACTTTACTGTACTTTACTGTACATGTACCACAGTGTGCTGTACTGCACTGCAACGTAATGTATTGTATTGTACTGTACTTCACTGTACTATAATGTACTGACTACAATGTACTGTACTGTATTGTACTGTCCTTTACTGTACTACAATGTACTGTAGTGCAATGTACTGTACTAGCACTTATAGTTATATTAGTAGGATGTTAAACAAGACCCATCACCTGCAAATTTAAAGTTGTAATAAAATGAATTCTGTACTACAATGTACTACAATGCACTGTACTTTGTTGTACTGTACTTTACTACAATGTACTGTACTGCAAGATACTGTACTGTACTTTACTGTACTACAATGTACTACAATGCAATACACTGTACTGTATTGTACCGTACTTAACTACAATGTGCTGTACTACAGTGTACTGTACTACAATGAAAAATACTGTGATGTAATGTACTGTACTTATTTAGACAACAAAAGGGAAATCACGGGAAAGAGCACAATGAAATTAGTTTGAAATAATGGAATTAATTTGGTGGCGATATCCTAAAAGCGCGAGAAATACAACTTTCAACTTTGCACACTGAATGATTGTTACGGCATTCTTGAGCCGAAAATGATAACAATTACTGTACGTAATACAAATATTGACAAAATTTGGAACTTTGCAAATTTAAACGTCTAGATTCACCAACATCTCGTCACCAAATGTTGTAATTTCACCAATTCCACTACTTTTTTCTGGCATTGGTGATTGATATAACAGATTAAAAATTTAGTTTGACATGCCGTTACACAATCATATATTTCTTTACCAAATATCTCGTTGATAGCAAACTGCACTTACTTGACAAGCATCGGCAGCAATTGAAAGACACGCGGATCTCAGAGTCTGAAGCTGCTCCTTCACGTGATCAGCCTGACGGGAAGACTGAGTGAGAAATTCTTCTAGAGTTAGCGTCTCTTCGCCAAATTTATCATGGATGAACAACATTTTCGCAGGCTCATGCTGTAAGCTGCTGCATTGTTCTTCACAAAGACTGCGAATTTTGAGCAAAGAGGTCTGAAGGATATCGTCCGCCGTGCAAAGAGTATCATTCAACACTTGCCTGAATGAAGAAATTTGATTTTAGGTTACGGATGTGCTGTGCATGCGGTATACTCGACAGTCGACTCCCATTTTATCTTGTTAAAAACATTGAACTTAACTATACAGAAGCGATTTTTCTGCATTATATATTCCGATATTTATCACTATACTCTCATATCTATATCACTGACTTTCAAATGATACAGGGGGAATACTATACCCCTAAGTATTTCTATAACTCCCACACAAAATTTTAACTTTTCCCAAAAAACAATAACCCCTATAATTTTCGGCCACTAAGTATCTGTTGATCTATCCTTACACACTATGCAGTTGCGAAGCCAGGTTGACAATTTGGTCATGCTATGTAAATATCTCTGTCTTTACGGAAATGGTCAATTTCTAAAGAAATGACGACTTGAAATTTACACAGCTTTTCCCAAATTGTCGGACTGGCTTCGCCACCGTAAACAGTCATTTCAACTAACCTGCTCCCAGTGTTAGTGCAAAATCGGACATTATTTTTCCAAGTTGTGAATGCTTTCCATATTCTGTCAAGGTAAACAAAGTAAGGAATAAGTGAAGCAATTATTCAACTTAGTATGGTATCGTATATGGTATGGTATCGTATCGTATATGGTATGGTATGGTATCGTATATGGTATGGTATGGTATGATATGGTATTGTATGGTATGGTATGGTATGGTATGGTATGGTATGGTATGGTATGGTATGGTATGGTATGGTATGGTATGGCATGGCATGGCATGGCATGGTATTGTATGGTATGGTATTGTATGGCATGGTATTGTATGGTATGGCATGGTATGGTATGGCATGGCATGGCATGGCATGGTATGGTATGGTATGGTATGGTACGGTATGGTACGGTACGGTACGGTACGGTACGGTACGGTACGGTACGGTACGGTACGGTACGGTACGGTACGGTACGGTACGGTACGGTACGGTACGGTACGGTATGGTATGGCATGGTATGGCATGGTCTCAGATGAAATAATGATCCCTGAATACATGTTCAACAATGGCACAAGAAAGATAGTTTTTCCAGAGTTTTTCCGACGAAAAATGGACTTTTTTTAACAGAACAGAACAGAACAGAACGCACCTAGCTGTCAACTTTCCCTATGAGAGGAAATCTGAGTACCCGGAGAAAACCTAGGTATAGATCAAGCATGATCCGACAGAGGGAGAGGTATTCTGCAAACTCTCAAGGCCTTTATTTTCTTTAGTACTCGAGTTGTGTTAGTTTTAGTCATGTGCACGTCACCCACCCTTATTACTCTATTTTAAATTACTGCATTTCAAAGTACTCACTAGTGCATAAAGTGTATTTCATTGTGTTTCTGATTAATCGTGTACCCATCGCAACTTACTTGGGAGTTAAAAGTCACCGGTGAGACATAAGAGGGAATAACCTCCGGCAGAATGACAAGTGTTTGTGGCACTCTGTGCTTTTAAAAAAGTTATAAATGAAAGCTGCATCGAACAAGAATGGATATTGTTTAATTGAGTAAGCATCTGACCAGGGCTAGGGGAAGTGCCATCCCCCCCCTCGCACCTCAGTATATTCATCCCCGAGAAAACCCTTAACGGTGGAAGGGCCTCGCTTGAAGGATTGCGCCGTCGAACCTCTGGCTGGAAAAATCTTCTCAAAAGATAGCAGTGTACAGTAGCGAAACGCCATCATACCTGAAGTTAGCAAACACTGGTATCTCGCAAATTTTGTAGAAGATTTTCCTCTCGCGAAGCCAATGTGGCACAGGAACAAGATCTGTATCGGTTTTCTCTCTTGACTAAAAACAATATTTTCTTAAGAGCAGTTCACAGTCTAGTCTCTCAATCTTTTCCTGCGACTTAGTTGCATTTTCCATGCCCGTCCAATGTTGGGTAGCGGCGAGTAGGCACCTGCATGTGCCTGAAGCTAACTCAAATCCTTGGTCAGAATGAGAGTAACCTAACAAGTGTCGTGTGGCTTGACTTATTTCTTGCTTCGTGGCCGACTTTTTAATTATTTTTATTGATCAGTGTACAATCTTGTTTGTTTGAGCAATCAAATTAGCATGCAATTACTTACAGTTCGAGATAATAGTATACAAGAGGCATACTTAACATACATTGCAGAAAAAATACTTTGTATACTACCCTGGCCTTATGTTGTTCTATGTAGATTATGCCCAAGATTAAAATAAGCCACACCTGTGTAATAGCTGAAGCTGTCACAGTGAACATTTGCTTTGAGTCAAATGTCTGGAAAGCACCAACACAGACCAGATCATAAGGATTGTACCGAGCGATAGGATTACCACAATCTTTGGTCACAGCATAGGCAAATACACCATCGTCTTGCAAGGAGTACATTTTCCGTCGGAGATTTTTCCCGGCTTGGATGGAACCAGCCGATATCTTTCCTTCTTCGTTGCTCACGATTTCGTCGATGTTAGTCTCCCAGTTCAAGCGTTTCCGAAGTAACTGGATCACTTCAATGATATCAAGTCCGTCGTAACGATCTGGTCCAAAACCTTGTGTGCTGGACGGAATGTGCTGTGAGGATGTCGGGAACACTGCTTCTTCACAATCATCTTGCTGGTTTGCTGGCTGAGTTTTGTCAGATGTCACCTGTAATCATTTATTTGCTATTAATATACATTATATGAGCCCTCACGTCAAAGTAAACCCGTTCAATCATCATGCCTGAACTATGCGGGAAGCATAGATGCATGGTCCTCCGCCTGCAGGGGGTTAATACTGGTTCACGCTTGTCATAAGAATTGGGGATTTTCTTCTTCTCATGCATGCGTGTTTCATGTGAATGAATATGTGACCAAACTAAAGTATGGGACACATATTAGATTACTTTTGCAACGATATAAAATTCACTTAAGCACATCGGCCAGAAGAAGTTATCCGCGATTCTCATACGACAAGTGTGAATCAGCCGAGAGAGCTTAAGATGTACGATGCGACAGCTCGACAACGCGCCTTCAAAATAAAGTTTTTTACGGAAGATATATAACAAGTATAAATAATTGGTAGTTCCAGGAACATTCTCAACTGGGTACAATATCACGCACAACGTCAAACAGAGCAGCACCATGTCCTTTGAGCAACAGGAAAGCTTGTTACGACAACGTGAGAAGTGCAGTCCATCGTACAACATACAGCGCATCTTTCAGAGAAGAAGAGTTTAAAAACAAGATTTGAACGGTTATTAGAGTAATCAAATTCCAAATGCTTTTCTCATCTTATAAATTAAGACCGCGCTGTAGAGATTGCCCGTCGTCAATTTTAAGCTCTCTATTAATATTGACTGATGGGCAATTTACATTATACACATGGACAGTATACACATGTACGCTAGAGTGAGAATCGTATGAGAGAACTCCTATCATGTAGACAGGCCTTTATTCAATGATTTTAATCAAGCATTTATTTTAAAGTTTGTCTGCCGGACATTTCTAACTCTAAATGCATGTTTCTCTGTTACTGGCAAGTCTTAAATAACAATGATTTTACTACTAAAAAATATCAGACTCTAATGCTTGGTTCAATAGCTTGAGAATGAGTAATTATTACCACAGTTAATAAGTCTTTCAATAATGAGTTTCTTCTACATGTGCATGTTGAATATCATACATTTGGTGGTGTTTCCACAAAATTGCAGGGTGTTTATCTATGACACCAGGGGGTGGAATGGGGGGTATACATGGGAAAACATCCCATATTTTGTAAACAACCCCTCTATCATGCAAACCTGCTCAGTATATTCTTCAGCTGTGCTTGCATTTTGTTCTGCCAACTTCTTGTTCTTTTGCTTCTCTTTTCTCAACAATGTTGCTCGATAAAATGCCGACTGCTGTTTGGGTGCCGAGCTTTTGGGTGGATGAGGCTTTATCCTTGGCTACATGGAGTACAGCAGATTTATATCATGATCACACAATCCATTTTCCCTCCCACATGCATAAGCAAATGATGGGTGGACCAAAATGAACATAATTTTTGGCCGCAACTGGAGCTCGCTTAATTAACTACATATCTTCACCCTTTTTTGTTGATTATAGGGAGGTTAAGCAAAGATGATGTGATGTGAGAGATGACATAAGAACACTCCCATGCAAAGCAGTTCTCAGTGGGGTCATGATCTTACAATCGTAATAGAAAATTATAAAATATCATGACGTATGATTTAATCATCTAGATCGAAGCATATTAATTACATGAGTCATCATGCTCGGACTAGGAATGACAATGGCTATCAAGTCTTACAATATCACCCCTAAGAAAGACACTAGATTTGGAATGTTGAAGCATTGAGTAAGGAATGCTATATTTAATTGGGCTTTGTATTTGTTTACTGTATAAGCAGACAGCAGTAATTCAAAAGATGGTTAGCTTAGCCCTAGGTTGATGAGTAGGATTCAAACAAAATTCCTGGAAGCATGTTCAGAAGCTTGGAGCTATTTCTTCAAAATCTGCATAATTGTAGTATTGATTTTCACAGTTTGTAAAGTGTAGCACAGCTGTAAACAAAAGAAACTTAAGGAAGTAACGCAGCTGTAAGTAAAACAAAAGAAACTAAAGGAAAGTGTGTCAAATTTCAACCAGGGGTTGGCACTAAGCCAGCTTTGAACAACCGGCCCAACAGTTGCAAGTCAAAGTGAACAGCGAAAAAATTAATTAACTTTTTTATTTCACTGTCACCTGGTTCACAAGACCAAAAATTATCAGATAATGAAGCAGGGTCCACTTGTGCAACTGTATACAATAGTCTTTATCTGAATATGAATGTGTGCGCTGCAATTACATTACTAGCTAGAATCAGGGTTGCCAGATTTCTTGAATAATTAAGCCAAACCATCATTAGTGCTGTCACAAAAACAAAGAAAACAAAAGGCAAATACAATGAAAAACAAAGAGCATTGTTAAAAGTTTGGCTAATTTATGCATGCAACCCTGGCTAGCAACTCTGGCTAGAATAGTAGTAGTACTATAAAAATTATTAATTTATTATTACCAATAATTAACTTTATAAAAACATTCAAAAAGGTAAAAAAATCAACACCTGTGCACGAAGACTCCGATAAACATCCGAAGTTTCAGCACTGTCATACAAACGACTTTTTAAAATGTCTACTACTTCTTTTTCCTCTTCAATATTACCGCAAGAGCTCGTCTCGAGTCGTATCTCCTCGCATTGAACCGCCTTGTTGTCATCTTGTCTGAGCCTTGACGTTAAACTCAACCGACTAACGCTCGAAACAGGCGAGGTTTTCGGCGGCGGTGGGGATTTCTTGAGCTCTGAAATTCCATTTGCAGGACTGTCGTCAATACGAGAGTTCGTCGGGACAACAAGCTCGCTGTTCTCCATTGTTTACATGGTAAAATTTTAAAAAAAACCTCGGCTATTTAAATATACCAGATGTTCATTTGTTTTCTCCCGCCATAGCAACGACGCGGGAAAGACAATGACCTGGGCTCGAATGGCTCGAAAACCTCGCGTGATCCCCTGATACCCCCTAGTACCACACCTTTTCACAAAAATTGGTCATAAAATAACACCTCATAAATACTACCATTTGCAATTAACCGCTAACCGTGACCACTTAAACCAGCCGATCCGCAGGTTGTATCCCAATAAGATTATTGGTGATAACGTTTAACAACTCCAATGACTTATTGGAATTGTCATTTCATGACATTTCAATGAACCCTGACCCAAACCCAAACCCTAACCCTAATCGTGTTAACCGTGATAATCCCAATAATTTATTGAATACAATAATCTTATTGGGATACATCGTTAGGATCGAGTGATTAAACGCTTTGTAATGCGTTTATTTCCGTTGACGTTTGGGCGCTTAAACGTCATGTTTTGTAATAACAATTGTTATCGTTTGCTCACCCAAATTGTTAAAGTTCACACTAGAATTATATTGCGATTTACAAGAATAATTCGATTTAGTAAGACAGGTGTATGATAATTGATAAAAACTTATCACGAAGATAAGAAATGATGTAGAATTATTGAAAATTTGCAATTCTTTTAAAATGAGATAAAAAGTTAAAATAAGCGAGAAAACGTGTAATCACAAAAACGACGTTCAAGCGCCCAAACGTAATGCAAATAAACAAAACGTTTGATTGGTCACGGTTAACGGTTAATTGCAAATACTAGTATTTAACATGACTGCTTCTGAGACACATGCCACGCTCACTGAATGATGGCATGAACTTCAAGGTCTGCTGCATGATCAAGTTTTCTCGCCCACTTTTACTAATATACCGTAATATATAGTTCAAACTCGTGTAGCCGGACTCTCTCAGAATTTACGAGTAGAAGGACTTTCTCTGTATAATTCGAGGTGTTAATTGGAAACGAAAAAAGCTATCCTTACGGATGTCTGAACGCACTTCTCAAACGAACCAGTATTTTGCAAGAAAATTAAGGGGAAAACTGTTTAAAAATTTATTTCTAAATAAATCCAATTGAGTCTTTTGCAATATCACAAATAACAAAAATGGGTAAGGTCAAAACTTGAGCATATAGTAGGTTTCTGGTGCTACGAATTTTAAAAGCCTATATTTTTGTGAGTAATAAAACATTTGAAAAATAAATGTGTGTTGAAATCAGCCTTCTCTTATACTCGGAGAAGACCTTGTAAATTCTGATCAAACATACTTTTCCAAATATAATGACCTAGCTATAGGCGTCCAATATATATATCATTGAACAAAGCAGATCACTATTTAAATCTAATTTCGAAGAACAACATTATTGCTGGAGCACTACAGAGACGATAGGTATTAAATAAATGGAAATGTGTTTCGCTGATTGCATAAATGACCACGCAAATTATATTTTGATGTTTATGATAAAACTTACACAGCACGTTAATAACAGCAGCCTATATATAGATGTATGTGCGCATGGCAATAGTGCCTACCTGGTCGTAATTCAACCACAATCAGTGCAACAGCAAAGCATGACGTATATAAATACAAATCGGTCGTACTATAGTATCACCGATTTGTATTTATATACGTCATGCTTTGCTGTTGTACTAATGGTGGTTGAATTACGACCAGGTAGGCACTATTGCCATGCGTGATCATTTGCTTTTCTTCTTTTAAAATATCTGCCTGTACTTAGGGGAAACAGGCAGATCTCTGGAAACAAGAAAGGCTGAACACATCAGAAACGTTAAGGAACATAACAATGGTTCAAACATCGAAAAACGTGCAACGCGAAAATCATTGACACAGGGAATTTCCGTAGTCGCCTAACACTAGAAAGTCTAGAATCATGGCATACAGCTGCCAAACACAGCAATGCTGATAACAACTCAAAACCGCTTCCTCGACAATGTACAATCTTAATAAAGAAAACATAGTATCACCTTATCGTATTTCACAGTGCACATGTATACACGTCATATCTAGCTTCATTTCACACTTTTACAGTTTACTGCAATCATTATAAATATACCCGTTGAAGGCTACAGACTGGTGGCCGAAAGCTCGTAAACAAATAAATATATTTTAGTCAGAGAACGTCTCACCCTTTTCATTTATGTCTAATTGACACATCTACGATTTTTAGTGGTTTATATTGTTTAACCGTTTCTTAAAGCTCATTCAGTGAAAAACGGGTAAAATAGGGCGAGTGTAATAGCCCTCGCGGTCTGGTGGTAACGCAATGTGGCGGTAAATAAACAACGCAGCTGAACGATAATTCCCTTGCTCTGAATTCTTTTCTTGTTTTAGAATTAATTATAGGCTAGAGAAAAGCCCGCTTAAACAATTTAAGTGGCAAGCGCGTGATAGCAAACATATATAGTCTAGTGGCCAATGCAAAATGTCTCAAGTCAACGAGTTTTTGGTCAAACCTAATTGCCCTTGTCACAAACCCCATAGGTTTTTGTCTGGGATAAGAATTATTATAAATATACACGCTAGATTAAATCAAAGTTATTCGAAGCCATTCGCGAGCTTTTGTTCGCATTTCATCGAATAATATTTACTCATACTCTGTCGAGGAAGATCTTCAAGTTGCTTTTGAGTGTAATTACATTTATATGCACAAATTTATTTCTAAATAAATCCAATTGAGTCTTTTGCAATATCACAATAACAAAAATGGGTAAGATCACAACTTGAGCATACAGTAGGTTTCTGGTGCTACGAATTTTAAAATCCCATATTTTTGTAAGTAGAACATTTGAAAGATAAATGTGTGTTGAAATCAGCCTTCTCTTATACTCGGAGAAGACCATGTAAATTCTGATCAAACATACATTTCCAAATTTAATGACCCAGCTATATGACGTTCAATATATATCATTGAACTAAACAGATCACTATTTAAATCTAATGTCAAAGAACAATTTTATTGCTGAGGCACTACAGACACGATAAGTATTAAATAAATGGAAATGTTTTTCGCTGATTGCATAAATGACCACGCAAATTATATTTTGATATGATAAAACTTATACAGCACGTTAATAACAGCAGCCTATATATAGATGCATGTGCGCATGGCAATAGTGTCTACCCGGTCGTAATTCAACCACAATCACTGCAACAGCAGAGCATGAGGTATATATATACAAATCGGTGATACCATATCTTGATGGTCTGATTCGAAGATACAGGGTTTTAGCACTCACGGTCTGGGGGCCGCTTCTACCCTCCCCTATATTTCGAACCAGAGGTGGTGGAGTTATGACACAGACGGTTGAGGCAGTCAATTCGATGTCGTTGTCGAAAGGCAACGGCATTTGGTGGGTTGTCGAGGCCAATTGTGCGAAGCCACCCGTGCGCGCCATCCGTGTGCAAACTTTTATTACAATACCCCGGTCCTTTTTACCATCGTTATACATTTCCAAGGCTAATCCTTCGAAGGTAGCAGAATTCCTGACACCTTTTGGAACCTTTTAATTTAAATTGATTACGCCGGCCGGCGTACAATCTCTTATGACGCTTTTCAATAGCCCTAATGTAAGTGGTAGAGCGTAATTCTTTTCAATTATTTATTTGGGGTTTTTTCGCCAAAAAAGATGGTTCCCACCGTTAAGAAAAACTATAGCATTTTGAGCACGGTTTTTTGTTCAATTTTTTTCGATGGTTTTTTAGAACTTTTATTTTCTCCATTTACCAAAAATTTTGCCAGTGCGGTTAACAAGGAAATAAAAATTTTTCTTTTAAGCTGGCCCAATTTATGTAATTTCTTCCTCCTATCACCAAACGTTCTTCACCGTATTGATTTTCTTTGCACTTGCTTCGTGAGTTATTAATGCGTTTGAGAAATTTTCTTGAAATAAATCACAACTAATGGCAAGATATAAATCATAACTTATTTGAAAAGCTGTAGAGGAGGTCAACCCCAACACGAAGAAAGCAGAATATTTGGTATTTCGCTGATACTTCAAACAAAAAATACATGATTCCTATCCTCTCCGTCGTGTACTGTCCTGAGCCAGGGACGTAGTCAAAGGGGGGGGGGGGGGAGGGTGGACGAGAGAGAGGAACATTCAGGAACTTAATGAACATTTTTGGCGAAAAAAGAAACTCATAACAAAGCCAGAGATAACTTAATATTTCAGGAGCCGGTTGTTTAAAAGTAGGTTAGCTTAAGCTTGGGTTAAGGTAAGATTGAAAAGGAATTTTCGAGTGGCATGTTTAGAAGAATGGCATTATCACTTCGGAAACTTTGTCAAGATTCATACAATTTTGGTTTCTGAAGTTTTAAGATAAACGCCAGGGTGTATTTGAAGTCCCGTACGCCGAACATCTTCGGCGTGAGGTTTCAAAAATCATAATATAATTTATAATAAAAGTCGGCGTACAATCATGAATCTTCGGCGTGAACTTTACACAGAATGCACACTGGGATAAACGGAGGTGTAGAAATACAGGAAATAAAACAGTGGGTTAAACTTTAACTGTGGGTTAGCGGCAAAGAAATAATGGACATAGGATGCGTACTCGGTAGCGAATCATGTACCCACTTGTTGCCAGAGACTTGTTGCTGCGCGCATCCTTCGAAATCCGCCATATTGGATTTTCTCCTCGTGCAAGGCGTGCAAGGAGCTCTTGACCGCGCGATTTTCCTTGCCACAGAAGATTGGAACGAGCTTAAATGCCATTCGAAATCAGCCATTTTGGAGAAAAGATAGACTTGGATCAAGTCCGTCTCTCTAAAGTGCGAAGAGAACCGAAAGAATTGAAACTGCAATAATCGCGCCGTAAGCGAGCGAGCCGCGAAGGAGAGACGGACTTGGCTCACTTGCACAGTTTCGAATCAGATTTATTATTTTGGTGGGAAATGGTATTAATAAACCAGGTGTTATTTCTAGCGATTTTGTTACAAATAAGGAAGCCCGCCGGCGCTTCGCGGGCGGCAGAAGTTAACTGATAGATTTTATTTCAAACGCTACTCGAAGCATGGCAGGTAGCGAAGATAGAACAACTACTCCAACTAAAATTATAACCCGATTGAAATTGCCGGATAACACAAATGAAACCGTATGTATTGTTTGCGGAAATACGGAAACCACATAAGCTTCGACAGCCATTCGCTGATTGTTCTTAATCTTATCGTATCCAGGTTTACGCAAGCCATATTCAATACTATCTTAAAACGAATTCATAGCAATTTATACCAGACACGAAGATAGACAGAATGGTGTTGTGTATTTTGAAACATGATCAGTGAACAAGACATTATTTCCGCTGTATTGCAATTAGCATAAATTATTGCCATCTGGTGATGACGCGTTACCGACTGAAAAATCAGTCGGTAAATTTGGCGGGCTTGCAGGTGAGCCAAGTCCGTCTCTCCCGCAAACTTTCCCGCATAAATGCACCTTGCTTCTCCTCGGCCTTGCTTCCCATCGGACTTTAGAGAGACGGACTTGGTCCAAGTCTAGAGAAAAGATAGAAATACGCATTCCGTGCCTATCATCGATTTCTGTTGTTACAGTGCGCTAACTTAGCTTTCGACAAACGACCCATGATGCATGAGCAATAAGACAATTTTATCATGTATAGCCAAATAATGAATAGATTCTAGACTGAGTGTTAGCTAGTGAATGTGTCAGCACGTTTTTAAAGATTTATAGAGATTATAGATTTCCCTTTAACAAATGGTTACAATGCAATAAAGCAAAATTACACGTTTTGAGCGAAGACTATTGGTTGGGAAGTAGGCACACGATGAGTACTAAGAGTTTGTTGTTTTATAATCAATTCAATGCTATTATTCGACATGTGGTGATTAAAATATACTACTTATCAAATATATCCCAATCCTTTAATCCAAATCTTGTGGCGGGCACGTTCAGCGTGGGTGCTTCAGTAAACGACGCAAAAGGGCAGTCTATTTTTACTATAAATACGAACACATCGCTTGTAATTAAAACGTCGAGAGGCTCACTTTGTCGGTCGGAACACGGAGACCGCAGCTGTTCTGTTTGATCAGCCATTAATAATCATCGAGTCAAAAGTGAGCCATTGAAAATGCAGTATGGGAGATAAGACGTTGATAAGACACTGACGGGTTGAAGTGGACAACACTGGAGACAAAAAGGTGGCGTTCTGAACAGCACAAGACGGTGCAAAGGAAGATAAGAGGAACCTTGGCTGTAAACAATCAAGAATCGAACGAGATTCACCTGAAATAACATTCCGTCGAAAATGGCAGCACTACAGGAATCAAATAAAGGTATTGACTATTGAAGTTTCTGTTCTTCTTGTTTGACCGCGCTCGGATTAAGAAGTTAGTTTTTGTAATTTAAATAATTTATTTTCACGCAGGTTGCTTGAGCATTTTGCTATCTGATCCAAGCTCGAAAGCATGGCCAATTTTAAGGATTTCTTTTCTAATCCCAAACGGCCTAAAAGCGAAGCTTTTTCAAAGAAGCTCCACAGCTCTCTGCCTTTCTTGAATTTTTCCCAAATAAAGCTTCTCAAATACATGTTTTTCTTTACATTTCGCCGCGTGTTTTTGGTCTTGAACGCTTATGGCTTACTAATTAGAAATTTGTATTCGTGTTTGCCGTTGCAAATTAGTAAAAATTGAAAGAGTATATGTAATCACGGGTTAGACTGCATTTAATGAGAATTGAGCAAAACTTGCGGGCTTGCATGTGTGCAGGTATATACGGACTGGAATCGAGATACAGTTCAAAACTTTTCAAATTAATTCAAGATTGAGTCCTACTAGCTTTAATAGCACTCACGTGTTCCTAGGAAAGAAAAGAAAAGTAAAACCCTTTGTGTCGCCATATGTGGAGTTACCATACTACCACTCAAAAAAAGACAAGCAGCTCCTGCGTTTAATTTAAACGCTATAGAACCCCGAAGAATTTTTCAGTAGAAGGCCTTTCAGTGCGATTTTTATTTCTCACATGAATTTATGAATTTATGTACACGAGTGAACGGGTTATGAATATTTTGAGTAAATGTATGCCCCATAATTTGAAAAATGATGCCTTTCGTCAAGGTTGAATATGTTTAGTTGTACTTAAGTGAATGCGGTTACATAACCGACCTCCTGTTAAGGTATATGGTATATTTTGAGCTGCACGCAAGCATGTAAATGGCGATAACAATACCGCCTATATATACTGGCACAGCTTTAGGAAGAACAGTAAAAAACCTATACACACTACGAACGATTTACTTTCAAGGAAGATGCCATCTTGAAATTCGACAGGAATGAAAATAAGACCATACTCTTTGGTATAGCAGAAACGACTTCGTTATACTAATTCCCAACGAAGGGCCCCGCTCGAAATGTCGAATCTTGTTCAATATCGTTTCTACTTTAAAGCAAAATAAAGAACCTTCGCCACATTTTTCGTGTGCTTTTGACTACACTACCTGCACCGCAACGTTGGTTTGAGATGTGTCCATTTGGCTTATTGATATTAGTGCAAACTTATCAGAGGTGCACACATTCTTTAAAGTTGCCATCTTTTGTTAAATTAAGGAAGAGGCAAAAAAAATAAACCTCATGGCGTATTTTTTTACCAAGGGCATAAACGAACATCGTTTGAAATTTGAACGCTGTACAAAATTGGCAAATTTAGACGAATCAATATACAGGTAGACGTTTACGGATAATTTGAAAAATTAGGATTAACGCCTTTGCAAAACAGAATCTAGAGAGAATATTTCCAACTTAAAAAGCTCATGGCATCTATTAGTTCTTTAATTAAGACCTACTGTTTTTATACACTATATAATTTTCGCTCCTGATTAAACCACTATCTCTAAATTCCCCTGTGGAAGATATATATTGCTCAATAATCTGTCTTCTTCCGAAAGCTCGTTTATCACAGCCGTTATAAAAGGGGATAAAAACCTCTGGACCTTTCACGGCGCGGGAGCTTTCCTAACAGACCGTGCAGGGTCACTCGTGGTTTACATGACTTTCCTGCCGTGTGAGACATAAACTGAGCGGCATTTTTATTAGTTATTTGGCGCCCTGCCGTGTCGCATGAACTAAATCGCTCTGTCAAACAATTAAGCCTGACTATTTAATGGAACTCAAGCCCTGTTTCATTAAACAAAAAGCATTGAAACTAATTTGCTTTTAACGCACATTAACTCTTTAAAACAATATAATATTTAAATGAATAGCTTCATTGTAAGCACAGCATGAGCGAGACACGATATGATTATTTATAGTGTGTGCATGGATAAATGAAGAAAAAGGATCGCAAAATGGGTTCGGAGTTTTCTAATGGTTTTCGTGTGTGTTGATTTTCAAATATGTACACAAAATATATATACGTTTAAATATTTAAATTGACATAAAATATAAAATGTAGATATTGTTGAATTAAAATCGCGAGTGTTCTGTAAAAAAATTGTTCAGAAATAAAGAGAATTCAATTTGAAGGCCTGTTCTGTGTGGCATGCAGGCTAAAGACAAAATAGTATCAGCCGAAAACTAAGTTGTTTTCTAACAAGCTTCATTCATGTATTATAGTAAACAATTGTTTGCTAAATTCAGTTTGTTCTTCAATGCACATACAACTTAAAAGGTAAAGGAGCGCTATAGTGATGTATATGCTAAGAAGATTAATTTTTGAACACTTTTAATTTTAAAGACTAAACATATTTTCGCCATGATACATAAAACACCGCTCTTTTAAACTTAAAGTGTGTATAAAATTAGGATTCAAGTATGCATCAATAAAGCACGATAATTTTGGAAACAATACGAGTAGTAAACTTAATGCGAAAGTAGTAAAAATAGGATGTTTCACTATCTGAAACGATGTAAACAGAATTCGACGTTTCCAGCAAAGCTTTATAACTAGTCGGCTTTCGTCGGGTCGGTATACTAGCGGTAACTTCCCGACGAAAAGGCCTTCGCTCAAACGTCCAATTCTGTTTATATCGTTTCAGCTAGAAACAGAACTTTTGAACTGCACTGCCGACACTGAAAACGTTCGTTCAATAAGCTAACGGCTTAAATAGTTATCAAGACGTGCCAAAATTGAACACTAAACTTCTCAACTCTTTTATGCACGTATAAAGTCAAATTTAGTGTAACAGCCGTCTGACATCTTCGACGTTTTCGCTTTTAAAACAAAGCACGATCTCTGTCCCTTTGTTCAAAGCGCATTAAACACGCAATATATTAATGTATTTCACTTGAAAAATCTTTTCGATATCATCAATTATTCCGGAGTCGGGCTGACGTCAAAAGACAGCTGATCAAAGCGTATATAGGCGGTCGCGAGTACATATTTGATAAATTTGAGATTGCGTTTGATTTTCATATTATGTAATTGACCACCCGTGCTCGTTTGAGCGTTTTTAATTTCTGTTTTCGGTGTAAATATAACCCGCGCCGGTGTTTTTAGCGCCGCCATAACATAACCCTGCGTATAGGTATAACCCAGCGAACTCCACAAATTATACGCAAAAGATAACTCGGAAACTGATGTTCAACAACGATAAATACCGTAATCAGTTTTGATGTCGTTTTTCCAAGCTATTCCACTTTTTTTCCAAAAGACTTCATGGAAAACCAAGCTAGTTGTATATAAGTTCTTAAATTATAACATTACTTCGGAATCAAAGCGAAAATATCTTCTGGCAAAATGGTCTAGTGCTGTGATGCTGTGGTCTTGTTGCTCGTTAGTGCTGATGAAAATTTGAAGTACTCAAATTTTAAGAGTTTGCAGTTCATGAATGGATCTTTTTGAAGCGTGGATGTTATCGTCATCCTTTATAGTTTCTGTCTGCAGAGATAAACAATTCCATGTAATCCCAATAACTGTCTCATCTTTGAGATGCTTTTGACTACATGCTCGTTACAGTCAGTCGTAAAGCAAACAGCGATATACCGTCGGTATAACTGCCTGCCTGATATTGATAATCCTGCTACTTTCTTTCTCATAGACGGTGGCAATTACTCCACGAAAAAGCCAGTAGAGTCCCTAAAAACACGAATCTGCGCGGTGTGCGGCGACAAAGCATCGGGTTTCCATTATGGAGTTCAGAGTTGCGAAGGATGCAAGAGTTTCTTCAAAAGAACGATTCAGAAACAACTTCAGTATATTTGCGTCGAAGTGAAGGACTGCACAATCGACAAGAGCAACAGGATAAGATGTCAATATTGTCGTTTTCAAAAATGCATTAAACTTGGCATGCTTAAAGAAGGTAAGAGAAAGTCTCTTGATGGTGGACATACAGTTTCTGACAAAGAAAAATCTATAAATTTGAGGAGTTTTGGTTCTTTGAAATGGTCCACCAGTTCATCGTTATGTTGCAGGCGTAGCTTCGATTCCCATCGGAGGAGCGGCTATAGTTGATAATGATTCTTCTCTACTGTTTCCCGCTTAAATTTCGACATGTGTACGATTTGCACTTTCCGTTTAAAATTTAACAAACATCGAGTGGAATACCACAAAATCATAATTTTATCTCAACCGCTAGTCGACTTCTCTTTTAGGAGAAATCGGAGTCGAGTGCTTGGACAAAAGTGACGGTTTTTGGCTGAGCATTAACTAACGTTTACCACATAATAAGTGTGAAATTATGATAGTAGGGTGTAAATAAAAATGTGGGCACAAGGGCGGACGCGGAATGGCGGATGCAGACTCTGGAATGATTGAGTTTAAAAAGTAATCATCTTTTGAATGGCAAAAACATCGCGGCAATGTTGCAAAGGAACGAGCAACAACATTCATCAAAACTTTAATATTGACGATACATTTCGGTCTCTTAGTACCATCTTCAGTTACATCTACCAGTGAAACATTTAACGATTCTAGAAACTATATGGATTAATTCTATCAATCCGGAATTAAAGATGAATATAAGAGTCGATTAGATTATTGTAGTTTTAGTTTTTTGATTTATTAAAGCTTAATTGTATTTTTTGCACTTGATTATGGAAATATTTAGTAATTAATGGTTTTCACTTGTTCTACATTTAAGATTTATCTGGTTTTATGCAGACATAAAGGTGGTACTTTGACATGTCGTAAATATTCAAGTTTTGATCAATGTTGTTGTTGGTTCCTGTAACTAATGCACCTAATCATGTTTGCTTTCTTTAGCTGTACGTGAAGATAGAGCGCCAGGAGGAAGACCAAGGATCAAGTCATTACTGACTTTAAAAGAACACCAAGAAACGTACGGCTCTTCCCAGATGATCCTGGAGTTCATTCAAGCAAGACCTGATTGCGTTCCATCCATCAAGTGAGTTTGTACTCTATTCTTGTCCTCCTGTTTTCATACATTGGCTTTATCGGCTAGCACTAGGAATCCTTAAAAATCTTTGAAATTGCCCTTCGAGATGCCAAATTACTGAATGCATAACAGCTTACAGGAAATCCAAATTAACGAATTTCATCAGGAATTGGACTTTGAAAAGCACTGGAAGGCTGTATTAAAACTTTTTCGCACTATACGCACTAATTGCAAGTTTCGACCTTATCACCTCCAGCATTATCGTGTCGTAAAAGGCTGGGAATGCTGTGACCTCAAAATATCCAGAATTTACTCGAATGATCATATTCTGGGATGAAAGAATTGAAATTAAGACATTCGTTGAAATAGAAAATCCACTCGAAAATGGAAGTAATATTTGAAAAGTATAAAACAGCAAGCTGCAAGATAGAATTGTTAGAAGAGAATTTGCATGACAACAAATGCAATGCCATTCAGTCAAGATCCTGAGAACAAAATTGCCCACCACTTTTTAAGCATCCCTTTGTCTTTGTCCTATAAGCCACTAAGCCACCCACCACGAAACTCTTTTATGGAGGTTCACGTTTCAAACATACTATTTTCTTTACATTTTCTTTCAGACTCGACACTCATGCAATTCGTGACCTCTATCAGTTTCACACAGTCGAAGTCTTGATGGAAGTGGCAGTTCAAGAGCTACAAATGATCATCAAATGGGCGAAACAACTTTCAACTTTTAATGACTTGGATGTGGACGATCAGATTAATCTGCTCAGTGAAGGTAGGTCGACTATTTCTTACACTATGTCTTTTTTAATCAAGTCACCTGATCGTTGTTCCCTATGTTGCCCATCATCGACACAGAAAGTGTTCATCCATGGAGTACAAGTTTGTATTCTCCCAGTGGCGAATCCAGCGTAGGTCAAAATAAATTATAGCAGCCAAATTTAAATTCAAAATAACTTTATAGCAATGTCATTGGTTATGAATTTCCAAAGAATAAAATCTTACCAATGAAATTGCTTTGAAGGTGTTTTAAAATGTAAATATATCCAAGAATGAGCTGCGGTAATTTATTTTGACCTACGCTAGATCCGCCACTGTATTCTCCGTATAACTACTCCTGCAGACAGAGGTGATAATTGTATTTTTTCATCTCGCTAGCTCTTCTTACGCGTCCAGGAGCTTCGAGCAAATACCATTCAAGATTAGCAGCATGATGGGCACATTATTTCTTTTTTGAAGCTCTGGATCGACATTTGCTGGAAAAAATTGTCACCCTTGCTTAGTACTTCAGATCCAGTTCTTTTTAGCAGCTGCAAACATTGTCTTTGATTTGCATTTCTCCTATCTCTTAAAGTTGCTCAAACCGAGGTTTATTCAGATGCCGTGGAGTCACTAGTCACTTGCACCATTTTGATATTACTGCAAATTTTCACTTCCCTACTACTTTGCGAGATGAAGTTTTGGGATTTTGTACCAAACTTTTTATGACTTCAATTTGACATACGGCCAAATCTTTGGTATCAAGTATTTGACCTCAAAACCCAGAAAAACAGACTTGACGAAATTGACTTCATCCTAATTATTGACGGGACTATATATTGTATCAATACAATACATTTGGTTATATAAATCTCTCTTTCAGCTGCATTGGAACTCTGGGTATTCAGAATCTGCCAGCGCTCCAGTCCACATCAAGGTTTTGTCGTCTTCGCCAAGGAAGTCGTCTGGCATGTTGATTACCAATCTCACGTGGTGATCGGTCAGTGGGTCAGTTTGTTACTGATGTACGCACGCAAGCTGCAGACGTTGCAATTAGACATGGCCGAGTTCGCGTGCCTTAGTGCCATACTACTTTTTACTCAAGGTAAAGATACGATTTTGTCTCATTGCTTAAATTGGGACCAGAGATCAGTGGAAAACTATGTTCTGTTATCAGAAGTAACATCACAGGTTGATGGTAAAATTTTGTAGCAAATTATAATAGGATCATACAAACCCACTATTAAATTAACGAGAAGGGGGTTCATGAGGTAACACCCAAGTTCCTTGTCTTTACGCTTTCTTGCTTCCACCTTAGAATTTTACGGCAATAATTCCAAAAGATTTTCGAAACGTTTGGCGCAGGTTTTTGCCTTACCAGAGAGTCGACAGGCCACCAATATCGGAAAATTTGAAAATGTTGCGAAAAATAGTTTTTACCCATTGAAATCGTTGTTTTAATTAAAGAAAACTTTTCAGAGGGATGTTGAGCTCGCCCAAAAAGGAGGAAGCCTGAGCCAGGACAGCAATACTCCACATTTTACAACATTATTTGATATGTTACAAAACAGTAATAAGTAGAGAACAATGCTAGATACACCACAAAAGTAACTTTATTCATTTCCAGCAAACAAATTCGAGGACTGTCTCTTCACAATGGACCGATTGCATTATGAAAAGAATTTTGAAAAAAGTTTAAATGGGAAAATTCAATACCACAGCATTGAAGAGCATCCTAAAATTAGTAAAACTGCAAAGTTTGGTCGCGAAATGTTGTAAAATGAGGAAAATATAGCCCTGGGGCCGGTTGTATAAAAAAGTGATTAAAGTTAACTATGATTAGTAGAAACGTCAACCAATCAGAACAACGTATTTTGTGCTTAATCACTATTTAACTACGAAACAGTGATTAAAAAAGAGATTAAGAGTTTTATACAACCGGCCCCTGCAAAGTTTGCGAATTTTGTACACTTTTGTATTACGCACGGAAAATTGATACCGTTTTCTCGATGTTGGTATCAATTTTCCGCGCGTAATACAAAAATATACGAAATGTGCAATCTTCACAGGCTTACATTTTCCACATTTTACAACGTTTCGCAACAAAACTCTGCAATTTTACTAATTTTAGGATGCTCTTTAATGCTGTGGTAATAAATTCTCCTATTTCAACTTTTTTCAAAATTTTGTCCACAATGCAATCGGTCCATTCACATCCTGGTTTTGTAACAAACAGAGTGGTCTCCATCAACAAATAACTTTGAACGTTTTTGCCTTTCAGAACCTTGCTCGAAACTACGAAACTACAACGCGGTCGAAGACAACTTAAAGCAAGCAATCTGCTGCCTCAAGGACTACATCAAATGCTCCTATCCCGAGAAGACGAACCGATTTGCTCAGATTATTCTAAAGCTGCCTTCGTTACGCGAGGTGTGCATCAGTGCGAAGAAACAGTCGCTGTTTGCAAAATCATTCGCAAGTTTTGCATTGCCAACCATCTCGTCAACCCTCGTTAAACAATGACTGAGGAATCCACTGGAAAATGTTGAAATTTGTAAATAAGATCAGGATTGTTTAGTTTTAGTATATAGATTATAGCATTTTGTGAAATACAGAGTATATGTGCGCATGACGAAAATTGATAAATAAATACATTTTTAATCATCAAGGCAGGAAATGTTTGTTTAAAGCTGGATTATAGCGCTAACCACTGCCCTACACGAAAGGTATGGGATCATTCACAACTTAAAACGTTAAAGTGATTAAGAAAATTCGTCGAGATGTAACTACAAACGTCCCGACGAACAGTCTTCTCTCACGAAACGTCGATTTTCACTTTATCTTTTCAGGCAGTGAATGAACTTATAGCTTTGGTGTACTAACAACTGCACTAGTCTACCTAAACTGGCAAAGCTAGATCCAAATTACACCCATTGATTTTGATACACGTATATTTGTACAAGCACTGACACTTTTTTTCTTCACACGTCACGACTGCGTCTGTGATGTATTAGAGAGGTTCAGATTTGGCTTCCAATACCTTAATCTATCGTTTATCCAATCAGATGTGTCGGACCTACCCGAATAACCAATCAAATTGTTTAAAAATGGGGAAAAGGCAGTGGTAGTGGTAAAGGAAGTCAAATCTACACCTTGCTATTACAGCACAGACGAATTTTAAAATAACTATATCTGTTGCATAAATAGAGAATAAAAATACCAGATTTATTGACACGAGAAATAAATATTCCCAATTCACTGTTCATTTACTGTGTATTTTACTGTTCATTATTGTATAAACTACAGTTTTTTCTGGCAATATAAAACATCCATAAGCTCATTGATGATTGGTTAAAAAGCGATGATTTATTAAACATTAGAGTCGAGCCGCTCATACTCCGCTAAGAACATTGGACCTGGAGTACTATAAAAATGGCGGCAATGAGGGCAATCAGCTCTAACATTTGATCGATTGCTGTGAGTTGAGTGACCCAGGGTTATCATATCAGTGACACAATTTCATTAATGTCTGCAATTAATGCTGTTCAGAAACTACAATATCTTTGCACATAAAAAATATCTGTCGAGAAACGCGAGGAGTCGAAAGAAACCATTCTTCTATATGTCTTCACGCTTCTCTATCCTCTCCTGCAATCCCTCCCAGGCCTTCTCGACTTGTTTCTGTGTATACTCAGGCTCCCACAGCGTGCTTAAAACGACATTAGCGCGCGAGACTCGTTCCTTATTCTTCAACTGACTTGCCAGACGCTTCTTAGCTTCTTCGACCGATAATCCATTTCTGTCTCCAAGTCGCTTGATTGCTTCGCCCTCAGGAATCATCGACACCCAAATTTCGTCGACAACGTCGTCCCAGCCGGCCTCGAGGAGCAACGCAGCCTCCACTACGCAAACTCGAACGTTTCCACTCGCCATCTCCGAAATGAGTTCTTTTAGTTTTTCCATAATCCTTGGCCAAACGATCGAGTTTAGCAAATGAAGTTTTTCGCCATCGCTAAACACGATGCTACCAAGGCTTCTCCTATTTATTGACCCGTTGCTGTCCAAAATGCGATCTCCAAAGCTCTCTATTATTTCATTATAAGCCTGGGTACCTGGCTTGTACACAGAGTGTCCTACCAGGTCGGCGTTAATGATTTGAGCGCCCAGTTTTTCAAGACGTTTAGCAATGCTAGACTTACCGCTAGCAATGCCTCCCGTGAGGCCGATGACGTATACATCCCATTGGTTGGGATTTGACTTCGGTTTTCTTAGTAACACTCCCAAATCTTCTTGCCTACGAGCTGTTGAGCTTAGCTTTAGATCGTCTGTCGAGCTGAAAATATGTCGAAGTGATTCAATACTTAGAGGGTGTACACGTTGCATAAAAACAAGTCTATTTGTGTCCAAAATGCAATAGTGCACGACACTTAAGCAACAAGCTAGTTTCTGTTTTCTGTCTGTGTGTCTGTCTGTCTGTTTGTTTGTTTGTTTGTTTGTTTGTTTGTTTGTTTGTTTGTTTGTTTGTTTGTTTGTTTGTTTGTTTGTTTGTTTGTTTGTTTGTTTGCTTGTTTGTAGCTGTGTAATGTATTTGTCCAGGGCCCATAGCGATTGGTTTCTGTGGTTGTGGTATCATGATATGTATTGCGTAGTGATCGTGATTTGTTCGTTATATTTATAGTTTAAATGTTGCTGGCAAAATGAAATATATAAATAAATAAATCACTAATAGCGTGGAATGAACATCGGACTGTTAGAGAGGGTGAAAAACCATGACCATTTTCCAGTCCATTCTCAGTGTGTTACTCCTGAGGTGTTACTCTGAGTTTATCAAGATCCGCATTGGGAAGCTGAAATATGTCACATGACAGGAACCTACAATTTTTGAAATGTCAGCTCAATGCTCGGCCAACTGAGCTATTTGCCATCAAGTCGGTGTCACTACATATATATGAGATATTTTGAAACGGTTTTAGTTTCTTCGACGTCAATACGCAATGGATTATAGTGAACACTACGTTGATGTTTAAGGATTACTAGATTCAGTTTCGAAATATTACGCAGTTGGACTTCCTGACCATTGGTTGATTAAATTTGTTGTTACAGTAATCAAATATCACATGAAAATAAGAACATTGCAAATCAGTTCTCTTTTGTTTTTCTGCAACAAAATCCTCCTTTGATGTTGTGTCTAGTAACCTTACCAGATGTCTAATAGCTGGCCAAAAATTGAACAAACGCTAGTACTGCTTATATTGACTAATATTGTGGTTTTATCAAAAATGTTAAAATTTTAGGCTTAATTTCTTTAATTCATATTTTACCTATCAGGTTGCACACCACTGACAAGTTGAATTGAAAACAGATCCATTTCGGGCAAACCAGCTTCTTTGCGTATCTTGTTCACAGCATGCCCTCCACTCAGAGTTTCTGCACTCACCACAAGACATTCAATACCTGGGTCGGTCTTTGTTGGACCTGCAGGGTCACTCAGAGGAACTATCTCTTTAATGAGACCTGCAGAAGAGCATAGGTTACATATTTTATACATTTAATACTTTTATATATTTAAAAAAAAATTATTCTTCTTCTGCTTCAATCAAAACGATCGATTATAACAGCAATTTAAGGCAAAGTTCTTTTAACTTCAGCAAGTGATTATACATGATTTTAAAGGAATTCTTAGACTTGCTCTTCGCCATGGTGTTAACCAGCTAGCCACTAAACTGTCTCTTTGACAGTCAATTATTGAATGGCTACTTAAAAGAAAGGGTTTGCACAAATGAGTGTCTAATTGTCTTATTTACTTGCGCTCAAAGGCTTTAATTCACATATGTCCAATATCTACATGGAATGAACTTTATTGTTACTGCCATAGGCAATTGCAACAGGCGCCTGCAGTGACATGTTAAGTAAACAAAAATGTTAACTAAAGTAAAGATGCAACTGAAATCTAATATTTGATCAATGGCCAAATTTCAAACTCTAAAACTCTGTCAGCAATGTTTTAAAGCATGAATCATTTGCTGTGTAGTAATTCTTATATATAACTACCAGGTATGAACAACATGCTCTTTCCTCTATCTGTCTGCCTATGCACCTGCCTCCACACTCTACAAGATTTTTCTCCCACCTACCAGGTTTAATATCATCAATAAATTCTGCAACATTCCCCATGCGAACCTTGAGTGGCTCAATTAATTCACCCAGAGTTTTGTTCACTAATAATGCTTCATCACTTACGCCAACAACAATTCTTGAGTTTGTCAACAAACAGCTTGTGCTCAGAAGCAATCTATGTCCATTATGGATTCTAGTGCAATTTTATAAAAGGGATATTCTATTGATGATGATGAGACACATAGAGATATATATCAATACTGTAGCCAGAGACGTGCCAGGCGGAAAACGTATTCTTATTATAAAGATCAGTGCCCAACATAACGCTTTGAGTAAAGCCATAAAAACAAGATTTAAAATAGAAATTATTTATTGTGACGTTTCGTCTTAACTTAAGACATCTTCAGACAAGTGGATAATATTACATACAAAATTAAATATATATCTATGCTAATAGTGTTGTTATATTTACAAGGTCTAAAATTACAAGGGTTAATTAAGGATATAGACATGTGAAGGTGGATAGGACATTACAAACACACACAACATAAACGACAAATTAGAAGAGGTTAAGAGGAATAGAGCTGCCTTGAACGTTTAGGTTAGGTTTGTATTTATTAATGAGAAGACTCTCGTGTATCATTAATTCGTATGAGTCTGAGAAGGAAGAAAGAATTTGAAAGTCGTCAAAGCTAGCAGGGTGCCCAGAGGCGTTAATATGGGACAGAATACTAGACATAGCTGGGTTGGTTGAATATTTTCCCGTGATTGGAGAGATACCCAGATGTTCAGATATCCTAGTGTGTAGATGGCGCGTGGTTTGACCCACATACAACGCGGAACAGCATCGACACTTGAATAAATATACCACACTGGATCTCAAGTATTTGGGAACTTAATCCTTGAAGGGAAAAAAGGAAGAGATTCGTCTGGAAGAACGAAAAACAAATCTAATGTCAAGATGAGGAAAAGCAGCGTTGCAGAGTCGATTGATTTGAGTGCGTATCTGTAGAGAATGTATCCCTGTGAATGGGAGGCAAAAATAGATTATTTTCTTAGAGGCGGTCAGAACAGGTGGTCTAGGGTCAAAGATGTGGTCGAGGAAGCGGCGAACAATGCGGTCGAACATGTGAGAGGGAAAACCATTCGAGTTAAATAACTTTCTGACAACTTCAAGCTGTGTATAAAAATTTTCATAGCTAGAGCAAAGGTTGAAAATGCGATGAATCAAACAAGAAACTAAGTTCTGTTTGTAGGCAAGAGGAATAAAACTGTTAAAGTTGGTGAATAAACCAGTAAACGTAGGTTTGCGGTAAACAGATGTAGCGAACTTTCTGTCGGAACGACATATGTCAATATCGAGAAACGGTAGTTTCCCATCGCGTTCGATCTCAGTGGTAAAGGTTATATTGGCGTGTTGTTGGTTAAGGTAGTCGAGAAAAAGTGGTACGTGGTCTGAGGAGCGGAAAAGAAGGAAGCAATCATCAACATAGCGTCTGTAGAGTAGAGGTTTGAAGGAAGAAGGGCAGTTGTTTAACCATTTTTGTTCATGGAAAAACATGAAAATATCATGATCTGTCGTATGTGGGTCAAACCACGTGCCATCTACACACTAGGATATCTGAACATCTGGGTATCTCTGCAATCACGGGAAAATATTCAACCAACCCAGCTATGTTTAGTATTCTGTCCCATATTAAGGACTCTGGGCACCCTGCTAGCTTTGACGACGTTCAAATTCTTTCTTCCTCCTCAGACTCATACGAATTAATGATACACGAGAGTCTTCTCATTAATAAATACAAACCTAACCTAAACGTTCAAGGCAGCTCTATTCCTCTTAACCTCTTCTAATTTGTCGTTTATGTATCCACCTTCACATGTCTATATCCTTAACCCTTGTAATTTTACACCTAACTTGTAAATATAGCAACACTATTAGCATAGATATATATTTAATTTTGTATGTAATATTATCCACTTGTCTGAAGATGTCTTAAGTTAAGACGAAACGTCACAATAAATAATTTCTATTTTAAATCTTGTTTTTATGGCTTTACTCAAAGCATTATGTTGGGCATTGATCTTTATAATGAGATATATATCCTCAAATTTTAAATCAGCATTAGTAAATGACTGTTTAATTGGCTAAAACAAGTGTTTTGACCAAGATATGACTTGTTAGGGGTTACAGAATTCAAACAGAGCGGCCAAGAAGTCAAACATCACTGCAACGGGTGGGGTTGACTCATTGCATGAAAGGTTTAGAATGCATACTTGGCCACAAATCATGATATCTCAGCTAGTGTTGGCATAAATTTTTATTCAATTTATATAAACTGTACATACCATTTAAAAAAAATATGTCAGTAGACAAATTCACATTAAAGATGGGAAACTCATCTTAGATGAGAAACTTGTCTTACACCTAAGACTCATTTGTGAAAACCCATCTGAATATGGATTTAGGGATGGACAAATCTCAACTTGTGGACTTTCTTTTCTTTCATACCCAATTATTTCCCTTTCCCTTACCTAGTTCCAGTGTTTGAATGTGTTTGCCATGAAAAATGTGTCTTATTTACCCATCTGAAGTAGAATTAAAGACGAGACAAGATTCCTGTCTCACTTTTCCATCTGCCAAGACGGGAAAATTAGATGAGACGAGACACTTGTCAAGCACAAGATTTACATTAGACAAGTTTCTTGTCTAAGATGAGATTCCCATCTTGAATGTGAATTTGGCTTTTGACATCAACAGTAATGGACAAACCTATCGAAAGTTCCTCCCACGGCAACAGTTTTATAACTTTTCATTTCTTCAACATGCTGGGACCCCAAATCCTCTGTGCTGTTGAACTCTCCATCCAAGAACTGCATAGAATCTTTGCTTTTGAAATTATACACCGTACACGCTCTTTCTACAATGCTTGGCTCACTCTTGTACGCAGAGTCAAGAAATGCCACATCGAGACGCTTGCTAAAACGTCTCTCCTTATTTTGATGAAAATTCGGCTCATTTCGAAGCAAAACCCGGATATCCAAACGATTTACCTCTTGTACGCTCGACTTATAAATCCCTTCTAGAACTTTGTACATTTCTGTACGAGAAAACTTCTTGCCCTGAGCCTGTGCATCATTAAAACTAAAGTCGACATACAGCACGTTCTGCACATGTTTCGCGCAAACCTTTACAAACTGATAAAATCGACCGAGTTCAAACCTTGCGGGATGCAAAATAAGCACACCGCTTCTACTCATGTTTCACTCACTAGGAAAAGAATTTTCGTCAATGATTAACGAAGAAATGAGACAAAAAATCCGAAAATTTTAAAATTTCCACACCTCAGTGACGGCCATCTTGCTGAATTTATGCAATACTTCATATAAGTACTAGCGTACAGATTTTGACCCCCAGTCGATGAATGCTGCGGCGCAAATTATGCTTCTTAGGTTATGTTCGCGCTAAGTACATATTATTTTCTTTAATATAATAAAGCTTTTTGCTGCACTCATGTGAAATCAATCACCTGGAGTCAGGACATTTTTTGAGGGATTCGTTAAAAGGCATCAACACCATCTAAAATATATAAGCAATGCGAACAAAAAGATTAAAGGATATTTTGTGCGTCAAATAACGTTTTGACGATAGCTCGAGAACATAGAACAGGGGGTGTTATTGCCCTAGTATTGATATCACCCCCCCCCCCACCCCCCTGAAAATACATACTGTATGCTTTAAAGCCAAACTCTTAAAAAATGCCCAAATGCTCGAGTTTAGACAAACGAAACATTCGCTAAGAGAAAAACTAAGCCAGAATATTACTTTTAGATTATGTTTTTGTTATGGAAATAATACTTTGATACAAATATATAAAATAACTATTTACATCCTATATTTAAAGAGTTTGGTTGCCTGAATTCGTGATGCGTTTTCGAAGAACTGAGACCAATCTTTCTAGCCTGGAAAATAAATAAAAGAACATAAACTGTTTTCCACAACCTGACTGTATGTTCAAATTTAGAAATTCGCAGTAGTTCGTGAAAGTGTCTGTAATGCCTTTCAAAATATCGATATTAGGAGGTCATACAATGAATATTATAGAGCTGCAAAAAAATTTTCAAGCATTTCTTTACAAATTCAAGGACTTGCAAGGCCATGAATTTTTGTTGTCTATTCAGGGACATTGAGGTTTTGTAGGAACAGTGTAGACCCCCCCCCCCCCAGAAGCTCTCTCCAAATGGCCAAAGTTTTGTCAGAGAACAAAGCATTCTCAATGTTGATCGGTCAAGATGTATACTCACTTTTCAGCTCTGTCTTTTTCCCTCCTCTGTCCATTGAGAGCTTCAGCCAGCTGCGTAGTAAGAGCTTCCTTTTCCTTGGACAGAGCTTGAACTCGCTCGACTAAGTCCCTCGTGTTGTTTTGAGCAAGCTCAAGTTCGTTTTCTCGTTCGTGAAGTTTCGATTCAAACGTGTCCATCGTCGCGTTAAATTGATCTCTTAACGTCTGCTCTTGAGACAGTGACCTGTGCAAACTGGTAGACATGGACAAAATAAAAACGTGACGGTTACACACAGCAGTAAAAGACAACACTTAGTCTGCTATTTAAAGGGCCACGAGTAGGAATGTCAGTGTTGTACAGAAGTTAAAACCATCGCTTTCTTCAAATTAACAGTTCCCATTCGCACGCGCGTATACTGTCGTAGCAATTTCATTCTCGCGATGTGATAGTCTAAATCTACCTATTCGTTTGTGGACTGAATTCAAATTGGTCATATTAAGTGTAGATCGGTGCGCATACTCTATCACATCGGTCACTTTGATAGTTTATATTCGCGACATTCACGACTAAATAGAAACTAGGTTTAAATTAACAGTTTTCACTCGTTTGATTCGATTTTATCACCTCTTATGCAACTCTTGTTCTTGCGACTCATTTAGCTATGAAGTAGTAGTAGTATTATTTATAAGATTTCCTTAGATGCATTGCAACATCCTCCTGAATGTCGTCTATCGAAATTGAGTTTTATACACGTTTTTTATAAAAGTTATGATCATGGTAATTTCAAAGGTACAAGTTGATAATATCGCCACAAGGAAATTCAGATAAATACTGAGCTCCAAATGGGACACGAACCACGACCCTCCTCGCTCTACAGAGATGCTCTGATCAATTAGCTATTGGAGCCTCAATGGTAAGCAAGGCCACTGAGCGGGACCTACGGACTGCATCGCACGGCTACGAATTCAGATCTGCGAACGTAGTCACAGCCCAAAACTGCATCACGCAGTCACATTAAACCTCTGAAACTGAAGTAAAGTATTCATCCATATTGTTATGATGACAGAGGATGATGATGGAGGGTTCAAGGCCTGTCGTGTCGTTTTATGCTGCAAATTAGTACTATGCTGGACTATATATTGTGGGATAGTAGGACAGAACAAAAATATATATAGACACATACGCATGTTGACAAGACGTGTTTTGACACCAACTAAAAGCAATGTGAATACCTCTACGTGTTTTCTTTAATAACCGTTTACTTCAGTTTGGTTTACTTAAAATGATACGGAGACATATATATGTAAGCGAACAAAACAGAAGCTAGTAAAATCACAAGTCCCACTTATGTCAAGCTCTTTTTGGTGATATTATCCGACAAATTTCAACTTGATATATTATAAAAAATAATATCTAACCTGTCCTAAAGTTTATAGATTAAATAACCTTAAGGAATATATTCGAATGTCGTTAAAGATTGAGATATTGGTTAAAGTTTCTTTATATGCGAGATTGCGAGTCCCTGTGTGAAGCTAGCAACATGCCATGTATAGATTTCAAATCGATACGTACCTATAAGAAACACGGTAATTCTGAATTTCATCTTCAAGTTCTTTTATCTTCTGCTGCGAATGGTTATTGTCTTGTTGCGCCGCCATTAACTGGGCCTGCATGAAATTAAACAAAGTCAGGACGTGAACGTTAAATAAACTGCACACTGCACACATGTACTGCTTCCCCAACATTCAAAATACATTCCAGACCGCTGGAAAAGATAGCCTATATATACCGGCTAAAAACTAAACTAGCGTTGTGTCGCGGATCCGAATAACAGCATAGAATCATATACTGTAGATACTCAGACAAACATGAACTGAGAAATTTTCCAATTGCTTTTCTGATGTGCTGAACAGAAACAGCTTATGGGAATGTAGAAGAATGTTTCCAGCTCTAAACTGGTCTCTGCCACTGTCTACTTACTGACTTTTTTGGCGGCAGATATTTATATTCTATGAAGAGGTCAAGCATGCTTTACAAGTATCCATCATAAATAATGATACAGTATTGAGTAATCGCTTTACAATGAGCATCTGGTATCGGGGTTATACCTGCCCAGACTTTATCCTATTTTTCTCCGCAAACTTGTACTGGTGTTTGATCAAGTCCATTTCGCGCTGTAACGACTCTACTTCCTGTTCAAGAGCTCGAACCTGCACGTTGAAATGAAATGAAATGAAATAACCATAAATCATTGTGAAATTCTATTCCAAAAGATACCAGAGAAAGCAAATCACTTCCTTCCTTTCGGCAAAAAATCGCTACTAACACCTTTGAGTCATAATTATTGTAAATAATATACATTGTCTACCAATTTCTTTTACTAATTTGTTTGTAGTTGTTATTTTGGCACATCTTTTAATACTCGTACACTTCCTTGTAAACAGTCCTAATATCACTTTCGTGCACCTGTAAACTTTAGATTCACTTTTAGCACACGCCCCCCATGGAAATCAGCTTCGGTTGACGGGGTCAGCGTGTATAAATAAAAAATTCTATCATCTATAAAACGTATTTTCCAAATTACCACGCGAATAGATCAATAACATTGGATGTAGTTTCACAAGCTATTTACAACCATCGCGTCCCTGTTGTATCAGGTATACAAGTCTCGCCTTCGGCTTAAGATACCAGCAGATCTGACTGTGAGTAAAAGGCCTGAAAATAGCTACCGAATAAAAGTCCATTTTCTGTGTTTTTAATCACGTATATCTTTTACTTTCCTCTATGAAATTTGTTGAAACTTTGCAATCATGTTCACTAAAGAAAATTATAAGTCCACCAGAAATTTGTAACCGAAGTAAGTTATACTTAATGAGAAATTTACTAGTTTGGCTCGAAAAATGGATCTCTATTTAACAACTAGTGCCAGTACTTTTTCGTGTTTTCAGATCACCTAGTAACAGTATATCCGATACAACACAACCGGTTATGTAGCAAATAGTACTTAAACAGTAACTATAAAGTACACGCCCTTACACATTTCTTACAATGACGTCAAACGCGGAAAGAATAATGTTACGTGATATTTGATTGGACCGACATTTTCCCTGAGCCAATCAAATCTCGTGTAACAGGCCGCATCTGCATTTGACGTCATTATGAGAAAAGTCTACAGCAATCACTGCCTAAAACCTATTTTCCACTTGGCGACTTTATTCACGCGACGCGAAGCAAAAACAAGAATTCAGCAACGAGATTGGTTAACATTCGTTGGCGAAAAAAATCGCCGCGAACAAGTAGGAACCGTTCCTACTTTTTTTCCTGTTCGCGCGAGCTAGTTCGCCAAGTGGAAAAAGGGCTTGATTGTTACCTTGCACATCGCGTCATCTCGTTCGTCAATCAAAGCCTGTATTTCCTCTGCGGCAACAACTTGCTTTGATTTACCACGTCTTCTATGTTTCGCGACCAGGAGGTCGCCATGTTTATCAATACTCGCTCCAGTTTCTGACGCAGCCAACTTCTTGAACAACAGCTTCATACTCTGTGTATAACAAAAAAAAACACATCCAAATTGGAACACTCGTTTGTAGGGTAGAGTTCCTAAATTTAAAATAAGACGATCAATTAGTCTTTCGCTCGATAGGACATCCTTTTAGTGGGAGAGAGAAACTGCTTTTCCGAGATTTGCAAACATAAAATTCTATCATTTTTTAACAAATAGATACTCAAAAAATGGCAGATTTTGGTGTCTGTTAGAAAGGTTATGGGATTAATTCTGTTGCAAAATTACCAAGTCATGGTCTTCATCATCGTAAACGGAATCCACGCCAGAGTCGAACCTATCACGAAATGAAACATACATTATTACTGCAAGGCAAAAGTGTTATGTAACATGCCAAGGGATGTTACACTATGCGAGTTGTATCACAACCTGTGTTAGAAATTTTATTCCATTAGCAACACAAATTGCACGCGAAATTGCAAGGTATAAAATGCCTCGCAATTGCATGTACTGTAGTTCAGCATCCCTCTAGCAATTTATCCCGCAATAGTTTTTTAGCACACGCCAAGACAGCCTGTCTCCCGTTGTATGGAACGGAAAATTGTTCCATGTAACATTGGCTTAGTAAATGAATTTGCAACTGCAATTCTACAATGACCCTAACCATTGGTACATACATGTACACAAGTTACGCGTCAATTTGCATAGCCCACAAGAGCGCCTTATTACTCCAACCATCGCAGTGTGCAAGCTGTTTACAGAAAACTGCCTAGTTCTCATTGATGTGATACACTCTCTTAACTAACCCTTGTTGCTCTTGCTCGAGTCGTTTCATTCTTGTCAAGACTTCATCTCTTTCTTCATTTGCAAGTCGTAATCTTGACAATACTGCAGCATCACGTTCTTTCTGCGCTCGGTAGATCTTCTCCACAAGGGCTACATAAGAGTGGAAATTATTGTTTCTCAGATGAGATTGGGGCTAACCGTAGAATCTCGAAAGTAAGCGCCTTTGTCGACATTTGCTAGAGAATCCCAAAATAAAGCCCTTCTGCTTAATCATGTAATGTCCATTAATTTTCAGTTACCTGCTCCTTTTGCAGCAATCTTCGCTTCAGTTTCTAAGCTGACTTCATCTTTATGCATGCGAGCAGCTTCCAATCTTGATTCCGTTCTTGCCAGCTTTTCCATCAGCCTGTCATTTAGGCCATCTAAAACTCTGACCTCATCATGCAGCAATTCTTCAGTGTCTTTGAAACTGTCATTGTAATCACGAAGCGTATTGCTGAGGGATCGGCTTGGAGAGTACCTTGTTGATTCATACATGTCCTTTGTCGTAGTTCGATCTGTCTCATCAAATCTTGCTTGCCGAATCAAATCATCTCTATCAAACAAATTTGGTATGATTCAGCTTAAGAAAACAACAACAAGGCTGAGCTAGTATTTACATTTTGAACAGGTCAAAATAGTTTAGTTCAATATTTCTATATAGATTCAATGACTTTGCAAAGCCTTAGATTTTGTTTTAAAATTCATGTGCTTGAAAGATTAGCCCTGATTAAAATATCCCATTCATTGCATGTATGTGAAACCTATTTTTCATGGGCATAACTAGAGCATTAGTTAGAGGGTGTTTGACAAATTTCTTTCGAAAATCAATTTCATTCGTCAGGCAGCAAGTAACATTAAACACTCTCCCAATTGTCATTCAGAATATGGTGGGCGGACGAAGAAATGTCAAACATTGTTGGACATCGAGGGACTGTGTGTCAGTGGATGTGGAACAGCCAGAAGCCTACAAAAATGTAGGATCTTTGATTACAGGTACCTGAAGCAATTTAAGCAGAATTTGATGTTTTGAGTGAAGGCCACTGTTGGGAAGTTAATAATGTATGTTATATGCCACTATCTGACCAAGGGCTCAAAGCACTAAATTCTGCTCATAGTATCAGGGAGTAAAAGATCCGTTTATTGTGTGGATGAAAAAAAATGGTTGAAAGTCTACAACATACTGATGCCTTATATTAGGAACTATAATATGCACTGTTCTTGTCTACTATGCAATCTAGAGAACAAAGCTGTTGTTAGACAGCTCATATAGTGCACTAGTGGCAAGGCATGATCTCCCCAAAACCTGCAAACCTGAAGAAATCTAAACAAAGTATGGCACACTGTCATCATACTGGATTCCAGCCAAGTTGGAGCAGATTAATTGGTATTGTAAAAGAAATTTCAACCATTATCCAATGGCTTTCTGACTTTGAATTTTACCTACGAATTTCTAATTTTGCATGTGCACGTTTCCTATCTAAATGTGTTTCGCTATGAGAAACTTCAAGTCCAAAGAGGGCTGAAAATATATTAGTTGATCCCATGCAGATATGAATCAGACGGATATAGCCTTTAAATTAAAGCCAATATTTAGAGCAAAATTACGCTTCTAATTCAGCATAATTGATTGGCTACTTTGGAATTTGCTACATTTAATGTCATAATTCGTTTGCTGTAAATTTATCAAATTCTTTTAATGAAATAGCGGGTTTTCATCAAATATTTAAACCAAATTACGGCGTAAATGCGGCTAATCACTGAACACCATCAAACTAAGTAAATAGCTACTTATCTATAATAGAATCGAAACTCAATACTTCAGACTCACTTTCTATCGACTTCGGACCTTAAGTCGTTCAATTTTCGTCTGGCATCCTTAAGTGTCCTTGTCACATTTTGTTTGATTTCAAACATGTCTTCCTTCTCTGACTTCTGTCGAGGTACGGTACGTCTTAATTTTCCATAACTAAGCCCACAGTCTGTGTCAAAATCCTCTTCTTCGATTGCGTCCATTCTGTACAGGGACGCCACTCGGTGCCCATGTCAACAATGTCACAATTATTTGCCTCACAATCGGGCAGGTGACCGAACCTGTCAATAGTGGTCAATATATGGGACCGAAAGGACGCGATATACCGGGGTAAACAGCAGTCCAAATTGTAGTGTTTTGTCAGATAGTGTAGGAATCATAATTTGGATTTTATTTCTTATGTTGAAGTGTTTATCGGGACAAGCATTAGAAATAACGAAAAACATGCACGATTCATGACAAATTATGTATTCTATTCGAAGTATAAAAAGAATGTATAATTAGGGTGTTAATGGACTTTTTTTGAAGACGCTCTTCTATCATTTCTAAAATTGCATGAAAGTTTTTGTGGGCTTCTTTTTCTGGGCTTTTTGCCTTCAGTTCAAGTCAAAATTGGCTTGGCAAGCCAAAACGCACACCAAATGTCATTTACCACTGGACACCCGTTCTTCCGTACCCATTGTATGCAACAGATTATTGGACTTTAACAAATTTTTTCTCTTGATCCTAAGCCAATTTTTTTTAAAAACAAGACCAAGTGGCATCGCACATCAAGGCATTTACCACTAGACCATTCTGAGGTACTCTGTATGGCATACGATGTTGATTACTGATTTTAACCAATTTTTCGTTTTCAAATTCTAAAACAAATTGTTTGCAAAATACACTAGAGAAATTTGAACTGGACGTAGTGGTAATTCATACCGAGTCACATTTGTCTGCCTTCAAAAGTTTATTGCAAATTTCATCAGAGAGATTTTAACTGGATTACCCTAACCCTAAATTACGTCAAGCCATTTAGCACCAGGCCACTCGTTCGTGCTTGTCTTTCGCATGTTATTTATTGACTTTTATTAATTTTGTGTCTTCAGTAAAAGGCAAAAACAAATCACGCCAAAGCATTTACCACTAGACCACTCAATCGGTTTCCACCATGGCTTGTTGATTGTTGACTTTAACTAATCTTTTGATTGATTTTAGGCCAAAATTTTTGAAAAAGGCATCTGCATGATTCTAACCGGACCAAGACACTTACCATATGACTACACATTCGTATTTCGCGCGAAACAAGCGGTTGATTACTGACTTTAGCCAATTTTTGTCTTCATTCTAAGCAAAGAATTTGACAAATATAATCAGCAAAATTTGAACCGGACCGGACAAAATGGTATCTAACTGTAGGTCATTTACCACTAGACCACTCGTACACAATTTTTTGTCTTCATTCTAGGGCAAATTTTTTGCAAAAGTCATTTGCGAGATTTGAATCGGACTATAATTCATAACACATACCAAACAAATTTTAGAGACAAAAAATAGAATAACAATTCACATTATATAATATAAGTTAACCACAAATATAATTCTAACCCAAACCCTATAACATAACCCTTACTTAAACGGTTAATTCGTTATGTTACGTAACTGTACATACGCATAATTATGTATTATGGTTAGGACTAGGGTTAGGGTTAGGGTTAGGGTTAGAATTAGGGTTAGGGCTAGGGTTAGGGTTAGGGTTAGGGTTAGGGTTAGGGTTAGGGCTAGGGTTAGGGTTAGGGCTAGGGTTAGGGTTAGGGTTAGGGCTAGGGCTAGGGTTAGGGTTAGGGTTAGGGTTAGGGTTAGGGTTAGGGTTAGGGTTAGGGTTAGGGCTAGGGTTAGGGTTAGGGTTAGGGTTAGGGCTAGGGTTAGGGTTAGGGCTAGGGTTAGGGCTAGGGTTAGGGCTAGGGTTAGGGTTAGGGCTAGGGTTAGGGTTAGGGTTAGGGCTAGGGTTATGGTTAGGGTTAGGGTTTGGGTTAGGGTTAGGGTTAGGGTTAGGGTTAGGGTTAGGGTTAGGATTAGGGTTAGGGTTAGGGTTAGGGTTAGGGTTAGAGCTAACCTTATCTTTAACCCTATTCTTTATTCAGCACAGAATTGTGCATATACAGTTATGATCGGTAACATATCCCCTAACGAAATGGCCCCAAGAATATTTAACGTAACCCAAACCCTAACGCTATGACCGTAACCTAATAAACTTAACCTTATCCTATTCTTAGTACTTGACCTACGTTACCGGACTTACTTCTTCACCATAGGAGCGAGATTACTAACCAATTTTTTCTGTTTGTTCTAATGGTTTTTTAAGCCAAAATTCTTGCCAAAGAGGCCTCAAATTGGTTATAAACTCAGTAATCTACGACTTGTTTCGAAGTACGAATGCATTGGTTGTTCAGTGATAAGTAGTAGAGTTTAAGTTGTCACTAGGCCTGGTTCTAATCCCGTAGACGATGTTTGCGAAAATTTTGGCTTAGAATGATGAGAAAAAATTGGTTAATTAAGGTCAGTAATCCACATGCGACGGTTAGTAGGAAGGTGTAGTGTTGTGGTGTGAATGGCATGTGGTTAGCTACCACTTAGTGCGGTTCAAATCTCGCAAATCACTTTTGCAAAGATGTTTGTTTAGAATGGAAACAAAAAATTGTTAAGTTCAACAATGTACTTGTGTTGGAGAAGCGTAAAAGAGTGGTCTAGTGGTAAATCGTTTGGTGTGTGTTACTAGTTAGTCCGGTTCAAATCTCGCAAATCCTTTTTGCAAAAATTTTTTTTCCTGAAAGTCAACAATGGTGAAGTACGATCGCGAGTATCGGTTGGCAGCCATGTTACACTACAGTGTACTGCAGTGCTATACCATAGTGTACTACAGCCGTGTTTTACTTAACAATATTAATCATATATTAACAACGAGTCCGAGTTGTCTATGAGCGAATAGTCAACCAAGGCGAAGCCTGAGTTGATTATTCGCTCATAGACAACAAGGGCAAGTTATCTAATTGTTCTAGTATGCACTCTATCAAACTCTCTAAAAATTCCTCGGAAACCTCGGCGAAACGAGAGTTTACTGCCATATTTTTCAGGTTTGTTTTCATTTTTCCCAAACGTTCACCATCACGAATACACAACGGTTGAGTAGCCAATCAGAATGCAGGATTTGTAATAGACAATGTCGGGTGTATACTTAGGGGCTGATTATATGGTCACGCTTACCCGGGATTAAGTGAAGCGTAAAATGATCTTGAGGTATTGAAAAATGTCATTTTATGAAACGAAACGACCAAAGTTCGAATGCTTTTAGCATTGATCAATACAAAGATAGATTTAACAAAAATTAATGCGATATACACCACTTTGTTTACTTCATATTCCGGCAAAACGAAAATCTCAAGCAATCAAGGATTAAACATTTTTTACAACGTAAACTATGACTTTTTTCAATACCTTAAAATCATGTTACGCTCCATGTAATCCCGGGTAAGCGGGATCATATAATCATCCCCTAATACAGTATGTTTTAGGTATAGCCTCGGCTGGCAGCCAGAAATTTTGTCTCCGATTGCCCGGCTGCTGCCGGGCTATGCTACAGTATATCGTCGCTTTAAAGTTTTCGCGCACGTTGAAGAAATGGTTTTAGAATGTCTTCGAATAAAAACCAACCTAAAATGTATCTAAGTAATCCCGCTAATATTATATGATACAACTAAATACGCGTTTCTACGGTCGAAAATCATCGATATTTGTAGTAAATAAAGGAGAAAAAAATGCAAGGGGCAAAAATTAAATTTTGGAGGTCCCTGTGGTATCTTTTATATGCGGCTTAGGTCCACAGCTAACCCAAGCCGAATGTAAAAATTTCAAGATTTACCATGTATTAAGTAACACCGAAGGACGTATTTATAACACCGTAACACGTTTTATAATCGTGCATGGAAGAAACAGTGACTTAACGTCCAATATTCCAATATTAAAAGGGTAGTAGAAGGGAAAAGACTTAATAATATTGTTCTATAGATAATGTTGACATTCAGTTAATCTGCAATCTATGTGCGAGCGCATGAGGTAAGCAAAATGTTTACATTTTATATAATTATACTGCTCACTTTGTGTTTATTATTTGCATTGTATTTTGTCGCTGATCATAAATTACGCTCTTGTCAAAATCAAGTGAGTTTCGGCAAGATTTCTTCTTATTACACATCTATCTTTGAGGAAATATTTTGCCAGCATTTCACGCTTTTGTGAGGCATGCTATTATTGTGAAAAATGCAAGGTATATCTTGTAAGTAAATTTTGCGGTGCCATTGTGCATGCATCAAAGTTGAGCAGCGCAGTTAACGCAGTTAGGACTTAGGAAATCCGAAGAAAATTGAAGAAAATGTAAGGGGGGCTGGGAGATTTCATAGCATGCACCCCCCCTTCCCCAAGTCTGGCTTTGCCGGTCATAGCAGTTTAGTTGTGTAGGTAAATTAGGTAATAATGCACCAGTCATTTGAAATCCCCGCACCCCCCCCCCCCCACCTCAGGAATGTGCGGGGCATTCACTTTATTTATATGTGAAAGACAGTGATGTATCCGCCACCAGGGCAAAACAATATGGTGATTCCCCCCTCGGGTACCTTGACAACAACTGGAATAAGAAGAGATTTCAGTCGAATACAAAGTTCATAGCACAAACAACAGTTTTGTGCCTTTGGTTTAATTTCAAAAGTGCTCTTATTGTAGAAAGTTTACAATCATGTAAAGATCAACCTAAATAATAATAAACTGAATAATGTACAAAAAAGGACTATTACCAACACAACCTCTAAATGCACGGCTAAAAATCAGATCCTGTTGAAAACAGGATGCAGCAATGTTGTTGGGGCAACATTGTTCCTGGTTGTTAACAGCATTGAACAATATTGTTGAGCTCAAATCAACCCGCAATCAGGTGTAACAATGCTGAACAATATCATTAACAACCAGGAGCAATGTTGCCCCAACAACATTGTTGCATCCTGTTTTCAACAGCCTGTTACAATGACCTAATTTTTTGCCATGTACACAGCCAAAAACGCACAACCTGTTCAGGCCTGATGAAAACAGCCATGAACAATGTTTTGCTGCCAATATTGTTCAAGGTTGTCATCAACATTGTTCAACATTGTTACACCTGATTGCAGGCTAATTCAGGCTCATCAACTTGTTCAGTATTGTTGACAACCTTGAACAATATGGGCAGCAAAACATTGTTTAATGCTGTTTTCATCAGGCCAGAACAGGTTGTGCGTTTTTTGCTGTGTATATCTGCACCACTCTCCACCACTGTCAGCACTCAACGCATAAAAATACTTCATGTTACTGCCAATTTGCTGTTTATTGAATTATTGTGAATGACTCGCTTTTGCCCTGCTCCAAACAGGGGCGCAGTGAAAAAGTGTGTATCCCCTTGCTATAGGGGAATGTTAAAGTAGTGAAAACAAGGTGCTTTCCCTGCCTTTGCCTCTGGTAGTCCCAAGGTGGGGTGCAGGGATTTCAAATGACTGGTGCATGATGTTAACCCTTGTGCTTGTTGGCCTTGTGCAGATCCTTGTGGGCATTGCCAAAGGAAACTGAGAAAACATGAAACAAAACAACAAAACAAGGAAAGGAAGAAATGCATTTTGCAGTTCCCTTCCTGTATTTTGTTTCCTTGTTCCAATTCATCATTTAAGTGTTCCTCAAGTTTTGTTGTTTTGTTCCGTTGTCTTTTTGCCTAGAAATGTCTGTTGCTTTTGCTAAAAGGTGGCCTGCGGCACCCAGCTTGGCTTGCTGCCTGAAATATGGCTCAGTTATCATGTACTGTTTGCCTTGTTCTTTCAAAAAAGCCTTATCTCGTTCTTTCAAAAAACCCTTATCAAAGCATTGCTGCAGCTAGGTCACAGGTCATTACAGATTTATTGGCAAACTTACCATTACACTTGTTAACTACTGGCAACATTTTTTATCTTTTATTTGTTGCCACTCTTTATTCTGTGTGATAGACTGCAAGTATGAAGTGACAATTGAAATATATCAATCACATCTGCAATTAAAGTAACTTAATATTCTCTACAATTAACTATGCTAGCATATTGCCTGTTGCTAGTGAACTTCATATAGTTATGATGTCCTTGTCCCTCTTTACTGTTACCTGGTATCAGCACACAGAATTGTGTAAACCCATTTTATGTATTGCAATTAAGGAAAACACCAAACAACTGCCAAGTGCTAAATGAAGGTCCCCTGAACAGATCATAATTCACGACAACTGCTTGACAATTATACTTAACAGAAAAAAGCAATTAGCATCACACACTTTTGTTAACTATTTTGTTTGTCAATATGGGATTGTAATAATAAATTATGAGAATTCAGTGTTTACTGACTCTCTGACTCAACCATAGAAAGTAAGCTGTGTATTTTATGCTGGATCAATGAGCTCTGACCATTTCCTCCTGCTTATTCATTTTAATTTTAAAGATATTGTCAAATGAACAAAATTGTATTGCAGATCAAGGTACATTCAAGATACAACTACATGAGTTAAAAAGTATATATAAAGATAAAGGTACCGGTAGAAGAACTGCTGGCACATTATTAATAAAGATATAACTTCATGATTTATATAAGCTTAATAACCAAGTTATTTGAAACTCTGGAAAGCTTCAACCATTTTAATTATTTTAATGAATGATTATTAGAAAAATTAAGGTATCTGTAACTGGTGCTGGTTAAGCTACCCACATGTTCACTATGTGTGCCTATTTTTTAGTATGCCACCATTTAGAGACTATTAAAACAACATTAAAAATAAAAGTTTACCACTACAAAATAGGTACAGTTAGTGTAGTTTGTCTGTCTCTTACACTCAGTGGATACATTTAGATTTTCTTAAAAGGACAGTTGTGTAGCCAGGATTTCCCTTTCAGAGGAGTAGGCAGAGTAGAATAGTCACAGCTATAGAACCGCTGAATCAGCATTTTTTACGGAGCTCTTACCCCTGTGAATTAGTTCCCAGGTCATCCGTGTGAGACAGGTGCGCGCGCATGTTGACCGGAAATACGTGTAAAACCTGTTTTGACTGGTTTGGGCTATTGTTTTGAGAGGAAAGACGTCATTTGCCCGACTTTTAGCGCCAAAAATTCACACAGTCATTGTTAAATGCAATCGTGTGGCACATTTAATTTGCGCCATCAAATGCTCGTTCTTGAGTTGTCTTCTTTACTGAAACTTAGTATTCAGTGTTGTGAAGTGATTATGTGTGGACATAAACTGCTAATATTCTATTGACAAAAGGGTGAATCAAGCTGATTGTTCTATATGTGCTATGGAGCAGGGTTGCATTCATTTTGTATGCTTGTTTATGTTGATCTTGACATGGATTAATTTTATAGTAATGATTCCGTTTTAATACACAGTGCCATTATTTCCTTGTGAACGATAACTTGTTATACTTTGATAAAGTTGCCCTGATTTTGATATTTTCCATGCGTGTTTATTGATCGTAAAGCGAAGCCTATAGCTATACTGTTGACAATCATCATCCTACATTTAAAAACGTTCTTGCAGCAACATTACTAATATATCCTCATGATTTAGTTTCCCTGGCGTCTATAGCTTGCATGTTTACTGTAAACAGTAGTGTGATTAATTTGAACAACACACACAAAACACGCACGATAAAATAATTTCAAACCTTAACTTTACCAAAGCAGGAGATTACCGATCTTCTTGAAACTTCTGTAAGTTCTAGTTTTATCTTAAACGTATGTATCTTATGATTGGAATTTGGGACAAATGTAATGTGTTGCACATATATATATATATATATATATATATATATATATATATATATATATATATATATATATATATATATATATATATATATATATATATATATATATATATATATATATATAGACAAGTAATATGTTTAAAATCATATGAACAGAGTGCTCAATACCGAAGTAGAGCAAGATAACTAGATGAAACAAGATTGGTTACTTCATAGATTTATTCGCTACAAATTTGTTTCGTATGGCAAGCAACGCTTGCCACACTCTTCAGGCGATAATCGCGTTTGATGGTAATTCTTAGGAAACTTGATACTATATACAATACAAGAGGGTAATGTGATACTAGAAATTACAAAGGTCAATGCGTGCTAAGTAAGTGTTTCTTTCGGTGCCTACACGATGAAATAAGTTCGTTCCTAGAGTTCAATGTAGCCATTTCGGGATGGCGGATAATAAAAAGCTTCTCATGTAAACATAGACTACATCTTTTCGTTCTGCCAGAGTATGCCTTGCAGCGTTTCATGATTTTCCACTTCAGTGAAAAGTTCGCGTTTGTATCTTTTAAGTTCCAAATATATCTGCTCAGTGCGGTGCTGTGCTTACGTTTGGGGTTTCTAAAGGTGCTCGTATGATTGTTATAGCGAAGTATGATTGTTAAGGCATTACCGAGGGTAGCTTCAAGTCGCGCTATAACAATCATACGAGCACCTTTAGAAACCCCAAACGTAAGCACAGCACCGCACTGAGCAGATATATTTGGAACTTAAAAGATACAAACGCGAACTTTTCACTGAAGTGGAAAATCATGAAACGCTGCAAGGCATACTCTGGCAGAACGAAAAGATGTAGTCTATGTTTACATGAGAAGCTTTTTATTATCCGCCATCCCGAAATGGCTACATTGAACTCTAGGAACGAACTTATTTCATCGTGTAGGCACCGAAAGAAACACTTACTTAGCACGCATTGACCTTTGTAATTTCTAGTATCACATTACCCTCTTGTATTGTATATAGTATCAAGTTTCCTAAGAATTACCATCAAACGCGATTATCGCCTGAAGAGTGTGGCAAGCGTTGCTTGCCATACGAAACAAATTTGTAGCGAATAAATCTATGAAGTAACCAATCTTGTTTCATCTAGTTATATATATATATATATATATATATATATATATATATATATATATATATAAAGAAGAATTCGGTGACGAGGGCATTTCTGCAGTAAACTTGTCAGTTCAGTAGTGTCACCGATATAATTATGCGCATAATTTTTCTCTGTGAACAAAGACTGGCTTTGGTGTTAAATGACATGTGCCTAATTGCCTAATAACCTACTAAGACTGATTATATTAGGTGTTTGTGTATAAGCTTTGTGTTAGTGAGAAAATTGAAGCGATGGGCGCCAAGATTTTTCTGCCATTGTACAGTATTAGGCAGTATAACATACATATATATGCTTTGATAGACGGACTGATGGTCATTAAAATCTTTCAATACTGCAGTGTGGCCAATATGAATGAGATATAAAACATGCACAATATCAAACCTCAGTTTTGTGAAAGCAGAAATTTTACCGACCTCCCTGAAACTCCTGTGGATTCTGGTTTTACTTTAAAATAATCACCTGTGTACTTTACGAATGAACTTTGAAACAAACGTGTATTAATTGTATGTACAAAGAAGAGTTTGATGACAATTGCATTCAGCTAATTATATATACAATGACTAACCCTGAGCACTCACGCAATGACGCAATGTTGAGTCTTACATCTGTAGCAATACAGTAAATGTTTAAACTATGATTTTTCATCCATTGGTCTGGGATCATTGGTTTGGGTCTATATTGTTACAGTGTCACGCAAACTAAGACACAGTACTTTGGAATTTGGTAAAGTATGGCTAACCACATGGCATAACTGATGTACCAAAAGCGCGGGATATTACCATGCAAGACGTGCTCCAACACGCTCAGAGATGACTGGTTTAAAACTTGCTTTTTGCGCTAGAGTATTAAAATGCAGGGTTTTTCGAGAGACCAGCACAAATATCGTGTTGGCTTGCGGGGTGCATGTGTACGCACATGGTTAGGGGTGTGCTTAGGTAATGCGATAAATTCCTCCATTTAAAATTCTTTAATGGTCACAGATTTATTAAGACAACAGCGATTTTTACAAGGCTTTTACCAATGAAATGCCCACTTTGTACAACTTTAGAAATGTTTTTAATTTTTTTTAAAAACTGTTGAGCTACAGGAAATAAAAAGGTTTTGAATGCACATTATACGAATGGGCACAATTTTACGCGATGAGCAGATGAGCACCTGCTCATAACTGCTCACGAGCACTTGCTCATACGCTCATATGGCCCGACGTGACTCGCCAGGTTAGTATAGCTATATTTTGTTAGTCTTGTAAAAGTCTATGTGATGAGCAGATGAGCACCTGCTCATAACTGCTCATGAGCATCTGCTCATAACTGCTCATGAGCACATGCTCATACGCTCATAAGACCCGATGGCCCGACATAACCCTTTCACATATTAAAATAATACCAAACTCCGATATTTATGTAAAATGTTACTAAGAACAATTTGAGAAATATTTATGTAGTTAATGATCGTCATCATCAAAAGGGAAATAAAGGGTGTATGATGAATACGAAAATGTATACATTTTTATAGCAAAATATTATTGAAAAGTCGTTTCTTTGGTTGCATTAATTAACACACAAATTAACGTTTGGAATATTTTATTTTTGTAAGTATTACGGACAGTAGAGCTATATTTTTAGTCTTGTACAAGTTTATGCGATGAGCAGATGAGCATCTGCTCATAACTGCTCATGAGCACATGCTCATACGCTCATATGGCCCGATGTGACTCACCAGGTTAGTATAACTATATTATGTTAGTCTTGTACAAGTTTATGCGATGAGCAGATGAGCACATGCTCATACGCTCATAAGGCCCGATGGCTCGACAGTTATTAACCCTCCCATATATTAAAATAATACCAAACTCGGATATGTATATATAATTTTATTGAGAACAATATGACAAATATTAATGTAGTTAATAATCTTCTTCATCATCACTGTCCTCAGTGAAATTGTAGTCTTTTAAATGTCTGTTAATAAGAAATTTTCTCTTATTAACCGCTGCTTCCATAGCCTCTTCTGGATCAAAATCATCATCGTTCACGAAAGTATCTTTTGTTTGCATTATTTTCTTATGCACTGGATCTTTCTTTAGTTGTTGTATCCATTGGAGACGCTGTAAATAGATACTTCTCAATTCCTTTTGGAGCTCAGGCAGAATATTAGAGTAAGCTGTTTCTCCAGCGGTTTTCTCATCCAGACCACTGTGAGTCAAATTCATCTTCATTTCCTGAAAAGCCGCCTTATGCTTTTGCATCGCTTCTTCTACCATAGGCATCCAAGGATCCGCTTCTTCCTCCTCAGTTTCCGTCTCACTGTCTGTTGTCATCGGACTTCCAGACCCGTGAGTTGCAACGCTCAAAGCATCATCCTCTGAGTCCACTGTCTGACTTTCTGTTTCTGACATTTCTCTCTCTTCGCTTTTCAGCGGACAATACTCTTTTTCGTGTCGACGTAGATTGAAACCACGATTAAATGTTTTCCCACAAAATTTGCAGCTCATTCCGCTAGAACTGATTGTGTAGAAATGCCTTGTCGTTGAGCAGCACTGTATTTTTATGAGCATGTGAGCAAGTGCTCATAAGAATTTATGAGCAGGTACTCAAATGTTGATAAGGCCCTACCTGTTAGGTATTGACAGTTATGGCCTACGTATGTAGGTCCCAACTATTGGTATGAGCACTTGCTTATATGAGGTTGACCAGAGGTCGATGTGGGCCTATTTGGAGTCGATGTGACATCGATGTGGGGTGGATGTAAAACGACGCCAACAGGTGTATATATCCTTTATATACCACAGCTATTTCTTACAAGTTTCATAATGTTTGTTCTATTAATTCCTTCTCACAAATGTTTTGGCAAATGTTATGTGCGACAGACAAGGCCAACTTCCTACATAACAAACTCTGGCACAGCGCTCCGTGGTTGTTTCTAAGTCTTCTAATTTCTTTGAGGTTACGGCATGCATCGTCTATCAAACTGTTTAACATCCAGGTTTGTACGTCAACCCTCCGTTTGCGAAGGTACAAAGCAGTCCTCTTTTTCTTCAAATATCCAACTCTTTTTCTAGCCTCTGCCACACGCTTGTTCAAGTCATGTAACCGCAAAAAGTTCTCCATTAAATTGGCCATCTAAAAGTCTTATCTCTGTGAAAGTTGCAAGCAGTATGCTCTTATCGACTCAAATTTATCTCTTTTTACTGTTGGTTGAATAACTGAAAACCAATCAGATTTAAAAATGGTATGTTTCATATGTGACCGGGCCATCGGGCAACATCGGGCCATATGAGCGTATGAGCATGTGCTCATGAGCAGTAATGAGCAAGTGCTCATCTGCTCATCGCATAAACTTGTACAAGACTAACAAAATAGCTATGAGCGTATGAGCATGTGCTCATGAGCAGTTATGAGCAAGTGCTCATCTGCTCATCGCATAAACTTGTACAAGACTAACATAATATAGCTATACTAACCTGGTGAGTCACATCGGGCCATATGAGCGTATGAGCATGTGCTCATGAGCAGTTATGAGCAGGTGCTCATCTGCTCATCGCATAAACTTGTACAAGACCAACAAAATATTGCTATACTGTCCGTAATACTTACAAAAATAAAATATTCCAAACACTCTTCAAATACTCACCAACTGTTGCTTGGGTCATGTCTTCTTTTTAAATGAAGCAAAGGAATCGTGTACCAGTGTTATAAAAATTAGTTTTCTGATGTCTCCGTTAACTCGTCGTTGGGTATGGCTTGTAGCAACTTTACACACTTTTAAGTACTCATCAACTGTTGACTGGTCCATGTCTTCTTTTTTAATGAAACATACGAAAAAGTGTACCAGTGTTATAAAAATTAGTTTTCTGTCTCGGTAGATTGATCATTCGGTTCAGTTACTGCCGAGGTTGTATTTTCTGGTAGGTCTAACTGCTTGCCAATAGGGCCGTAGTTTTTAATTGTTTTACTGTTGTACCCCATTTGCAAGTGACCTTCCAAATTTAAATCGTTACGGCCAAAACTTACACCAAATTTAAACATTTTCTGTCTGCTATGATTTTTGTCTCTTTTGATTTTATCACTCTTGCTATGACAAGTTCCCATGTTACCTCTTGCAAGCAGATCGAGTAAAATGAAGAAAAACAACAAAACAGTACGCTTTAAAATAATTTATTTCTTTAGTAGATTACACTGTGTAGTTATATTTTAATTTACACACGCATAGAACATAGTCAATTAGATTGTTGATAAATGTTGTTCTCTCGAATTCAGAATACCTCTGAAACCAAGCGAAACATGTCATATGGAATAGTGCCTCGAAGTAATCTCTATGGATCGCTGACGGTTCAGGATACTTCAAAATCTTGCAAGCTTCAACGACACCTTTTCACATAACATCATGGTCTAGCAGATCAAGAGCTCGCTCAGCATAGTATATCCAGCGTTCTTCATCATCGAGGGCCTCAATGCGCTTTCGAAACCGTGTCAACGGTCTACCGTAATCCTCATCTTGTTTGGCCTGTGCAGCTTCTTCTTCCAATTGTTGAATCTTACGATAGACCATCTCCGTGAACACAAAATCTATCAGTTTCTCAACAGTCAAGGCATCAAAGTCAATTTCACACTCATACATTTGTTTAAACAGGTGTGCCATAATTCTCTTCACGTTCTTTAGACCAACTGTTCACAAGCACACTTACCAAATAGACTAACGTGATCATGATGATCTCGTCTCTTTTAAGTCATGTAAACCAGACAAACCAGTTTTTTCAAATGTATGAATATGAACAAACATGTTTATTGATATAGGTCATAATAAATTAACAACGAAGATATACATTGCCATGAAAAGCTTTATTCACGAAAATATAATATTACAATTGTTCAAGAGTCTCTTTTTTAAGCAACCGTCTCTCGTTTGCACAGAACACTGATCGCCAATCGTAAAAGTGTACTTCAGTAACTCTAGTCCATTCACCCTTGGTTTGATATCGTTTAAACTGTTCATAAAGTTCTCCATAACTCTTGCTTCAGATATTTTTGATAACGCATCATCAAAGTACATTGACAATCTTTCATCACTTTCCATCATAAGACAAGGATGCTGTCTTTGTGATGGATGATCAATGATGCAGCCGTTGCAATTTTCGACAACCAGTTGGTTAATGACTGAGGCAATTTCTCCCGCATACCACTTTATCAGTCTCTCTTCAATTATTTTCTGACGGTGGCTTAAAAACCTTTCTTCATTACCAATGTCAGTAGGTAGAGCCAAGATGGATAAACGTTCCGGAGCAGACATTTTAAACACGACTTTTCACTTGAACAGCTAAAGTAATAATGGCGCGGTTTGTACCAAATGTTTCTTAATAGTCTAGACATAATTAGCATAACCTGTTTTACAAGTTCTCTTTCTTTGTTTTAAGGGACAAGTACTCCTTGCAAGCTTCGATGCGATTCTCATGACGGCTTGTGAAATTTTCGCCAGTCTCCTTAACCGTATACCCGTAGGAAGGAGGGTTGCTAAAATACACAGTGGAAAATGGCTCGAACGGGTCTTCGTCTTCTTTTTTATCTCTCCACTCAAAATAGCCGCACGAATCGTCTTTACCTTTCGAACAGGTATAAAATAAACGACCATAATTAGTGCCCTCTTTCTTGACCTTTCTCGTTGAACATTGCTCACCATGATAACATAGGGGCCTAATAACATCACCCCATTGCCAAAACGAGCACGGCTTTTCTTTATCCGAGCAAACGAAGAATGGCCGGCCAAAACTAGGTTTAAAAATATCTTTCACGACTAACATTTTAGTTAGCTTCTTGTGACCATGGCATCTTGGCTGTAACGAGTCCGAATTTCTCCACATTGCAATAGCATTTTCAAAATAACTGCAATCATTCTGGGGGCAAAAGAAATTACAGCTATAGGCTTTTGCCCACAGTAAAAAAATAAACCATTTTCAGTTTTGGAAGAGGACGCCGGCTTTCCATGTAGACACTCCATAATTCTGATTATCTCGTTCGTCGACGGCCGCTTTTTTATAGTATTGCATTCAAAACCAGTTAGACAAGTTTTTTTCTAGTTTTACACGTATTTCCGGTCAACATGCGCGCGCACCTGTCTCACACGGATGACCTGGGAACTAATTCACAGGGGTAAGAGCTCCGTAAAAAATGCTGATTCAGCGGTTCTATAGCTGTGACTATTCTACTAGGCAGCAATCCTGTGTAGGGGGAGGGAACCTGAAAAGTAGCGGATAACGTCGTTCTTACTTCGTCTTTGGCGTTACATCGCCTTTTCTGGACCTTTCTATCAACAACAGCCGCGTTTACCGCCCCCCCCGCCCTTCTCTGCCCCCCTTTTCTGCTTCCCCCTTTGCGCCCTTGCCCCCCCCCCTCTGCCCCCTCACCCCCCCTGCCCCCTGCCCCCCCACCCCCCTCTGCCCCCCCCCCCCCCCCCACCCCCACCCCCCCGCTCTTGGCTACGTCGCTGACATAATCGCAAATACCCTCCATGAAGATTTCATGATGATATAGCTCTTCTTAATGTCCCGTATTTAAATAAATTCATAACTGCAGATAAAATCTTGATATTAAGATTCCAGAGCTATCGAGAACAATGTATCTGCTTCCAGCGCCGCCTACTTCGCGTGTGTGTGTTTTTTTCAGGCTACTTTACATAGATTCGAAATATATCATGTATTATGCAGCACTATCCCTGTCACGAACCATGAATTGCATTCAATACCGGATATTTACACAGGAATATTTGTATAGCACTTCAAAAAATGTAAGTACAGAGTCGTAATATTTGGGTGTCGTCGGGCCGAATTTTGATTTTAGTTCGGATTCAAAGTTTTAATTAGAATTTCGAGTTAAAATGAGGGTTAGGGTTAGTAGGTTCAAACCAATGTGAACTCTTAGTAACTACTGGAATGATAACTCGAGGTAAAGCTTCATGTTTGGATAAAGTAATTCACATTTTTCAAGTATAGCATTTTAGGCTTTTGCCTACTAGATTTTTACGAGGTATGATAATTAAGGTGATAAATTTTTAACAGAAATTTTTCAAAGAGCTTTGGTGCGCTTCATGTGCTTCGAATCTTCAAAGTATCTTTAATATTTTTTTTCTTCAAGCATTTTTCCGTTCTGTAACGCATTCCTCGTTCTTAAAAGTATTTCAAAAAAATTGGGCTGCCACCAACCAATACTGGCAAGCTTTGTGAGTGGTTGGTTATGACAATGAGAGACAATAAACTATAGAAATTGGTTTTTTAAAGAGCGAATCACAAACAATGATGACTTTTGTTTCAAATGTCCAATCACAAGGTCTGATCATTTTACGTTGGTACAGTATTTACCCAACAAGAAATACATTTGCAAAAAGAATTCATATCTATTCAATCTATTCAAGATTGTCTTGACAAAACGTGGATTTCTAGATTTAAGAAATTTCTCTCTGAACAATGTGGGCAGCACAGCGTTGTTACATCCTGTAGCAATCCAGGCTGTAGGTGTTAAAGTGTTTTGCTTTGTAGTGGCAAAGGTTTTTCATGAAAGCATTCAATGACCTTTTACCAAGATTGTAGAGGGTGGAGAGTTTATATTGGCAAAAGGTCCATTCCGCCGCTGCCACAAAAGGTCGCCAGGTACCGATTTGAAATTGTTTGTGATGGGTTGATCAACACAAAGACATGATACAGCGTTGGAAAATTCTGAGCTATGACCCAATGTCAACACGGAGTATTTCTCGCCGCTCTTATGTTAAAATCAATGAATATTTTTTGTGTTGTATAGTACAAAGTTTTGGGTTTCCGCACAATTTCTCGTCTTCTCAATTTTCATTCCTGTTAAGGCAACTGTATATCAACACGCGGGAAATGTGTTATACTTCTTAAATATAACCAGTTTTATGTTAAAGTTATATTTCTAATAAACGAATCACAAACACAATATGTTTTCATATTAGGCAGGTCACATCATAACTCATCGTAACCCCTGTGCTGTGCCATATTATTCTCAGAGTCAGCGTTAGCCAGTATATCAAAGTAAATTTACTTCGTGACTTTGCTTAAGTAAAAAAGACAGTATTTACTTATATCAAAGTAGTTTTTTTATGAACTGCTTTTCGAAGACGAAGTTCGATATTTGTTTAATTAATATTTACTTTCTTACTTCGTTACTTTTGTTATACTTTGGCGAAGTAAAAAACTTTTAAGTTATTCTCAACGCGAAGTCAGCAGCGGTGAGCAGACCAGTCCTGGCTCAGCCAGGCTATATGACTCAGGGCTGTTACCCCCGGTTCCGACTACCGCCCAAGTAAATGTTCTATATTGAAATGTGTTTTGGCAATAATTTCACTTAAGCAAAATTTTCAGTCAGTACTTTCACTTGAAAAATTGAGGTGTTACTTTTTACTTTACTTAAGTAAAATTTTCAATCAGTACTTTGATTTCTACAGAAGTAAAATTTGAGGTCTTACATTTGAGGTCTCTACTTTTAAAAATTTGAGTATTTTGCTGAGCACTGCTCAGGCTAGTAATTTATTCGTGGAACATTCTACATTTTGAACCGGCATCCGTATAGATGTAACTGCCCTCACGTTCTGTGCTTATGTTGATACTATCTCGAAATGTCCAAGTGCGTGCTTGCGTGAATATTCAATATGTGAACAACTGTCAAATTGTCGCACTGTGTGGAGACAAAACAACTCCGTTGTGAAAACGGTCTATGTAAACAGATATATAATTTACCACAAGCTTTTCGGTACGTCTGAGACGGAATATTCGAATGAAAAGATTGCGTGCATTTTTAGACTAAGAGCTGGAGAAGTTATGCGAGAGCCGGAAAGTGATGCGACTAAAACGTATACACTCTACATATTCAAATATAGTAGATACTTAATTATCTATGTGAAGCTTTTAGCGTGTATTATAGTTCTTGTGTATCTGAAGCACGAAAATTCGATTTTACATTTTAGTATCACCTTGCAAGAGCATCAACTTGTGAAAGAGTAAGAATGTTTCCCCTGCTATTCGGAGCCCCTTTATTGCTGTAAAAATAACACAGATAATGATCTTTCTTTTCTTGTCCTGTCAAAGTTTTGTTTCGTTTTGGTACAGTAAAATATATGTCTCTTGCTTTTATCCGTTTTAATCTCAAGTATATATCAACCGTTGGAGAAACAAGTATTCTTTTAACCTAATCGTCGGCTTGTTGTGCGCTTCGGAGTTGAGTATGCAGACGTTATTTTTTCTCAAACAAAACGAGTTACAAAGATATCCTTATACTGGATGAAGTGACTTTAAACGCCTCTCGACTTATTGGCTCTCGTCTAACAGTGACTGACAGCACCCAGTACTCAAAGTACTCAAACGTTTGCTCCTCTTGGCGTCAGACAAATAACCGTTTATGCTTTGCTTGGAGTGTCATCGGTTTCGATTTTAAAACGTCAAAACTCCTTGTGACCCTGATTGGCTTCAGCATAACGTCTAAAAGGGTCATTCTACAGCTTTCGTCTTTTGGAGCACAAACAGGCTATTAAAGTGTTGATGATCATTTTTAGTTGTTGAAAAACAAATAATGTGGCAAAATGGTCGATATTAGATGTATTGTTGCTCATGACGTTTTGACGTTTGAAACTGACGGATATGCCATGCCTGTGTATGAGTGCAGCAATATATTGATTAGGTACTGCTTGGAGCCTGCCGCCAGGAATATATTTACAGTTGTAGCATTATCTCACAGACATTGTTATTGAGTTTCAAATTTGTATGCCGATTGGTAGTGTAAATTTAGTTTAAATGCAACTTCATTTCCAGCTTGCTTGACTCTTGGGTTGTCTGTAGCGAAAGTTCTTGTTATACCTGTACACATAAGCTAAAGTTCGATTTTATTTTGACAGCTACAATCCTATTCAAACTGAGTGGAGACATGCAGCAATTTTCACTACCATTGAACATAAACAGTTCAGTGCACATATAAATCCTCCCAATCCCCCCCCCCCCCCCCCCCATTCGATGTTGGTATTCAAATTCTACCCGCCGCACCGTCCCCTAGAATGACCTGTTTGCACTAAACGGAGTGACTGATCTCATGAGTTCTGTGTTCTTACGGGACGGGGGGGGGTTATCACCTATATTTTGGAACACATATTTGATACTGATTAACCTTTTTGATTCTTTTAGATAAATAATGTTAATGAGGATGTATAATTACTTTGAAAGGTAGGATACAGGGTACAGGTTTTCCCACCAACCCTCATTTATGTTTTGCAACGATTTACCTTACCCAACCTCGAAGACAGAGGTTCCTCTCCCCTCCCCTCCCCACTTAGAGAAGGTCCGTTTTCGGTTCAGCTTTTTTTATTTGGTTTTGAATAGTTTCACGATAAATCTTCAGGTACAGTTATGATGTTTTGTATTTTGGTGTTATTCACCGGGGTAACCGAATGATGTTTGTGGTGTTACGACACTGGGCAAGCCGAAAACTATTCCTGACCAAGGCAGGAATCCTACGTCCTTTGGAATGCTAGCCCATACTCTACCAGCTGAGCTGACTATTGCGCACCATTCAAAAGGTCGCCGGTTCGACTCCCACCTTGGCCAAGGATATTGCCCGGTTTGGATATAAAGTCATAGCAACACCACAAACATCATATAAAAATTGTCTGAAAGGTAGAAATCAGGCATTGCATGGACGGACAAACGCATTTTTTCCCCCTTGAGGATCAGAGATCCCCCTCGATTAAGGTTCGTGCGTTTCAATTTCAGCTCCAACACTGTTTTTTGATAACACGTAATTGTTCAAGCGAGTATCGATTAAATCGATTCTCGCCGTTGGTGGAGATACGCACTTTGTGTGTTGTGGTTGTGGCAGATAAACGCGTTTACTGAGCCTAAATCCATCGTATAAAAGCACAATACTCTCAAATCAAAATAAACTAATGTCAGGTAACGACAACGCTATGTCAACGCTTGACCTATGAGTCGATTTAGCACAATATGATACGGAAAAGCTTCTTTAACCTAAAGACGAACAGTTATCTCTAAACACAATGCAGCCCTTTAAATTCCGTTGTTCTGGGATGAATTCTGTTTTATGCAGCACCCGCGAAAATAATTTATTCAATGTAGTAGGAATCGCATCTATATCTCCTTGCCGTAAAATGTGTCGAGGTTAATTTTAATTAAATGTTGAAAGCTTTCAAACATGTGAAATCGTAACTTGAAAAAAAAAATGACATTTAGCATTCAAGGGGCCAGATGCCAAAAAGCATTTGTTTCAATTAGCCTAATATGCTCGGATAATATGCTTTCAGTTTGTCATGGTCGGAAACTGAATTCTAGGGTCAATTTCTGTTCAAGAATCGGCTTGACGCGGGGTTCATGATCCAGTGATGCTGTTGTACTTATAAAATTTCATTTTTAGTTAGGAGCGTAAAGGTCAAGCGAGAATTTCGCCATGATTATATGCATGCATGAATTTGTGTATAAATTACAAATATTAATCGTTCCGCCGGCACAGAAGCGGTGAACCTCGTTGAAATATTAACGATAAATCGATGATGACATTAACCAACATTTAATTTTGTATCCTTCGTTTTTCAGCGCTGCATGTTCGGAGATAACTTTTCAATCATCGCCGCATCGACAGCCCGTGAACTCGTGTTTAAATACAGACAGTTAAAAGTACACACTGCACCGAGGAGAAAGCTCGGATTCATCAGTCGAGAGCGGACGAGTCGAATTAAATGCACACCGGCCGTCGTGCGTTCATTCCACTTTTTTCGCACGGCCTAAATTAAAAAGGATCTCTCGACGAAACCGTCCAATCGCGACGCGATTGCGTTGGCTGGCAGGTCCTTACGATGAATTATTCAAACTGCATAAATATACACACTTAGTGCCGACTGTACTTTACCAAAATGTGTGATGGCTAGCGGTGGAGTTTATGCCGAAACTTTGGAGCTACCGAAGGTTCCTGACGACGTAGTTGCTGGCGGTACATTTATCAAGTGGGACGATGTAAGGGAATTGAAGTATTTTTATTTCATTTACAGTGCGGCAATCGAGCACAACTTTTGTATTGTCGCCATTGTCACAGCGACCTAATCTATACCTTGGTCAAGGGCAACGTATGTTAGTCTCTAAACGTCCATCGACGCCTGCTTCTCGGCGAATGGAAGACGAAGAATCGAAGGCGTGCTACCTTTCGACTTCGGATCGTTCGGTTTGAAATGAAGCAGCGAATATGGCATGAGTTATGTGGACTGTGGCTGTATGCCATGTCTCGTGGCAATATGTAGTATATTCACGTACCGATAAGCTCCATAGCTGTCGATCAAATTTCTAACCTATCGTGGTTTCTGCTGATTACAAAACCGCATTTGCCATTGAATTTTAGCGCGAAACTGTACCAAGATTGTTATCTGTCGAATCTAGTGTAAAATTTTCCCCATACTTTATTTACTTTAGGATTCTGGCCTCGCTCAGACCTGTACACTCAAGATTGACCCTTGTGGATATGTCCTGTTTTGGAAATTCGAAGAAAAAGCGGTGAGGCGACTAGGCATGCTCGAACAGAGCCAACTATAGCACACTGTTTGTCCTCTGGCCTTTCTCAAGCAAATTGCAAGCTATCGACGTTTGTAGATTGCCAGTTGTATACCTGTCAAGATTTTGGAATGCATGTGACTTTACGACTTACCTGTTAGGCTACGCGGCAAAGTTTGTCATGTTTACCTTGATAAGCCTTATCCTTTCACACGTGCAACACGTATATAATCAAACAAGAATTGCACGGCGTGGCATTTTCTCTCATGGCCCTGTCTCTTTCCCGAAGTGTGTATACTTCATGAGTACACTGATGCGTATCAAGTGTGTCCGCTCTTCATCTACTCGAGCTCAAACCAAGCATAGAATGTCAACTCTTATATTCTTATTTGCTTTTTCACATTCATGCTCTCTGTTCTTTGTAGGAAACCGATTTGCTAGACGTTATTCAAATCAATGATGTCCGAACTGGAAAGTACGCCCGAATGCCAAAGGTATATAGAGTTAATGTTTGACTGTACGGTTTGCATTTCCGCGACGATTCTCTATCGCAAGCATAGATACAGAAGTCTCAACAAACTCTTGTGTATATGTTGTACATATGTATCTATATGAGCGCGAAGTTCGTCGCATTTTCAGAAACAACTGTACTGAGCCTATCTAAAGCTCTTTCCGCCATGCATTCAGCTATATATACATGCTCGCGAGCAAACGCGAAGGACAGGAAGACGGCTGACTTGTCGAATGTAAAAATTTGAAATTCAGATTCATCTGAGTTTTAATCAGCTTGCAGTGACTCACATAACTTTTAATTATTACTCGAGTCTATCTGTGGAAAAACATTTAATATCGTGACATTCGCTGCGTCGCTCGAATTTTGTTTTACACAAACCGATCTGTTATAGGACATGTGCAGCTGGACTTGCGGACATTTCGCCGGCTTTTCGATCCCGTACGCATTTTTATGTGTCTCCTTAACAATGACCCTTATCTATCATTCTCACGAGAAAACAAAGAAAAACCCGAACTGCAAACAAGGCCACAATCGGAAGCATTTCAACAATTTGAACTGATTAATTTACTTTCTGACATTCACTGCCCACAGCTCGGCTGGAAAGCCATTTCTATATAGAAATGCAAGTCTTTAGCTGGGCATCAGTCGCGAAACGGCTGCAGTATCACTGTAAATGACGTATAAAACGCCAGGTATTTTGGCAGACTCGTAGTTAAGTAAAATTAATGCTATTGATTTAACATCCTTAAGTTTGCAAGGATTTGAAGCAGGTTTTACAATACAGTTTTGATCAATGACTTTTCAGCTCTCGTCTAGTCTTACTGACGATAATTACACGGACCTAGAAAGCGTACAGGTCCTTGACTTTCTAGTCTGCATGGCTAGTTCTCGTATCGGCTCCCATCTTCCTACACAAAAACCCATAACATTCTATATGTCCGGCTTTGAACTATCTGATATATTACTTTCCTATCTCGCTGTAATCCACAACTTCCTGAAACAAAGTACATGTCGTATAATTGCTTTAAAAACATTCTGAAAACATCAAAGCTGTGATTAATTGCTAAAGGTGTTTGATCATGTCTTGCCATGGGAAAGGAGAAATAATGTTTGATTTTTTACAGAATATTGTTCCAAGTTTGTCACGTTCCGCACAAGTCATTTCGTGAACTGAATACGAGCTCTTGCAATACCTATTAATAGTTCTGAGATAAAGACTCCTTGTTCCTTTGAATATTTCATCTATTTTCGCGTTCAAAATTGCTTCTACTCAGTGGGAGGCCACACGCGACAATCGTTACGAGGGACAAAGTAAAATTGGAGCGTGAAAATAACTATCCAAACGTGTGCTATTAAGGTTGACCCTCTCAGTAAACTTTTTACAACTTCTTCTTCTTCAAGTTGATATATTCATGATTTAAGCGTTACATGTTATCATTGCCAAAGCGTATCCGGGCCATTTAATGACTGCTAAAATTTCACTGTGTGTCAGTGGGCAGATAAATTATATATTAAGCTTGAGCAATGCTATTTATCCGTGTGTATGATCTTGTCGAGCCATCTGCCCCTATATATTATATATGTTGTATGTATTTGAACCGTTCCTGCCATGAGAACATTATCTCTAGTCGAAACATTACAATCGTTACAGAAATCATTCTGAGATATTGTATCGGGGCTTGAAACAAGTGCGTTCTCGGCCGTGATTCGACCGCAAAACCTAATGTCATCCTATTTTCAATTATATTTGTTTTAATCATTTTGTGAGCACACGAATTTTACGTGTGGGGCAGCTGCCGTGTCTAAATAGAATAGCTGCATGTTGCCGTTTTGCTTAAATTATCATTCAAACTCCTTGTCAAGATTCGGGGTGCTGCGTTTTGGGCAAAAACACGGTCCATATATATTTCGCCAATATATACTTTGTGTTCTTGACCTTGTGTGTTATTCGTATTTCGTTTTTCGTATTAAATTATTAAAGCTTGCCGTTTTGCAGCAAAAAAACGACTAGCATATCAAGGTCTTGTCGATTGATGTGTCCCGAATACCGATATTAACTGCAAAAGTATACGTAAACTCCTATAACCTCTATGTTAATTAACGTTTTTAACAAGCACATCCCTTGCTAAGTTCTTTTGATAACTCCATCGCAATTGAAGGAAGCCACCGCTTCCATTTGAGCAAGATTTTTACAACGACTCTTTGAATATAATTAGCTTGGTCTCCAGATGTTCATCGTATGGGCATCATTTCGATGCGACCGCGAAGGCGCGAATTGCAGTATTGCACCGCGATTTTTGACTTATCGTGTTCGAGGCCTGTCATTTTTTTCTTTGCCTTTTTTCCTTTTCTGATAAGTTCTATTTGCCCTTGCATGCCTCATGTGTACAAGCAGTACTTAACTCTCCTTTTGGAGAGCCTTGTTCAAATGGTAGCCATTGAACTATAAGTATATAATCTGGAAGGATAAATCAGAGGGGAATGGATAGATTATTGAAGCCAATTTGATTCAGTTTTTTCTGAGTTTTGAGTTGAAATACTTAACGTCTGAAATTGGACCCCATATCAAATGGAAGCTAGAGAAAAGTTCTAATGATGTAAGATTTCAAGACTTCAGCTAAAAAAATACGACTTGAACTTTGAAGGGAAATTTACCGTATTCTACAAAATTTGAGTTGTTTTTCTATGTTTTCGGGAAAACTAGCTTGGCTCACTCTTTACGTTCGTTTTGAGTTATCTTTGACTTGCAGTTCATTGGTGCGGTACGGTCGCGAGGCCAAGTTTACACGTCGGGTCTTATAGTTGTGTAGAATACAAGCCTAGTTCACAAATACGTGACGCTTTTTTTCTATTTCTTGGAAAACCCTACCCCCTGTGGCTTGCGGTGACGTTTAATATAGTGATGGTCACCATAATCATGTTCGAAGGATAACGTACTCTTGCATGTTTTTGTGCTGAAGATGAATCAAATCGATTCGAAATATGCAGTTAAAATGTGTACTTATTACTATGCACACTTTATTCTGGATATCTCGCTGTTTTATACTCGCAGCGATAGCATTAGCGCTTTAACTCGAGTTTCCAGTGTATTGGACTCGACTCGAGTTGGTTAGATCACTCAATTCTGACTCGACTTGCAGTTTGCTTGTTGTAACGCTGCGGTATTTTTTCCTTGATAAATCCCATGCTTGCTGTTCTGGCGCGGTAAACATTTTGCTGGAATGATAACTACAGTGTGCAGTTTGCGGTTGAAATTCAGGGCAGATGTCAGTGTCCAGACGAAATTCATACCTTCAATCTCGTTAAATTGTTTGGCTTTGTCCGTCGCAAATTATTTGATTGAAGCGCTAATTGCTTTTTGCGGCGATGAAAATCTAGCCAGCCAGTTTGTCTACAAATTCAAAGCCAAAGGCCTTGTTATTAATTTTCCACACGAACATCGGGCTTCAGGTTGAAAACCCTCAGAATTGTGGCCTGTGGGTCAGCCCGGTTCGAGTAAGTGATAGTTCGAAACTCAATCTACTTACTTTGATATCAACGTAATCTTGAATGTAATGTTAATTTTTATTGTGTCTTATGTCGGTCATGTACTCGAGTCACTTACGTAAATTATGCCTGTGATGCCTCTCTAACGTCTATCTATGTTCATAACGGGCTAATTGGAATGAGTATCTCTGGACCACGTAGTTCTGTTAGCAGAGCATTGGGCTAGCCTTCCATATTTTTCGGCTTGTCCGGTGTGGAATGTGGACATAAACTCAAGGTAACTCCACAAACATCATTTTCACCTGTCCAAGTACATAACGCCGAGACACAACAAAAAAATCATGATTTGTGAGCATTCTTTTTTGCACTGTTAGACCAACACAGTAATTAACAAGTATTTAACATGTTTTTTTTCAAAACTATTTAGCACCTTCTTTCGTATCCAAAACATCAACCGACTCCTCCCTGAAGCTTTCGGCTTCTGTGTGAGAAATTTTTTTCACCTAAAAGAGAAGCTCTATCACTTTAATATTTTATCGCCCTTGTCAGCGTTAAGATTTGTATCAAAAGCGTTGATGAGGGAGGAAAAGCTCGAAAGGTCGGCTATTTCACGGTTAATTGTTGGTGTGTCTGGGATGGACAAGAGGTATGTTTTCAAAATGACGGCTGTTTTTCAAGATTCTTAAAACGAGAACGAGTCAACAACTAGGCATTTAAAACATTCTTAAACCATATCCTGAACCTAACCTCAATTAACGAATGTTATAAATGTGTGATTGTTCATTCTTTCTCGTTTTAAGAATCTTGAAAAACAGCCGCCATCTTGAAAACTTACCTCTCCACCATCCCCCTTTAGCCATCGCCATTCTTCAATATAGCTGACAAACCAGAAACAATGCTGCCCCACAACATTTTGGCATCCTGTTTTTAACAACCTGGACAACTTATGGTTATTTTTGGTCGTGCAGATACTAAAGCGAGATTGACTCCTATTAATATCGCATGACGGTCAATTTGATAACAATCGCACGTTGATAGGAATATTGTGACTGAATTCAAGATCACTTCAACAAATGTTAAATGCATGTCCATGCGTTGTGAGTGTTATAATGAATATTATTCATTTGCGGCAAAACATATTTTTTGTTCTTTTGAAGTGGCTTGTGAAATAACTAACGAAGCCTTTAAAAGCTTTTCAATATCTTGCTTGATTCTTGAGATATTTCGGCTGAAACATACAAGCTGTTCGCCATCTTGGATTTTCAAGGATACGCATTTTACGTCACAAACGGTTCGCGCAACATTTTAATATTGACAAGCAGTCATCAGAACAAACTAGAAACTCGAATATCTACTTACTCTAATATCTACTTACTCTAATATCTACTCGAATATCTACTACTCCGAAAATGATTTGTTACTTACTCTATTACGAGTAATTTCTAAGGGCCTGTTCACATGGGCAGAAGTTATCTCGGTTTCCGAGCAAACATTTCGACAGGTCAAATAATGTTGTTCTGTTCATACGGAGAAGTATTTTCCCGCTTACCAGGTAAAGTTTCCCGCGGTGATGTAGATTTTGTAAAGTGTAAACAGAAAGTTTTCTCGCTAAGCGGGAAAGTTGTGTTCATATGGGATAAAAATTATCTCGGTCACCGAGATCTCGCCTATCATCAAGCGAGATCTCGGTTAACGGGAAAACTTTTCGTCTCATATGAACGCAAGGTAACTTTTCATAGTATTTTCGTAAGAAGGCGAGATCTCGCTTATAAACTTGTCGAAATGTTTTCTCGCTAACCGGGAAAACTTCTTCCCATATGAACAAGCCCTAAGGCTCTTTCCACTTGTGACTTTATGTAATGAACCCAACATATTAGTTAAGATGGCGGACTGATGACTTGTTAATTTGATCCAGATATCTTAAAAATCAAGCGAGATGTGAAAAAGACGTAAAGGCCTTTACTGATAATTTAAAAAGTTCTTTCGAATGGATCAAACTTATTTTTTAATCCTAATTAATGTCCTTTAAACAAATAAAATATACAGTCAAAACACAAAGAAACATAGTATCTTTCGCTACTGGAAACCAGCAGAATTTATCATTTCGAGCGAATTTGTAATTGTAGTAGTTACTACTATCTTTCCAACGAAGGGCATTTGCATAAAACGTCGAATTCTGAATTCTGATCCTATGTTTTTGTTGCGCGCATATTGTCCGTATGCTTCTTGGGCGTGATGAAGGTTGACAATGTATGTTTAAATAAATGTTATCTGTGGTAGGGCTAACTGGGAAACACTGTTGAGGAAACATTGTGTTTTCTGCCAATGTTTCTCCATGTTTCTTGTGTGGCCAAACTAGGAGACATTGTTTCCGCAACAAAAATGTTTCTGAATTTGTATGGACACATTTTTGTTTTCCGGGTAGCAAAATTTCGTTTTTGCTAGAAAGTTCCCCGATGTGGACAAACTGGGAAACGCCTATAACGAAACAATATTTTGCTAGTTTGCCCAGGACATAAAGATCACCAATGTGTATGTGTTTTATTATCATCAATTTCTTTCTTAAGGACTCCAAGGTTAAAGATTTAATAAAATCCAAATTACCATCGGCAGAAAACTTGGAAGACTACTGTATCACCGTGCTTTATGGACCAAATTTCGTCGAGACAAACGCCATCAATTTCGTGGCACTGGATGTTGCCGACGCTAAATTATGGTTCGATTGCCTCATGTCGTTTTGTCAACATGTGCTACCTGCAAATGCTAGTCCCCTGAATTTTCTTGAAAAACAGTAAGTTCATATGATTTATTTGTTATTTCTTAGATATTTATCTGTTGTAGAGACTTGGGTAGAGAATATGACTTTTACTGTATGGAAAGATGCCGCCTTCGTTCTTGTTGTGTTTACTCCAGATACTGCATGTATATGCTCCTATGGGCAAAGTTGATAGAGGGGAGGGCCTCCTTTTCTCCCAGAAAGTCAAAGTCCATTTTAGGTGAATTGGGATCAAAGTGATGCTGCTCTTTAAATATCACTTTGCACAGGGGGAAATGAGTGCACGACCCTTTACCTCAGTGTATGTAATTGTTTTGATATAATTTTTATGATATACAGCTAATTCAAAAAATGTCCTTCTAAAATCTAAATTCTTGACAAAATCCAAAATGCATCGTGGGTTGAATTCATGACTTTCTGTTCATGTCATATGGCTTACGAGAAGCGATGTTTTGAAAAATAATATAGTCGTGATTGTGTACTGTCTTTGATATTAAACCTTGTGTTATTGATGTTACTGTGTCTCGTATTTTGGATTTTGTAATTTGCACTTTGAATTAGATGTAAAAAAGCAACACATTTATCTGCGTGATAAAATAAGAACATCTCGCATAGATGTAATTGGCAAGTCCCCCCATTTGTATCTCAAGTCCATCCAACGGATACTATATGTTCAATCTAAAAGCGCAATTGGTCTATTTGCACAACTAGGATCAGGTAGTTATTCGGTTATGCTCGGGGTAACGTTTGAACACTCCAAACAACATATCGTAAAAATTCTAGAGGAATGCAGTTCGAACTCCCAAAAAATATGCGAAATTTTAGTTTTTTAAAGCAGTGAGGTTATATTTACGCACATAGTGCTCTTGTTTTGTTTATAGTTATACAAAACTGATTGTTCAAGCAAATCCTGATGAGGCCATTCCAGTTAAACTGTAAGTTTTACCTTTAATTTCCCCCATTCCACCACCCATCTTTTTCAATAAGTTAATAATTAACGACTAGCTATATATCGTTAAGTGATAAATTCTATCTCTAGTTTCGGGAAATTGTTCGTATAAAAATTACCTGTTTTGATACGTATCCTTTATGATGTAAATGTTGGCTAAGAAACTAAGTAAGTGTTAGATATTAACAGTATAACGAAGAATAACATTTACAATGGTAATAGTGCTGACTATTTGCTCAAACCTTGTGTACAGAAAAGTGAAATTTCTCTACACTAAGGAGCATGGAGATCTAATGAAATAATTATCACTTCGCGATATGTTTCCTTGATAGGAAAATGCGATACAATAACCAAGTAAAAATTATGTAATTTGTATTTTAAACTTAAAATTCAGCATTACAAAATACCTTGCGAGCAGTAAGGATGACAAGAAGAAAGTTTATGATACATTGCAGTCTTTGGGTTTACCAAGTAAAAAGGTTTGTGTTCTTTAAATATCCTATTTCCTCTGTTTAGTTTCGCACTTCCATTCCAATAGGACCCCATGTAACAAATTCCATCGTTTACTTGTCCCAGAAGGGAAAATCCTCTTTAAGGTGGACATCTTCACCAAGCGCAGCTGGAATGTTTGTTTTAATATCGGGATGTTTGTTTTTTCTTTTAGGACGATGCTATCAATATTTCTGACTTCACTTTAGACACATTCTTATTATTCATGGGCAGACTATGCAATAGACAAGATATCGATACAATATTCACGGAAATGTAAGTAAATTAAATAGATCTTCTTTGTTCATTATCGCATGGCAAGAAAGGAAAAATTGAGCCCCTAATCAAGATTTCGATGTGATTTTTTGGAAATAAGCTTCAGCCTTGTTAAAAACAAAGCGTATGTATGCCTCCTGAATATTTGGGAGTAAATTAGATAAATATAGCTCCATGCATTAAAAACAGACTATCTAATTGCACAGAATGGAACTGACGTCCACTTTAAAGTATTTATATGCAGTTGATTGCAATACTTGGTAATAATTTATTAGATTTCTTTTTATTGGTTTTCAAATGATAGCTGATTAACTATTGCGTCATAAGCCAAAACCTGTCTTATCTTTAATGACGTGACAACAGGGTAGACTGTATAAAACTTTGTGTCAATTAGTTAAATATCAATGAAATTTTCTTGAAATCTTCGCACTTTGCGCAGGAAGTGATGCTTGCAAATGCAGATGGCAAAAATAAAAATATATTGCCATATCCTTTTAACTACAAAACAGTGATTAGAAAGTGACTAAAAATTTGGTACAACCGTCTACAGGCTTTCGTTTCTCAGTTCTAAAACCCTCCAACGTGTGTTTCAAATAGTAGATAAATTCATTGTTTTATGGACAGTCTTAAACCTAACTGTTTGTTTGATGTGTTTGATTTTAGCGGTGCGAAGAAGAAGCCATACATGACTGTTGCTCAGTTTGTTGATTTTCTCAACAACTATCAACGAGACCCTCGTCTCAATGAAATCCTCTTTCCCTACTACGACACGGAACGCGCGATGAACTTGATTAATACGTACGAACCCAATAAGCAATTTGCAGCAAAAGGTATAAAGTAAGAATGTTGATACACGATTTTTGGAGCAGCCCCCCCCCCCTCCATTTATGCGACCTCCATATTCTCTTCAGTTTTTTTCTGCCTTCTTATCTTTCCAATCCATTATATCTGTAACTAATTCTACTTCCTCTTATGATCTCAATTTTTATGAAATATTTTCCCACTTTATCATTTGATTTCATTATCCCATAATGTCTCTGACCAGTTATGGCACATTTTCCGAAAGATGTTTCTCTTTGTTCCATGAGGTCAATATCATGTCCATTATGAATCGTTTTTTGCTACGACCATTGTTATCTGACTATTGTAAATGTTCTGACCTCGCATGTACGCATTCTTTCACTTTTTGTCTCTTATCAACTGTGTTTGAACTCCTGTCGTTTCCCGACGTCCCGCCGTTGCAGTGGCAAATCTCATCTTTCATTTTTATTTTTATTTTACAAGATTCGCCATACATTAGAATAACAATTAAACAACAGAATTTACACAGCTAGCTAAACAAATATAAACACAAGGGCTGGAATGGCCACACAGAGATGAAGTCTTCAATAACAACGTTCCAATACAAAATATAACACAGGCTGGAATAACAAACAGACAGATCGTTAGGACGATTAAACTCTCCTTGCCATATCTACAGCACAAACATCAGTCACCTAGCACCTTCCAATATCTTCTGTCCATATTCCCTCTTAACAACCGTCGCCCCCTCAATCAGATCGATGTCAAATTCACAACATCCCAGCTTTGTACTCATCGCTTACGTACGATGTTTGTCATTTAACCTTTGTGCTCCACCATATTCTTTTTAAGCCCCGCCCCCATCTTACCTCATCCACATAATCTCAACTTCACGAGACTTCGTATTCCCTCCCAACCCACCCCCAACCAATATCATCGTCACACTATCTCAACTTCACTGAACTCCGTATTCCCTCCTATTCCCCACCCACCCAAGATCATCTTCACACTATCTCAACTTCACTGCTCTTCATATTCCCTCCTATCCCTCACCCACCCAAAATCATCTTCACACTATCTCAACTTCACTGCTCTTCATATTCCCTCCTATCCCCCACCCACCCAAGATAATCTTCACTCTATCTCAACTTCACTGCTCTTCATATTCCCTCCTATCCCCCACCCACCAAAAATCATCTTCACACAATCTCAACTTCACCGCACTCTGTATTTCACTATTTCACTTTGCAGCAGTCTGCACCCTACCACCCTGTCTGTTACATCACATCTTACCGAATCACAGGACCCCGTATTCCCTCTTAACTCTCCTCCACGTCCGCTTCACACCTCCTTAACTTTGATTTCTCCTTTTTTCCTAGAACATCTACCATTCTGCAAGTTTTTCAATTTGTTCTCATATTCTCCCTATATTTTCAGGTCATTTATCAGTGCAAGGTCTTACACGTTATTTAATGAGTGAACACAACACAGTGATTGAAAACGATCGTCTGGCGTTGCATCAAGATATGAACGCTCCACTTTCTCATTACTTTATAAACTCTTCGCACAACACTTACCTAACAGGTGGGAGAATTCTTTTGTTTCAAAATATGATAAGTTGTATGTAAATGATACGAGATGTCTCCTGAAATTAGACCGTTGTTTGCTGCAAAATGACCTAAACAGCAGACCAGCTATTAGGCTAAATTAGAACCATGCGCACGTTTTTGTTCGCTACAGGTCATCAGTTAACAGGCAAATCTTCCGTGGAGATCTATCGTCAAGCTTTGATGTCTGGTTGTAGATGTATTGAGCTAGATTGTTGGGACGGCAAATCGGAAGATCAAGAACCATGCATTACTCATGGTATGACATTGTGCACCGAAGTCTCTTTCAAGGTACGCCGCCGCTCATTGGCTCATCTTCATGACACGCCTTCAATGATTGGTTTTGAACTCATACCGCAAAAGAGTTAATAAAAAAGGTCACCTTCAGTGATTTTCTCCAACTTCCTGATCGTGCTCAGTACCTGAAACCCGTATCAAAGTTCAGTATTTTCGAGTCAAAGTTACTTTTTATTATTATATTACTCTATTGCTTGAAAAAACTAAAGTTTATCCTCCTAGTTTTTTACCTTCTTCTTATACGTCGCTTTCTCGTTTGATAAAACAGGATGTGGTCGAAGCGATAGCAGAGTCAGCATTCAAAACGTCAGATTATCCTGTCATATTGTCGTTTGAAAATCACTGCAGGTAAGATTTCGAAGCCTTGCTCAAATTTATGTGAGTAATACTTGTTTCGTCTTTATTATGTTTGCCAGCTGTCTTAATGCAAGCCGGCAACAGTTGAGAAAAATTCATTATCAACTATAAGTACTCCGACACAAATCGAATCGTTCTGGCCACTAAGCTAAGGAGTTGCTTGACAAGAACAACTGTGTTTAATGCCTACTTTACGGTGCTAATGCCTGCGAATCAATTGCCAACCTACAAATTTACCACTATTAATTACGGCGTAGGTCCTTGCGGCGCCGGTTTAATGCCCTGAGCATATAGCTATAAATACAGTTGCTCTTGTCACAGCCAACTCCTTAGCTCAGTGGTCAGAGCATCTCGAAGGCATGGGTTCGAATCTTGGGTTACAATTTATGTTTCGGTAACTAAGGCAACGGTTAGGGGTAGAAGAGGTTAGGGTTAGGCGTTTGATTAAGGCTAAGGATTAGTGTTAGGAAATACTTGGGGATAGAATCATATTAGTGACCGAAACAAATTGATTACCGAATCTTGGCGGAGGACCTATAGTTAAATATGATTTTTGCTCAACTGTTTCCGCGGCTTAAATTTCACCATGTGCATGAACTCGAGATTAAGACACGAGGTTAACACTTAACGTAAGCGTAGATGAATTGAACTTTGAATTTTTTAGTCGTCTGCAACAGCGTAAGATGGCTCAGTACTGTGTCTCGATCTTTGGCGATATGTTGTTAGATAAACCAATTGATGACTTCCCGGTAAGTAAAGAATTTTAGTTTGAGGTTTGTAACCGAATAGAAGTCAACAATCGTAAAGTGTTTGAACCGTACGATTTACGAAAGAGCTAGCGTATAAATGATGTCCTATATAAGACACTTTAAATAGCTGAGTACATCAATAGGCCGACTTTCAAGTTGTCTCTGTTGTGTCGTTTTCATACAAATACTATCGGCTGTCTAACTGCGCAATTGTAAGCCACAAACCCTTACAGTTACAAAAGTCAAAAATCAAGTTATGTAGTAGAAAAATCATTAAATCTTAATGACCAAGTTTCTGTGGTCAAACAACGTGTCTCAGTGCGGTTGATTATTGTATTTTTATCGCAAAGAAAGTGCTCCATGTTAGCCATTTGCTTTGTACCGTCAAACTAAAGCTCTCTTCCCAAGTCCGTATGACCTGCATTGATGATTTTTGTTGAAGCTGGACGACGGCAAACCATTACCAAGTCCCAAGGCTCTGATGAGGAAGATTATTATAAAGAATAAGAAGAAATTACCAAAAGGTGGGAAGATGGTTTTTAGAGATTTATGATACACAGGATACTGGATAGGACAAAAACTTCATTCCACATTTCAGGTCATTCAATGTCTGTTTCATCTCCCTCAGGTACCAATCCAGATTCAACTGCAGGTCAGGAGGGCTCTACGGCAAACGGAAGTGACTTACCATCACCGGATGTGACGGACGGTGACACGTCTCAAAGCGAGGCTGTCACTGATGACCTCAGTGAAAGCATTAAAAGCGAGGGCGATGAAACTCTCAAAGATATCTTGGACAAGAATAAGGAGAAAAAAGAGGTGGGTGGCGTGAATAATGGGTGTATTAGAGGTGCCTTTGGTAGTTTACAGTAGGCGAGTGTTGGGTGGTGTAGTAGAGTATGCTTCTGGCAATTTCTAGCTGGGTCGTAGGTGGGTGTAGGAGCAGAAGCTGGGTGGTGTGTGGGTGTAGGAGCAGAAGCTGGGTGGTGTGTGGCTGCGTTAGAGGTGCTTTTCGGTAATTCCCAGCTTAAAGTAGCTACGGGCGAGTGTTGGGAGAGTGTAGTAGGATGATGGCCTTGTAGCGAGAAATTGCCGGAAGAGGTTGGTTGTAAGTGGTTTGGGAGGCGCCTTTCGCCAATTTCCAGTTCAAGGAATTCGTGGTGGGTGGTTGTGTTAGAGGTGCCTTTCGGTAGTTTCCAGCTTGAAGTGGTGAGTGTTGGGTAGGTGTATTAAGGGTGCCTTCAGGTCGTTAGTGGAAGGCTCCTGGAGTAGCCCAATTTCCAGGTTAAAAAGGTGGGTGCTGTGACAGGGTGCCTTCAGCAAATTTCTAACTCCAGGAAAAAGGTGTGCGAGGGGGGGGGGAAAGGGTGCGTTCGTGCAGTTCCCAAATGATCATCAGCATACTTTATTTCCATAATTTGTCATTCCAGGGTGATGAGGATGAGGTGGAATCAGAAAATGTTTTATCAGATTTGGTCAACTACATTCAACCAGTTCACTTCAAAAGTTTTGAGCATTCAGAAAGTAAGAATATTCGTCTTTTTTTACTATTGCATGCACGCGTAAAAGTCCCACAACTTTACAAATCTGTCGACAAGTTGTGTTCGCACTTTTGGAGCGAGTACAAATTGGAACAACTTGTAAAGACTCTCGGTAATATTTCGATTGTTAAAAGGTTGTCCTAACACTTTTAATACAGACTTGTTGTAACAAGATTCTCACAAAGTTGACAACACAGGGCTGTATTCGTAAATTTAATGAAGATTCTAGTCGCGGATCGAAGGCTTTGCGATGATAAATTTACGTGGTGTAACCACAAAATTATACTAAGATTATTTTCACTATGCAAACATACAAGGAACTTATTGTATCAATTTTGTTGGAACAACGTAACAACGAATTTGATTGTAGTCCCTTGCAAGTTGTTAACAGTGTGTGTGTGAAAAACTTGAGAGCTTACTTCAAGCTCGTCATCAAGTCTGTCGCGTTTCTGCCGTTGTTCCAACTTGTTGGCAAACTTTCTGCAAACCCATTTTGGTCACGTTACGTAGACAAGCCGTAAGATTTTACTCGTGTACCTTTTGACAAATATTGCTTTTCATTTTAGCAAGAAATAAATCTTTTGAGATGACATCGTTCGTGGAGACAGTCGCTACAACATTGCTAAAACAAGAACCTGTGGAGTTTGTGAAGTATCCTTTAGTGCTTTCGAGTGGGCGGCTGAATTTTTTTAACACTTTCTAATATGAACTTTAAAGCGCTTTTGATTTCAAAACCCACTCGAATTCAATGCTTAGATCTTCTGGAGGGGATAAGGTACATCGACATTGTGTCTGGAAATGTGGAAGAATTAAATCTCTGCAAGACTAAAATGAATGAGTACACAACCTCCCACTTAGGTCCCTTTTCTTATTGCCGCTCTGAGAAGTTATCAAGGGAGCTTCTGGTTTCTTATAACTATAAGCTTTCTTGCCAAGTATATTTCTTGACTGTGTATTTTAGCTACAATAAGCGGCAGTTAAGTCGTATCTATCCAAAGGGAACTCGTGTTGGATCGGAAAATTACATGCCACAGGTAAGAATGATATATATTAATATAATTTCTTTAGTAAATGATAGTTTTCAAACATTTTGATTGGCTGTTTGACCAGTAAATATGAGGCATTATTTACTAGTTGGAATTTTTTTAAAAATGGCCGCCAGTGATAGTCGTTTTATATTACTAATACAAAGTCAAAGATTATAAACAAGCTTTGATGTTAAACTATCTAAACGTAATAGCTCGTTTGTAAATAACTTATTAAATACTTTTTTCTCGCTATTTATAAATTACAAATAAAATTTAGTCTGTACTTGGGAATTTTCCGAAGTAAACTATGTTTTCATGAAAGAAGTGCATTTTATGGATGTTTTACTAAAGAAATCATACTAAAACAATTATTCTCCTCGGACGCAGTGATTATGGTGAATATTCACCTCAAATTCGTCACCAATAATCACTTCGCCTTCGGCGAATAATTGTGGGATAAGAGTGAAAATTCTAATTACTAAATCATGACTTTGACACCATCATTGGTTTTAGTTTTATGAGATATATTTGCTGTCACATGCTGCCAGAATCTTGCATGTTTGCTTGCATTCATTAAGCTGATATCAGTGTGAGGTTCCTTGAGACTTATGTTCATGGCTACTGTAATATTACTGATGACTAAAATTAAAATTCAGGTATTTTGGAATGCTGGATGTCAGCTGGTCGCTTTAAACTTTCAAACATTAGGTAAGGTTGAAATGTCGTAGTACTTGTAGAATAATACGTTTTATGTTAGGTGTACTGAAAAAAAGGGATTTATGTCATATGAAGACTTTTGTAGGAGAGGTTTTATATAATCCCGAAGATTTCTTCTCAAGTTTGATCTAATTATTTATTCATGGTCACTGTAGGAGTGAGTGATCGCGGTACATCAAAGAAACCCCACTTAAAAATTAACTAAATCTTGCCAGACATCTGAACGTTATCATAAGATTTAAAAAAATAGATAGTATGTATTGGGAAGAGTAATACTCGCTGGCCATTTGAATCTTGTTGGACCAATGAACAAACGGAGTGCTTTTACATTGAAGAGCTTGTGAGTGGGTTGGCATACGACATCCCAAATTAATCAAGAATTTGTGACTTTTTCTAAGATCGGTAATTGTTCTTTTATAGATGTTCCAATGATGTTAAACCTTGGAAAATTTGAATACAATGGAAAATGTGGGTTAGTAAAGTCAGCCCGGGCTGACATCTTTCTGTTCATGTAACGGCAATCTCTCTTAGGACGTAATTTTTCACGCTGGGTTAAACTCATAGAAATAATAGATACACAGCCAAAAATCAGATCCTGTGGAAAACAGGATGCAACAATGTTGTTGCAGCAAAATTCTTCCTGTGGTTGTCGTCAATATTATTGTTCGGCATTGTTACACCTGAATGCGGGTTGTTTAAACAACATCTTTCAATATTGTTGGCAGCCTAGAACAATGTTCCCCAACAGCAGTGTGGAATGTGGGACGAGCTAAAATGCTCTTCGAAATCCGCTCTTTTTGGTGGCAAAATTTGTGCTGAGAAAATATAGACGTTTCTGTGTCTGTTATTTCTAGCTTTGAACAACCAGCCCAATTCCTTAGTGGACAATCTAGTGTTTTTGTTCTTCGCATTCTAACCGTCTCTTGTCTGATTTCTGCCAGGTATATCCGCAAGCCGGACTTCATGTGCCGTACGGATCGATCATTTGATCCTTTTGCTGAATCTACTGTGGATGGAATTATCGCGGGCTCAGTCGAAGTGAAAGTAAGTCGGACTATTAAAGGAATACCAAGTAGTTTTCCGTGCAGGATAGCTATCTACCATGCAATCATCTAACCTCGTCATATTTCTTCCACTGTGCAGCTACCTTCCAATTCCATGTTCTTTTTATATTGCATTGCTGTTGTTGTTTTGTTCTTTCTGTAAAGTTCTTTCTGCACCATTCTTGGCACCCGCTGTCGTTCGTGCTTAGTTTGTATTGACAGTTGTTGTTTGGTGTTGTCCATGTACAGTATGTCTTAGATGTTTTATTCTATATGATGTGTCAAAATCCTGGAAAGTGGTTTACTGTAGTTACTAATGAGCTTTCTCGCGAAGCACCTCTGAGAAACACGATAGATGTTTTGACCGCGAAGGAGGTTGGAAATATTTCACATTTTCTTCCCAGGTTATCTCAGGTCAGTTTCTTTCTGAGCGCAAAGTGGGGACCTACGTCGAAGTGGATATGTATGGTTTGCCTGCCGACACAGTCAGGAGAAAACACCGCACGAAGACCGTGCCCAGTAATGGACTGAACCCTGTGTACGACGAGGAGACATTTCGTTTTAACAAGGTAATGTGGAAGTTCAAACATTGACGACTTGCCAGAAATTCAAAGTGAGGGGGGGGGAATAGAAACATAGAGAGGTCATGAATTTTTAAGACTCTAAAAATGAGAAAATGGAGTGTCAAATGGCGGGGGGGGGGGGTCGGTCAAATTTATACGTGAGCTCGTAGAGTTTGCGATACACGGTATATTTGAAACAGATCTTAAAGAAAAATAGTGCTATATTTAGTTCAGCCCCCACTCCTTTTTATGGTCTCAAAAATTGATGTCATCTCCTATGCTTACATCTTTCCCCTCTTCTATTATTAATTAATTAATGACATGTCCCTTACATGTACTTACACATTGGATTTCCCATAACATAGCCTCAACGTTAAAGAGCATATAAAGCAGAAATACTTCCTTACTTGCTACTTACTAACACTTTTTATAGCTATCATTATTTTTTATTTTAATTTTTTAATCTGCGCTATTTGAGTTTATTGGCACCTCCTCTTTTAATATCTCAGTCTCTGTACTTCAGCACAACTCTTGTTTGGTTTAAATTCTCCCTTGAAAACAGGTCTTCTACTTGTTGATGATTTTTATTTGTTCTAGGTTGTTCTTCCCAATCTGGCCGTGTTACGAATAGCAGTTTACGAGGAAAGTGGCAAAATAATCGGTCATCGCGTATTACCAGTTGATTCGATTCAACCCGGTAAGATGTTGGGTAATCAATTTAAGTTTTGGTCACTAATATTATTCTATCCCCAAGTATTCCCAACCCATAACATGCCTTACCCTAACCCTAACCTCTTCTACCCCTAACCTCTTCTACCCCTAACCTCTTCTACCCCTAACCTCTTCTACCCCTAACCGTTGCCTTAGTTACCGAAACATAACCAGATATTGCGAGTAACAGGCTTTTTGACAGTTACTTTGAGAGAAGAGAAGCTTAGAATCGAATGAAAAAAATCCGAGTAAAAAAGTTAAAGTTTATGCTTACTGATTACGTTTCTATTTATTCCAGGTTATCGTCATATCAAACTGAAAAGCGATTGTAATCAAGCTTTGTGTCTTCCCGTATTGTTTGTTTACATCAAAACCTCTGATTATGTCCCCTCCACATTCTCCGGTGTGTATGATGAGGCATAATCCGTCAACCAGCTCCTTGCCGACGCGGTAGCGACGGCGAAAAGTGTTCATATACAGTAATTATGCACTAGGTTTCCAGCATAGATTCGAAATTAATTTTATTTACTATTCATTTTTTTTAAATCGTTTCTTATGTATTATACGCAATAGTTTGTTATTCAGTGGTGATTCGCAATGATGATAGTAGTTAATATTTTTTGCCGTCACATTTTTGCATGCAGGTAGAAATAATGTTAAACTATAGATTCAAATACTGCCCGGGTCAACTTCGTGTTTATAATCCAGTATGTTACTCGTGAGTAAAGAGTAGAGTTCAAATCACACATTACTCATATCGCCATAAAATATTCGTGTATAAATTTTTGTTTATTTTGAAATGACCCACCGAGGCTTTGCACCTTTTTTTCTGACCCTCCCCCCTTTTGAACCATGGGTCCTCCTGAATAGTGGGTCCTCCTATTTTTGCCGCCCACCCCCTTTTAATTTACGACCGATTTCTCCGTATTGAATGATTGCCATTCTGTTTTCTCAGATTTTGCCGATGCTCTGACAAACCCTATCGCGTTCCAGTCGAAGGCGGAGATCAGAGGGCATATGTTGGAATGTTTAATAGACGATGACGAAGCCATATCGCAGGTGAATATTGTCGTTTGCATTTGGGGTAAACGTATCAAGGCGATAACAGCCAGAACGTGTTCGCATCGCTTGCTGCGGCTTGATAATAGCGATGCTTGGTGCAGGTCAGGAATTTTGTTCGAAAAGTTTGATGCAATTAATAAGTTGTTTTAAAGGGAAATGGCAACAAAAAAATTATTATCTCATTAGAAAGAGACTCTAAAACAATATATAGAAGTCTATTGCAAAATTTTTATGTCTGTTTTACTTCGGGAGATATTCTCACCTAAATCAACGAACTGTCCGCCATCTTGGATTAATTTTTCACCTCATTAACAATGTTTTGGTGACGTCGCAACTGGGATAAGCCTGTCAAAAATCCTCCTAAATACCTACCCACAATCAAATATTGTTTGAAATCTCAGTCCGCGCTGAAATCCGAAACACTTACCACCGTACATGCGATTATAAGAGCATATTAACCATTGTGTCGTAAGAAAAAAAATCGCGTGATCCCAGTTGTGACGTATCGTGCATATCCACAAATATCCAAGATGGCGGACAACTAAAGATTTCAAGTCAAAATATCTCACCAAATAAGGCAGATATAAAAATTCTGTAATAGAATTCTATATACTGTTTTGGAGTCTCTTTCAAATTGAGACGATAAAAAATTTTGTTGCCATTTCCCTTTTAAATACCACCAATATTGACATTCAGAGTCTTGGTGCAAATTTGAACAACTTGGTGACAACTTGTAACAAGCTTGGCGGCGATATCAAAAAATTCTCACAAAGTTGACAAAACAAGTCTGTAACAAAAGTGTTACGTTCACGACTGTATCATCCTTCTTGAAACAGCCGTGCAACAACTTATTTCGACATTTTACATTTTACAACAAGCAGTGCACACACAACTTGTCAACAGCTTGTGAGAAGACCTCTGTGCTACATCCTGTGTGTTTTTACGCGTGACATATTTTAACAAAGGCTTAATGATGTTTTCATTTTTAAAAATTCGTTTTCTGTTTCATTTTTTCTGCCAAGGTTCCAGAAATGCAACCGAAACTTGGTAAGTGTCTCTCTTCATCGTTGTAGTCTTGTTTTTCTTGGCTCTATTTAAAGTGATATATTTTAGAGCCTGTTTTTCATTTGTCTACGACACAGTCATCGTCGACAGTTCGATGTAGTCCAGATATGTCAGTTCAGCGATTAGATCAGCTTTATAGTTTAACGTTTGTCTTGCAAACTTTCGATGTACTCGTATGTACTTAAAACTCATTGTGCTTAAAAATTTTCGTTTCATGAACACACAGAGGAAACTCGCTCGTAAAAACTCGCTAACCAAACTTTAGATACGGCATTACTGTACCACAGTATAGCATAGGAATGAGCAGTAGTGCCACTCTGCAATTCAACATGTCTCTGACTGGCTAGAGCCGTCGTGAGTATCCGTGCATGGGGACTCAGTCAAAGGTTCCGACTCGTGTGACCTATCTATTTAGTTCCTATTTTGTGATTTTAATTTTTTTCTTCTGTTATTTCAGCTCCAACACACCCTTCCAACATGCGTCGTGCTTCGGCTCAAATACCATCTCAGAGTAGCAAAACTGTGAAAACTTCAATGTCGGCTAGTAACCTTGGCAACGGAACACCACTGCCTTCAAACAGATCTGTGTCGCTGACCGTTGATACACTGGAGGGCAGAGAAACATCGTCGAAAATTTTTAAACGATCTCAAAGCACCAAAAAACGCGAAGGTATATTCAGCTAAATTACTTTATAGCACCGCAGCATATTCTACACGAAATTACGTTATGGCAATGACTATTGGGGTGCACCGGCTTCCAAGTAATTCTAAATCCGCCCGGATTCAAAGCCTAAAATATTTACTTTTGAAATAGTTTTATATATGTCACAGAATGCAAGACTACCATATTGTGGAACATTGGATCAGCGTTGGCTTTCCCAACTGCGGCAGAAAGGCATAAGAAGCAATGGCACTAAGGGCTTTAACTCGCAAGATATTAGAAGAGAGAATTCAATGTCGACAACGTTGAAATTTTAGAGTTTTATTTGTTACTAAACATGTTTAGAAAGTTAAATTACAATCCGGTGGTCAGTGCTATTTAGCTTTCGGGAAACAGATCCTTGTACCTACACACGCAGTCAAAAACGGCACAGACTTGTTGCAATTTTACCAGCTTGTTGTAACTTGTCGACAAGTTGTAACAAACTTGTCAATTCTATCAAGTTGCAGCAAGTCTCTAAAAATCAAACCGATGCACCCGCTAGCAAAAACTTTATCATAACCACAGGGGCGCTACGAATCGAAAGTTAGGGTGGAACCCATGATCTGATGGATCGAAAGGCTTGTTTGCAAATATCAACATGTAGCACTGACACGTGTCTGTTTAATTTTGTAGAAGAACCAAAAATCGCTCCAATACCCATCGAAGAGCTACGACGCCACAAAGTTAGTTTCTTATATTTTATTAATGAAAATTATTCTCTGCTCATCACATTCATTGTTATACATCGAAAATCTCAAAACAAAATATATTGCCATGTCCCTTTACTAGTTCACTGGAAAGCTGTGCGTGTAGAATTAAAAGCGCAACAAGTTCTTTGTTGATTTTAAAATCTGCTTGCGTAGAATGTGCAAAGAGTCAAGGAGAAACACAAGAAGGATATCTCGTTGCTAGTTCGCAAGCACATGAAGGTATGACAGTTGTGGAATACTCCGCTCTCAGCGTTAATGCGGTCTAAGTAATATGAAATCTGTGCTTTCAACGGGAGACAGACGAGAGTAACACCACAAATATCATTTTTACCCGGGTACGTAACACCAAGACACAGTAAAAATCATGACTGCATTTCACATTACATTGATATTGAAGGATCTAGACGCAATTTCGAAACCTCCACCGTACTCGAACCGAAGCATTCCAACGGTCGTAGGATCGATTCCCACCGTGGCCGGAAATTATTTCATTTTTCCTGTGTGGATAAGCTCGGAGCTACGCGACGCGGGTCATTTTCACCTGACCACATAACACCAGATACCTTTTTTAAAACTTAATGGCAAGGGGAAGGTCGCGTTGCTTCGTTGATTTCAGAAAAGGGTCGGATTTTGTCTAACGATGGCTGTGATTACGTGAACTGTTTCCAATATTCTAGGAGAAAGATCGTCTTCAAAAACAACATTTTACAACGCAAGAGAAGTTAGCGAAGGATATGGATAAAGAAATCGAGACAACGAAGAAAAAGCTTGATAAGACGTTGAAGAGGGCCTCGAGGTCTGGGTAAGGTTTCTATAATTTGCAATTGTTGAGTTTTTCACTCTGGTAGACGCTGAATAAGAGAATTCAGATGTATCTTTCTGATGGAAAAACAGCAACACACGAAGGATATGATTTTTTCATCTTAGATATGTTTTGTATCGATTCCTCACTTTCGGGTGAGCCGACTTTTTTAAGCGTCGAGGTCGCTATATCATTTTACGCCTTTATCCAAGAAGACGCGAAAGTCGTACCATTTATTAATGTCAAATATAAAGGCACCTTTTCAATCCGCGTCCCCTGGCTTCAAGACAAGCGTGGCGAACAAAACACTCGTTACTTTAGATATGATAGCGACTGTCAATTCAAATATTGTCTTTTCGTGCCTTTAAAATGTAGAAAATACGAAGAAGTTTACAAGGAAGGAGTTCAAGAAGTTTCCACTCTTCGTAAAGACCATGAGATGAGGGTAAGTGATTGTAGTTGTACAGTACATCAGTGAAATGAGGTTCCGAAGAGATTAAACATTGCCAGAGGTCTACGAAAGATTTTGTTTCGACAAAATGACGGATTTCGAAGGGCATGTTCTTCAACAATTGGAGACGTGATTCGTGACCCAGAACGCAGTCTACTGTATATCTATTCTTTCTGTAGGTCGCAATACATATATGACATTTATTTAAACTCGAATTACAAGATAGCAAAAAACTGGTAATATCTGCAAGAACGATCAAACGTTGTCTTTGCTGCATAATGATGGTAGTTTTAACATGTCTGTTCACAAATTGCGTTCGCACTGCTTGTTCCAATGTGTTGGAATAAATTTTGGAACAAACTGTTTACAACTTGTAATAAGCGTGATGGATTACCAGTGTTGTCACAAGATTACTCCAACAGGAATGATGCAGTCGTGATGTAGCAATCTTGTCACGGCTTCTGTTGTCAAATTTATGGCAATCTTGTTACAACAGCTCTGTACAGTATTACAATTGTTAGGATTTAATTGTAATAAATTGTTCCAATCAGTTGACAACTTGGGAATTGTTAATATAGTCTTCATATGTTTCGTTCTTCACTTGTTCACACAGATGAATGTGCTAAAATTGGAACAGCGAGAGGAAGTGATTGTATTGATAGAAAAACAACTGAAGGAGCAACACGACTTGGCAAAGGAGAACATCGATCCTGTAAGTTTTTTTTCTGGGATAAAAACGTATCTTATACTCCGCTGTATAAACTCTTTGAGGTATATCAACATTTGAGAAGTTGCCCAAACTAAAGTTATGTCATCTTTGCAGGAATTTGAAGAGTTGCGTGTTGTCATGGAAATAACAAAGACGAAACAAAGTAAAAAGCTGGCTGAAGTTCACGAAAGGTAATATGAACCTTTAGTTTGACTTTACGTAAACGGTAATCTTCAGGGATCAAGCCTTGTGATCTTCACAAAATTTTCATGGAATCGTTTAATTCTTTGCCTATGCTATTAAAAAGTATTTAAAAACTTTACCTGTAATGTAAACTGAGACATTTTGTACCACTACAGAAACAAAATAGTAGATGATTGACGTTCATAGATTGTGTACTCGCGCGAAAAAGGAAATTTTCGAGATTAAGAACACATAATGAATTAGTAAAATGCTCCAAATGTGATTGCAAAATGCTAAAAAGTATATGAGATATGTATCTAGCGTTGTAAAGATTTGTACGATAACAATTTTGGCACGTGATACAAACTTGTACAAAATTTGCAAACTTTGCAAGGTTTTATTTTCCACACTTTATGTGATGATTTATTTATTTTCCTGTAAATAGATAAAATTGTCCATTATAATATACATTAATATATTATTATAGTTACTAGTTTTACTTTCACTGTCCTGTAGAAAAATTCACATTTTAAGAAAAAGTCAAGATCTTTTAAATAGCACGGAGCTGAAGCATGTTTCAAAAGACAAGAAATCTAAAGATGAAATACAAAGGTACCTTATGCAATTGGGAAGTGTGTTCAGTTGTGTTTGTAAAACATCTATGCACATATATTCTTAAATTACATGCATTAATCTTTTACATATACCAGCAAATGTTTTATAAAATTATTGTTTGCATCTATTTAGCCATTCATTTACATTTTTTAAATATTTTGTCCATTAAAAAAGTTTTTTTTAAGAATTGTTATCTACTGTTGAAAACTAGTCATGATGTAATCATGTTATTAGTTTGTCTATAAGTCATTCAGTTTAATGTTGAATATTATCTTTTTAATATTTTTCATCAGACTAAAACGCGAACAGAACAAAAGGCATATTGAACAAGCGGTGAAAGAAAGACAAAAGGTACGTCGTGAATGCTCTTATTCGTGATTTGTGCATGAATGGAGGATAAGTGTTCAGACTGATTTAAAAGAGTGAATTTTTGCCAAGTCGTGCAGGCACAGATTATAGGGAGTTTAAAGTGCAACTAGCACCTTATATGATTTTTTGTATGTGATATGTTTGGATCATTCTAAGAAAAAATGTAAGGTATCTTTATAGTCAAAATCTTCATCGCCATCAACTTTTCACTGATAAAGTTTCTGGATATGATGTCATTAGGTGAATTGCAAATAAGTTTTCCTTTGTTTTTTTTTTGCTCCAAAAATTCACCTTGTGACATCATATCCACAATCTTTATTAGTGAAAAGTTGGTGATGGGGATTTTGACTATAAAGATATTCCGTTTCTTCTCAGAATGATCCAAACATATCACATACAAAAAATCATATAAGGTGTTAGTTGCACTTTAAGATGTCGACAATCGACTGCGGGTAAACGTAATTTTGAAGTTATTTTCTGATTATTGTGGATGTACTGAGCTTTGTTTAACAATGAATTGAATGAAACTTCGAATGTCTTTATCAGGCAAATGAATTTCATGACAAAGAGATGCAACAGTTGATGGAAAGTCATGATAAGCTGGTTGAGCAGTTGGAAGATGTCAAACAAAAGGTGAGGGAATTGTACTCCTGATGGTGTTTACATCGTGAACCCCGGATTTCTTTTAATAATCTAGGTGCTGGGGCGAAGGCTCAAAGCTAGAACTTAAATTTGAGAGGGGGGTGTTCATATATTCATGTTCTGCCCGACTAATTTATTTTAGATTATATTTGATTGAGTTCAAAAGTTGATGGGCAATTCTTTTCAAGACACTACCCCTTTAATGGTTTAACATTTAACAAATAGTCTCTAGTGGGCCACTTTTTTGTTCTTACCACGTTATGACATCTCTGCTGTGGTATCTATTTACTTTATATGATAAAAATTTGAAAATTTTGCCTAGCTAAGTTTTGTAATTCGAGAAAAAGATTTTCGCGATCATGATCTGTACAAAACAAAGCATGCCATGGCTGCTAGAAATTCTGAAACGGATGTGATTGGCTTGTCCCTGAAAGAGGAGTCGGCCATTCGTCTGCCCTCTATAGATCACGGATCTCGACCAATGAAAAGCCAAGAATGAACACTGATCATTATATAATTTACAATGGATGTACAGTTGATACTATTTTTCTTTGCCCTACAGAGTGTTAACGAGTTGCTGCAGTTGTTCGAGAAACGCTGTCGGCAGATTCGTAACGCAGACCTGGAGATTCTCTACGCCACCCTGTACGCGGAAGAACAGGAAGAGTCCAAGTTATGACGACACCTTACGAAATGTCACCATAGAAACGACGTGAGCCTGTCGCTAAATGGCCAGCGGTGTAACATGGGAAACGTTGATATACATAATAACAATAACCAAATCTATTACCAATAACCAAATCTATTGATATCTACAATTGATAGAACGCGGCACTGGATGACCTCAAGTCCATCATTATATATACAGCTGGTTAAACCTTAATTTAAGTAGACAAGTGTTTGAATTGAGAGAGTGGCGGTTTCGTGTGGCGTACGTTTCGGTTAACTTCGACACTTTCAACCTATATAGTGTGTCTCAAGAAAGTATCACTCTATTGAAAATTTAAGTAGAATCATTCTTCATAAAGATTTTTCAAAGTCGAATATCATGGTATCTTGTTATGTTGACTAGCATTGCTGTTAATTTCAAGAACATTCATCAACGCAACACTGAAGTATTGCCATTAAACCAGGATTTTTTTTAAGTTACCAGCTTTCTGAAAATTCAGCAGTCAACATGTGATTGCCGAAAAATGAGAGTCAATGTTTAATCTTCATTCGACGTACGTACCACGCACACGACTGAGCTGGGCACAAACCGTATTGGCACGAAAAGAATTTTTAGCTGCAAACAGCACATTCAATAGCTGTGTGACTTTCTCCAAAATTGAAATTTTGTGCTGCAGAGTTTGTGCAAATGCAATTCATTTTGCTCGCTTTAGAATTCGAGCATTTTTGAAGTATAGGTTAAATACTTCGAAAGTCTGGACTTATGTCACATAAAGACCCTAAAAAGGCGCAGCGTCCGAGGACTTAATATGACATAAATCCCGACTTTTGAGGTATTTAACCTACTTAATTTATTTTTGAGGAGGTTTTCTGATAGAATCTTTCGACTTTAGACACTTTAAGTCGAGATCCTTCGAAACTCCCCCGCAAGTTAAATCTATAGTTATTTATTCAAGGTAAATAAGCCGAATATAACCCGCGGTACATCAAAGAAAACCGACTGAAAAATAAATTAAGCATTAATACCTATACGAAAGCAGCCGATATCCACAGGGAGGATAGGCAACATATTGCCAGCTTCATCAATTCTTTTATCTGTATTTCAAACAAAAGTGTTTTATTGCTTATTTTGTCACAATGACATTTTTTCTGAGACACACTGTATAATATATATGGTACAATATTTTCCATAATGCACACGTTTGCTACTAAAATCAGGGTTAGTTTATTTTTAAGGTGAATTCCCTCCGTTGATAATATTCAGAATGGACCATCGTATGCCACATTGTCACACTTGCCGATTCACTGATTTCAGATCCACTCCACTGAAGCAGACCGTCTCAGTACTTCATTTTATTCCACTTAACACCATCGGCATTTACTTTGATTAAAAACCTTTTTAACAGTTACTTTTCTGTTACCTGACCTCGTTAGTTGGGTAGTTTGGGCCGTTATCTTCCGTGCTTGATGTTCCTGGTTCAAACTTCGAGTGTCACACTTATTTATATCAATAATGTTGTTGGTTTTATTATTTTCACGGTGGTTTTTGTTTCAAAGTTTTATTTTCAAGATTTTTTTCTTTTTGTAAAGCATTCCTCGGCCTTTGAACTATTTACCAAAGAACTTCGATGTGTCGGCTGTCGAGGTGCTTCAGTGGATCGGTCATGAAGAGGTATCGCGGCCGCCATATGGCATATTGCTCTCACACATCAAAGGAATTTTGGTCAGTTTCATTTTTGAGGACGTTACCATTGCCGCCAACATAGTTCTTTCAATTCTCAGGAACTGAGTGAAAACACCTCAAGAGAACTTTATTAATAAAACGGGATGTACTTATTTGTAATGAATGTATATTTATGGATGGTGTAAATATAAACAACCCCGTGGGTCAATTGTGTATTATTATTCGCTTTGAAGTGGGGGAGGAATTCAAACTCGGGCTGCTCGCGACTTGTTGACATAATTTGATGAACACCAGCTATATTTTTATCGTTCATATCTTTTTCACTTTGACAAATAATCTTAATCTCGGCTACAAATTCGTACCGTGCGGCACGGAGGGGTTGTTAGCTTCATCGGTATCGTAAATTGAGTATTGAAACTCGTTGTTCTTACTAAATCGTCCAGCGCAGCTCAAATGAAGTTGTTTGAGCTGAAAATAAACTTGTAGGGGATAGAGAAGAAAAAGATGCCTGGAAATTATTTGACAACACAAGAACTGCACATATTGCACGCAGGCTGACGGCAAGTTTGTATTTTTCGGCCCGTTTTACCGTCCCTGGTATGGTATATTTCGTTTTGCCTTTCAATGGGGTGGGTGAATTTTTGATAAAGTGGGGTATTTCTTTTTACTTCTTGCTGTGCACCCTTATGACACCGCTGAAAGGTCCACTTTATATCAAGTGAGGCAATTTTTCAAAGCAGCTTCACGTACAGACCCAAAGCTATTGTCGGTGATAATGAGTTTTTAAGGGAGAAAAAAGTGATAAATTTGCCAGCTTGTGGTGGCGTGGGAGACGAACAAAACATGTACATAGAATGCTTTAACTTGCCAGCTGTTTTGACGCTAAACAGGAGAAAGTTTCGAGCGAATATCGATCTTTTGATGGTCGACCTTTTTTTTGTTTTTTTTTTTTTTTCTTTCAAGGCAAAAGCGATGGCAGCAGAGTTGGGAAAAGCCACGAGTATGCGGGTGTAGCCCGTGAGGAAGGTTTAATGTCAACAGACTACATAATATTCTGTTCCACAAATCATGTCCTTTCTGAGGAAATTGTGATCAAGCTTTATTTCCATCCTCAATTTGGAAAGCTTAGGAAACAGGAAGGTTGAAGGCTGTTTGCCACTCTGGATGGCATTTGTTAGCCAGTATGGCCTCAGTAGAAAGTTTTAATTTAGAGAGACACAAGTAAGACTTTTTTAATTGCGCACAGCACACGGGGCCTTTTTGATGCTCACATCGGCCCACGCAAGCACGGATTTCACGAACAGGTGCAAAAATATTACACAACTAGAAACCTCAGTATAGATTAGAGAACTGAATATCGACTTTTAGGTTGTGGGTAAATAGGCTGAGAATCACAATGGAATTTTATTGGAAACTGCTCGAAACTCAGTTTTTATAAAAAAATGATTGAAATTCGGCAGAAAATTGGTGGAGGCAAATAATTTTCTAGTGGGCTGGCGGTGTAAACCTTGGTTCTAATATGGTTCTAAGCAGGCATGATGTGGTTCATAACTCGCGGAAAAATTTTTCTGCAAAGTGTGGCATGAAATTAAGCTAAAAAGTGGTTGAGGGAGATTTTGCCATGTTATTTAAGGCTCTGATGGTTTAAAACTAATTAGTATGCGAAACTTGCTCGGAATTTGTCGACAGGAAGTCGCAAGCTTCGGTTTCCGACGGTGTTCGAAAATGTTCCGATTTATTTTCAAATTCTTTTCTACACACGACGAAGAAATGATCAAAATGTCTGTTAGGTTTTTATCGACAGTCACTTTGTTTTAAGGTAATATGCTTTATTTTCTATCTGTATTTGTAGTATGCTATCTAGATTGCTGATTGAAATCGATTCTTATTTAATCGGAGGGGAATTAAGTACAATTTTGGAGTATAAAGTTTGTGCTTTCCAAGCTTGCCCAGCTTGGCTTGACGATGATCGCTTCTCAATATTAAAAAGCTGTGGGGTTTTTACTGTAACAGTAGAATTACTTGATAATAATACCGTGAAATTCGTTACAAATACTTACTGAGATTTTAAATTTAATGCTTAGGCAGCTCAAAAGATTTAGATCTTAGAGTTTAAAAAGGCAAAGTTTCAATTTTGTTTGAACCCACGTGGACCAATAGATTTATCTACTGATTGCAGATTTGTTCCATGATAAGGGAGGGGGCCAGCTTTAAATCTACAGTGGGGATGAAAACAGACTTTTTTGGTTAAAAATCTGTTGAAATGGTCTGCAGTGAGGTGGGGCGAAGTGAGATGAAGCAATCACAGAACAATTGTCCATGACTGGAAGACAAAATCCATTTGTCAATAGGCCCTAACCCTGTTAGTCTTTTACATATCTGTCTTTAATAAGGGGAAAAAAAGGCAAGGCAATCTTGGCATGAATTAGTTCATGACTGTAATATAGGGATGTGCTGGATTAAGCAAATTAAGACCTGAGTAGTGCATTCTGTGCACAAAGGTTTGGAGGTTCCCTGAGGGATTATCCAGTGGCATATAACCTCTCACTTTTTAAGACTATGGGGATTATGGATGCTTTCTGATATACTAGGCTGATGTATTGTTCAATTATCACAAAGCCCCTTGCTTTGTTATATTTTTCTTATGCTTCATTTAATTACCATAATGATTTCAGTTACTCATATGCTAAAATACCTAAATAAGATGAAATTGAAAGTGTAAAAGATATTGCTATCTTTCAAACATTTCATCTTTAACATTCGGATCAGGACAGTTTATCTGTTAATTTGTTTGAGAGACATCCTCAACATTCAATCTTCTATATTTTCTATATGTATGTTCCCAGGTCCAAGAGTGCTTCAAATTGTTGACTGACATCTTGGCAATCATGAAAAAAGGAACAATGTCAATGATGGAAAATACATATACAAAAAGGTCTTGATATTTTCTTGTTTTGTTTAATTACACAATGATTTTAACATATATAGGCTTGCTTGTGACCAGTGGCTAGTTTATTGTGAAGTTTTTGAAAAAAATTTACCAACTGCAGGCAAAGTCTTGCCAAATTTGTTGTATATTAGTCAAATCACAAAAGAAACATGAAATTTTGAAGAGAGTTTATTGTAATTAATTTGTCAGTTTTTACTTGTCACAGGTCACAACAAGCAAATAATTTTCAAGGCATTTTAATTTTAATTTCTATAAAGCCAAATAATGATAAATTGTTTGTGTTTTAAAAAGTTGATGAAATGTTTGCAATTTCAACATTCATTTTGTTTGCCTCCCTTTATATTCAAGCATTGTTAATAAGAAAACACAACACTTTTTATTATTAATTTAGCTTTGTAGCATTGAGAAGATTGAGATAGTTGTATAAGAAATCAAAAGATCTTAAACATGTATCAGTCAAAATGCCAATCAAAATAATGATGAATTATCATTTGTGTACAAACATACAGTTTGTATTTGAAACTTTTGATCAAAATGGATGATAACTTGATTTCCTGATTTACTCTCTCAATCTTCTCATCTTTAAATTGACTTTCAATGTTTGTTTTAAGTTTGAAATGTTCATGTGAAAATCACAAAGAATTGGCTGTACAAGCTCTCGGTGCTTCCAATACCAATTGCTGAAAAAAGAAACCTTAGATAATCCCTAAATTATATGAAGCATTAATTTTGCCTTTTGCTTAACATGTAGAATTAATATTCCCAGTCTTTTAATGCCTCAGTCATTTGTAACCACGGCCCCCCCCCCACCCCCGAGACATAGCGGGGATGTTCAAAAATATAACGGGGATTTAACGCCATTTAACAGCGCAATATGCCCCATAGTGCCGTGGAATTAACTACGAATTTTAACACCAGGGAATCAAACCGGGATTTAACAGCCGGTCTTAAAATGGCGTCTCACAAAACAACTTGTAGAAAGTATGATTTTTAATATGTTTATGTATCCTTAGCAATTCATAAACTTACAGTAGGTATACATTAAATCAGGTTTTACCTTATCTATTTCAGCAATATTAAAAGACCTATTTGAAATTTGATATGCATGATTGAACGCAATTTATAAACACGAGCTTTATATATTTGTTATATTAACTGTTACTATTTTCTTGTTATATTGGCGTAATATTTTTAACCCTTCATAAGGTTTTAAATTAATGTGTGATCTGGTTGATTTGGATGTTTTGAGGCCCTGCCATACTGGGGGTTTAACAAGTAACTTTGCACCAGGGGTGGGGAAATTAACAGTTTTTAACACATGGTTAGTGTTAAGTTCCCTGCTATGTTCCGGGGGTCGGAGGGCCGTGGTTACTAATGACTGAGGCATAACACCATGAGTAATCTTACTGTACTGTAAATCATGAATGGGAGTTATGATTGAGTAATGACTCATAATCTCGAGAACCCAAAATTCATGAATTCTGTTTTCATTCTAATGCATTTGCACTAAAAAAACTGAATTGACAAATGTCTCAAATTTTTAGTGATTTTTCACAATCCTAAACATTTTGTCAGCTTCCATTTTGGCACTTCACTTGAATTGCATAAAGAAATAGCATGTGCCATCTGCTTACCAATCACACTTAGAGTATCTGAAAAACAGCAAACTCAGTTCTAATACATTAGCATTAACCCTGACAATTCAGCCACTGAAGCCAAAAATTGAACAGCTGTTGTTCATTTTAAATGCATGATTTTTCAATCTTTGTGATTTTCAATAGTAACTTCTTCAACTTCAAAACAAATAATTACAGTCAAATAATCTAGTAATATTAACTAAGGTTTGCTGCATTACAAAGTGGAACTGGTTTGAATACAAAACTACTCTTCATTTTGAAATACTATGATCAAGCTGACAAAGTTTAAAATTGATTATTGTTATGAAGACAGCCCACAAAAGTTTAAGGAATTGTTCTGTAAAAATATGTTTCGTACATGCATGTAGTATTTTTGGAAATTTGTAATCAATGCAAGGGTTAAGAACAAACAAGCAGTAAAATTTTTCAAAATTGTTGTACTAAAAATAAAGTCATCAGGATCACAACTGAGTTTGTGCAAAAATATTTTAAACAAATCTTTTAAGTCTGAATAAAGTCTAAAAAGCGTGCCTTTTTAGACAATTGTCTTCAAATTACAATTGACTTGGTCATACTGAATTCAAGTATTTGACGTTTTTATATTTCATTGAACGAGTTTTTGTTATTTCAAGTTTATATTCAAATAGTTTCACTTTGTGATTATAATAATAATATAAGAAAACAGATTCACATGGCTTCTTAACCTGGTCTTTTCAACAAGTAAGTAAAGATAAAGTTTATGCTTCAAAAAAGCGTTTTTAACCTGACAAGAATATTATTAACCAAAAATTCATTGCTTTTTTGTCTTTCCTAATTACAGACATTCAAATGTTCTAATATACTATGTTTGCTTATATTTGTTACTGTATTAGGTTTACTTCAGCTTGCTACTGGAGAAAACGTTTTCATTTGTTGCATTTTTAAAAAATAAAAGGCTTTAAAGGAAATTCTACGGATTGCTCGACTAATTAAGTACTTTGAGAAATCAGATTTTGAAATTAAAATTGTAGAACATTTGGCTTTTTTTGTCATGCGTGTATTTTTCATAAGAAACAAGTAAATTGAAACTGTAATCGAAAAATACATAGATTTTGATTCAACCTTGTAAAACATCGAGAAGATAAAAACGTGTCAAGAACATTTAAGATTTTTGTTTGGTTGCATTGTCAAATTGTTAATTATACATTTGGCTTTACCTCAAATAATTTGTGTCTTGTCAGGTTAAAAAAGTAACTTGAGATGTATGGCTTATAAGATGAAAATTATTAACATTTTAATTTTTTGAAAATTAAAGATGAAAATTATTAACATTTTAGTTTTAATTTTTTGCGACCAGACAAAAACAGAGATGCACATTTTCATTGCACAATCATTTGATAAGTTTTATAAAGTACATTGAAGAAGATATTACAAAATGTTAAGGCAATTTAGAGATAAGGATATTTATTTAAAGGAATTGGTAATTCAGCTCAAAAAGCTTGGTATACAATGTGTTTTCGTATTTCAACTAGTCCAGTCTATTTTGCTTAGCTAGAAAAAACTATTAACTGTTGCTTTACGTAAATATTTGTGTCGAATTAATGAAAATTACGGTCAATTTTATAACAAAATTCATTTATAAAAGATATCTATTTCACGCAAAAACGTTGACGAAAAGATAAATGAGTCTTTGAGCCATATATTTCATTATAGAGCAACTTGGTGGTATATTTTTACAATTCCCTCTGTCAAACTCGCAAAACTTATCCACTTCTAGTTGTTTTGTGATTATTTAGCTTGAAGCATAAACATTTATCTTGAAAAGACCAAGTATTTAAGGACTTGTTTATTCACTTGTGCTCATCCCCTTGTGTTAAGCGCAATGTTTATTGTCCTCTTTCTGCCATGTTCTGTTTTCTTCTATTGTTATTTGAATTTGTGTACAAGTTTGTGGTAGTTAATCTCTTTCTATTGTTATTCCAATTGTAATTTTTACAAGTTATTTTCAATAAATTATTTACAAAATTTACATGTGATCCCTTTTAATTAAAATTTCAATTCCCATGGGAATTGAGAAATTGAATAAAAAAAATCCCCCTACCCCGGCCAGCTCCCCAAGTGCTACTTCCACCTAAGTAGAAGTACTTGTACATATAGTACAAGTACTTCTACTTATTCACGGTGGAAGTAGCACTCGGAGAGCTGGCCGGGGTAGCCGGCGAAGAGAAGACCAACCTTGCAAATGCTATTGCAAATTGCTAAGTTGATCTTCTCTTGAGAGCAGCCGCGAATACCTAACAAATTAAAACTACAAAGGTCAGTGACTTAAGTACTTAGCATGCAAATTTGATTCCCAAAGCCAAAATGACGAGTGCCCCCCTCTGATCCTACCAACTGCCTACCTGCCTCAGTTCTAAGCTGTCTTCCTCGGTCCTAAGCTCCTGCATTCCATTCGTTACTTCCTCATTCCTCACCATCGCACAGTCACTCGCAGCTGATAAACCCTCATGCACCACCACCACCCCGACTGCCACCCAATTCCGAAAATTAAAGGAATTAAAATTTCGGTAAGGTATGAATTTTAAATGCCATTTATTTGGATATTTTAGATCAAACGTAAACAGAAAAAGGTCGTGTATAAAAAAGCAGGTGAGAATCCACTTACGTTTACTTGTAAAATTTACAAAACTTCATTCGCATTTTTTTCAGTTGATAATAATAATAGACCAATTTAGTTGACGTTGACACTTACTCTCTGTTAGAAGTGGCGATAGATTTTGGTTTTTAAGCATACATTAAAAATTTTAATTCCTTTAATAAGCCTAACCCCATGCAACTTACACACGGCGCACACCCTCGCAGTCCATACATTTAGCTAATAAATTACGTTATAAACAAAAAAGCAAAATAAAAACATAAATTACGTTATCTCTAGCTACTTAAACCCACTTAGACTGAGAATTTGATTGAGTTTTCACATGTAAAACCTTAGCTGATAGGGCATGGGCTTTTCGTTGCGTTAGCTAGTCCGAAGTAAATATAAAGCTGATACTTACCAAAGTCGGTAAGGCTGGGTCAAATAAGCAAGAGAATTATGCAAAGATAAAAAGCAATTTTAAACGTGAAACATAATTAAAGTTGTTTTTTAGAGATTCGTCTATGGCAATTTAAATCCTTAACTGTAGTTGACATGCAATGTTTAATGTCTCTTACCTAAATTTGAAACTACCGCAAATCTCTTACTTATTCAACCGAAACGCCTTCATTTGCATGGTACCTCGCAACTGCTCTCAAACCACTTCCCGTAATTTGCTTTAGTGCGCACAAACAATGACTCAATTGGTCCATTGTTTCTGCTACCAAAACAAATATCAAAGCACCAAGATACTTATCATCCTAATAATCGAAGAGGATTCATATTACCATCAGAACAAAGCATGCTCTATTCCCATGGGAATTAAAAATGCGCAAAAAATATAATGAGTCCTACTGATTTCATGCATGTATGAATCAAATTAACTAAGAAACAAAAGAAATTGTTTTTCCAGTGGAATTAGAACACAAAGTAATATTACCTCGTTGTTTTAATTATAAACCTAGACTTGACCCATTCTTTAAAGGTAGAACGACGAAATAACAACATGCTTCAACTATAATGAAGTGGCATTATTACGAAACTGAAACTTTCTATCCTACATATTTTGTTTTGCTTTTAGAAGTATTCAAATTTTCGAAGCCAAATTTTCAGGCGCCAAGGTATTGTTACTTCAAGAAATATTGTCAACATTTACAATTATATTTTTACCTGATATTTTAAATCGAAAATTGACTGCGAAACTCCTAGAACGTCCTTGGTAATTTTTTTCTTAAAAAGTATTTCACATTAGTGTTACTTCAATCTGGTTTTTTTTTTCACCTAATTTGTTGTCTTTGAATCCTCTTTGATCTCTCCATAATAAGTATCTGGTTTTCTACTAACTTGTAAATTACCGCTGACTACTTTCTATTACAATGTTGGGTCTTCTCATTGTTGTGCATTGTTATTGTTTTGTGGGTGTTGTCGTCCAGGATCGTTCAATCTGCTCTTTTCTCTTGCATTTTTTAACATCCATCAGCTGTTGCAATAAAAGAATTAGATAATTAGATATTGATTACCATTATAAATTGATTTTTGACAGCAGACAGCCATTAATGGGCAACCTTTTTTGGGACACACTGTACGTACAGGGTGTATAGAAAAAGCTGAAAAAATTTGAAATCGCTCTCCACGTCGCGGAAGCGGCTTGAAATATTAAGTTTTTATAAATATAGATTGCTTGGGTACGTTTATGTTGCAGAATCAACGAAAAAAATCTGAAACTTAAATGTTTACAACCTAGGGTGTGCATATTCGAACACATAAAAAATGGCTTGTGCACGAAATTGGAAGGCTTAATAAAAGTAATTTTGAGTGGATAGCTATAAAATGTGTTTGGTGCTTTAATTAATGCTGTTCAAAATCTCAAGAGATTTTTGCCGAGTTTAAGTTCTTCAAAATGCCACGGGAACTTGAGGCACTTAAAGAACGACGCGGAATTTTTCGAGATAAAAATTGTTTTTCTTAAGAAAAGTTCTTATTTCAATTAAATGTCTCTCGGAAGTTTAAGTATAATTTTGTGGAAACACTACGTAAGTTTACCATCGGAAAGCTTTCGATCCGTAAGCTCGTGTCTTCATCAGTGCTAATAGTAATAATAATAATAATAATAATAATAATAATAATAATAATAATAATAATAATAATAATAATAATAATAATAATAATAATAATAATTATTATTATTATTATTATTAATTATTATTATTATTATTAGGACTGATGAAGATCCGAGCTTACGGATCGAAAGCTTTGCGATAGTAAACTTACGTGGTATTTCCAGAAAATTGTATTTTAATTTGATATTCATCATGCAAACATGCAAGTAACTCTTAGAAGTTGTATGCAAATAATGTAAATGCATAAATTAAGCATGCACAAAGCCGATTTTGCTCAAAATATGGAGCTTTGCGCGACGTTTTGAACGGCTTACACTCAAGCACTTTTAATTTCTGAAATTTTGAACATCAATACAACACCCGACATGTCTTCCACCTACCACGTCGAAATTACTTTTAAGCATTAAAGTTTTGTGCGCGAGCCGTATTTAACTTGTTGTAAAAAACACAACCCCCCCCCCGTTTTGAAGTTTTTAATTTCTTAATTTTTTAGTTTATTCTGCACCCAAACAATTCATTTCAATTAAAAAAATTGTAAATTGAGGCGTTTCGCGAAGTAGAGACTTATTTCAGATTTGTTCAGTTTTTTATACACTCTGTATAATCCACTGATCTCTTTCAATACTAAAATGGTACCTCGCAACTGCTCTCAAACCACTTCCCGTAATTTGCTCTATTGCGCACAAACAATGACTCAATTGGTCCATTGTTTCTGCTTACCAAAACAAATATCAAAGCATCAAGAAATTATCATCCTAATAATCGAAGAGGATTTTCATTATAAAGGTAATTATTCTCACTATAAACAGACATATTACCATCAGAACAAAGCATGCTGTATTCCCATGGGAATTAAAAATGCGCAAAAAATATAACGAGTCGTACTGATTTCATGCATGTATGAATCAAATTAACTAAGAAACAAAAGAATTTGTTTTTCCAGTGGAATTAGAACATCAAGTAATATTTCCTCGTTGTTTTAATTATAAACCTAGACTTGACCTGTTCTTTAAAGGTAGAACGACGAAATAACAACATGCTTCAACTATAATGAAGTGGCATTATTACGAAACTGAAACTTTCAATCCTACATATTTTGTTTTGCTTTTAGAAGTATCCAAATTTTCGAAGCCAAATTTTCAGGCGCCAAGGTATTGTTACTTCAAGAAATATTGTCAAATTTTACAAATATATTTTTACCTGATATTTTAAATCGAAAATTGACTGCGAAACTCCTAGAACATCCTTGGTAATTTTTTTCTTAAAAAGTATTTCACATTAGTGTTACTTCAGTCTGGTTTTTTTTTCTCACCTAATTTGTTGTCTTTGAATCCTCTTTGATCTCTCCATAATAAGTATCTGGTTTTCTACTAACTTGTAAATTACCGCTGACTACTTTCTATTACAATGTTGGGTCTTCTTATTGTTGTGCATTGTTATTGTTTTGTGGGTGTTGTCGTCCAGGATCGTTCAATCTGCTCTTTTCTCTTGCATTGTTTAACATCCATCAGCTGTTGCAATAAAAGAATTGAATAATTAGATATTGATTACCATTATAAATTGATTTTTGACAGCAGACAGCCATTAATGGGCAACCTTTTTTGGGACACACTGTACGTACAGGGTGTATAGAAAAAACTGAAAAAATTTGAAATCGCTCTCCACGTCGCGGAAGCGGCTTGAAATATTAAGTTTTTATAAATATAGATTGCTTGGGTGCGTTTATGTTGCAGAATCAACGAAAAAATCTGAAACTTAAATGTTTACAACCTAGGGTGTGCATATTCGAACACATAAAAAATGGCTTGTGCACGAAATTGGAAGGCTTAAAAGTAATTTTGAGTGGGTAGCTATAAAATGTGTTTGGTGCTTTAATTAATGCTGTTCAAAATCTCAAGAGATTTGCCGAGTTTAAGTTCTTCAAAATGCCATGGGAACTTGAGGCACTTAAAGAACGACGCGGAATTGTTCGAAATAAAAATTGTTTTTCTTAAGAAAAGTTCTTATTTCAGTTAAATGTCTATCGGAAGTTTAAGTATTGTGGAAACACTACGTAAGTTTACCATCGGAAAGCTTTCGATCCGTAAGCTCGTGTCTTCATCAGTGCTAGTAATAATAATAATTATTATTAATAGACGATTTGCATGTTAGACTAACTTTCAATCCAGGCAAGACGAACAAAATCTTTTATTATAGTTAAAAAGAGCATCCTAAAATTAGTAGAACTGCCAAGTTTGGTGGCGAAATGTTGTAAAACATGGAAAATATGGCCTTGCAGAGTTTTCAAATTTGTATACATTTGTATTACGCGAGAAAAAAGTTACCACTTTTGATACAATTTTAGCTAAAAAGTGGTAACTTTTTCCTCGCGTAATACAAATGTATACAAATTTGCAAACTTTGCGACGCCATATTTTCCATGCTTTATAACATTTCGCTACCAAACTTGGCAATTCTACTAATTTTAGGATGCTCTTTTTAACTGTGGTAAAAGAATTTGTTTGTCTTGGCTAGCGCTAGACTGAAAGTTAGTCTAACATGCAAGTTGTCCATTATTATTATTAGGGCTGATGAAGATCCGAGCTTACGGATGGAAAGCTTTGCGATAGTAAACTTGCGTGGTGTTTGCAGAAAATTGTATTTTAATTTGATATTCATCATGCAAACATGCAAGGAACTCTTAGAAGTTGTATGCAAATAATGTAAATGCATAAATTAAGCATGCACAAAGCCGATTTTGCTCAAAATATGGAGCTTTGCGCGACGTTTTGAACGGCTTACACTCAAGCACTTTTAATTTTTGAAATTTTGAACGTCAATACAACACCCGACATGTCTTCCACCTACTACGTCGAAATTACTTTTAAGCATTAAAGTTTTGTGCGCGAGCCGTATTTAACTTGTTGTAAAAAACACAACCCCCCCGGTTTTGAAGTTTTTAATTTCTTAATTTTTTAGTTTATTCTGCACCTAAACAACTCATTTCAAATAAAAAATCGTAAATTAAGGCGTTTCGCGAAGTAGAGACTTATTTCAGATTTGTTCAGTTTTTTTATACACTCTGTATAATCCACTGATCTCTATCAATACTAAAATCCCAGGTAAATATCCCATGTTTAGGTGAACCCAAGATAAAAACATTGACGTGAACAAACGTAAAAAGTGTCATAAACAAAAGCAGTATAGAAGGAGACTGGCACTTTCCACACGCCCCGCCTAAAGTTGCGCCACTGTCGTGTATAGTTATTATAGTTTCCCCAGAGGTTCAACGAAAAACAGCAGATTAGAATCGCTAATAATCTTATTTGATTTTTGGAAAAAAATTCTTATCAACTTACATTTGTAAACCTTGCATGCAGACCTTTGTGTTTGTTCCATGTTGCATTCTCCGGTTTTCTTTTTGGGTCCTTTTTTAAACAGAAAAATATTTCAGTTAGATACTAGTGAAAATGTCGACAACTGTAGGATGCATGTATCAGGAGACTGAGTCATGATATACGTTAGTTTAGACTTCATATGCACAGTTATAGTTAAAGGGATATATGGCAATAAATTTGTTTCTATCTTGTTCGCAAGAGCTTTGAGAATTATGTAGAAAACTATTTTACATCTTCCTTACATGTTGTTTAATTCGAGATATGAAAATTTTATTCAAAACCATAAATTAGGGTAATTCTAAGTTCTACATGCGCGAATAACAGACACTATTTAACATGTACACCGTGATCAACTGTTATTCACCGTTACCTAACTCTATATTCGCGCATATAGATTGTAGTATTTTTAGCAAGCTATTTTGGAATTATTAACAAAATTAGCCATCCGCTATTTTAAGGCCTAGTTCCAGTCCTTTCAGAAACCGACTTGCAGCAAGCTTGCGAATAATTTCATCTAATCACAACGCGAGAAAGTGTATTTTAATTAGATGCAAGCACTCGCTGCAAGCCGCGAGGAGCTTTCTGCGAGCCCTGGAAATCCGCCTTGAGGCTATTTTCGACATTCATGTTACCTGGCAAGCAGAGTGGCTCAAAATTAGATTTTCTTGTCTATTTTCAAAGCTCTATTTATTAACTTTATTTTTAAGTTGTTTGGGAATGGTTTTCCGTGGCTAACTCATCTTCTCACACCAACCACCAAAATCAACATTATGAATCTAAGATGGCGGGCAGCCCATTAAATTTCTGTCTTCGCCACTAAAGTAAAATACTAACTTCCCGGCGAAAGGCCTTCGCTCGAAACGGCGAATTCTGTTTGTATCGTTTCAAGCAGCGGAAAATCATATGTTTTTGTGTGTTTTGACTGCATTGCCGACATTTCGAGGTATTGATTTTTATTGAAACGAAAGCTGATAAAGGAAATGGAAACGACAAAATGGAATCAACAAACTTACTTTCACTTTCTCTTTGGATCGTCGTAGCTTCGGTTGGCCTTGTTTCATCATGCTGTTTATGGTTTCATCTGCTTGCACACTCTCATCGTAGAAGAGACGCCGGTCCAGTCGGTAACTTTCTCACTCGTGCGTCGTGAAACATCACAAAATAAGGAGAAATTTAATGTTAGTATATATTTCGGAAACTAAACGAAAATTTGATTGTAAATGACTTTGACAAACCGTACATGGTGTGGTATTTGCATCTTGACATTTGACGATTAGTGATTCACTTCTTAGCTCGATATCATTTATTTCCCATGTTGTTCGATCTGTCATTGGTGGTTGGTCTATTCACTTTTTACTTAACATCCTTTGAAAAAATAAACAATTACGATGTTTAGAAAACTTTTGACGAGATAAGCAAAGAAAACTACGTTTAAATGCATTAGACGGCGCTACGTAGTTATAATTAGGCGTGGCAGGTGCATGTATGCAACTCCAAAAAATAACGTAACCCAAAATGGCAGCAATTGAAGGCATTTTTGGTGTCGTTTCCAGTTCCCTAACATTCGTGGGCAATATTTATATGATTTGCTCGAATTTGTTTTGAAGCAAAATCTAGATGGATTTTGTGCATAAACTAATATATTTATGTAGGCCAAATTAAACACGAGATATATTTGAAAAATTAAAAAAAGTGTTTGACCACCCACGTTAGTTAAAACGGGCGCCAAGAATGCCCGCAATTTCCTCAATCCGAGTTATATTTATTGAATACATAAGTGACTGAGAGGAAAATAAGAGATTAACAAAATATTTAACAAAATATAATTGCTCTTCAAGGCAGCGTCATACATGTGCGGGGGATGTTGAAATATTTAGGGAAAACTTTTAAAAACTCATGTGGAAGCTGAACCTTACACAGTACATGGATGAAGCTATTCCGCCCAGGAAACTATTAAGTAATTGCTTTGTAAAATAATTACAGTGAAACACAACTCAATGCCAGGGAATTTATATTTAGGATTGTGTGATCGTGCTCGTGCACAGTAATGTCCAATCGGTTCAGAAAGCTCAATCAGACTCGTGACACCCGTGTGAGGAGTTAGTCAGTCGTGGGTTTATTCCGGCTACTCCGGTTTGCAAATGTTGGCATGCTGGTAAAAATTGTAAAATATCAGTAATCACCTGAACACGGGTTCTTAACTAAGGCTGTCAACGACGAAGCGGAATTAAAGATCAATGCATAAAAGTGCGTTTCCACTGTAGTTATCTTATAATGTAAGTATCAAGCTTAATGAATAATTCTCCAGCAACTACGTCAAATAAGTAACTTACAGTTACAAGGTGGATAGTAGGGGCAGGATGAAGATTGAAGTGGCGTGAAGGAAGGTGGTACAAAGGTGTACTAGTGAAAGGATGGGGGTAAATAGGAGGAAGATTGGATTGGGGCAAAGAAAGGGGATATTTCATGTTGAGATTAAACCTGCTTGAAGTACAGGGATCACCAAATTCAGACTTGCAGTTCAAATGAAAGGCGGTCCAAAGTTCATGTAAACAGTTGTTAGTCAGACTTCTAGAACAGTTGAAACTCGCTGGGAATCGTCTTTGAACTTGAACTGGAAATATGAGTTTCCATGTTTCTTGTATAGACGGTGCAGTGTATCAGTGGACCGAAGAGGTTTTGAAGAAAAAGAAGGAGAAAGAAAGAATAAAAGTAAGTTACAATAAAGTTTACAAATTATAATGAAGAAGCTATTGATACAGCACTAGATGCATGATGATAATTATCATTGTAAACTCTCTATTAATCCCATAGGATGGGTGTGGTTTTACTGGAGAGGAAGGATTTAAAGGAGAGCAGTGTTTGTTCATTAGTTGGACTGCCAAAAACAATTTTTATCACGAAAAGACTTCAATAATTGGTAAATTTCTAAATTGCTCACAGGGATGTTGTACAGAGTTTGCAATGATAGTAAGCATTATGTAAAGTTTTGTTTTCTTACCTCTAATTCCTCTTGAAAGGTTTTTTTGGTAGTGGAATTTCGTATCACAGTTGTCCGTGGCTTTCTCGCAATACCTCCAGAATATCTACAATGTAAAGTTCGATTTGTTAGATACGAAAAGTAGAAACATTTCAAATGGCGACAAATACTTTAATTCTCAAACAAAATTAATCAGTTATAGAGGTAAATGGCACAAACTTTAGATAAAAATTATTTTACCTCAAAAAGATTCTGTCTTTAGTGGTAGCACCATTTCGAACGGTTCATTTACGATCCAGCTAAAGAAAGAAAAATAGAAACTCAGTCATATATATATATATATCAGCACATTTATCAGAATTTCATTAAATTTAAAAGTGAGTTCGACGTGGCAAGCAGACCGTATTTTTCTGGCGATATAATATTTCACAACTAAACCATACGTAGAATAGTTAGAGAATGCTTGCATGTGTAATAAAAATACAATTTTGTTGATGTCCAACTACACTAGAACGATTTTCGTTGCATCTTTAAATTGGACAAGACGACGCCATTTTGATTTCGCATTTTTACGAAGACGCTATACTTTGCCTCGCAATTTTTTCTCAATTTCTCCGTCGTTCTAGCTCGAATTTGCGCCTGATGTCTCCCTTGTATCTCCCTCGCCATTTCTATGGAATTAATTGACATTAATACATACCTTGAAGCCTTTTGGTGTGCATAGATATTTGTTCCTAACGGAGAGATTTTCGTCGAAGCTTCTTCTTCGAGTGCCAGCAACAAATGACGTCAGATGACCAGTGTTGGCGAGAAAATACCCGTATGTATAGTTCAATGATCTTTTTAGGAAGCTAAAAATCAGTTTTTTTGATCGCGAGAGAAGTTTTTTAGTTATTATTTCGAACTCAAGTCTTTCTTCTACTTCATTATTTTTAGTTTACTTTGTTAATTCACCCAAAAAACGCCTGTAAGGGCGTTTTTGTAATTTTTTTTTATTTGCATGCTGATGAGCAACGAAAGGCCCATTCGAGTTTTCATTGGCAAACAACTTTCCCTCCGTGGCCGAGAGGTAAAATTAACTGTCTTGACTTTGATTTTAGATGGATCGGGGACGGGTCAAGTCCAACAGAGTTTCGTAAGAATTTAATTCTCAACCCACTCATTGGACTGATCCGGTCGTCGATCCACCCAAAACTCAAGTCAAAGCTGGGCGTGAGTTGCAGGAAAACACTAGGCAGTACCGCGAAGCCATGGAGGCAAACGTTGTTTGCCTAGTGTTTGGAACTAATACTTAAGCAAATTTCCTTAACTTGACTGTTGGGGACTGGCCTGTGTGGTTGGTGCACTGAAGACTTCTCGCCGCTATCTCCCTTCGTTCAAGAACAAGAAGACAAGTTGTCTTCGTCGAGAAATAGCGACGAGAAGACTTCAAGGCACCACTAAACCACCACACTGTATAACTACAGTGTAGTGGTTTAGCTGGCTAAACCACTACACTGTGCCATTTCTATATGGCGGACTTTTTCCTAAGGCTTACGGTACAAGCATGGATGCGCAAAGATGCGCAAACAATTTTAAGGCATTAAAGCAAGTGTTTTCTTTCAGGAAATAGTTGAAGAAGACAACGCTTACCAAATCAAAGCCGTTTGGTCATGTTTTAAGTTGTTTAGCTATGTTTAACGATCTTTTATGGCAATTACAGTAGGTCTTAGCAAGAAGGGAAGTCGAAGTTTGCATCATTAATAACTGTTGTCTTTTATGACTTTCCGTCAGCCTTTCCTCTTGATCGAGCTTTATATGCCATTACGTTCAGTGTCCTTGATATAGGAGTCGTTTATTTATGGCCTTGGGTTTAATTCCCAAACACTGAATGGCAGTCATTAGCTCTTTCAAGTGATAGGATAACATTGCAACAGAGTTAGACTTTGCTCAGTCACTCTGTACAAGCTGTGAACGCAAAACGTGCTCGATAGGTAAAATGTATTATGGTTACAGGCGTGACAAATTAAAAAGAGTAGAAATTATGGCCTTAGGTTTAATTCTCAAACACTGAAAGGCAGTCTTTAGCTCTTTCACGTAATGAGATAACATATTGCAACAAGATTACACTGCGTTACTACTTTGCCGACTAGTCAAGATGTCGTGCTGTAACCAAGCATATAGTATATTCCACAAACCTTTATTATAACAAACTATTATTTTAACAATAAATCACCAATGTGTTTTCATGGCTGCTTTTAAACATTGCCGACACAAGTAATGTTGTATAGCTCGGACTTGAAAGACAACGACAGCGATGTAGTTTCGTGTGCTATAATCTGGCTATAACCTGTATGTAAAATGAGTGATGTTATAGATATGCTACAAGTGCGTTCATAGGAAACTAGTATTTTCCTGAGCATTAACAGGTTGGTTTTACGACAACGACATCCTTGTATGTTACTCCACAGTTTCCTTGTGATTCAGTACATTTGGTACATTATGTACATTCTGTGAGTCTCAAACGTTTCTATTGGTAGTGAATATAAGTATCCATGGTAGGATCAATAGCTCCTATCATCGATAAAGCTTGGCACTCGTAGGTTATGTGAAACCACGCATTTTACAGGTTATAGCCAGGTTATAGCACAAGAAAACAGCGTCGCTCCCGTTGTCTTACAATTCCGAGATACAACGTTATCGGTGTCGGCAACGTTATCGGTTGGTAATTAAACCTAAGGCCATATTTTTCTACTGTATTTAATTTGTCACGCTTGTAACCACACTGTTAAAAAAGTACGTTTTTTTACAGAATAAATGCTGTAAATTTTTACAAAAAAGTAACTGTAATTGGAAATTACGGTAAAATGAAGAGTTAAAAAAATGAAATCTGTTATTTTACACAATTTCTACTGTTAATTGTTACGGAAATTGTAGTTTAGCTGTAAATAACGGACAATTACTGTATTAAAAAGGGTACAGCTAATTCAATTAAGGTTGACATTGACAATAGTCAAATGTGCAATATGATCGATCGAGTGCCAAAAGAATGAAGATTCTTTACATGCGAATGTAAAAGATATCATTATATAGATACTATATTTATAATCCAGCAAGGCTGCTGATGTGTTGATCTTATTTAAAACTATATTATTACCATCATTTTTTATGCTCATGCATATTGCACATTTGCCATTTGACTATTGTTGATGTCAACTTACTTGAATTAGCTGTATATGTAATTTAACAGATCGTTTACAGTTATTTTAACCGTTAGCATACTGTTTTTTCAAATAACAGTATTATGTTTTTTAACGTGTCCTTGACCGTTACATTTTTACAGAAGTTGTACGGTTTTTGTGAATTCACCAAAATTCCAGAATTCGAAGTTATTTTATTTGTTATGTCCCGTACGTCAAGGGTCAACCGTTTCTGTATTGAAAATTTTAATGCTACAGAGAACGAGTATTAAGACTGAAAAATCACTGTGCAAACAACTCAAAACTACTATGATGGCCGATGCCTATAACAGACTGAACCGGATTGTTAGGGCTCGCAGTCCTCGATTAATATATAATCAAGTTGCTTATAAAAAATACTGTTTTAGCCATATATGAGTCATATATATGCATGATATGTTTTTCCTATTGAGCACGCTTTACACTAACAGCTTGTATGTAATGACTTGCAAAGTTGCAATGTTAGACTTATTTCTTGAGAGAGCTAAAGATTCCCATTCGGTGTTGGGGCATTAAACTCAAGGCCAAATGTACTACTGTGTTTATTTTGTCACGCCGCTGTAACAATACTGACTAGGCAAAGTAATAATTCTGTTGCAATGTTATCCTATCACTTGAAAGAGCTAAGGACTGCCATTCAGTGTTTGGGAATTAAACCCAAGGCCATAAGTAAATGACTCCTATATCAAGGACACTGAACGTAATGGCAAATAAAAACTCGATCAAGAAGAAAGGCCCGCAGAAAGTCATAAAAGACAACATTTATTGATGATGCAAGCTTCGATTTCCCTTCTTCCAAAGACCTAATTGGCATAAAAGACCGTTAGACATAGCTCAACAACTTAAAACATGACTACACGGCTTTGATTTAGTAATCGTTGTAGTCTTTGACTCTTTCCTGCAAAAACCCACTTGCTTTAAAGGCTTTAAAGTGTTTGCGCATCTTTGCGCATCCATGCTTGTGCCGTAAGCTTTGGGAAGGGAAGAAGTCCGCCATATGGAAATGGCACAGTGTAGTCAGGACTTTTACAGTATGTCAGCACTCCTATAGACATGGAGTCAAAGTGAAAATACGTATGGGAATCAGCAGCCAACAAGCAGACTAAACAAATATGTGAAAACTCAAGCACAGAGTTTTGCCAACGAAAAGTCACCTGGCTTCGTGGGGTATGCGGATCAACAAGAGGTGCTCCTTCTGTGCCTGTCGACAGCACATCCATCATGCTTTCATGGATTGCAACCGCGCATTTCCACTCTGGGAAAAGCTCCAAACCTTGCTGATGAGAATTGCAGGATTTCGAATTCCAATTCTTGTCGAAACTATTGCTCTAGGCGATAATCTCTCGAATAACGAAGAAGCGAAGGCGATGTGTTTCTACATCATGACACTGGCGACAACGATCCCATGGCAGACCCGAAACCGGAAGACCTTGAATAGAGACTACCAAAAAAGAGACATCTACAAACCTGGTAAAGCCTGGGGGGATTGGGGGTCTGGTGCTGAAACGAATTATGGTAAAACCATTGAACTATAAGCCAATCTGGAACGATAAGTCAGAGAGGGGGAATTGAAGCCAATTTAATTCAGTTTTTCTGAGTTGTTGGTTGAAATACTGAACGTCAAAAATTGGGCCGCATTTCAAATGAATGCTATTAAAAAGTTGTATTTGGTGTAAAAATTTTGAGGCTTTTGGTGAAAAACAAACACCTTAAACTTTGAAGGGAAATTTGCCGTATTTTTCAAAATTGCAGTTGTTTTCGTATTTTTTAGGCATGTCTTTTTTGTCTAAAGTCTTGAAATTTTTATATTAAATGTAACTTTTTAATAGCTTCAACTTGATGTACGGTCCGATCTTTGGCGTTAAGTATTTCGTCTCAAAACTCAGAAAAACTAACTTGGCTTCAGCCATTAACTGAACTTTTGTATTGAGTTAGCATTCCTGTTGTATTACAGTTCACTGGGTAAAACTGCCCGAAGAGGTTGATCATATCTCGGACTGTTGCCAGTGTTAGTAATGCAGTGAAAAGCACACAAAAACAGGACCTTTCAAAAACAGGAATTACAACATGTCTTTTCGAACTTTACATCTTCTGCATTTGATATTTGTACCAATACTGATGTCGATATACATATTGAGATTTTTTAAACACTACAGTTTTTTTAACACTAGCTCCATTTTTGCGATTTTTTTAAACACTCGAGACAACGCAACAACTGCATGTCAGACAAGTGTGGAAAACTCAAATGGAGCGGAGAGGAAATGTTTTGATATTTTGACCTTTATTTTAATTGTGGCTGAGTAGTGAATCGAAAGTCCTTATATCAGTCCTATCAACTAAACTTCAACGTCGAACGACTTTGAAATTGACGTCAGCTATAGGATATTACAAACACGTGATCTACTGATCTCAGTGGTGGAATCAATGCGCATGACGATTCTGACGAGATTTCCTGTAAAATATTTATCTCAACCAAGACAGGTCTGCACATGCAGGTATAGTAAAGCTTAAAAAGTCAAAAGCAAATCTTAGCTGAATGTATTGCATCGTCAGATCATCTATAGGATGGCTATTTCTTGGCGCCATCTTAACGCTAATAAGGCCAACCGCAGGCTTGGATCCTTCTGGAGTAAATGTTTGCAGTAAAAACGAAAGGTGAGCTACTTTGATCTTATAGCCAGCCTGGGCCAAAATTATAGGGCCTCTCTCAAAGACGTTTAAACGATAAAATTCTGCATGCACTAAAAGGTTTACGTGTAGGGCAAAGACAATCCAAATTTGTGATGTCTTACCTTCGCTGACCTTGGAATTCGTAGTCAGGACACAAGTTGATTTTCCTGGAATAAACGCACTGGTAGGTTTCAAATTCCGACAATTTCTACGCTAATCAGTCACGGGATCACCTGTAGCAGCAAAACATACGCAATAAAAGTAAAGTTAGTAAATCAACGACCGATATTTCGCATAATATTTGACGATGTTCTCGACTACTTGTTACTATTGATAATTTTTTCCCGTTAAAACGAAAATGATAACAAAACATGAAATTAAAATGTTCATGGGTAACGACATAGCTGAGGATCTGACACCTTACGACATCGGGCGCGTGACTTCCGACAGGAAATTTATACATATTGAGTGACTTGAAAAGTGACGTCAGTGTATTTCTACAGAAATTCACTTCAGTTCCTATTGAGACTGTACACTCTAAAAGACTGAAATTTTTTCCTAACTTGCAATGCAATTCTGACTTAGGCCAATGTTATGTGAACAGTGGTTGGAAGAGACTACATGTATGGTCTCCTGTCAAATTCCATCGACGATTGTTTATAAGGTTGGAAACTATATAGGCTACAGCAGAATGTGCACCAGACCTCGATGTTTTTGTGCCATTCGCATTGCTTTTCACATTTTTGTGTCATTCCTCACAGCAGCTATTTTTCACGAGCGAATTTTTAGTTTCGAAGAAGGCATCGTGGAAACTGCGTAAACATTAATCTATGAATTTCTTTCCCCCGAAGATTCCTTGCAAATTCTTAGAAAACGTATAATTTAGCAATTTCACCACGCAAAATCTCTGCTGGGATCACCGAAGACTTGATAATGTAAAACAAGCTTCAAAGATTTACAATAACAAAAAATAATGATAGACTAAGCAAATTTCTCGACTAGGTCTATAATCGAGTACGTCTATCTTTCACTCCGAGAACTTCGGCTCGAAGTGTTATTTTTGTCCTCGGGTAATTATATCGCATAAATCTCTTCATACTGGCCATACTTAGCAATTAGATTACGAGCTCGAGATTTCTATGCGGTGATATGCCTGTTTTAGTAGAATCAGAGATCAAACATGGAATATTCAACAAAAAATTTGATTTTTAAGCCATTTTTTAAAAGAAATCTCTATAGGTAGATGATTGTTTCGCTACTCGCTATCTATCGAGGAATAGATAGCGAGTAGAGTAACCAATCAAATTACAGCATTTGCAATAGTATACTAGTAAGATTCAACTAAACTGAAATCGATCATGTTGTTACTGAGCAGCAAAAAATCAACTGAAAATCTTTATATAGACATGTGCCAGGTCACCACTGTTTATTACATTTCGAAATAAATATATACATACAGGGTGTCCCAAAAAAACGTAGTCCATTAGTCCAACATCTAAGGTATTTGATTGCTGAATGAAAAGCTATGATCACATGAAGTGATTATTTTTTATTTTATGTCTTCTTCATTTGACTTTCAAACAAGGTATTCCCAGTATTCCTTGTCTGCTTGAAGCAAGTAGTAAGACCACAGGAACAATTTTAGCGCAAGTGGTCAATTTAAGATACTCCAAAAAAGCACATAATTTGGTGCGACATGGGTAGTTTGAGACTGACTAATGTTCACTTAATGTTCCACAGGAAAATAACAATAATTCTTCTTGTCCGGGGACGCATATTCAATATTCGTCATGAGCGCCATGTTCCTAGTCAGTGCTCTAAACAGAAGTGTTTTCCCCCGGTATCAGTACCCCATGTTAAATATTTCCGGGGGTGACTTCCTTCCATCACGAAAGCACCTTACGTTTTTTTCACTGTACCTGTCACTTTCTAGTCTCTACTCTTTGCTGTAATATTCCGAACTTCTCGGCGAATTTCGTAAGTTGTCTCGAAGTTCAAAAGTTCATTTCAGAGTTCGCAAGCCAGTTTGTAAACAAAGGCTGTGATTGGCCCCTGAACTCGGAGAAGCCAATCAAATGCTTAGTATATTACAAACCGGCTTGCAATTCTGAAATGAACTTCCGAACTTCGCAACGAAATACGTAATATCACAGTGAAAAAACGACCTGAAATCGACTGTAATGTAGCATTACTGCGACTCATTCGCTCAAATTTCACAGACAACATATCCAAAGAAAGCTGAATGAAGACATTTAAACGAGTATAAACACTACTGTAGTTTTACTGCTTAATATTATTTTCAAAATTTAAACTTGAATGCAGAACTCTGCTTTTTTCGGACACTTTCTTTACACATGTGAAAATCTATCGACTTGTACAAGTTTCCAAACAACTCAACGTTGCGTTCGCATCGCTAGCCCTATTGTTTGTAACAAATTTGACAGCTTGTACCAAGCTTGACGGGAATATCGGACTTGTTACAAGGTTGTCCTAACAACTCTGATACAGACCTGTTGCAACAAGATTGTCACAACATCTTAACAGCTTGTTCTAAATTTCTTCCAACGACTTCGAACAAGCTGTACAAAGACAACTTGTTAACAGGATACATTGTGCGTCTTTACGCGTGTACTTGTGCTCTCTATGACTAATAATTAGGAAATGACTAATTTATGAAGTACTACGAAGCCACAACATGAATAAACTACATAATCAATAAAATGCCTATTTTACAGTCATACAACTTATGTGCAGAAATCACGTATAATTCGAGCCAAAGAGAGTTATAGAGATCCACTTTGTCGTTGGCTCTGGACTAATAAAACATGCCCCAAATATCGGTAGGTTGTTGTATTTTGATATTTTAGTACTGAAAATAGAATACTTTCCAAACATTAATACACATTTTGTGAAAACGCAAATCCAAATATTACGTGATAGTTGTATGTCAGTGAACCGACTATGGAAATTGGAGTGTAAATTCATAAATAGAGAGAACGACCCCCACGCACAAAAACAGCAAAAAAACAACACCCCCCCCAAAAAACCCCCCCATAATGGTCTCGGTACGGTCTTGTCCAAAAATATTTATTTTAATAATATTGGATACATTTGAGTTACCCCCCCTCCCACTCCATCCCAATTGGATTTTGGTCATTCATTAAGTTTCCTTAAGACATCCGGTAATTTTAATAAATCCTCCCTCGTTGAATAAGCTGTTCTTCCCCGTTTCTTCAAGCCGTTCTTCCCCGTTTTCCCGTTTCTTCATTTCTTTTACCCACCTTAAGGTGGGTAAACAAAATCGAGAATTATACAGAACCAGTCACAAAAACTCGTACAATCTACTTGTGCTGCAAGGGTTGGAGACAAGAAGGTTACAGCTGTCCAAATGGTAGGTATAAAAGAGTTTTCTTTTTTTTGTTGCTGCGTCAAGTGTATCTGTAAGATCTATTCACGATCCGCTGAAATGCTATAACGAGAAATTAAAAAGTCAAGTGACTTCAGAAATGTGATGCAATGCAATATTTGTGTGCTGCACTTGTTGGCCACCGTACAATGTAGTGTGAATATGGCGTGTTAAAATAAAAACCCTGGATTACGCATCTGGGACAGATGAAGAGAAATGCGAACTTGGAGTATCAAGACCGTGCCATAGCGGATAACCAGCATTCCCAATACACCGATAAACTACGTTATTTTAAGAACATTTACGGTACAGTGTGTCCCCCAAAAAGGCTACCCCTTTGGGCGGGCAAACTTCAGTATCACCCGCTCGAATTTGAATGTTTTAAAGGGAAATGGCAACAAAATTTTTTATCGTCTTATTTGAAAGAGACTCCAAAACAATATATAGAAGTCTATTACAGAATTTTTATATCTGCCTTATTTGGTGAGATATTTGGCCTTGAAATCTTTAGTTGTCCACGATTTTGGATATTTGTAGATATGCATGATACGTCACAACTGGGGTCACGCAATTTTTTTTTCTTACGACACAATGATTAATCTTCTTCATTAACCACACACATGGTAAGTGTTTCGGATTTCAGCACGGATTGAAAAGGTTTCACAAATATTTTGTTGATGGTAAGTATTTAGGAGAAGCTTTGAATGGCTTATCCCTGTTGTGACGTCACCGAAACATTGTTAATGAGGTTAAAAATTAATCCAAGATGGCGGACAGTTCGATTATTCAGGTGACAATATCTCCAAAAGTAAAATAGATACAAAAATTTTGTAAAAGACTTTTATATATTATTTTTAGAGTCTCTTTCAAGTGAGACAATAAAAATTTTTGTTGCTATTTCCCTTTAAGTCAAAATGATTTACTACGGTTTCGGATTGGGCTTGGACACGCGTGATTCGAACGCGTATGTTTCTCGTGCGAAACGTACGCGTTGCTATGCGGAAACTGCCACGTTTCCAAGGGCAAACTTTTTAGAACGTAAATAGCCGTATGACCATTGACCAAACTAAAAAGTTTACCCTTGGAAACGTGGCAGTTTCCGCATAGCAACGCGTACGTTTCGCACGAGAAACATACGCGTTCGAATCACGCGTGCCCAAGCTCAATCCGAAACCGTAGTAAGAGGCCAAGACAAGATACTCTGGCGCTGTCATAATTAGTACTGCAATTAATTAAAAATGATGATGATAAACTGTGTTTAAACAGGGTAACACATGCACTAATTACAAAACCTTTACTCTACCTATAGTGGCCTTTCAAAAAAACTAAGCCTGGGTCACCAAGGACAGGTGACCAGTATGAGCTTCAAAATTTGACCACCCGGTTTACAGAGATGTCTAAATGGTTTATTCGTATCCGTGGGATGGGCGTAAAAAAGATTAATTTGCACACACATACTCTGTGGTCGTATTCAATACCTTTTAATCGGAAACGGAAAAAAAATATGTCTTAAAATTTACCCATACATGATATATGCATGCCTGAAAAAGGAACGAGGTAAACCTAACTACACCTGAACGAAACAGAACATACGGAAAAACTGTTCGTACCTGTTTTTTTGTAGCAACTTGTAGTAAATATGGCTGCCGACACGGGAGGTGCACAGCACCAGAAGTATGCCAATGCGACAAAGGATATTATGGTCCGTCCTGTAGCAGAGGTAACAAAACAATGCAAGACGTTTTGCGCACAAGATAAAGTTTCAAAGATTAAGATATCAAATGTGATTTAGGGATGGAAATGTCGGCTGGGAATATGCGCAAAACAAAATGTGATTTAGCAGCCAGCCTCGCGTCTAGCCAGAAACTCGCAAGTTACAGCAAGTTATCGGCAGGCTGTCGCCTTGCAGTCATGAAGCACAGAAGAGAAAATAAACAGAAGGGCCACGCCAGTCGGAATCTTTAAAGTTTGTGTAGCCGCGCGTGTCCCATTACGCACGTTCATTGTGCAGGTTCTGGACAGTCCATTACCTTTCTCGGGCCGGTGGTACAAAACTCTTATCACTTTTTTAATCATGACTGTTTTGTAGTTAAATAGTGATCAAGTACAAAATACGTTGTTCTGATTGGTTGACGTTTCCACTAATCATAGTTAACTTCAATCATTTTTTATACACCCCGGTTCCGCCAATATTCTGGCCAGTCAATCACATAAAAAAGGGGGCATGTGTAACTGCTGATTGGCCCTACTGTAAATTGCCTATCATGTGCATGAAGCGAGGATGGATATCAGAATGCGTTCGCATCGCTTGCTCGCAACGCATTTCTAGCTGTGTATCACTTAAACCATAGGCGGCCCAATTCAGTGCGTAGTTTCATATAGAGATCAGTGCGCACGTAAACACAAACTACGAAGTGTGTTTACGTGCGCACTGATCTCTATATGAAACTACACACTGAATTGGGCCGCCTATGCTTAAACGAGCGTAAAATTTGCGTAAAAAAGCGTGTAAAATTTTAACAAATGTGACGTTATCATTCTAGTCTGTCCTTCACATAAGTATGGCGTCGGCTGCCTTTACGACTGCAGGTGTCAAAACGAGGCCAAATGCGACTCCAAGGATGGGACGTGCGAGTGCACAGAGGGTTGGACAGGGATGTACTGCAATATGTCTTGTGCTCCGGGGACATTTGGCAAGAACTATACCCAACGTGGTTCATGCGAATTCACCAATGTTGAGAGGTCATGTGATGTTAGGAATGGGACGTGTTTTTGCAAGCCTGGTTACACAGGAGATAAGTATGTCAGGAAAACACTGAACTCTATAAACTTGCAAGACGTAATAAAACTTTTGAAATATCATAGTTACTGGCAGAGGAAAAGTGCGCCCTTTCTAAGGTCTATGATGAAATTCCTGGTGGCAGAACAGAGGAAACTAAACAAGTTTTAAACAATATTTTATACGCGATGTGATAAAAACAGATTTTCAGCCTCATGCGACATTTTGCAACACCATGACAATATGGAATTAGGGGGGGGGGGGTTGCCCCATGGCCCACTATACGTCCAATAACTATTGTACTGAAAGAAAATGATTATTCATTTCTAGATGTCAACACAAATGCTCAAACAACACGTACGGACGGAACTGCATGTACCAATGTGAATGCATCAATAATAGTACATGTACCTTTGACACGGGTCAGTGCAAGTGCACGGAGGGATACAAAGGGATAAGGTGTGAACACACGTGTACTGTAGGGAAAGATTGCCCAGTAAAGTGTGGATGCGTTTCTGGACAAGGTCGATGTGAACCATTTACCGCAGTGTGCAGGTAAAGTGGCGAGGATAGAAGCCTTACTTCACTCCAACTTCAACCTGCCAGTGTCGGTTTATACACGTACATTTTCATAATCATAAAGATTAGGGTTCTGTTTGTAGTTTCATTTTTGCGTGCTTGGAACAAAATTTAGTAAATGTGATTCAAGAAGTGGTGAAATTATTAAACTTATACATTCAACAGTTTCCTCAAACTGGCTTGTTTTGTTAAACTACACGGCCAAAAATAATAAGCAGCTAACAACAGAATTGCACAATGTTGTGGGGAAATATTGTTCATAGTTGTCCACAATACTCATTGTTCAGCATTAATGTTACACGGGATTCAGGCTCAACAACATCGTTTAATATTGTTGAAAACTATGAACAATGTTTGCCCGTCTTCCAAAACCTTGAACAACTTTTGGCCGTGTATATATTACGACCACTAAAGCTTGACACCTGACAGCGATTGACGTTAACAACTTTACAGCAAGTGAGATTGCTTTCCTGGATTTATTTGTTCCTACCCAACCTGTCAGCATTTCCTTTGGGAGGAACCGGAGCTTTTGGCTGAGTGTCGACTTTCTCCTTGCAATGTGCCTCTTCCACTTCCCATCATAACTTCTGTTTTAGTTGCTATCCAGGATATAACGGGACACTCTGTGAACACCGCTGTCCACCGAATAGTTACGGCCCACATTGTACGGGCAAGTGTACATGTTATAATAACGCCACATGTCGTGTCGGCGACGGATCATGTGACTGTTTAGACGGATGGACTGGAGTTTCATGCTTGGAGCCTTGTCTTCCTGGGTAAGTCGGGGAAGAACTTATTCCGACACTTCCGAGAAGGGGAGGGGCTTCAACTGAATTAATGTGGCATGCAGTTAGTTGCTAGGCTGTATCCAACTCCCAACCACAACCATCAAACACATGATACTGACCGGTCATGACAAAATTGCATAGAAATCTAATTCCAATCTTCCAAGGTGGAATTGCTCAATGATTGCAAATTTCCCATCAGGGATTATAAACGGGTTACCATTCGTGAAATGGGAAAAATTGTTGAGAATGGATAGAACCATGAAGCATAACTCCAGTTAGTTTGCTATTGCTGTCGCCAAAACGTAAAGCAGTGAGATAAGAGATGCCTTCATTGAATCGGACTTTTAGACGAACATAACGAAGCAAAGTTAATTGGGGTGGTTCACCATGTACCGAATTTGTTTGACTTTAGAATAGGTCAAAATAGAGACATAAAACAAAAAATATTTGTATATCTCACACTTTCAATTTGAGTTTATCCCAAAGAAGAATTGGTAGCAATTCCTTTAAGTAGCATTTCGCCAAATCACCTCAGATTGCACATGAACCAACTCTGTTAATGATAAAAGTTGCTCATTAAATTTAGAACTTATGGCAAGAACTGTCAAAGAAAGTGTCAATGCAAAAATGGCGCAGTCTGCGATCGCTTTGATGGTCACTGCACGTGCACAGAAGAATGGCGAGGAATTTATTGTCATGACAGTAATTGTTCTTATTTTATTTTGTATTTTGTATGCGCATTTCTTTTTTGTCAACCCATGGACGGATTGCCAGTATTTTCGCTTTGACGACTAAAATTGTGTGACGTTAGATAGTGAAAAAATCTGCACTTAGACCAGTCACCAGCTCGTAGTTTTAACACACAAGTTATGGCAGTTCTGCTCGCACTGCTTGTTCGCAAGTTTGTCGTAACTTGCTTGGAAAAAGCTGTCGACAACTTAAAACCGAAGCTTGATGGTATAATTAGCCTTCTTGCAAGGTTGTTTTTAATAAGACTGACCGAAAGTATTCATAAAACAAGAATGTTACAAGGTTGTCAAAACCATAGTTAACAGAAGAGATGGAAACTCATTTGAATAAGAATAGAACTCATTATACAGTACAGTACATATAGTCCTTCATCGTCACGTGTGCATTTTACAAAGTCCACCAATAGCCATTCTTGAAGTACTCAATTGTTCATGTCGCAGATGGCTTATGTTCCAAAAACGTTGGTTTTGGTTGGTTAAGCGAGAATACAATACGCACGTGACGATAAAGAACCTTATTTCCGCATAAACCTGAACAAAACATAGATAATGATGTGTAATCTAAACCTAATGAGTTTCCAAACCATCTCTTCCATCAACTGGGACGAAACATGTTTGCAACAATATTGTTATAGCATGATTGTAACAATCTTGCGACGATTCTGATGAGATCAACAAGGTTGTTACAAGTTGTTAACAGCTTGTTCCAAACTTGCCGACAATTTCAGACAAGAAGCGCGAGAACACTTGACGGCCTGTTTGGGGACTTACCACAAGTTGTGAGATTTTGAGAATATTGCGGTTGCCACTTAATTACAACGATCTTTATTATTTATTGAAAATATTTTAGGAGTTTTGATTGGTTAAGGGAAAGGTGAAACCGTCATATCCGCTTTGTAGTTGCCCAAATTTGGGGTTGAAAATAAATATACGACATTATGAGTCATTTCGTCGTATATTGAAAACAAATATACGACATTATGACTCATTTCGTCGTATATTGACTGACCTGTTTTAAGAACATTTTTTTCGTAGTCTGATTGGCTTATTAAAGTTTCCGAACAATTTCATGCTGTTCCATTATTAGCAGCTTGTGTCTTCTTACTTACAAAAGCAAGCATTTAAACTGAATTTAAAATATTTTGAAAAAATAATAAAACAATTATTGAATTCGGTTCTCGCAGGATATGAGGAATTATTATAAGACCTCGATTTGTGTTACATCTGCCTTAATAATTCCTCATATCCTGCTCGACCTCATTCAATAATTGTTTAATATATTGGTATTTCTAGGTAATGCAGAGGGCTCCAAAAACGCGAATAGCAGAAGTGGCCCGACTATTGCAGTATGGCACATCGTGGTATCTTTAATTTCTGGAATGGTCGTTTGCATTTTTGTTATCTACATTGTCCGTCGTTCTCGTCGTCGTTGGTTTGAAAGAAGAAAACTTGAAGCGAAACCGGAAAAAACTGTCGACGATTCAATTTATCAAGATCTCGATCTCACAAAAATGGGCACGGAAGATAACTATCAGTCGTTGACAGGAAATGTTGCAAGAATAAGTGAAGATGCAGGTGACGATTATCAAAATGTCGATGTTAGAAAGACGAAGGAGCAAGATAACGGTCAGCGGTTAGAAGGTAATGCCTGTTATATACGCAACTTTCCATACGCAACGTTCCACTCTAAATTAGACTGGAACGATAACTTGGCCGCCATCTTTGAAGCCAAATTGGTTAACAATAGGTTATCAAGTTCAGTCCTTTTCTATTGTTTCTCTCGGCGGGGTTGGCACCATTCTTCTGGGAATGTGCCGATATTTGGTGTTTTTATTTTGATTTAAGAGGTAATTTTATGGTTTAAGAACTTATAACCTAGATTTCGATACAGTCTTTTTTAAAAATAGCAAATACCTCTGGAAAATAGTACTAACGCTGTTTACGACATTTTTAGTTGTTGTCGCCATCTTGGCTTCACCCAAACGTAGGGTTTTTATCTGGAGTTATCGTTCCAGTATTTATAGAGTTCACTGCTTTCCACACGACGAACTTAATGTTATAAAGTTTGAGCAAGCTCGACCTCGGTTTCAAATTTGTCGTAACTTGTTGTGTATTCAATTACTTTGCTTTACGAACACTCAAATTCACTGGTCAACGGTGATAAAAGTCACAGAACAAGTTTGTCTGAGAATACACATTTGGTTCGGCACAAATTTAGTTCGACGTTTGAAACACCAGGGCACCTCTCGCACATTTCGGTTAACTTGTTATACAGCCGTCCAGCTTGGGTTGAACCTAGTTCGCTTAACACGTCAAACTGGGCCACTCTATATTAAGCCACCGGTTTTCCAATTTAACTGTATCGTGGCGAAACGTAGCGTATTTCATTGTTTCGTGCACTATCAGGAAAACAAATGATATGGACATCTTAGATATGCCATACGTTTCGCTGTACGATATACAGGTTGCAGTGGCGAAGCCAGCCCGACATTTGGTCATGCAAATGCAAATTTTTCAGTGTTTATAAACCGAATAAGGAATGAATTTCAAAAGAAATGAATAATGATGATTTAAATTTGCATAGCATGACCAAATTACCGGGCTGGCTTCGCTACTGACAGGTTGAAGTGGGAAACATCTTTGGAAGACAGCCTTTTAACTTAGATTTAAAGAACAATACCACGATTTTACGGACTGAGAATTTGTTCAGTGATATGGTCTCTTGAGTAAAAAAACTTGAATTAGCCGGCGAAAATGATGTTAAAACTGCCTACATATACGACTTTTGTATAGGTGTAAGGAAAACTTCAGCCATCTTTGGCTTCATTTAAACATGGCTCCATTTACTGGAGTTATCGTTCCAGTATTTATAAAGTTCATTGAGTTGAGCTTCTCGTGTGTAATTAAATCAACTGAGTACGGGTTTACATGAAAAGTTCTACAGGAATCAATTGCGTTCATGCTACAGGAATCAACTACGTTTTTAGATGGACATTACCAAAATGTCGATGTTAAGAAGACAAAGAAAGAGGAAAACCAACAATCCTTGACAGATAATTCTACAAGAATCAATTACGTTTCAGATGGACATTATCAAAATGCTGATATTAGGAAGACAAACAAAGAAAATAACCAACAATCCTTGACACATAATCACACAGGAATCATTAACGTTGAAGATGAACATTATCAAAATGTTGATGTTCTAAAAATGAACACAAAAGATACCCACGATGAGAACTCAACTTACACGCAGTTGGAGCAATTCCGAGATGATGAAAACAATTATCAGCCTCTAACTTAATTAGAACAGCCATTTTATAACTGGTGTAAGAACGATATCAATCAAAGACAACAGGATGAAGAATTCGTAAGCTCATGGAAAACTATAATAACGTGGGGAAAATTTTTTATCATTATGCAATAGGCTGTTCCCGAATTTGGTTGAGGGCACGCACGTGTAAAACTAGCTGGCGTTAGCGAAGTTAAAGTTAGAAGTTTTAGTAGAAGTTAAAAGTAAATTAGAAGTTTTCAAGCTCGTGCAGTAACCAAAATCAAGATGTGTCTTTACAAACAAATTTGTCATGACATGTGATTATAATAAATAAAAAATGTTCAGTCAACCCCTGTATAATTATTAATTAAGATTACTTCGCAATATCATCAATATTTCAACGTTGAAGCAAATATTGGATATCGTAGGTAACCAATCTGCGGTTGAATCAATCAATCAAAATTCAACGTTGAAACACAGAAGTTAATCTTCATTGTTTTTCGACTAAGCGCTATTCTACACAGAGCAAGTGTCCTAAATACAAGCAGGCACCCCCTGGTAACATACCGTTTTCTAATAATATTTCTGGGGAGGAGACTGCTTCTGTTGCTAAACTGAAGATGACCTTCTGTACCGACGTTTCTGTGGCTCTTTATAGTTGTCAGTCGCATCAACAAAATTTCAACGTTGTACGACGTTGAAGTTGAACTTTAAGCCTGGTTCACACGGCGAACGAATCCGGGATGGCTTGGTCTGGCCGATGTGATTGAGCGAGTTCTATACCTTTGCAAAAGCAATCTAATGCTTGTATTATACTTTTTCACATAATCATGCATTCACATACGCCAAAAGTAGAAAATCTCCGATTTTTACAATTTAGTGTGAACCAGACTTTACCTACGTGATACGTGATCTCAGTACTGGAATCAATTATCAATGCGCATGACGATTGCGCCACGAAACTTCCCGTCGTTTATTTATCTCAACCGAGACAAGTTTGCACAGGTCAGTGGCACCGATAGCAAAGCTTAAAAAGTCAATAACTAATCGTAGCTTAATGTATTATATCGACAGATCATCTATGGGATTGCTATTTCTTGGCGTAATCTTAACGCTAATAACACCAACCGCAGGCTTGGATCCGTCTGGAGCTAATGTTTGCAGTGGAAACGAGAGGTGAGCTACTTTGATCTTATAGCCAGTCCCGGCCCAAATTATAAGGCCTCTCTCAAAGACATTTAAACGATAAAATTTTGCACACACTAAAAGGTTTACGTGTAGGATAAAGACAAGCCAAATTTGTGATATTTTACCTTCGCTGACCTTGGAATTCGTAGATAGGACACAAGTTGATTTTCCTGGTATAAACGCACTGGTGGTTTCAAAATAAAACAAATTCCGAAAATAGACATCTTGTATTCCTGATATTCAAGAAAGAACAAGAAAACGACGGAGTCGTGATATTTCGTCTTTACTATTCCAAAGACATTGTGAAACCAATCATTGCTTGTCGTGGTGGTTTCAAGTTTCCACAATTTCTACGCAAAACAAACGCAATAAAGTAAAATTAGTAAATCAACGACCGATATTTCGCAAGATATTTGAAGATGTTCCATACTACTTTTTATACTATAGACAATTCTTTCCGGTAAAAACGAGAATGATAAAAAAATGTGCAACTAAAATGTTCAGGGTTGAAGACAGAGCTAAGTACATGACACCACACAACAGGGCGCGCGTGACCTACGACAGAAATAGTGCACACCGAGCGATTTAAAACACAGACGCCAGTGTATGTTCACAAAAATTTATACCTCAGCCGAGGTAGTAAATAGAGGCTTTGTGTTCTGTAATCAGAGTAGCAAATTTTCACGGATAAATTTTCAGGTTTGAGCAATTTGTGAGACAGCTTCTAGGAAACTGCGTAAGCAGTTTAATGACTTTCTTTCCCCGAAGATTCCTCGCAAATTCTTCGAAAAAATCAACTCCCTAGTGGCATCATATTTCAAAATAAATAAAAACAGGCACGGCAGTGGCACAGGCATCACAATGTCCTTCCAAAAATCTATGCATGCTTGGAGGAATCAATTATAGTTGCCAACTTCATTAAATACCACGTAAATACATAAATAATTTCCGTTTTACAGTTATACATCTTATGTGCAGAAGTCACGTATAGTTCGAGTTAGAGAGAGATATACAACATTATGTTGGGTCTGGGATAACATGAGGTGCACCAGATACCGGTAGGTTAAAATGGACAACATCAAATTAGGCATAAAACGCATACAGGATATTTTACTATACTCTCGAAACGATACAAACATGCAGTGTTTGGCAAGGTTTAGGCCGAGAACAAGGAAAAGTCTTATAACTTATTTTGCTGCATTTCATTGTGTTATTTATAATTACCTCAAGGTGGGTGAACAAAGTTGAGTATTATAAAGAACCAGTAACGAAATATCGCACAATTTACGAATGCTGCAAAGGTTGGAGACAGACAAATAATGACTGTTCCGCTGGTGAGTACTTTGGAATACTCTTTTTGTTTAGTCCCTACAGGTCGTGAACTTAAGGTGATCCACCAGTAAAAAATTCAACATTTGAAAAATTATAATATTCAACATTTGAAGGTAAAACTTTCTGGTTATGTAGTAACGGTCCTTCGCTGGGGGATGACTTAAGAGGACAGTTTCAACATTCTAAAATATAATCCTCGATTTTAGAGGCGCTATAAACATTGTTATGAAATCATTTTAGTTCCCACCCTAGACATTGTCTTGGGTAATCAACAAAAATTGTTTCAATTTTCTATCGTTAATATTTCTCTCGAAATCATGCATACAAAATTGCGAAAATTCAAGCAGAGAAAATTTTTACTAGTGGACCCCCTTAAATTGAATAAGACTCGCTATCTCGGCTGGCTCAATAGCTAAATGGGAGCGGCTGTCCAGAAAACCAAAAATATTTGTCGTTGTCAGATTAATCTGAACCTATTTAATCGCTGCACCTAGCTTTGCTGATTCACACAAAAAGTAATCAGTACATTCAAGTATATCCATTATACATTATTATATTTATCATTCAAACTTATCCTTTATACAACTAAACTACACAGGCAACGTCAATATTGAACATCATTGTGAAACATTCTGTTAAATTGTTCCGACATGCTTTCTTGTAGCAACTTGCAGTAAATATGGCTGCCAACACGGGAGGTGTAATAAACCAGACGTGTGTGAATGCGACAAAGGATTTTACGGTCCGGGCTGTAGCAGAGGTATAGGCAAGAATTGAAAATATATATAAATTTTTTCCTAGTCGTTTACCAACCACGCGTAAAGCGGTGTCTGATTGAATGATCGGATAGGTTAAAAGCATGTTATTGGTTAGTAGCAGCAGCAGTAGTCATATAATAGTGGCTGTGAAAAGAAAATTTTCGATTAAGTCGGTGGGACCGACTTGGAATGGAGTTCATATACTGTTTCACCTGTGTCCCTTGCGCGCGCATTGATTTAAGATTTAATACAAAAGTTCAGTTAATGGGTGAAGTCAAGTTAGTTTTTCTGAGTCTTGAGACGAATACTCAACGCAAGAGATAAGGCTTCACATTAAATTGAAACTATTAAATAGTTATATTTCGTAAAACTGGTTATATTTCACTGGTAAACATATAAAAAATTATATATCAATTTTGTAAAATACGGCAAATTTCCCTTTTACCTAAAGTCTCAAAATTTTTACACCAAATACAACTTTTTAATAGCTTTCATTTAATCTACGGCCCAATTTTTGACTTTAACTATTCCACTGAAAACTCAGAAAAACGTAATCAAATTAGCTTTAATGACCCTGACTTATCGTTCCAATTTACTTATAGTTAAATGGTTATAGCACTTCTTATAAGCTCTCCCCAAACTAAACGAAGGTTTTACCAAAAAACAACGCATAGTCAACTGATCTTACCAAGAAATTCTAATCTCACCAGACGAAGAGGAGCCAAAAATAATCCTGTTTGATATCTAAGCTTTCTGAGCTAAGCACCTCGGCGGTAAACAGTTGCGGTAGTAGACTTAGCAGTAGAAGTCTGATCAATGTAAGGAATTTGAACCAACGCGATATTTTCATTTTAGTCTGTCCTTCACGTAAGTATGGATCCCACTGCCGTTATGACTGCATATGTCAAAACGAGGCTAAATGTGACTCCAAGGATGGGACGTGCCAGTGCACAGAGGGTTGGACAGGGACATATTGCAACATATCGTGCATGCCGGGGACATTTGGCCAGAACTGCACTCATCGTTGCTCATGCAAATCCAGCAATGTTGAGAGGCATTGCGATATCAAGACGGGGAAATGCTTTTGCAAGTCTGGATACACAGGAGATAAGTATGTTGACACACAGTAGATATGTATGTAAACACTGATATGTAAGCAAAATCTGGATCACGCATCTAAGGAATTTCACTGTCTTCGAAAATTAATAGATAGTCAAAAATTTTAGAGACTTTATAATAAAGGTGTGACGATGAATCAACGACGAACTCTAAAAAATGAAATCCTTTTCGTTTACACAAATCATAGCTTCTGTCAACTGATCTGTTTCCTTAAACCAAGCCGTTTCTTAGGACTTGGAAACACATGAATGCCACCTTAGTACTCAAAATTCAAACTTCCTTTCGGATTTCATTGGAATCGTGAACCAGCTTTATTCATAACATTGGACTCAGCTCTGTATAAATGCAAAACGCGATATAAAGTAATTTTTCAACGAGTATTATTGTTTTTCCACTAGATGCCAAGAAAAGTGTCCCACTGGTTTTTATGGTCCGGGATGTACTTCGAAATGTCTGTGCCAAAATGGAGGAAATTGCAGCCACACTGATGGAAGCTGTACCTGCCCCCGCGGTTGGACGGTATGAAGATGAATGCATCCTTTTACTTACCTAATTCCCAAATAGCAACCGCAAAGCATCTATGGACTGTTTGCAGGGACAACGCAAAGTGGCCAGAAATTTTAAAAGCTAAAATTGGAGCAAGAAAATGACATAAAATATGCCTCATTATCTCTAAGGAAAAGCCTTAAAGGTTGTTTGTACTATTCTTTCCATGTCTCATGACTGCTGCTCTCTATCACACAGTCCCTTCAAACAATCCATGCATGCTTTGGAGCCTCGTTTAGGAAATGGCTAATTGATACAGATACCAAAATTATCTCCGATGTTGTTAAGTCCTATGTTGCACAGTTATCCTCTTTAGTAATGGACTTACTAGTTGAAAAATGAATTTGTTTTGAAATACTTAAAAGTTTTATGAAATTCAAAGTTTAGTCATCGCTTTTATTGAACGGCTTACGGTTATTCTGAGCAGCTATTAAACAGACAACTTGCGCCGAAACTAGCGCCTACTTGCAAGCCTTATTATTTTTTCGCAGGGAATAATTTGCTCGCAACGATGTCCGCTAGGCTTCTATGGTAAAGACTGCAGTTTAAAATGTGACTGTACAAACTCACCATGCAACCACGTGACTGGTGTTTGCCAGTGTCTCGATGGCTACATCGGTGATAGGTAAGCAATTTCTTTGTTACATGTTACTACGCATGCAGTCATGTAATAGTCATAAATATTGATTGGCTGTGCCGTTATGGAAGGGAGTTTAATTGAACTAGTTCACTGAAACTGTTGGTGACATATGAAACCCATTTCATTCACAGGCATACAGTATCCATCCAAAAGTTCAAATACAGCTCAAGAATTTGAATGATTTTCAAAATTTGCGACAACTTTAAGGATTCCTTTGTGGCATTGTGGGTAAAAGCCTTGAATAATTGGCTTCAAATTTTAGAGTTATTTGTTTTATTTAACATCGATTCCAAGCATCAACGCACTTAATTTCTTTCTTTGATGGATGCTTGCGTTGTCGCCCAAGAGTTATTCTAAAGTTTACTAACTTTTTAGATCAATCTCTTCTCCACAGAGACGCGACCTAGCTCTCATTCATAGAGTTTAGTTCTTTCATTAGCTAACAAATTATAATTTCTATCAATTTTCTGCATGGCTTAAATGCTTTTTTGACATTGCTACTTAGTAAGATAGCATGCTTTTGAATACAATATAGTTTTTTCAGCTGAAGAGAAATGTTTCCCTAAAGCAGGGCGCACTCATGCAGGCCGGATCCAGCGCAATAGAGGAATTGTAAATTAGTTTAAATTCTTGAGTAACACATAAGCAACAAAAATGTTGCTGTAACCTCATTATGGGACAAATACACTATATGACATTGGTGTCCTGGATAGTTTCAAGAGAAGAGAAGCCAAAGGCTATAAATAACAAGAACTGTAGCTAAGTTAATTGTCCGACAACAAATACGTGATCGTATATATTTGGCGATTGCCGAGGTCTGAACAGTAAATGTTTATCCGAAATATGAAAAGAAACAATTAAGACTTATTTTTCACGAAGAAATCCTTGAAGGTTGCCGCAAATTTTGGAAATCATTCTAATTTTTGAGCTCTATTTAAACTTTTGGAAAGGCATGATTGTGTGTACTTCCAATCATGGCATGACTGACAACGAACTCATTTTGTCTCATTTCCAGATGTCAAGGCAAATGTTCGAACAACACTTACGGAAGAAACTGCATGAACCAATGTGAATGTATCAATAATAGTACATGTATCTTTGACACGGGGCAGTGCAACTGTACAGCGGGATTTAGAGGGATAAGATGTGAACATACGTGTGGTGCAGAGACATCAGGGAAAGATTGTCATGTAAAGTGTAACTGCGTGTCTGGACAAGGTCGATGTAATAAATTTACCGGAGCGTGCAGGTAGATCCTGGCTTAGAAAAGAAGCCTGGGCCCTGCCTACAGGAGGGGGTAGGCGGCTAGGAGAGAAGGGGTATACTGTACGGCTATGAGAACAAATATGAATGAACTCTCTCAAGACTAATTAGTTTGTCTTTTTTCAGTTGCCATACAGGATACAACGGGACACTCTGTGAAGACCGCTGTCCACCCAATACTTACGGCCCGCATTGTGCGGGCAAGTGTACATGTCACAATAACGCCACATGTCGTGTCGAGGATGGATCATGTGACTGTTTAGACGGATGGATCGGAGTGTCATGCTTAAAACCTTGTCCTCCTGGGTAAGTCAAGGAAAGACGTATTGGCTTAGTTGATGACTGGATGTGGGTTTGAGAGACAGCTGGTTGTATCCAAAAAAATCTTTAAATTGCTACATATAGTTCATTTAGTATGTTGTCATCCTAGAGTAATAATGCGGCACAAAACGAAAGATGGTAATGAAACTGTCAGACGTTTGTAGGTCCACAGCGCATACAAAACGATCCAATGATACCGAGGCAAATGCAACAAAAATTTCATGTGATGTACTCATACCTTAACTTTCCTCATCAGGCGATCGCGAATTATTTCCTTGAGTAGTATAATTTTACAATTTTTTTCTTAGTGTATCCCCAATTCTTCCCTAGTGTATCCCTAATTCTTCTTTAGTGTATCCCCAATTCTTCCTTAGTGTACCCCCAATTCTTCCTTAGTGCATGTATCCCTAATTCTTTCTTAGTGTATCCCCAATTCTTCCTTAGTGTACCCCCAATTCTTCCTTAGTGTACCCCCAATTCTTCCTTAGCGCATTTATCCCTAATTCTTCCTTAGTGTATCCCCAATTCTTCCTTAGTGCATGTATCCCTAATTCTTCCTTAGTGTATCCCCAATTCTTTCTTAATGTATTACGTATGAATGATAAAAGTTGTTCTTAATATTCAGAACGTACGGTAAGAAATGTCAAAGAAAATGTGAATGTAAAAATGGCGCACACTGCAATCATGTGGATGGCCGCTGCTCATGCTCAGGAGAATGGCAAGGAGTCCATTGTGATGAAAGTAATGTATTTTACATATATTGTACGACATTTTTGAGTAAAATCGTTTAGCGTTGAAATAGTGTGGCGTTGAGCTGAGTAGACTTTCTGTGCAGGTTCAAATTGAAGAGATAACTTGGTTGGAAAACGCATGTGATGCAGTTTAATATTTTCATTTATTGTGTTTAGAATGCTCTGAATGGACTTACGGAATCAACTGCACGAACAACTGCACTTGTGTGCAAAAAAACACTTTAAAGTAAAGTATAGTCATAAGAAAGAATTCCTTTCAACTTTTTTAAAGATTACATTAATTGCATCACTTAAAACTACTAATTCCATGCGCATAACTTTTTTGGGAGACTTTTGCTAAACGTTGCTGAATTGCGTTTGAACAAGCGAACATATACTTTACCTTCCTAGTTGCCATGGAATAACTGGCGAATGCAAATGCAAAGGACAATATATCAACAGTAAATGCAGCGAACTTCAAGGTACTACGTTTTGTTGTTTTGATTTCTATAATCTACGTAACTTTTAAAATTAAACACTTTGTCCAAGTCAGTTGTAATTCTTGTTTGCTTTTGACCACCATGTCTAAGTGAACTCTTATGATAAAATTAAGCTGTAAGTTTGATGACAATTAACAAGTTCATCCCATCATTGCAATGTAGTTTTTTATGTTCGACTTTAATATAAATAAGAGGCGCTTGCTTATGTGACTGCATGAAATTATTATATGTGTGTATCATAAATATACATCGTCCTCTTTTACAGTTTGTCCCAAGGGTTACTACGGGAACGGATGTGCACGGAAATGCCGATGCAATGATAGAGGATCGTGCGATGTGATGGGTATATGTTTTTGTGATGATGGATACGAGGGAGATAATTGTGAATACAGTGAGTGCTTTTGATCAGTATTTCGAGATCATCGTTAATGAGAACGTATGTTAGGGTACAACCACGTAGATATCGCAAACGTTTCTAGCCTTTTGACGCTAGCATCGGGGCTCAAACGAAAAAGCAAAACAGATTCATTTAAAATCTTTATAAATCTATGAACTGAAAACAAAGATAATCTAAAGGGTGATGGCAACTGGAAATATTGTGTTAGTATAGCATTAGATTACACCACTTTTAGGTCAAAGTTTCTCTTCGTATAAGATCAGGCGAACGTTTTGCGCCTTTAGGTTTAATGAAGGGGCGTTCCAGTGTTCCACTTTCTCACATGTCGTTTCTGTCTCCTAAAATCCATTGTCCAATTTCTTGAAATTCCTTTGCCGTTTAGAGTGTACTCCTGGTCAATTCGGTCATAAGTGTCGTCACAAATGCCTCTGCCAAAAAAACGCATTGTGCAATCACGTGAACGGGTCGTGCGACTGCAGTCAGTCACCTGGCTGGATGGGGTTACTGTGTGATCAAGGTAAAGCGCTCAGCTACGCACGTAAAAACACACTAGTTAGCAACAAGTTTTTTTGCAAGCTACTCTATCTAACAAGTTGTCTTCGCGCTATGTATATACATTCATCGCATTAAATAAATAAAAAAATGGTGGTTGTTGAAATTCAATCAAGTTCTTATACTATTTTAAATACAATTTTATCCCAACTTAAAGTCTGTCCTCTTGGAAGGCATGGTGTCGGATGCAACGACTTGTGCAAATGCCAGAATGGCTCAGCTTGTGACCACGTGACGGGCGCATGTAGCTGTCGTAATGGGTGGAAAGGAACCTACTGCGACTCTCGTAAGTATTTACGCAGTATGATGGACAATGGGGGATCAACGTTGATAATTTATAGTAACACAACTAAGTGGAATAGAAAACAGCGAGTTTCTCAAAGAGAAAGCTTTGACTCATTCTTAAAAATAATAATGAATTATGACGAGGAGTAGTCGTCCAGAAAGCATTAAGCAAAGAGACCAATTCACAACCACTCTATTGTACACAATGTACGAGAAGTAGAATGCTACTTCAGATAATGTCTGAAAGCTAGGGTCATAGCCAGACTTTAACTTCACGGCCCAACTATTAGATTTCTGTTATAGACTTGACATTCGGTTACAACTTGTCCACTGATGGTTCAAAGACTTAATTAATCGACATTACATAATTTGTTAGCCAAGTTAACTATGTTACTGGAATATCATTGTCATCACTTGAGACAATTAAGCACACTTCTCAGTCACCGTGCCTTGCCTATCACATGTCTTATATCTATGATAGTAACTATCAAGTACACTCTACTCACATCTAGTAGCAAGACTTAGTAAACTCACCTTGAACTGAACATACATACTGTAGCTTTCACAGTCAATAGCGTCAATATGTAATATTATGACCGTCACAATATGTAATATTATGCTTTAGTAACTTTCTTGTGGCTTTCATCGCCAGGTGGGAGCATTTTGACAACCAAAATCTTCCCCTAGTCTTCTCTCTCCCGCCTGCCTACCAAATGATTACTTTTTAAAATGGTTTGCTACATTTAGCATGTTCATTTAACAAGTATGGACGAAACTGCGCACTCGAATGTCAATGCTACTCTAGAAATACAGTGTCATGTGACCCATTTTCCGGGAATTGTAGCTGTAAGTCCGGATGGTCGGGCGATACTTGTACGGAAGGTAAGTGGATGCTTTTGTTTTAAAATATCTTTTTTTCTTAAATATTACAAACAACGAGTAGAAAAATAGACAGCCTAACGACAGACAGACAAAGGAACAAGCAGAAATGTTAGGGCAGAAGAGATCATTGCCCCGAGTAATGAGTACTAGAGTTTGCTTATTTTGTAGGATAGAACACACTGTGGATAGAATAATAGACAATTACTGAATGAGGTCGAGCAGGATATGAGGAATTATAAAGGCAGAGGATAACACAAACCGAGGCCTTAATAATTCCTCATATCCTACGAGAACCGAATTCAATAATTGTTTTATTATTTTTTGAAAATATTTTAAACTCAGTTTAAACGCTTGCTTTGTAAGTAAGAAGACACAAGCCGCTAATAATCGAACAGCATGAAATCGTTTGGAAACTTTAATAAGCCAATTAGACTACGAAAAAAATATTCCTAAAACAATTGTCAGATTACAAGGTCAGTCAATATACGACGAAATGACTCATAATGTCGTATATTTATTTTCAACCCTAAATTTGGGCAACTACCAAGCGAATATGACTATTTCACCTCTAGCTCTTAACCAATCAAACCTCCTAAAATATTTTCAATAAATAATAATAGACAATAACCGAAAGTACAGCAATCTATGATTAATCATTAAGCCTCATCATTTATGTGTAATAGTTTGACTACCCTTGAATAAATGAGTCATTTTTCAAACGTCATCATGCAATGAGATGTCACCGTGACCGTTGTGTTATATGTATCTGTAATAATGTTGAATATTTGGACAAAGATTTCAGTTACAAAAATTCCACCGAAGAAGTTACATTGTGATTTTCAGTGATCCTTGCAATGTTTTTTTTTTCTGGATGCGCATGGATTGACTAGGTAACATGGTATGGTCAATTCTTCAGCTGTATAGAAACTGTTATTATTTATAATTCTCTTGGTGGACTTAACAGCAAATATATATATACAAAACAACAAAATAGCTTAGTCATGCACTCACGTATAATCGGTGATCTTTTCAGAATGTGATGACTTTCTCCACGGTCGTGATTGCGTTGAGCAATGTTCATGTGAACGGGAAAACACAGTTTGGTGTGAATCTGCAACAGGAAAATGTCATTGTTATCCCGGATGGCAAGGTCGTGATTGCAACGAAGGTATGCTGAAAAACAATCCGGTTTGTGCCTGGTACAAAACTTAAAAACATGATTAAGCACACACTTGTTACGTTTCGTAGTTCTTTACAGGAACGCTCCTGCCTCAGCCACAGTGTAGTGAATAAACAGCAGCCTCACTCAGCAGTGCAACATGTCCCCGTATTTTTATGCAACGACTGGCCAGAGTAATGGCAGAACAGCCAGTTCAGCGTTTCTGTTGGCCAGAAAAGGCAATTGACTGTCCAGAACCTGCATAATGAAGATGCGTAATGTCGCATGCGTGGGAGACAAACGACAAAGGTTCCGACCCGAGTGGTCCTTCTGTTTATTTTCTATTCTGTGCCTCAGCCCGAAACAAGTGGTGGGGTCTAATTATCATGCACAATGGGGTATTCCGCTTAGAAAGATGTCCGTACCGTCTAATTCGTACCTTTTAGGCAGCTGTTAAAACTTAAAAATAAAAAAGATGTGTTTTAGGAAACTTTTTTGCAAAAAACATTTTGGGGCAGTGGGGGGTGCAGGGGGTCACTTGATGTGAACCCCACCCCCCCCCCCCTCCCTGCATTTCTACCCGGTTTTCCACAAAATAACAAATCTTGTTATGTTTATTTCGTTGCTACCTAATATACGACTGTTCTGGGATATTGTTCTGGAGAATGTTAGCCGAATTTGTCTATTGAAGAAAACTACAGGGTATATCATATAAAAGCAAACGATATTGACATAAAATATTGTTGTCTCAGCACTCTGGCCCATGTCCATGAACTCGATAAAATTTATCTTCAGTTTGCGAAAAAGGTCAATTTGGTGACAAATGTCGTTTGAAATGCAGCTGTATTCCACCATTATATAAAAATGGCATTTGCAATCACATTAATGGAACATGTATTTGTGCCGAAGGAAGACTTGGGAAATTTTGCAATGAAAGTAAGTCTGCTGATTGACTATTTAACCATACAGTTAAAACCTAGGTGCAACCTAGCTGGTGTTCGGAATCTCGTAAATTTGATGGTCAGGTATAGGAATAATATTATTTGCGTGACTTTAAAAACTACAAAAGAAAAAGTTCCAACAAGTGAGTGGTTGTGCTATATTCTTGGGTTTCACTGGAACCTTTTTCATCAATTCTGAGTGGGGGTCGACCCAAAATGTATTGATGATTGTACTGCTCTGGAGCAAGCAAATCTCACGAAATTGCACACATTTGCTGCCAAACACAAGGTCAACACATACAGTGAAATTTGTTTCACTCCGATGACAGTGTATCGATTTGGAGTTGACCCCCAGTGAAATTTATGACGTCACGTGAAACCAAGAATTGGTAAACTTTATTAAATCAACAAAAAATGTTATACAATGAAAGATAGTTGCCTTCTCCTTAGCCAAAGGAAGTTGGTCTTTTAAACCGGGAAGAAATCTTACCAAGAGGGCTCCGACATCTCACCAAACACTCCCACCCTTCTCCATTTGCAGCTGATGAATTTGATGTACAAGTGTAATTTTAGGTACTGCAGAGGTTTTCAAAAACGGGAATGGTGGCGCGACTGTTGCAGTATGGCACATCGTGGTGTCTTTAATTTCTGGGATTGTCGTTTGCATTTTTGTTTTCTACATTGTTCGTCGTTCTCGTCGTCGTTGGTTTAAAAGAAGAAAACCTGAAGCGAAACCAGAAAAAACTGTCGACGATTCAATTTATCAAGATCTCGACCTCACAAAAATGGGCACGGAAGACAACTATCAGTCGTTGACAGGAAATGTTGCAAGAAGGAATAAAGTTGCAGATGATGATTATGAGAGCCCTGACGATTACCAAGACCTTGATGTTACAAAGATGAACACAGAAGATAACTATCAGTCGTTAGAAGGTGATAATACTACAAGGATGGATCAGGTGGCAGATGACGATTATCAAAATATCAACGCAGAAAATCAAGACGACTACCAAGACCTCGATGTTACAAAGATGAGCACAGCGGATAACTACCAGTCGTTGACCGGAAATGCTGGGGCGAAGATCAATTACGCGACGGACAACGATGAGGCAACTTACACGCAATTGAGTCAATTCCGAGGTGATGAGAACAATTATCAGTCGTTAACTTAATTTAAAAAAAAATTTATACAAAAAAAATTAAATAAAAAAGTTTAATCTCTGATGATGGCCTGAGTCGAATGGGCCGAAAGCTTAGATTGTTAATAAAAGACGATTTATTAACATGGTAGTCCCACAAAATTAATAATATAACTATACTAAATCAGCATTCAAAGCTTCAAGCTACAAAATTTATACTGTTCTTAAAAGATATCAATCAAAGTCGATAGGATGAGGAACAGCTCGTAAACTGATAAAAAATATAATAATGTGCCGGGTATTAATTCGTCGTCATGAAACAGACAGATTCTTGAAGGGGAAGGGAGGGGGGTTTTGTTTCCATTTCTCAGTCCAAATTTTGAACAAATCTCATTTTCCAAGTCGCCAAATCCCATAGTCCTAGTGGCTATCTCGCTTAAATCTTAATTCCATTCCCATTCTCTATTGTTTTTTGGCCAAAGAATTCCGTCCCAGTGAATGGAAGCACATCTTCCCAGCAAAAAATGCAATTTCCAGCTCCCGTTTTACTCCTTCAGGACCCACAGTAGGCAACTTCCCGAACTTGGTTGAGTGCACACATATGAAAAACTGGGCAGTGTCAGTTGGTCCAAGCTGAAGGAATGGCACCATGATTGTAAAGTTTTAAGTTTTCATGTCCGTGCAGTAACCAAAATCAGGAAGAGTTCATTCAAACAAATTTGACATAATATGCGAGTATACATCGTAGGTAGATATATTAAATAGAGTGATTATTGTAATAAAATCTTTGATGAAACTTACAAAAGCATTTTCTGCGCCGGTTTAGATTAGAATACCTGTAATCTATTTATCTTGGTCATCTCTTAATACTGCACACTTAATCAGTATTGGTTATCTGTCAATACCGAGAACGAGAATTTATGCAATATAAAGATCCGAGCACGCGAAGCGTCCGAGGGCTTTATATGTTATAAATCCCGACTTAACATAATTATTTATTAACTTGAGGAGGGTTTTCAGCAAAACTATCGACTTTAAACCATTGAAGTCAAGATTCTTCGAGATTTTCCCACAAATTTCATCCAATTATTTATTTAAGGCAAATAAAAAAACATCAACGAAAAGAAACTCAAATATACGTTAAATTGGGTATGCCTTTGTTGTTTTTCTGACACTTTCATCTCCGTTCTTATTAATTTTTATATTATTTCGATGCATGTTTTGGGGTGCCATTGAAGAAGTTGTCAAAGCAGTAGCATTTCCCATTGTCAGGCAAAATCAAACCATTTTTGCAAAATATATTTGCTAATTTACCAATAAACATTTATAGCCCAAGTTCCGAACTGTTACAATGATATAAAACATTAATTACATTTTGATAGAGCTCTATTCATCGTCTTCCTTTACACGAGGTTTAACAATTTGCACATCACGCTGTTCATCTTGACTTCGTAGTTTGTCAAGGTAAGGTTTGCTTACAATCAACGCCCCTGCTGCTAGAATAACTAGACCAGTCCTAAAAAAACAATTATCAATTTTTTAATAAGATTGAGCAAAATATCATGATTTGTCTGTGACAAACAAAGCACAATATTTTGTTACATTGCAACCAAGTTCGATAATTGTTTCAACATTCTCTAACAAAGCTTCATACAAGACTTTATAACTGTGAACAACAAGCTCTTCCATTTCTCCTGACGATTTTACTATCATCTCCTACCCCAATTCTCCTTTTGATCAGAGAAAACTTGCTTATCACTAAGCATAAACCTTATCTTAATGAAAATATCAAATCTATTCCCCTTACACTCTTCTAATCCTTAATTTCCTTATATCTGTCTCCTACTTCCATCCCTCCACTACTTCCATCCCTCCTTATCCACTCCCCTCTTTCTGATTGGCTTTCAAGTAACGATATGTAACTTCTCACAAACTTTTGAATGATTAGCAAAGCAAAACTGAACAAATTTTGAAAGCGATGGACATGCTTGGAGTATTATTTGTAGCTCAGCAATGTTTTTAAATGTGCATGTTGGAAATCCTTCGCACTAGTTCGGTTAAACTGTAAGACTCTCCCATTCGCTGGTTCAGCAACAACAATGGGGACTGTATTTCGTTTTTTCTTATCTTCGTTTATACAACCAATTCAATATAGCATTGCAAACACAATCTGATTTTGGATGGGCATTTATTGGCTTCCCCTCTCTAGACAGTGGAAATCTCCTCTTTGGGTGGTTTATGGATCTTTTTTGGAAGGACCAAATGCATAAATATATAAAGAGAATGATAATTTTTTAAACAATTATTAGATGAGGTTTTTTGAGGTATGTGGAACAAGGTCAAGGTAAGAGTTATCAGATGAGGGAAAGACGAGACTGACAAATGTCACAAAAATGAAATTCAAAAATTGTTTTATTATACTTCGCAAATTAAAACTAATTACATTAAAAAGGCCATGTTATGGGGAGTTCTTAATATTGCCATTCTCAACTTCAAAATATTTTGAGGCATGGCATATGTCCTGTTGCATAGTTGTTATTTTACTTGATTTTTCAGTTGCCATATAATTATACTATTTTGTCATTATTTCTTTATTTCCAATTTGGCCAACTTGCTGCAACAATTTTACCCAACATTGGTTTTGTTCAAAGACATTTCAGATCTCGCATATTGCATTTCTCGCATATTGCATTTCAACGCTATGTCACCTGTTGGAATTAACCCCAACAGGACCTGATTCAAGACACCTTGCTCTAAAATTGCATGCTCTACTTTCAGATAATTCATTTATCTGTAGTTATATACATCCTTAATGCATGTAGGTGACTTTTGATATTCCTGCATTCTAATTAGTCAAAATTCACTGTCATTGGCCAGTGACTACAGCTTTTTGGTTGTCAGTAGAAGCACCGAGTTAACCAGACTAGATATTAAAATTACAAACTTTTCATCTGACAGGCTGACAGCCATGCTAGGCATACCACATCTGAAAAATTTATAGCTAACTTTGTAAAAGCAGTACTTCTGTATTTTAATAATACAACTATATACTTACCAAATCTTTGCGTATCTCACGGTTGTTTTAATTCGAGCTTGAACAGCATCAGGTAGCTGTTCTACTTCTTTTTTTGCTCCAGAACTAAACACCATTTCAAAACTTTAATTCACATTCTTTTTCGCACGTGCGGTGGATTTCAACGTTCTCATAATCTCAATCACTCACAAACATTTATTTTTACATCTTCGAGAGGCACATTTCCGAGCTCACGAGAAATCACGACATATCCCGAGAGCTTTAAAATATTCGTCTTTGATCCGCTATTGATGTTGTAAATAACTTTTATTACTGTGCAATAGATTTTTGTCAACGTGAGAGCTTTTCAGTGGCAGTATATTGAAGTAGACAAAGATGGAGTGCAGGTGGGGGCAGTAACCCCTGTACACCTAGGCAAGAAACAATGCAATTATCACTAAAAGTATAAAACTCAAATACTATATTGTGTCCATTGTGCTTCTGGGGGGGGGGGGTTATTCTTTTCTGGCCTCAGAGAGGGGGATAAATTTGAAAAAGGGTTATTTGATATATATCTTAGATAACATTCCCAGCCTCCATATCAAAGTTGCCATTATGAAGCAAAATTAAAAACAAATCGATTGACAAATACAAAACCATGTCTATAGGACAAGGGACTCATTAGAGAGGGGGTCAATAATCTCAAGAGGAGGAGGTTATAAGGTGAGGGAGGGGGGGGCTTATTTGAGAGAGAGGGCATATAAATAGAAAGAATGTAGTAGTACTGACAAGGTAGATATTTAGTTGTGTCATCAGGCATGAATCCAACAAACATTAAAACACTGCATACAAATTTCAGCATGATTTTTACTATACTCTTCAGGCATTAATTGTTAGACACATCAGCTGTATCTTTCTTAACAAGACTGGCAAATTACCATGAATCAACTTTGACAATGAAATATCATATGATTTTTTAAATAATTGTTCTTAAAGATGATGTAAAGTACATTAAAAACATGTTGTTTACATTTTGAATTTCTACAGTATAGTTACAAATTTTTCTTCTTTGAACAAGATTTTCAAGAGAGACATGTTTGAAAAGTGAAAATTTAGGTAATGTTTATACCTGCAGGTCCTTTTGTGCTATGAGCAAAACTAATACATAGAACAGACTTTACATCATCTTTAAATTAAAACATTAAAACTCACTGCTGTTCATTATGCCAAACCCAATTATTAATTCCAACAAGGGTCATAGTCCAATACTCACGACACAACTTACCATCAATAACACATTTAGCATAAATGAATCAATGTTATATTTATATTTATACTGGTTATACAGAAGTCAGATTGCTGTCTGTACAACGAGGGATTAATACGACAGGATAACTTGGCAAAATAGAAGTATACCAGTTGTCAGCTTCTTAACTTTAGTTTATTAACCTTTTCATACTTTAGTCATAGTCTAAAACATACCCCTTACGTTTGGAGGGTGGTACAACGTGAATTGGCAGTTCAACAGGCAGTTCATTTCCATCTAACTTAATATTAATCAAGTGCATTGCAACTGCAAATTCATCAGAGTCCAGCATTCCATCCTTGTCAAGATCAGCTAATTTCCAAATTCGACCCAACACTGTATTTGGCAACTTCGATTTGACAAGCTCGCGTTTGGCATTCGAGCCAGTAACCTTTCCATTCGCATCGGGACTAAGGGTTTCGAAAATGCGATCATATTCATCCTTCTTTGGAGCGATAACCCAGTCGTCCGACCCTGCACCAAATTGGATCCCTTCACCTGCACCGGAGGCAAATGGGTTATGAACCGAATCACCAACAGTGAAAGCACCACCACGAACAGAGACAGACATGTTGGACTCATTTTCTCTCGGGATCATTGACATGAGCCTTGTGACTTCAGACTGCAACATCTTATCCACATCGTCGATAAGCTTCTGTTTCAAACTGTGGAGCTTCGAGAAATCATAAGGTTTCAGTTTCCCTTGGAATTTTGATATTGGTGGGAAATCTCCAGGGGAAATGTTGTGCTCTTTCTGAATCTTACGGTAAAGCTCGCCCAAGTTGTTTATGAGTTGTTCCTTCTTCTTTTCTTTCCCAAACACAGATGGCATTTGCTCTCGGAGGTTTGAGATGATGTATGCATGCACCTAAACAAAAAAAGTTTACTGGGTTGACCAGGGGCCAGACTGGCCAGTTGTTCAAAAGTTGGGTATCTTAACCCTGACTTAACGTAAAGTTTGAAAGTATTTCAGAGCAGTTTGTTCATAAGTTTATAAATCAATTTTAACACAAATCTTGTCTGGATCTGCAGTTCTGGTTTTTGACGTTTTGAGAGAAACAGACGTGTAGAAATACAGAAACTGAAACGCTGGGTTAAACTTTAAATCAGGGTTTGTGCTAACCAAGCTTTGAACAACCAGCTTCAGAGCTTTATTTCACATTCCACTAAGCAAATTTGTCCTATTCTGTCCTAAATTGTTGTTTCTAAAACATTACGTGAACAAATTTACCAGGTAAAAAATGAGCTTAAGTCTTTATCATGGTTAGTTAAAGAAATGAACAGTAAACTACCTGCTGTTAGTGTTGACACCTAGTCCCAATTTGTGATGTCACGAGTGATTGCAAATGTTGTAACAGTTTTCAACATTTTCTTTATTTTACTATATTTTCCACTTTCAAAAAATTGGTTTTGTTGTTTCCCAAACATGCCTGTGCCACAACAAAGTATTTGGGGCAAAGATTTCAAATCTTTGTTTTTTTAAACTTTTACATCAGTACTTATGAAAATATTTCGATATTTCATAATAGAATGGCATGGATTTGTTTTTTATTAAAATTTTCAGCTGTATTATAGCTAGAAGTGCAGGTATTTGACAATTAGTGAAGTTATAATTTGCAACCAGGTTTAAACGGCATTAGTATGCAAAAAAATCACCCGCAATGGTGAGTTTCCTATCCATGTCTTTAACTATTCACACTAATCTATGCACATGTTACAGGTAACCACTAAGTCCTTAAACTGTTCCCTCATACGCGTATTGCGAATCATCACCTTAGCCAATGGTAATACTGAATACTGAAATCATTTTTATTTAAGAGAAATAAAAATGATTTCAATATCCGATATTACCATTGTTTTGTATTTTACAAAAATATTCAGTGGTTCCGGCAATTACCTTAGCCAGTCTGGCTCTCTTGATAAAATCATTCAATTTTCTTAAAGCCGCATTCCTTGGCAAGCTCTGGACATCTGCAAACAAATCTTGTGCTTCAGCTTCAAACAGCCGTCTATTTTCATCATTTTGCAACGGCTCATCCCAGAACGAGCCAATGTAGACCCGGGATACTTCGGGCGTGTTGATAACTTTGCCGAGAGACCACATCAATGCACCATACACTCTCATCAACTGTTGGGTCGTGACCATATCTGCTTTGTTCAACACAATTCGAATCTTATCATCGTATTCACGAAGGACATCAATGCTGCGTTGGAATTCATCAGAGATATCTAACTTGTGGGCATCGAAGAGGAGAATGATCCGGTCGACCCGTTCGGCAAACCATTTGAGCACGCCGGTGAAATCATACCCTCTGGAGACTGACTGTTTCTCGCCAGATAAAATACCAGGAGTATCAATGATGGTGATACTTTCCAAAACCTTGTTTGGCATTTCTGAACACGACAAACGATTTAAAAACGCATTCCCAAACACACCAAGCGACTGAAACTGCTTGAAGGGGTCAACGATCAGTGCGTTCCCAGGGATTACCTGATCATGATCCCCGTGCATGACAGCAATGAAACTATCTGTGGTTGGCTCAGGCCCAATCCGTAAACCAGGAAACTCTTTCTCCAACAGGTATCTTATAAAAGTTGTTTTACCCGTCGAATATTGCCCGACCAGCAGGACCATAGGCTTGGCCGTGAAATCCGCGTCGGACATCAAAGGCGAATGGAAATCATTGAATAAGTAATGTTCCTCGAGCGGCCGCAGCTTTGTCTTGTACAGTTTCTTCAAACCGTCGACCACGGATTGCAAAACAATGGGGTCTTTCTTGTCGTTTTTACTCAACCAACTGAACATGGCGCGGTAGTTTAAGAATATTACAAACTTGACTGGAAATATAAACAGTTCGTGGTCAAAGATCGCGGAGTTGTTTCGGTTTTAGCGCTCTCGTATCCGATCACATCAATTCGCCATTTTTGTCAATCAAGATCATGCGCACAAGACCGGCAGAAACAACGCCTTTCTTGTGCAAGAACGAGCTTGATCTTTCAGGGGGGGATTGACTACTCAATTTTGTTTACAGTAAAAACATTTGAAAACTCCAGTAAATCCAAAGGCCTTCGTATTTCCAAAAATCTCCTAGGCAATCGTCCTAATTCGCTAAAAAACACATACCATGTAATTTTTTCTTTCATTTTGGACCTGCTTTTTTTAGCAGGAATCATTTTATCACGTAGACAATTCATGAACTTACCACCCGTAAATTTCAAAATCACGAAAGCACGTCATTCACAGATTTAGGCATCTGTTATTGCATGAGTAAATTAGCCATTTATGGTAGTGGGCTTTCTAAATGACTGAGCCAGAGCACCAGAGAGCCTAGGGAAATCCGATAAACGGCGAATTGTTTTGGCGTGATTAAACTCCATTTAAGACCGCGTTTTTGCGCGATCTTTCCCCTTTGACTTTTGGGCTATTTCGCTTGTTTGTTTGTTTTTGTTAGCTTATATTGGCTGTCAGTACTCAACGGAACTGTCAGCTTTGCTCTTGCGCTTTTATTTTGCAACCTATATATATATATATATAAAACCGAAACCATGTTGGATTCTAAGAAGAAATTTTTGGGCTCTCTAGCTTGTTAGGCGCAACATAGTTCATGGGGCATTGGATTGTAATATTGCTATGTTTATGCTGCGCCTTGCTGTGCATGTAGTTCAGAGTTCATCATACAATTTTAGTATTTCTATCTCGAAGTTGGTGGTCGTTGTTCCGGTATCTTGTTCAAGAATAATCAACATGACTTTTCATCATCCTATGCCTCAAGCAATTTACTGAAATGAGCGTCTGTTTCAAAATGGATGATAATTTGTATTTCTGTACTGCTACTTGCCCCCCCCCCCCCCCCCAGTTCTGTCGCAGCAGTCTCACCAACGAAACCGATGTTTATCATAGACTATTATGTCGATTGTTGTCGTTTTATTTAGTCATGCATGTACTGTTTATTTCAATGTCTTGATAACTTTCCAAGTTTCAATCGATATTTCCGACATTGATATTGTGGCTGCGAAAATCGTCCGGAGTGGGTACAAGAATAGAAAAGAATTTTAATGTCGCAAATTTCTGAAAGACTTCCGTACTAGCCAGTTCACCTGTTATTTCATCTTGTCATCACTACGATAAACAGGAACATGGCGCCTTCGTAATGTCTAGAGTTTACCACCACAATGTTGCCAAAACTGTTCATTTTATCGTGAATTTTAATAATGGTGTCTGCTAAATGGTGTCTGTTAGAAGAAGTGATAGTTTATGCTATATGAAAAATTTTCAGTTCTTTCAATTTTCAGATTTTCGTCTGAACGAAAATGGCGTTCCTCATTAATTTTTGTAAAATATATCTTTTTGATTGATCAACACTGAGAAAGCATTCTAACTTTGGTAGTTTGGTTTCATAAAATCACTTATTTCAATACTTCTCTTCATTTAATCTCGTGGTAACCGGAACGTACAATCCGTCCCTTCATTTTTACTCAATCATTTTTACCGCATGCTGGGTTGACTTATTGGCAAATTACCCACGTAAATACTTAATGTGATGACAATGCCTAATGAAAGCCAAACAATGATTTCAGTTCCGGATTCCACCCACTCGCCATCACGTGAGCTACAGATGACTTTGCACTTGTTCTCGAAGTTCTTGTTTGGCCACAGCAGTGAGATGCACCTCGTCCGGGCCGTCGGCGATGCGGAGAGTCCGCAATGCCGCATACATATAGGCCAGCGGAGTATCCTGCGAGACGCCAGCGCCACCATGGGACTGGATAGCACGGTCTATGACTCGTAGTGCCATACGCGGGACGGCGATTTTGGCCATGGCAATCTATAAATCAGAAAACGACACTATTGGAAATTGTGGTTTATTATATAAGTGTTGAGATTTATTCATGGAAATGACAATGCGTAATTATCGTTCCAAAATTAGCAACAGCCAATCAGGTAGTTACGTTGGTGAGAAATTTGGGAAATGCTTTCCTATCAGACGAAATTCTAAATAACCAAACATTTTTATCGGTGAAAAAACAGACGATCAAAGGAATGTTCTGGAAACGCGCGAGCTAAAGCGCCAATGGCAGCAGCGTGATACGGCCTGATATGTTTACTTTGAAACCGTGTCACTTTAAATGTATTCTGTAACTTTGTATTTACATATTTTAAACAAAAACATCAACGTCTATGAAACTGTATCGATTTTTAAAACTTCTTTTGCATGTAAAAAGCTAAAAACCGACGGTAAATGTTTGCTTCTTTTTGATAAACATGGCTATTTTATGAATTATGTTGTCAAAAACGTTTTGCGAAAACATTCAACGATGATTTTTAGCCAGTTTACCCAGCGAAATAGGTTTAATACATTGATGTTAATGCCTAAAATACGAAAATACAAAGTCCTGGAATATATCCAAAGTGAAATTCAAATTTTGATCCATTTCTTTGATTATCTATAGTCAAACACGGTGGGGTGAGTAGGTAGGTAGGTAGGTGGGTGAGTGAGCGTCTGGGTAGGAAGTACTAGGTAGGCGGGCAAGTAAGCACGGTGTAAAGATAGGTCAAGGTGGGTGGGTCAATGTGTACATAAGTAGGTAAATACGTTTGTGGCACATTGCTGACTAGACTTGCTGCAAGTCGGCTTGCTCGCAACACAACGCTCGCGCGCTCACGCTTCGCCTTGTCGTGTCGCGCGCAGTCTTGCGAGCGAGTGAGCCGACTTGTAGCAAGTCTAGTTACTAAGTAGAGAACTTGACGTGAAAATAAAGCAAAACTATAGGAAATAATGAAAGCCTGCATCATATTTACTTGTTTTCTCGCACGTTTGGTTCCCATGCGGTCGATACAGCGAGCAGCTTGGAGCGTCATCAAGCGAGCTTGGTCGATCTCCACTCGACTCATCGCAATGTTATTTTGAATCATGCCCTAAAGAGTTTGGACCAAGGAAAAGTAAAAATCTGAATGACGTAAAACAAAACAGAGAAATGCATTCAAGGCGACAGTCTCCCCCCCCCCGGTGGGGGGAGGTCCTACTTCCCTCTACGCCAAGGTAGTTTTAATCATCAGCAAACAGGTCCATAAACAGTGAATCTGTTCTCACAAGTTATGGCCGTGCCACCTTGTTCCAATTTTGTTGCAACAAAATGTAAAAACTTGTAACGCGCTTGATGGCATTATCAGACGACTTGTTACAAGATATTGTTCTAAAAAGTCCGATACAATGAGCTTTTGTATTGGATCGCCAATATTGGTTCGTTATAACAATCAATCAAAGACAATAAACTATAGTAACTGGTTTTCTAAAGAACGAACCACAAACAATGATGACTTTTGTTTCAACAGTCCAATCACAAGGCCTGTGAAGCCAAACTGACTTTCAACAGGCTTCCGAGATAGACCACTTTGAGACACCACTTTGTCAGGAAACTACTGAGGTTTAAGAAGTACGGTAATGTTATGGTTCATGAAGTTATAACTTGGCGACGCAAGTTTGCATCAATATACTTGCATCGGACTTGTTGGAACAACTTGTGAAAGTTGGCTAATATCAACAAGGTTGTTACAAGTTTCAATTTCACACCAGTTCAAAACGAGCGATAATCAGTGCCAACACAGCAATACCGAGTCTCTTATTGTCCCACGAGGGCGTCTTTGTGCGTGTAAAGAAAGCCAAAATAACACAACCTTTTTTGCCAGAAGTTCTCCAAAAGCAGTTCTTGACGTCACACGTTCACACATTAGTTCCAAGGCTCTTTCAGCCGCACCGATTGTTCGCATACAATGGTGTATCCGACCAGGCCCCAAGCGGCCCTGGGCGATTTCAAAACCACGACCTTCACCTTAATAGAAAAAAAAGACAGGCAGAGATTTGAGACGGTTTATATGGAATCAGTAAACTTAAGAAAGGAAGAAGTCTTTAAGGTAAATTTTTGCATGTCTAGACCCTTAGATTAATTACCGCTAACTTTTCTAGCAAAGCGAGCGTTGGTAAGAGACAACTAAATACACTGGCTGACAAGGAGTACAAGTATTCTAGCTCTTGTCACAAGGAATAATCGTCCCATCTACGGGATCATGGATTCGGATGCAAATCGACCTGCTTCAGAAGATCAATTACTGAATCCTATCTTGCCTGATCAACATGGGTGGAAACCAGAGTACCTGAAAAAAGTAAAGATCAACTCGCTTACACCACTTACTTACCGAGAATCATGTTTGACGCTGGAACGCGAACATTGTCGAAAACAATTTCCCAGTGGCCATGAGGAGCGTCTGTGCAATATAAGGATAAATGGTGGTTTGTGAAGAGTTAAATCTGTCTTAATCTCAAGTGGAAACCACGCACACGTCGAAACTCAGGGGGGAACAGATAAGAAAAATTCACCATCAACTCAAGCTTTCCCGGCTTTAATTTCAACAGATGTATGATTTCTACGCGAGATTAAGACACGCTTACCCTATAGAAATTAACATTAAGCGAAGTGCAATTTTAGTTGAAGATTAAGCATGTTACGGAACACAGTATAACCTCAGGGACCTCTTCCGTCTCGTTACACCTGAGGAGATCCTCTGAGGGGATAATGAGACAAGAGGGGAAAATATTGCTCAGAAATGCAGATATTGAGTAAAATATCAACACACAATTTAGTATATAGATGCTCACAGCGAAACGCACAGACAATCCTGCCACCACTCACCATTGTAGCCAAACACAGTAAGAGGTCGTATTTTTTTCACTCCTTTTGTTCCAATTGGAACAATGATCATTGAATGACGTCTGTGTCTAGAAACATTAAAGGAAGATAGAGAGCTCTCAAGAGATGATAATCACAAAACAAGGTGCCCAACTTGAACTCACTTTGGCGCTTGAGTATCTGTTGATCGACCTATTACAATGAGTAGCTTACATCTCGGGTCACCTGCTCCTATAAAAACGAGCCCAGCAAACATCAGTCAACATTTGTAACATTTTGTCGCAACCATGTTGCTTTTCTTAAGCATACAGTAAACCCCGCCTATAAGAACCTAAATTTTCAAGTTAGCCTAAACAGGTTCCTATATAATTGTAGTAATTGTCCTTGTTAGGAAACAGTGTTGGTCCCTTTATACAGTGAAAAACAGATTCTTGTAGAAAAACATACATATAGTCTCTAATAGAGTCAAATTTGCATGTTCTGAGACAGATCTATGGTTAGGAAAACGTAATTTCAGCACAACAAGTTCATATTATGTAGGTTCTTATACGCGGAGTTTTACTGTAATAACCGCTACTTGATAACCGCATTTTCAAAATTATTTCCCTCCAACTAACCCAGCGCTGGATTTTCGTAAAAATGTCGGGGGGGAGGTGGGATACGGGTATATAGAAGTGCAATAGTTTGGGCCCCACCCTTCGTGATTTCACGGGCTTTACCCATCTACGATGGTTGTCAGGGAAAGGGCGTAAATTTTCAAAGTGCAACATTTATCAGGGTACTGTAGATGTTGAACCGTCACAGGGGAGGTGCGCACCTTCCCACGCCTCCCCACAAAATACGGGTATGAACTTACCACTAGCCCACCACTTGCGACCATTGATGACGTAATAGTTACCATCCTTTCTAATATCACACTCCATGTTGGTGGCATCTGATGACGCAACAGCTGGCTCGGTCATACAGAACGCTGATCTGATATCACCATTCAGCAATGGCTCCAACCAATCTTTCTTCTGCTGAGCATTGCCGTATAGATGAAGAACCTCCATGTTGCCAGTATCTGAAATATTGCCGAACTATTCTCGTCTTTTGCATGGACACACGGTCATTTTAACCCGTATCAAAAATAACAGGCAGATCTCACACAGTGCGCGCGCAGGTAAACAAACTATACGAAACATCGTTGCGGAAATATTGTTCTCCCTTTAATGTTTCCCTGTTTGTCCACCTAGCCAAAACAAAATGTGCTTCCGAAGAACAAAAAATGTTACTAAGAAAAACATATTTAGGGCAAACATGACAAACGTTATATTTTCAAATGTTCTTCCGTTTTCCCCACGTACAGTATTCGAGCAAAAAAGCTACAATCAGGAGCGAAATGAGTTGGGACGCTTTTTTAAAATTGCGAAAATTTTATCCGCTTACCAAAAAATTACCTTATCTCATTCAAAGGCTCCCCTCGCCTCCAGTCAATGTTGTCGAAATGATATTATGCATTTTACAAAGACAACAATAAGAGTAAAACAACGTTGAATAGTGGGGGTGGGCAGAAATCGTAAAACAATCGAGGTTGTAAAACAATAGCATATTTTGCTGCATTTATGTTAGTTCACGCTTGTTTCAAGAATTTTCCTCTGGATTACAGTAGATTCGTGCGACCTAAAAATTCTTACAAAAATATTTCCTAGTTTGTCCACACTGAGAAATATGACAAAAAAATCTGACTTGTCTACAGTTGCAAAAGAATCTTGACCACAGTTGCAATGTGAATTTTTGACTGTATAGTTACAGCGCTGCGCTACCACGAAAAGAAATTTGATGGAGGGAAGACGGACACCATGATTGCCCGAAAATAGATTTTGCTTGAAATATCAGTTTCTAGTAAGACCTTATCACATATCACCGGTGAGAATGGCAGTTACAGGGGCGTACCGAGCGGGAGAACTGTCGTACAACATAACACTTACCGGGTGCAGAGCAATTCAAACATTCCGGTGCAATAAAGGACCGTCCAGTTTCCTCTGCAATCAGTGCGTACTCGGTTTGATTTAAACCAGACATGGCGGAAAGAAAAAGGTTCCATAGCCCTTGTTCCTTTGCTATTTTCTGTTTAAAGCAAGAACAGAGCTAATCATCTCATGCCAACCTATCCATTTTGCACTTTTTTAGCTAATTTCAAATGGGTGTTCCAGCCGCCAATACTCCAAAAGCTGTCAAGAAGTCAACTCTAGTTATATAGCGGACACCCTGGGGACGGCAGTTAGTGTCCGCAAAAGTTGTCGAGGAACTTGCAGAATAATAAGTACTGTACAATATAAATTTTTAGTAGAATCATACTAGCATACTGTTGCAAATGCTGTAATTTTATTGGCTACTGTACTCGCTATCTATTGCTCCATAGATTGCGAGTAGGAAAACAATAATTTTTCTAGTGTGTTTTTTTTTAAATTCAAAGACAATTTGTAATTATATAGTTTTTTGGCAAAATGACTTAAAAATCAATAGCACTTCTGCGGGTTTTCCCTGAGGTTATTGTCCTCACTACCAAGCCTCGTATTGACGCATACGTTCTCTTTACATGAAGTGAGACTTGGAGACTTGGTGAGGACAATAGCTTTAGGGAAAACCCGCATAAGTGCTATTATTTATTTCAGATTCTACTAAAACAATTAGATTACTCGCTCTCGATTTATATGCATTAATAGTTGATTTGGGCTTCGCCCTCACCAACTATCATCGCATAGAAATCTCGAGCTCGTAATCTAATCGTTAAATAGAACAAATACTTCCAAGGTGTCCCTTTTAACGAGCGTAGAACAATACAAATGCTTGTTGTCGACCTCGTAAATGTCCACGTACAATGCCGCAATAACGACAGTCTATAAAGCGCGAGCTATTGCATTAGAGTCTATAATTATAGCTTTGTACACGGCATAAGTTCTTTCACTACCTGAAACGATGTAGTGGAAATGGACGTTTCGAGCGAAAGCCCTTTCGAAACGTTTACCATTTAATCAAGGTAGTAAAAGAACCTGTACCTTTTGTGTACTATTAACTGTACTATTTACACTGACAAGGTTAGTTTGAAACATAATAGTTTAATTTTAGCCAGAGATTTAGAAAGTGTCCTTAATACCAGGGTGTCCACAAGGTAGAAATTAACTGTATATGTGTCCCGACTAAGACGACAAAGTATAGTAAGCATAAGCACAGTTACCTTTAAAGATTCTATAATTGGCGGAACTTGCCAACAATCTTTGTTTTTCCTCAGACAATCAAAGAATTCCTAAATCATAAATACGCCATCAGATAGATAGATAGGTAGGCAGATAATTGGTTTATTAAAATCATCATGGCAACCATATTAAAAGCTGATCTAATGCTGGTTCACACTTGTTGTAAGAATCGAGCATTTTCTCTTTCTTACGTATGTGAATGAATATCTGAACATACTTAAGTATGGGACGACTATTAAATTGCTTTTGCAATGGTATAGAATTCACTCAATTACATCGGCCAGAAGAAGTCACATATGACTCTTACGACAAGTGTGAACGTGAATGAGGCTTTACGTATACATGCAGCGGTTGCGGCCCAATTAAAAAACATGACGTCAGTGCACAAATTACTGATCTTATAGAAGACTGGATATAGTTATATGGTCTGTCTACTGTAGTTACTGGATATAGTTATACGGTCATTCTGTCTTATGGTTGTCAGAAGTAAAGGCTAATAATAAAATGACAAATATGGGACAACTCAGTGCCACAAACATGCAGGCCACAAGGTCTGGAATGAAATAAACAATAATTTGTCCAAGGGTGCATTCAAGAGTCAATTTTTTCTAGTTTTATCGAGAAGTACTAGTGATGTCAACATTTCGGATAAGTGAAACAGTTAATAGATCTTAGAAGTGCTTATCTCACGCGGTTTTCAATGCATATAAATACAAGGTAATTTTTCCCCACATGTTTCCCACATTGCATTGCAATTCATTGTTTAACTTTGGCGTGATGTAAGGACTTCTAACGTCTATTATTGTAATTCATTTTGTCATTTTTTCTTTGTCTTTTTTGTTGCATTTTTTATCAATTTTATGTCGACGATAGTATCTTTTATGTAATTAAGAAGTTCTCTGACACGATAACATATACTGTAAGTTATTTCAGAAAACCATTAAATTTAACATTAGATTTAACTACAAATGCTTCGATTCGCTGTATCGTATATGTGTGATATTAACAAATGTTGTTTTCCTTGTTCTTGTTGTCATTTTTGTAGTCAAACGAAAGCTATATCCAGTCTAATGTGAGATCAGTTGTACAAACCTTCTCTCCTGGGAAGACATGTTCTTTCAGATATACTTTTGTCTTCGACAGCAGTTTTTTGGCTTTCTCCGAAATGGGAAAGAGATCGGTAATAGGCCCGAGTGAGTTCTTGACAACTGGTTGAGGAGGAATTGCCTCGCTAGAAACATTTAACTTCTGTTATCATTTATCATTGTTAACAAACTGGAACACGCATGCAGTGACACAAACAGACGTGCTACAAAAGTAGCAAGATTTTGACTTATGTAGCTTTTACTGGACATTATAGATATAGAGTGCGTATCCGGTCACGAATAATGTCTCTACTTTTTTCTGGGTATGCGCTCTTGACCGCGCAAAATTCCTTACGACGAGCCAAAACTTCCTTCGAATCTCATTTTGTTTTGTTAGTTTACTAAAAAAAACCCATGGCTCACACTGTGGCGCCACGTTCATGATTGGCTATTCAATGCGTGCGGAATGTGTGTGATAGAAACATTTTGAGCGATTGAAAATGATGAAATTTGCCGTTCAACGGAAACAAACTTCCATTGCACGATCATGAAAATAGGAATTTCTATTTTATATCACGTGATCGTAAATAGCCAATTCCATCGCGATAATTTAACAAGGTGTTATATAAAATAGCATGTGCATAGATAAACTTAGTAAGCGATACGTACATTTTTAAAATTTGCAATGCTCGACGAAGGAGAGGCTTCACCACTGCACCATGTGCCTTCGCGTTGTCGGCCGATGCATTGCCTTGCAAGCCGCGAGCATAAACACCCTAGATGAATGGTAACAGCATAGTCAGTTTGGTCAAAGTGTGATCCTTATGTTACGCTGTGTTTCCACCCTACCAAGGCTCTTTCCAGCTGAGACAGTGCGTTAAACCGCCGCAAACGACGGCTATCGGCTAAGCAAATGTTACCATAGAACGCTAGTCATATAAAAAAAGTTGCATGAGGCACAAAACGCAGTATAATTCACCCGTGCACACGGTGATCGAGCTATCGCCTGGGCTAAGAGATATTAGTACAATCATACTAGCATAGTAATGTTTAGCTATGTAATACTAGCATAGTAATAATTAGTAACTTTCGTTCCGCCGACAGCTCTCGTGTGCCGCAGGCGGTGTTTGTATACTTGCATGGAAACCGTGCAACCGTACAGTGTGAGCACTGCAGTAATGTTGGTACGCGTGCGAGCCTGGCGATGAAGCAGACGACAGTACTACTGTACCTGTGCAATCGACGCGGCTCTAAAGAGATTTAACGCCAAATAAAATTCCCAGCGTGGAATACGTGTAGGCCGGTTAAAATGTCGGCAGTACCGAGCAATGTACTCTTTTTCCGCAGGTAATCCATCTGTTTAACAAAAAAATACTTTACTGACTCTCTCATTATCGTTTTACTTGCATTATTTAAAAGTGACTGGGAGGAGTGCCACGCGGGAGGGGGGGGGGAAGAGTGCCACTCAAACAAACATCTCGATGACATGTTCCTCAGTTTTTAGATCACGTGTCTTCTAATCTTTATCATACCAATTACCAGAAAGTAAAGGTCTGTAATATTCATGTTTCATACCGTTCGAGAAATTAGGAAAGATCATTTTGATGTCTTGAGGCCAGTGGTAAATCAAACAGGCATAAGCTAGGTCAATCATTGGGTCACCAATGCTCGCAAGTTCCCAGTCAAGAACGGCAACCACTTCAGGCTGTTAAAACAAACACAGATACAGAATACAGGGTACATGAAGCTAACGTGAAAGCTAACCAGACGTATTTTAATGATCAGTGAGAATAATATTCTTCAGCGCATTTCCCTGGATTTGTATTTTGTAAAAGTTAACTTAACAACTAACCTTAACAGGATGGAAGATCATATTTTCCAACCGATAATCACCGTGTATAACACCTAAAATTATAAATAGATTGTATTTTTACAAACAAAAATCATCGTTGAATTTTTGTCTCCATTAAACATCACTCCAAAAGCGTTTCATTTTCTCGTTATAATCTTTTCAGTCTCGAGTTATTTATACACTTCCACAAATTTCCGCAACCCAGGGTGGTATTTTTTATCAAGTTTGAACTAACTTGTGGTCAGAAAATAAATAAATTCATATTTAATCTGGCACTGTAGAGCACAACGAAAATTCGTTGTCTCCAGCGGGATTTGAACTCACATCTATCAGTTACGCAATCGAGCAAACTGGGATAAATAGCAAGTCTTATCTATAGTTTTTAACGCCTATCTTTGAGAACGCGCAGTGTTCAAATATATAATTTCTATGCCATTTTCATATCCCTAAGGATGGTTCTTAAAGAGAATTGAAACACTGAGCGTCCTCTAAAACAAGCGTTAAGTCGTCACGAAAATATTTCGTGAATAGATAAGGTTTGAATTAGATAAGGTTTGTTACTAATCCCAGCGCTAATCGGTCTAATGAGTCAAATCGATTTTTTTGTTGTTTTCTGCAGTGTTTATTTTCGTTGTTGATCATTTTGTAATAAATAAAATTCCTTTTTCTTAATTCTTTCAGCAATATCTGTATTAATCACTCTTTTAGTATCATTTTTCAGAGTCATAATTTATATCACAATGTACAAATACAATATATTAATGTTGTGCATTGTTCTTAAATAGAGAGAGGGTTGGGCCCGTGTCTCCTAACTCTCCCCCCCCAAACCAGAATATTAATTTTCAAGTATTTCATGACTGCTTACATTCTTCTCGACAGTCAGAAGGCAACATCTCCAACAATGTTTTGATTAAAATTTCTGCCTCTGGTAGAAAATCTTCTGTACTGTTTTTGTACTGTTTTGCCCATGTAAGAGCCTGCAGTAGATTGAGAATTGATTGAGATAGATCACAAACTGATTCAAAGGAATTTCTTGAAACTTGAGGCATCATGAAGGTCTGGTACGGCAGTATTCTAACTGGAACCGTGACATGAGCTTCTGCTATGAACCATTAACAGACCTGTGCTGTCCTACTGGAAACTGCGAAAATCCACAGAACAACCTAAGCATACCACATACCTGTCGTTTTGCATGACTTGCTTTGTGAGAAATATACTTTGTCAAGCCCAGATCCCTCGGATTGTATTTGTGCAGTTTTGCAAGATTGTCTGCGGCATTGAGATAATATTCTGGTCCCGCTTGGTCGTTAATACTATGAAATATTCTTCCCTAAGCATGAGAATTTAATTGAACCAGTTAAAGTATTTTGAATTCACTTATAATTATTATTCAGTACTTCTTTATTTTTTGCAACTCCTATTTATGTGCTATACGTACAGATTAAATGCAGAAAAAGAGGGATTTAGATCATATAGCGTTAGCTTTATATGACATAAATCCCGACTTTCAAGGTATTTAACATACTTAATTTATCCTTGAGGTTGTTTTCTAGTGGAACCTTGCGAATTTAAACAATTTAAGGCCAGATTCTTCAAGATTTTCCCACAATTTTCATCAAGGTAAATTTATCAATTTATTCAAGGTAAATAACGTGGTGGATATAATCCACGGTACATCAAGGAAAACCCGACTAAAAAAAATTAATAGTTGCTACAAGATACTGGTTTGAATGTTTCTTCCCAATGCCCTCTCCCATGTTTGAAAAAGTGTCTATGAAGCAAAATTATCAATGTTGATTGCATTACAATAGATTACTTAAAATAGAAGGGCCAGAGAAAGAATAGCAGTTTAGACTCGGCATTTGGAGAGATATTTTGAAGACTTTTAATATATTATTGTTCAGACGTTATTTCAAAAGACCTGCACATGTTCCATGATGTAAAATGCTGTACCAATGACTGAAACATCTTCACAGAAATGTAAAGGTTTTGCCACAGGAAAACCAACTTTGTGCAATGCTTCTGTGAAGTCAAATTCACGTTCAATCTAAATAGAAACTAACTTATAAATATCTTTTTCAACACACAAAGTTCACTCTTAAAACTAGTTCACTCTTAAAACTGCCTGCCTGGGGTTTTATGTTGATCAACATATTTAAATCAGGCAATTCTCATGCCTTTGACTGGCTCAACTTTGTAGGGTACACATGCACCTTAGTTTTGAAGGTGTAGCAATAGGATGACTGATGTAAGTTGGGCGTAAAATGGTATGTTAAGGTTATGGTAATTTTTCACAGCAATGGTCGTATAATTCACCTGGTGTGCATTTCCAAGTAATCTGCCCGGAGGTTTCTTTCTTAGCACAAACTCTCTAGATCCTTTTCTCAGGTAAAATGTTGGGTTAGATTGTCCATGCCTGTAGATTATTTCGAGTTTGAAAATTAATCTGACCAAAAACTTCGACCAGATGCACGCAGTTAAGTTACTCATTCAAGAAGAATATGTAGGTATAGGGGTGTACTCAGTCCTAATAGGGGTGCATTTTTTAATGTCTATCACATACGCGAGTATGCATGTATCACATCAGGCCACTTGCAGGCACACATGTGCTACACAGCCAAAAATTATCACATACTTGTTGCAACTTGTCAATTTCACTGGCTTAATTGTTTTGCATGAAACGCGTCAATTTCATTAGGTTGCAATTCGAATCACAAGTACTTGCTGCAACTATTCATTTGCAGACTGGTTGCAACTTGTTGAAACAACTTGGAGCAGGCCTGTGGACAACAGTTTTGACAGCCAACTTGCAACAGACTTGTTGTCAACAAACCATATCACAAACAACATGAATACATCGTGATAACGGCTTGTTGTAATAAGTTAATGCAAGATGTTGACAGACTTGTTGCAGCATTGTATTGCAGGCAGTTTGAATGTGAAAACAATTATTAGTGACAAAAACAAAGATTTTCTAGGCATACTGTTCATGAAAGTACACCAAAATTTTAGCCATACCCCATATTTTTGCAATGTAAATATCCTTAATAGCTACAGATGTTGGCAAGCCCAGCTCCTGTTGAAACTTTGAGTAAAAGCTAACGGCCATTCACTAAACTAATTCTCTTACTCACTGCAAATTAATCTAATTATACTGTCAGTATTTGCAATTTATTTTGATACACAAAACTTGATTCAATTTGCAAAGAATTAAGCGTTTTGAAACCAAAAATGTAATACCTGTACTGACGGACTGTCAATTTTTCATTCTTATCATTAGGATAGCTATGAAGATGTTTTCTGAGATATCTATCGAGAGAAATTTCATCAAACTTGTGTTCTGGTCGAACCGTGCTTGCTTCCATCTTTTGTAAATGTTATTTATTGCGCAATGTTAACATGACGTCATTGCGGATCTAATGCTAATCTTATGCTAATATCATTTTTTTTAGTTTACTCGATTCTGATTGGTTAAAAAGTGTGCCGATTAATCCTTAATCGGCACATTGTGCCGATTAAAAATTAATCGGCACGGAAACGGGCTATACGTCATGTAGTAAAATGTTTTTGTGATAAAATTTGTCAACATTTTTGTACTTTTATTTTGAAATATTCAAAAAATCAGCAGTTTTTTGTACAAAAATGTTCATAAGGTGGTTAAAAAACTTTCGATAGATGAATACTCGTGTTAGAAAAGGTTTCTTTGAAGAGAAAATGGCAAACCTGAAAGTATTTGTTGCGAAAGTTTGCGAAACATATCGTCGACAGCACTTCATTCACAAAAACAGTTAAGTTCAGCATTGAAATATGTAGTAAAATGATATTAATAGGAAATTACACTTGTTCTCGAAGTATTAATGAAAAATCTCACTTGTGTTTGGCGAAATATTTATAATACCGCTCGTGCTACGCACTCGCGGTATTATAAACATTTCGCCAAACACTCGTGCGATTTTTCATTAATACTTCTCGAACCGTGTAATTTCCTATACTAATCATTGTCAAATAAATCTAATCGGTTCCAATCAGTGATTCTAATTCTTCCTATCTAATTTGGGGCCTTTCCCGTTCTTTGCTTGTTTGTGTTTTTTGTTTGTCTTTGGGCGTGAGTATGTATTCATTGACTTCAAATAACCTTACAATATTTAATAAAATCTGATCATTTTCACGCTTACTTTACCCGGTATAAATACTTATTCAGAACAGATCAAAGTATATCTACAGATTTCTGGGTCCGCAGATTTATACACCCGATCAATTCCCCCAAGCGCTTGTGCAAATCCTAGAATTTACCCATGCAGAATCAGCTACTGTGTTCACAGACACTTGTATGTAAAAGACCGCCCTAGTTTCTGTGAGCAGTCAGATCAAGGCATGATACTATTAAATACGACCTATATTTGAACTCAGTATAATTACCTTGTTCTGTCATTTCTGTCTTCTTTTTTCTTGTAAATATCATATTTTTAGAAATTATCAAATCTTACTGTGAATATATCAATTGATAATGCTGTACATAGGGGAAATAAATTAAAATAAAAAGAAACATCCCCATTGTTCAAATATTTGAGCCAGACACATATCAATACTTTTTTTTTAGAAAAGTAGACTGGTAAAAACGCTCAACCTATTCCTGCCTTGTACAAAATGTCTTAAACAAAATCCCCCCAACCGCCCGACCGGGTAACGATGCGTTCCGAGATTTCAAAAATATATTGATGACCCCCGACTAGTAGATCTCAACGTCAATTTTAACACTCATCCCCGCTCTACCGGCAGGGCATAACAAGGTTTATTTGAGCGTTTTCACCTGTGTAATTGATACATCATTGATTAAAAGTAAACTGTGCATTTTGCAAACACTTCATCCCCTTACCCCCCTCCCCTCCTCTTAAAATAGTGGATTGCATTTTATCAGAATGTTTGGCGGGTTTTGTTCAGTGAAAAACTGATTTTCAGCTATCTAGATTTTCATCCCAGATAAGTGGACGAATGCTTCAGCGAATGCTTCGGAATGCATCCCACTGCCCGCGCACAGGCAACACTATACACAACCGCCTTATTTGCAGGTATATACTTCCCGCCTGACCTTACACTTATCACACTTGATATGACAACACCAGAAAAACCGACAATTACACTTCACTGTTTCCGAAATAACCTGCACATTGTACCCCCGTCCGCAGCACAAGATATTGCAACCGTCAATATCAAAAGACGTGATATTACAAACTCGACCCGACGTTCCGGGGGTCCCCAACCTCGTGTTGGCGTCGCAAAAGTTCGGAGATGATCGGAAGTAGATGAGGTCGCCCGGAGTAGGTTTTTGCGCGTTCTTGTCCTTCACACGCAACACGCGTGGACCTCGTTTCGTCTTGACCATTTCTATTGCGGTTTTGTACTTGGTAAGAAGTCGCTTTCCAATGCCATCGAATTGCACGGGATGCTGCATCCAGCATGTTTTCAACTCGCAAGAGCCACTCACCCCGTGACACTTGCATTTTCTGTACAGACGTTTGGACAAAGCCTGAAACAAAAAGAATCACAAGACGTAAACAAATCAGGCCGAACTGGGTACGTAGCTGTCATTCGAATCTGTCAAACATCGAGGGTGCATCTGCCAAGCTAATTGACTACTAAAAAAGGTGCCCCAAAAACGTTTCAAAGCCAAGCCCCTTTCTCGAAATATCAAAGGAAGGCTACATGGCATCAAAAACGTAGCACAGAGGCCGAAACATGCAATCAACTTGATTTAGCTTCGCCACATGGGCAGGGACACTACAATTATAGCATATGCATGACAACTACTGTGGGTCCGTATTACCTAACCCATCCTTGTCAACTTTTTCTGTGGGAGGAAACTTGAGTGCCCGGAAAAATCTAGTACTTATCAGTAACATTTCTGAAGGCGTTTTGCGTTGATAATTTTGTTGAAACACCACGTAAATCCATTCTCCGCAGAGGCTTTTTATATTTCTCAAGCTGGTGTGCGGAGGAGAGTGACTTAAATCTATTATCGCAAAGCTTTTGATGCGTATGCTTGAATCTTCATCAGTGCTAATAATGCGTTATTAGCAATGATGAAGATACGGATCGAAAGCATGGTGAAACTAAATTTACGTGTTGCTTCGCAAAAGTATATTATCACTTATTTTCACAATGCAATCCTACAGACTACTTAATCTACTTTGTAGTTTTTGAATACAATCAACGGAGAGTTAAAATTTCATGTCACAGTCTCTTTAAACTTTCAGACAGAGTGAAGACTAAAGGCATTCGTGAACATTTTCAAGTAACTGAATAGGTTTATATAAGGCTGAACAGGCGAGGATCTGTCGCAATTGTACCACAGTTTCCCAGGAGGACTGACCTCAACAAATGCACAAAGATTTTGCCGCAGTGCAAGATATGTAACACATTGAAATCCAGCTACCTTAATTCCGGCTCGAATATTGTGTCGATTCATTTTCTTGCGTTCTGCATTCCCAGTCTTCGAAACACGCGTTACCGCAAATTCCTTCGTCAGCCCTCCGGCAAACTTCACGTTGCTGTGACAACCACGCCATTCCCAGTCGCCCGACCGTTTCCCGGTCAGCGACCTATCGCAGCCGCAGCTTGAGTATATGCCTGAACTACACGCCTTCGTGATCGAGTGAGCCACGGCTGCCGCTGTTATGGCGTAAAGGAACGCTGATTCTTTACAACCTGGTGAAACATTTCAAGTGAAAAATCTAAACCTTTGCATGCTAAAAATTCAGAAGAGGTACAATACAACAACAAATTCTTTATTTCACTCATATATAAAAAAAATTTACATTAATGTTATTATTATTTGAGTTGCAAAACTATGAGTATCGACTTTCCATAATAACCATTAGGGCTAAAAAAAAACTAGAAAGTCGGTATGGAAAATTTCGCAAGAAAAGAGGAAATTTTTCCTAGCGTCGAGAAAACCAATTTACTCTGTTTAGGAATTTCAAGAAGAAAAGCAAACTAAGAAAGCAAACAATTAATAGTTTTCAATCGTATCCTCTTTTATTTTTTTCTTAAATCTTTTAATTGAAAGATATTTCACGTCATCAGCAATTGAGTTCCATACTTTAGCTCCATGAAATCTGATATTAAAAATACCATAATTGGTCCTAGCTTTTGGAATACCAAAAGTCTGACTTGTAGAAAACCTAGTATTATAGTCATGTACATCACTCGCTGATCTAAAAAAGTCATCAAATGCGGATGGTAGCAATTTATTATAAAATTTCTTCATAAATACAGCAACCTGGAAAGTTACCAGTTCAATTAATTTCATGATATTCAGAGATTTAAACAGCATGCTTGTATGTTCATAGTATTTAGTAAAAGTGATAATACGGATGGAACGTTTTTGTAATATAAATAAGGATTGGAGAGTAGAAGGATAGGTGCATCCCCATACAATCAAGGCATATGTAAGAAAGCGATAAATAAGTGCATAATAAAGATTTCTTAGTGTATTTAAACTAACAAAGTAACGGAGTTTAGATAAAATGCCAATGCTTCTTTTAACCTTGCTTTCCACAAAACTTATATGATCCTTCCAACTAAGATTGCAGTCTAGTATCAACCCCAAGTATTTAATCGTATACTCTTGTTTTAATAATTGATCATTAATAGTTATTTCAATATTATTTAGTGTTTTACGTTGTCTCGGATGAAATATTACAAAATTTGATTTTTTTATATTTAAAGATAATCTATTTACGCAAAACCATGCATATACTTTTGTTAATTCATTATTTAAAGTACGTAGCTAGTACTACGCAATACGTAGTCTTAAGCCCTGGGCAGAATAGGAAACATACTGCGGCGGAAATACTATGTTTCCTGTAATGTTTCCCAATTTGCCCACCACGATTAACATTGTTGCATGCGGAAACAAACAACTCTGAATGTTTGCGCTGTTTATGACTGCAGAAACATCGCCATTGCAAAAGTTAGTTGAAAACGTTTTATTAAAACATCAATCAATGGTGATTTTCGGCCACGTATGCAAGTCGATAGATGCAGAGACATTGCTGTTCTTGTTTAAACTAAGTGCACATTAAAGGATATCAATGGCAATGTATGACTTTTTCATTTATCGATAGGAATCTTTAAAGCAGTTGTAATAATGTTCGTTGTTAATTTTTCCGTAGCATGTTTAGTTTCTGAAATATTGACATGAAACAATCATGTTTGCCAGTTAATTTTACACTGTTGTGACATCTGGATTCTTTTGAATCCCAAGATGGCGGATGACTAGTGACTTTTTTGTCCAGAAATTAGCTAGTAGTATTTGGGAGAGTAAGCATGTCATCAAAAGTTCAACGACGGATATTAAAGTTACTTCGATGGAATTTTATCGATAATCAAAATTTAAAAACACATCAGCACATCCCTTTGAAGTTCGTACACCTTTGATTCTATATGGCTGAACTTACCGACGGGCAAAACCGGGCCAAATAAGGTCCCGTGATCTGGCACGTTGGAACAATTCCATCTATTCGTGCTCAGCTGTTTCCCGCATTCATTTACACCCGTCTTCGCGCCGCGAATGATGGGTTCCACTAAATCTGGGTACTTGACACACAGGTCGCTTTGTTTCTTGTTCAACTTCGTGTAAGTCTTGCATAACGCTGTTATCTTCTTTGACCCACCAGTAAGTTCACCTTTCCAGCCCCTACGTGAGATGAAAGCGATGAAAAGTCAGGAATCCTCACCGAGGCATTCTTACTCACTGGATAGATCTGAAGGGCGGGTATTTTTGCTTAAAGCACAGGGGTCGGTTGTACGAATGATAAATACATAGCGCAGTTAATACATCGGACAGTAATTAAACATTAGAGCTTTCAAGTTTAAGTCACTTTTTATCTCTTCCAAGTTCAGTATCCCTGTGTCATTGCTTTTCATACCTTTTCCTGAAGGGATAAAATGCAACTAGTTAGAAATTGTTCATTCTTTGCTCGCCAAATGAGATTTCACGCAACTGGGACTGGGATTCATTGGCCAAATAACAATAGATAATGGAAATGAGATTAAGATTTGAGCACTAGAACTTTAACATTTGTGAACTCAGACAATGGGATGTGGTTAAAATTTGGCCTGGGAAATGGGATAAAATCACTATTCGGTGGATAGCGCCATTTATCTCTCGTGCCATCGCCCGCTGAACTTTAATATGAGTTTTGCCAGCTACTGAACATGTTTATAAAGTTTGAGAAAATCGCTATCCTTTGGATGGCGCTATTCATTTTTCGCGAACAACCGTTCCCATGCATGGCTTCGCGATAAAATCTCAAACCTCCAGGAATGAAACAAAAATTTTCAGAAAAATTGAGTAGAGCTGGGTGCGTAAATTACTTAATAGGTATTTAAGATGGGGATTAGCTGTTATGCAATGATGTTAAGTTGAAAACAAAATGCTTAATCCGAACAAACAAATTAATGCAATAATGTGTGCGCCCTGACAAAAGGCTTAAAGTTCCGAAATGTAACGCCGCGGTCACTAAACAGCCGCGCGGTAGCAGCTCAAAACGTTGAGGTAAAAAACTTCGCGCTATCTAATTTAAACTCTTCCCATTCTTTGTTTGAAGTATAAACTGCGAGCAAGGAAGCTTATGTTGTAGAATGAATATAATTAAACAGTGTTGTTAGATCTCCACATTTGAGATATCTTCATCAGCAATATCAATAGTTCACTGCTAGTATTCTACTTCAAATAATTTCAATTGAAAGTACAAAGGTGCGAGACATGTCCACATCGTTGTAGTCGAACTGACGTTGCCAGTGTAGGTAGTGCAGTCAGAAGCACACGAAAATGTAGGATCTGTCACGATCTGAAAGATGAAAACAGAATTCGGCATTGCGAGTACCTTCCCTAGTCTTGAAGTTATTCGTGACTTCTACAACTTCCCACATGCAAAGAGCCTCTTCTCCTAACGCGGTCGGACTCTGTTTATATCGTTTCAGGTAGGGACAGATCATACGGTTTTGTATATTTCTTTGTGTGCAGTAGTCACAAGCTTAAGTATTTTACTCTAGTTTGACGCTAGAGACGCCTTTGTGTGAAAGGTTTTAGATCGAGTTCACTCCCGATGTCTAAGACAAACAACACCTAACAGGTACGTTGCATGATACGCTAAATCATACCTTCGGGAAACAAATTCAAACTGGACACCACAACGACCTCAAAATCTAACAATCATTTAGACTGAGGAACTCCATCTATCATGGGTAAAAGCATAACTGATGTGTGTATATGTGAGCCGAGAAATATGTAACAGCCATTGTATTTCAGAGCTTATACGATCTACCAGAATTTAAGGTTTCTAAATAACAATTGGAAACCACAGTAACTGAACGAGTATACTTGAAAAATATGCGTATATCTTCCACCAAATCGTTGTTAGCTTAAAAATATTGAGGATCGTTTCAAAATCAACTGTATGAATTTTATGTAAAGTAATGGAGCAAGGAAATCCGCTATCGCTCATAATGTTTTCTTCAAGACACCTACCTAAGTTTATAAAAGTAATTGCTTGAAGTTTTGCCTAATGAAGATCTGTATATACCACGGAAAGTTAGGAATATAAGCAGAGAAATGACGTACGTACGTTTGGATACCCAGACAACCACAAACGAGGAGTATGTAAAGAAAAGTAAATAGGTGCCATGTTTGGAAGAAAGAAGCACGCATATATACACTCTTCAGAATATAACTGCATCAACTGAATTCACGCTACGAGTATTATACAAACGATTGTTATTTGAAAACATCCAAACAGTTCAATTGATAGCCAACTACAGAACTTCGATCTCGCAAGCCAGGTAAGAACTTAAAGACTACCACAATGTACAGTTCATCTATCTGCAAACAATGCAAGCGCCAACTGTATACTCGAGATAGACGGAAGCAATGTATGCACGAATATAATCGAGCTGCTAGTCAAACAGATGAACTTGTAAGCTAACACTTGCCTGAAAGATACGGGAGTGAATCAGCAAACCTATACCTTATCTGTAAACAAACCGTTTAAGAGCGACAGCAAGGAAAACCTATAGTATACACCATAACAAAAAAGTGTGTTTCAGCTACCTACAATTGATGTTAAATATTTTTCGTGTACGACTGTATACATATTGGATAAGAACCACTCAACGGAGATCTAGAACTAACTTTGCCAGTTTCGGTAGTGCAGTCAAAAGCACACAAAAACATAGGATCTTTCACTGCCTAAACGGTACAACATAAAATTTGACGTTTCGATCCTACGTTGAGAAGCTAGTTGAGTAACTTCCTGACGAAAGGCCTTCGCTTGAAATGTCGGATTTCTGCTCGTGACGTTAAGATAGCGAAAGATCCAATGTTTTGTTGGCTAGAAAAGATGATTTTTGGTTATGGACTAAAACTCGCATGGTACTCACCAAGAATTATCAATGTTCTTCTCGCTGGATGCAGTATGAACGAGCGCCAGAATCAGATTAAACCAAAAAGCTAATCCCATCTTGCAAACAACTTGCTGTCTATAAAGTGTTTTCTGTTGCAGATCGTTGCTTCCCTTCTCTCCGATCTTTCCGTCTCGATGTTCTTCCGTCAACGCAGAGCTCTCGATGACACCGGAGAATCAATCAACAGAGTTTAAAAGGTCTTGTCAGAGTACGTCAATTATGAAATCAATCACTTAAGAAAGTAAACTATTTGGCGACGAGCTGGCCGAAGTCTACGAAAATTGTTTTTCCAAACAGGCGGAATAATGTCAGGTTTGCGACAACCGCTCTCGCGGGATCTGCACGTTTCAGCCTGTTATTCGAAGTACAGGTTGCCGACGGTGCACACCGCGGAAGGGTGTAGGTATTTCTAACCAAACTTGAGCGGGTTATGCTAGCTGCACGACCAACGAGGTCGGCAAACGGTCGCAAATCTGAAAGCAGACAAAAAATTAAATCATTAGCACTGTCTAAAGTAAAACCGAACCAAATTGGGAAGAGCGTTGTTTATGAACGTCAAAGGAAATTATAATTTTATTGCATGCACCCGACAATGTAAACAAAGGCAAAATTAAAGTCAGGGATGCGTTTGAATGGTACCGCGCCTGGCTGAACCATTGTGAACATTGCTATTGCAAAATGTTGACCGGATTAACCGGAGAGATTACAAAGACGTACTGTTTGGGACGCAAAAATCCTTTTTAGCAGTTCAAAAATAAACTACTTTAGCTTTCGTAAGGAAGCTTACATACTCGGATTTGGAGGGCATACTGACATTTCCTTCAAAGGGAAATCGTGAGGTTGACCGTATTAAAGAATTTCCTTAGATGAATATAGCCTAGAATGTGTTGGTTTTAGCGAGCGAGAAAACCGTAGTACACGGAGAAAAACCCTAGAACAGAAAATATGCAGGGATGCCCGAATAGGGGGCAGGAGGGACAGCTGCCTGCCCCCCCCCCACTTGCCTTTTGCTGAGAGGTATAGGGGGGGGGGGGGGCGAAAGTATCCTTCAAGTATAAAAAATATTGTATAAGAAAGCAGAGCTTCAGTTCTTTTTCGCTTCGTTTTTCAACAATTAGTTTTCAAGATGCCTTAGTGATAACAAAACTCGATGTGGCACTGTAAATAGACGAAATAGACTTATATTTGAAAGCGCAACTGACCCTCTAAATTCTCAGATAAGGACTTTAAAATTTTGTCGGTGCCCTTCAACAAAAGTTTGCCCCCCCCCCCCTGGCCCTTTTCAGGTTCCGGCGTCCCAGGAAATATGAGCCATGGATCGAAACTGTACTTGTGTTAAGACGCACAACGCAGTAAAGGCCCTGTCAATTTTTCTTGCAACTTCAGAGATTTTTGGTATGTTAAAAATATATCAGCAAACTTTAATGCAACTTGTATTTGCCAATTTTACATACTCCAAGGGTAGAATTGCATTGCAAATTGCAAGAAAAATTGCATCGTGTGACAGGGCCTTAAATGCTTCCAAACTTATAAGTCAATCAATGTTTCCGCTGTGATGTTTTCTTTAAATCCCTTAGTGAACTCTAGAGAATTTTTAACAAGTGTTCTCAAGTATATTTTAAAAGTGTTTCCATGCATAGCATGCTACAGTAACTAATTTACTTGATAATTTAAGGGGGAGCCCTATCAGAAGTAGGACGCGGGTTTACTCGAATGCTCAAAATAATGTTCAAATTACGATTCAATTTATCCTTAAAATTGGAGAAATACACAAACTGACTTCGCACTTCCTACGCCAGAGAATGATCTTATAAAGAGGAGCTTGGAGGCCAAACTGAAGAAATTTCTCCCTGAAGGCTACAAGTTCAGAATCCCTAAGTTCTTATAACACATTTGAGGCGACAGCGATAGGCGTTCCTGCGCGCAAGACAAATATATACAAAATTCACAACCTTCGCAAGGCTCTACTTTTCCGTTGTGTACAACATTTCGCCACCAAATTTTGCATGAATTTACTAAATTGAAGATGGACTTTCCAGCTGTTGTGAAATAATAATATTTTGTTCGTGTTTGTTCTATCACGGGAGTTATCCATTTTTAGCCAATTTCGTGATTATATTATTTTTGTCCTATAGACGTCAGTGCCAAGAGCAGACCTTGAATTGGGCGCTTTCAAATACTTCATTCTCTGTTTCATCTCGGTCAGGATATTAAAAAAAATTCTTTACAGTTGCCGAAGAAAGCGGTGTATCGGAATGATATAAACGTGTTCCCGGGTCATTAACCACCGTCGAATGTAACAAAGGCACTATACAATATATGCGAAAGGGCTGTATCTTGCGGCGTGGTTCTAATTAAGATAATTCACATGTCCCAAACAAGAATTCTTTCAGGAATATTTAATTTACTTCGCTAATTTATATTAATGTAGGTATGAACAATATTAGCTCGTTTCCCACAGGAAATTTTTCATGCCAAACTTTTGCAAGATCGCATGCATCAAATTGACTTGACTCTAGTGAAGTCATGGACTTGATTCGAAAGAAAACATACACTTCACCATGGCGAAAACATCGATTTGACTCTAGTGAAGACATTCGCTCAAATCTAGTGAAGACATTGACTTGACTCTAGTGAAGACATTGACTTGACTCTAGTAAAGACATTGATTTGACTCTAGTGAAGACATTGACTCGAATCTATTTGACTCTTGTGAAGATATTGACAGGAATTCTTCAACTATCCGTGCACGCACTAGACCGCGAGACTCCCTAAAAGAAAGGAGTTGATGAAAGGACGGTCTGCAGACAACACAGGAAGAAATGAAATACGCGTTGCCCACACAACGCAAAATTCCCATTGGTCGAAATCGATGTGTCCGTCAATCAAATCCGTCATAGTCTTCTTCATAGCCTTTCTTTAGAGACTGCTTGTATTCTAGCATTAGCCACATGATTATTCGGACAGACACATCGATTTTGACGGATGGGGACTTTGGGTTATGTGGGCAACGCGTATTCATTTCTTCCTGAGTTGTCTTCAGACCCTCCTTTCATCAACTCATTTCCTTTCGGGACTGCTCGCAGTCTATGCATGCGTGAATATCCAATCTCAATCAATCAAACGAGGCGATCACGGAAGATGACTGGTACTATTTGTGAACAGAAATATTTTTTTCGGTCAAAACTATATTTTAAATATCTGCCCACACATACTTTACTTTGTTCCCAAAGTAAGCTGCCTACGGTTAGACCAGCTTGAACTTATATCTCTTCGGCGTTTTTCGCGTGCTAGCGTCACTATTCCTCAGTCGGTAAGTGTCCTAAACAGAAGTAGTCACCCCTGGAAATATACCGTTTTTGAATATTTCCAGGGGACGAATGCTTTTGTTTAGGGCACTTGCTGAGGGACCAATCATGAAGAATAGATCTTACGCAAAAACACTGAAGATGGCCTTCTGTATATTATTTATTCTTCTGTGTAGTACTGAATACATTATAGCTGTATAACATCGAATTCTGTTAATATAGTTTACGTGGTGGAAGATGGTATGGTCGTGTCGATACTGGCAAAGTTAGTTCGATACTTTATCTATAAATTCTTTTATAAATTCGACTGCTAATTTTTGCCGTGCAAACAAAATCATTAGTATGCATACTAGGTTCCTCCAAACGCACTTGTCATATAAAGGCAGCCGATTTTTGGCTCAGGTAACAATTAAGCATTATCGGAACATGAACAGATCATTGGCGATTTTCTACAAATGACCCAGCTCACGGGATATTTCGGATATGAGCAAAGTCGCGGTCAACCGCAAGTAATACCGCAATTAGGTCCATATAGTTTAATGGGTGTTTCGGTTAAAAATAACAAACGATAACAAAGTGTGATGCGCAAATCATTTCGTGATTGTTGCGAAAAACGTTCCGAATTACCGCAAAGCCGTAACGAGCCAAGCAGGACTCCTGTTCGCAATGTTTTTGTTTATGGGGTCAAGTAGATTTAGTTCAAGTAAAATAGCTAAATAATAACCCTCGCAGCAAGTAAATCAGATGGAATTTCAGAACGGATAAGGTAAACAGGGCCCATGGGATATACAAGAGCTATATAGAGAAGACAAATGAATATATCATGTTGTTCTGATCATGCACAGCTATATAAATTACAATAATTCAAAACTCAAAATGAACAGTATACAAAAAGTCCGTTACCCAAAGTTTGTTTTTAGTTCAGACAGATCGTTTGAATATAGAATTTACACGTGAATCTCAGACATAACGGTAGCATGCAGGCAAGAAAAATTCAATCTGAAAAAAAATTTTTAGACAAAGGCCTGTTTGAGACGTCGAACTTTTCATGTGTGGAACCTAATGTAAATAAGCTAATACAAAGAGCTTTGTTCATTTGCATCAGATTCGGCGCGTGAAAAGTTCAACGCCTGAAACAGGCCTAAGATTATTCTCCTATGTGGCACAATCGAAATTGTGCATTAATTGTTTAAGTATATCATGAGCGTGATTATTTCTCGATGTATTTTATTAGAAAGCCATGCATGGAGATCACATCTCGGTTTTACATGAAAGACTGGCCTGAATAACAAATCTATGAGAAAAAGAAAAAAGCAAAGAGTTTCCGAAGTCTATATTAACAATTACTGCACAAGGGTTGGTAAAGGAGCCGAAGACAGATCACATATTTACCATTATATATTGGTAGAAGACCATGGTTTAAAACAAACGCTACTTAGTCCTATATATTACAAAAGGTCATATATTCATATTCCTACCTTGAAAAAGCGTTTCTCTACGTTTGGAGAAGACAAAAATTTACAATAAAAATAGTATTTCATAAGCGTGTTGTTGTAACTTATGGTCAGATAATTGCTGCTGAAAACTAAGCAAGGACGCAGCAACGACCTCTGTGTAGAATATATTATACATGGTATATATAGATTCAAATGGGATTGGTGTGAATTTAGAATGTCAACTCTCATTGACCCTCACATACATGCCTCTACAACAACTCATAACTTTCACCTGGCTTAAATTATATAGTAAGTTTTTGGCAAGAGTTTTCGCCAAACTGTATGCGCGCGCCTCATATTCTGCGAACTTTCATGCGTGAAACCATTTAATGTTCTTGACCGGGGCATTTCATGAATGTCGAGAAAACACCAAAACAAGCTCTTGTTGCTGACTTTAACTACAAGGCTTAAAGGCCTTAAATCTTTATCGCGATCGACGACACTGAATTGCTGTAGATGAAGCAAAAGAATATTTGTTGCGCGTCACGGCGTCAGTTTATATCAGTCTCCGGGAACTCAATCAAGGCATCATGCTATTATACAGACTCGCAATTCTGCCGAGATTTTGAGCGCGACCTTATTTTTTTCTTTTATGAATAGAAAAACAAGGTATTAATGCTACGAGACCTTGTGCAATCATTGACACAGTCACAAGTAGTTTGTCCATTATAACGTAAAACTTGACGTTTGGAAATGAATACGAAAGAAAATGCTTACATCTGTTGAAATGTGCTCTATTGAATAATCGTCGCAAAAAGTATTTATCTTCTACCTGATATATTACGGAAGTATTCATTTTGTTAAATATATAGTGCTAGTACCAATACATCACTGAATCACATGCTTAGACTGAAATGAAGACGGTGGTGGACGGAATATAAATTGTACATATAAATTCTACATATAAATTCTATATATTGGGGGTATTTCAAACATGGCTGTAATGTGTACAGTACAAAATCGAAAGCTTGGGCCGAGCAATGAAAATTGACGTATTGTCAAGCGAAAGTTTGTATGAAAATGTCTTAACTCAACGAGGACAAGAGTTGAATGAGAGTTGGTCCGATATTGTTTCACCTGAGCAAACGGTTCAGCTGACGCTCATCAATTATATGATCAGTGCATGGTTAGAATTAAAGGAGTACGCGCGAATATCGACCGAAGAAACTGTGCAAGCCTGAAGTATATAATGCCAAATACATAATCTCTCGGGGTAGATGGGATTTTAAAACTATTATAGCCAAACAAAAGTACGACAGTAAGTTGATGACAGTTGGTATAGGCGAGAGTTACATGAGAGTCAACAAATGGGACCAGATATACTTGTGTAGATATTGCCATAAAGTAAATTTATGGGCGTCAGACACATACAAAAAACATTTACTAAAGCTTATACGTGAAGATGGATAAATCACTTACATAAAAACAGCAGAGCTCGCACAACTCCCTTCACACTTCTTCGGCCTCGAATGACAACGCTGTATTTGCTTCCTGGCCAAAAGAAACTGCAAGCGAAAACAACAAAACGTTAGATCGCAAGCACTAAACTACAATGAAATTACGCCGACTGTATTTAATGCGCGAGGCACGCGGAATGATCAGAAAAAGCAATTAACTATAAATCATTTTGAAGCCCAAATGATTACCTCTGCACGACTGCTAATCCAAAACAACAAACGTTCTCAGGGCATGCGACGGCACTTATTCAAAAACGACAACGGAACTTCGAACTGATTTATGTGCGGGAAAAAGTCGCAGAAGTCTTATTCTCGCCGCCTGTTTTTGGCTCAACGTCGAGCTGCTCTGGTTGGCAAATAACACTGAATGGCGTTAGTAATTTGTACGAACAACGCAACTGCTTTTCATTCTGTTACGTTTGTACCAGAGTCGGCTGGAAAACACATTAATTCGTTAGCATGCTGGGAAGACTCTTTTGAACTTTTCCATATGTTCGTAAATGCGACGACCTAATATCACAAAACTTCCTTGCTTTTTCTTTCGGATCAAAATTTAATGGTACTTGAGAACAACTCTAATCCTATCACGTTTCCCTCTCCATTGTATATTTTGCACTCCTATAAATCTTTTACCCGGGTAAGCTATGTATATTAGGAATGTTGTCCAATTTTCTGTTTCAAACACGTATACGTCAAATGGACGAATGTTTTTGATGGGAGGGAAGTTAGCATTTCCTTAGATTTAGCATGCTTTAATGCTTTAGGAATTACATTTATTAAATAGGCATTATATGGAAGAGTCTGAACCTTACCTACAGCTAAAAGATGCTGAAATTAAAGCAAATCTTACTCGTGCAGTTGATATTTTAAACAAACTATGTAAGAGCCAATTTATGAAGTTGGAAGTATGTGTTTTGAAAGTCAGTATAATCTTGCTTTGCCGGAGTTCTTTTTTTCTGAAGTTTTGAAATGAAATTCGTATACAAAAATACTCAAATGAGCGAGTTACATTTTAATCTGGAATAACGTTACAGTAAAACCGCGTGTATAAGAACCTGCATTTTAAAAACCTGTTGGGGTAAAAATAAAAATTTCCTTGCCATAAATTTGTCTTAGAACATGCAAATTTGACTCTATTTGACACTGTATGTATGTTTTTCCACATGAATCTAATCCAAGTTAGGTCACATAGAGATCTAACTGTACTGGTTAATCATAGAGTAGATTCATATTAATCTGACACTGCAGAGAACAACGAATTAATATGAATGTAGTTTTTAATATCTCTGAGGATGGTTCTGAAATATCTGATATTTTTCTCTGAAAAAACCCTGTCTGCAGGATCTCTCACGAAGAATGTCGAATTCTGTGGACATTCGTTTTAAAACGTCGAATCCTGCATGTTTCCTTCGTCCCATGTAGTGTTTCTTTTATTACTGCACTAACTATATATACTACAGCAATGTTAATCGAGAGCTAATTGCATTCCTAACCAGGGAGAATTGAGTTTTCCTTCGAGACGGTTCTCTGGACGTAAATCCAGTGCGTAAACAATAAGTTATAATGAAAACCGAAAATTCAAAAACAAAGCCTGCGATATAGAAGTGGATGCCATTTTTACTTTTCTACCATTCCTTCTCATTCCACTTTTTGCTAAGTGAATAACCGTGAATACAGTTTTATAATACCAAATCATATTCCAGTGGTCTACCCGCTCCATTATCGCAAATATTCGCAAAGAATGAACTCCGGCAGTCAAATTGACTTGGTGTCATGAAATCATAATTGACCGGAGACAGGTGAATAGAAATGTACTCAAAAATCTTTTAGAACTTGATTAAACCTTCAAGCCTGACAAAACAATGCTCAATTTCGTCGCTGGAGGTATTTCGCCGCAAAAATGCAATAAAACTAAATGTTTCGGATGTTTTGACAAGCATACCATCGCGCAATATACATGGCACGTTTACCTCGGACGATGTTTGATGTTTTAAGCTCCTTGTATGCTTGCATGGAGATTATCAATCAAGTAAAATTTTGTGGAAACGCCACGTAAATTCATTATTGCAAATTATAAATAATAAATTAATATATTTACGTGGTGTTTCCACAAAATTATACTTTGTTTGATGTTTTGTTGATTATGTTTAAAGCGAGAAACAAAATAGAGTCTATCATATGCTATCTTGGTACGGCAACTTTCGTGAATTCGTTGATGTCGCAGTATCATCCCAGAACTGCATGATTCCAGATTGTCTTGCCTCCAAAAGTTTAATAATGATTTTAACTTTACGGCAGGAAGTAAAAGCAAATCTATCATATGCCATCCTACAGTGTTCCTAAATGTACCGCTTAGTTGGCAAAACATAAAGCATTTCCACTCGAACATGACATAATGTTCGCACACAATGTCACAACCGTTGTGGAATAGTCAAAATATCTTCTTCAACTCTAACAAAATATAAATCGACAAAAATATTTTAATTGAGGTACTTTTATAATTTAACTGCCTATCAGTAAACCTGAATTATAGTTAGAATAGTATGAAAGATCTTAAATAGTCTTCTTTGAATGGATGTATCTGCCAACCATTCATTTTGTGTCCAAACGTAACAAGGCTGTTCACAAGCTGTTAACAAGTCGTGTCCGCACTGCTTGTTCAAAATTCCTGGAACAAGCTGAAAATTCCTTGAAACACGCCGTTAACAACTTGTGACAAGCTTGATGCGACTATGAGATTTGCTACAAAGTCGTTGAAACAAGCTCATACAATCATGATATAAAAATCCGGTTATAATCTTGTAACAACAGGTCTATATCAGTGCTGTTAGGACAACCAACCGAGAACAAGTCTGACGTTCCCGTCAAACTTGTTACAACAAGTCGTCAAAGGGTTACACAAAACTAATGGTCAACTTCCGGTAATCTTGCAAACACAACTTGTGAACCTCTTATTAACAGATCTGGCTACAAGTTGGGAGACTTTTACGTGTACTTCAAAGTCATTAAAATGTACTTATACACATCAATGGTCTCTACACGCAGTATCGACGTACACGAGATGTTTTGATCAGTCTATACCCTCGTCATTTCTACTTATCTTTCTTTTCTTCTTTTTTCGCTCTTTTTTCCTCTCTCTCCAGTTTTGTCTTTGCCAGCTCGAGACAAGACTTCAGTTCAAATGCACCAGCGATGTTCTCCTAAAAGGAAGGTACAATACTGCTTGAGAAATATCCCCGAGCTGAACCAGTAGCTAACAAGTTAACCATTGATTTCCACAAACCTTTGTAAAATGAAAAGGGACCACTTTGCCATCACGACCTGTAGATTTTACAGGACGTCTTTTTGATTCTTTACCATTTTGGAACAGAATGAGAGTCGGAAGCTGCCTCGAAGTCACCGAGTCGTCGATGTTATATCTATAAACACATTTATACCCTTTAGAAATTATTCGACATCTAGTGAAAAGCCACGAAATGATAATTGGTCACCCATTAAACCTATTCGCAAGCATTACCACCCTAATACATACGCGTAAATCACGCTTGGTCTTGTCAGCTACCTCCGTAACTCAGTGCTCAGAGCATTGCATCGGTATCGCAAAGAAGTAGGTTTGATTGCTGCCGGAGAACTGATAGTTGATGATGAATTTTGCCAACTGTTCCCGGCTTGCATTTCGACATGTGTATGATCTTAAGCCACGTCACGACATTTTAAGTCGCTTTAAGTCACGTTTACCCTTTAGCAGCCAATCGAACATTATATACGAATCTTTTCTAATGCATTTATGGAAAGTACGGGTGATACAGTACATGCAAGCAGCGCAATGCCTTTTATTCAAAACCAGGGATATGAAAAACTAGATTCATATTAATCTGACACTGCAGAGGACATATCTCTGAGGATGGTTCTAAAATAGAATCGAAACAATGCGCGTCCTCAAAGACAAGCGTTAAGTCGTCACAAAAATATTTCGTGCACTTAAATTGGATAAGACTCGCTACCAATACCAGTTGGCTCGATAGCTCAATTGGTAGAGCGACGGTCTAGAAACCCGAAGATGTGAGTTTGAATCCCGCTCGAGACAACGAATTTTTCGTTGTTCTCTGCAGTGTCAGATTAATATGAATCTAGTTCAAAATCAGGATCATGCCAAAAAACGGTCCGTCACAGCTCAATCACCGGCAAAAAATTTCGACTTTACAAAGAGGAATAGACATGATTAGACAGAACAGACTTCGCATAATCTTTTAATGTGCACCATGCAGTTTCTGGGTACAAGATTGCTATCAAATCACTCGCATACCGCACTTACTTTTTTGCAATACCTGGGTACCTTCCGATATCAATTTTACCAAACTTTAAATATTTGTGGTCGCATCTGCCAAACAAAAACACAGATTATCAGCAGTGACGTAAGTTCTTTAGATATTGTTGTTTTCACAGTCAATGAACACGAAAATATTTGCATAGCGGGACTAAATGCTCAGGCGGGCTTCTGCACTGAAGTAACGAAGGAAGGAATGTCAACTATTTTTTATGGAAATTTTAATAAAAAGGCTAAGCGTAACTCATGTTTTCAGAGGGGGCTGCTTCAGTTTAAAGCACTTGTTGAGTGACGAATCATGACGAATGGTGCTTACATGAAAATGGAAAAACACCAAGACGACCTTATGTGTTTCAATTTGTGCTTATACAAATATGCATTTATGCGACTTCACTTTCACTTGTTGAGTGACGAATCATGACAAATAGCGCCTACATGAAAAACGCTAAGACGACTATAGGTAGCCCAGAAATCGGTGGTTTTTAACCTTAAATAAATAAATCTTGTACATAATATTGCACCTCAATGAAATTTCAGCAAAAGGTTCGGCTAGCTTCTTGCAAGGCGGAGACCAGACTGTGTAAAACTCAACCAACCATGTCACTTCTGGATTTTCTCTTAATTCTTCCTGTATATTCGGAGAGAATTCAATCAATCACGTTCTACCAGTAACAATACGGTAAACCCCCGCGTATAAGAGCCTACATTTTAAAAGAGTTATAATTACGCTCTCCTGGCCACGCATAAATTTGTCTCAGAACATCCAAATATGACTCAAACTGTATGTATGTTTTCCCAAAGGAATCTGTTTTCCACCATATAAAACGACAAACAATGCCCCCCCCCCCCCAACAAGAACAATATGCTAGAATTATGTAATAAGGACCTGTTTTGGCTGACTCGGAAAAGACTTGGAAAAGTCAGTACTGTAGTTTCGTTCTTGTCTCTTTGTAGATGAAAACTACAGTGCTGACAGAATATAATACTGTGTCCAACTGTGTATTTGAATAAATAAAACTATTTCCTTGTTTTTGCTACAATCAGTATTTGAATAATTAGTCTGCAAGCATACCTCAAGTGAAGCAGCACTAAATAGCTGAACAGAATCTGGTCCAGAATATAATGGTTCAGGAAGAGCAACAAACAGAACTAACATAAAAGAAATTAGGATAAGAATAATTAAAACATACTTGGTACCAACTTTATTACAGGTTAACTGTCTTACATCTGTTTTGTACTGTTATGTATTATAATATATTTAACGATTCGAAGGCTAGATAATACTAACTAACCAGGTGATATTAATCTGATCTTGAAGCTTATCCTGATCTTGAAGCTTATCCTAATTTGATCCACAATCCTTATATCTATTCTAACTTAATCAAATTGCTAATATGATTTCTTAACTAGATTTGACCTTATAGTGCTGTCAACCCAACTCTAATAAATGAACAAATTATAAATGTAATAATTTTAATCCCAACTTTACCCTGAAATTATAAAACTTAAGACTACTCTCAATCCTAATTAAATCTTAATACTTAATGTGTGAATCCTAGTGTAGTACCAAATTCACGCATCTAATATAGCAGCTAGTTATATATAACCTAATCTTAATCTTAACCTATCTACCATTAATAAAGGGATATCTTACTGATGCAAAACACCGCATAGACAATAAAAAGTGACCAGTTCGACCTCAGAAACAAAATCAAGTTGACAGCTTTAAAAAATCCAGTGGCCATTGCAAATACATCTTTGTTTACATCTGCATGTTCAAGTGAGAAATTATAATATTATTTATTTTGACTACTCATGGTTCTATGTTCATTTTATAAGTCAGCATTTAGAATAAATACAGACCCCTTTTCCACTTGGAATTTTTAAATGCTAAAACAACTCCAACGAAAACCAGTGTCTCGCAATCAGACTAGAGAAAGTAAACAGAAAAATTTTAGACTGCCATAAAGTATTTTAATAAAACACAAAACTATTGATACCCTGTAAATTGCCAACATTTTTATTCTAAACATTTCAAAATGTAATACAAGTCATCTTCAGTAGAATAACTGTTAATGGTACTTTAAAAGCTGCGCTATTAATATGCGTGCGTGTTCCAAAGTATGCTTGCGTGTTTCAAATTCTCCTAACAGAAAAAGGAAAGAACTAACTATTTTCCATTAGGAGAATTTGAAACATGCTAGCAAACTTTGGAACACGCACGCATATTGATAGCGCAACTTTTTAAAGTAACAGTTATTCTACTGAAGATGACTTGTATTACATGTCAAAACGTTTAGAATAAAAATGTTGACAATTTACGAAGTATCAACAGTTTTGTGTTTTATTAAACAGAAAAAGTTAAGTACCGTAACATATTGAGCAGCAATAATGCACGCCATTACTTCCTACTTTTTAATTGTCTAGCTGCAACAGTAGATGATTTTTGTTCTCAATGGGAAAACTCTGAAGCTCAAAGGATTAATTTTAGATACAGCTTTAGGACTTTTATTATTTACCTCATATGAAACCAGTGCATTGGGATATGGGAAACATCTTTGAAAAAACATTACCTACAACATGGAATTTTTTATGTTTTGCTCCTTGCTCAGAAAAGTATTTTTCTGACCTACTTGAGTGACATCATACAAGCAAGTAAAACAATTGCCTGTTTGAAAATTGGGACACATGGTAAACTTTAGTGAGTCTTCCGCATCTTCATAGTTACAGTCAATTTCAGCTAACTTTTCTCTGTAATATTCCAAACTTTGTGCAAAGTTCGGAAGTTTGTTGTAAAGTTCGAACGTTCATTTCAGAATTAACAAGTTGGTTTATAAACTAAGCATTTGAATGGCTTCTTTGAGTTCAGGGGCCAATCGCATCCTTTGTTTCCATATTTATCTTTATTTTGTGCATTAAGTTTTGATATTAAATATGCTAAAACATTATTGTTGCCTGCACAACAAAAAACATAACAATCTGGCTTTTTAAACTTGTTGGATTTTCTTTGAAATTTTTCTTTAATATATTTTAACCTTGTCAGAATCAAATCCATACATTATCACCGCCCCCCCCCCCCCACCCCCACCCCTTAGGAATTTTCAAGGCATTTTTAAGTGAGCCTGTTCCTTGGGCATATTAGTAACATATTTTCAACTGGCAAAGGCAGGGGCCAGAGGGGGGGGAGGGCCAGGGTGCATTCTGTGTAAAGTTCACGCCAAAGATTCATGATTGTACGCCGACTTTTATTATAAATTATATTATGATTTTTGAAACTCCACGCCGGAGATATCCGAACTTTTGTGCATGGAATGCACCATGGGGGGAGGGCAGTCATGAATAAATTTGTTCCTTTTGCTCCTTGCATTTTTTTCATCGAGATTCATCATAGAGATTTCAGGCTGACTAATATTTGAAAATTGCCTTTAAACTTGTAACAACGGACCTGTTTACACAATATCTGATTCCATAACAGTTTAAAACTAGTTAGATACTATCTTTTAATATTTTTAAAAACACTCAAATATACACTAAATTTTCTCTGTAAACCATGACTTACTACACTGTATGTATTTTAAAACTATCAAATACCACACTAGTACAACAGCACATACCAGACTCAGTTGACACTGCTCCTCTCCCATAAAAAACCACTGACATATTGGCTGTACGGTTTTTAAAACGATATAAGTCACTGATGCCAGGGCATTTAAAACGTAATAACTTGTAAAATATGGACGAACGACTTCTACAAAATCCATGTTGTAATTTAGTCCCCGAAAAACCAACCAGTACTTGAATAATTTTATACTTTTATGCTTGGTGTAAAAATTTCGAAATTTCCAATTCTGCTCTTTGGACTAAAACATAACAGCTACATGAAGTTTTACCATGTACTGCTAATGCGCTGGCGCATGTAAATTTAATCTTGATCGAAAGCCTAATACGGTATTTTCGTAATCTTAATCCCAATGACCCAATCACAATTCAACTCGATATGAATATTATTTTCGAGTGGTTTTATGAAAACAAAGCAATATAAGCGTTACGTTTTTAAGGATAATTTTTTATTTCGTCCATAATCTTCAATATATGTACAAATATCTATTTACAGAGAAAAAAGTTCGTTAGAGCTATAGGGATCCACTAGAAGCCCGTAAAGCCTTTTTTTTAATACCCTTGATTATAAATTTAAATAATACTAACAGTAAATCAGTTCATAACAATAAAAAGTCTGCAAACAAGTTAATAATAATCAACAATATGTACAATGTAAGCAAAAGTATGTTAAAGAGAATACGTATTTCAGTAGTAACGACATGAATATGGTATTAAGAGTTTTTTAATAAGTAATTCTTTATATCTTTTTCGAAAGAAAAATAAGATTTAATGTTTATAATTGCAATCTAAACGTTCCATATATCAACTCCTCTGTGTTTGAGAGTTTGTTTTGCAAAATTTGTTTTCAAAAATGATTTTATCCATGAATTTCCTTATTTGTTTTAAAATAATTTTCGAATATTTCAGTAAGCTACTAAAGTAGCTTTAGAGAATTTTTATTTATGTAATGTCTACTTTTTGATATTATTGTAGTTGACTTTATGATTTTCTTGTGAATCATATCTAAGTGTTTATTCCATGTGAGAAATTCGTCGATAATGAAACCAAAGAATGTAGTCTTTCTATTTTGTTTAAGAATTAAGATTTTCGTTGTTTGGTGTGGGTTTGTTTTTTCTTGGAAAATCTGAATACGATAAATTTTGTTTTTGATGTATTTGAAAGCTTATTTACGGAGAGCCAACTCGAAATTTTATCCAATCAATTTGCATAGTTTCGTACTTTCGTTAATTTCGTTAAGTGTCTTAAGACATTTATGACTATAAAAAATGGTTGTGCCATCCGCAAATAATATAATTGATAACAATTCACTGCAATTTTGTGTATCATTTATGTAAAGTAGAGACAAAAGTGGTCCTAATATTGAGCCTTGAGGTACTCTAGTTTATTACGTTCTGTAGTTATTATGTTTAGTGTTTATAACGTTTACTTTATTAGTGGTTATTAGTGGTTATTACGTTTTCTTGTGCTGTAGTAACGAACGCGCATCATTTGTCATAAGACTGATAAAACGCTTGTCTTTCTTTAAACAAATGGAATAAACGCTTTTCCAGTTTGGTACACAACACCAAATTAAACTTTTGAAACTCAAAAACTAGTGCAAAATAGAATACACTTCAACCCTGGAATACAATTTTTTGCTAGGGTTGCTGTGTCGCAGTTGGAGTGACGCATTTCCGGTAATTATATTTAGCGAACCAATGAGAAGGCCGTAGTGAAAACAAATGTCGCAACATTGTGGCATTTAAACGTTTCAGAACGTAAACAATTAAGGCATTTTACTACAAAATACTACGAGTAAACATGGCACAAAAGACTTCCACAAACGAACGATTTTTCATTGCAACAGACTGGGGAACAAACACATCATTAAATATTGAAACAACTGGTAGAAATGAGAAAGAAAGTAATGAACATGGACTAGACTTCGTCGGCGTTCTGCCGGAAGAAATATCCCTGAAAATTTTTAGCTATTTGGACGTTAGAAGTTTATGTCAATCGCAGGAAACTTCTTCAAAATGGTACGGATTTATCGAAGGATGCACATCGCTTTGGCGAGCTCATTACAGAATTTTCAAAAGTCTTGTTCCGTCAATGCCTTTCAAGAAAAGAAATTCCAACGGTCATTGGAAACGCGAACTGCAGAAAGTTTATCAAATTGAGAAGTTTACGCAAAGATGGTTAGCTGGGGAGTTTAGCCTCGCGAAATCGCACGATTCATTGCCAGGGAATTGCATCAAAAAGTTGCCAACCGAAGTGTGGGGAGCTATTCTAGAAAACGAATTGACAAGAAAGCAACCTCGAGCAATTAGAACGCATTGAAAGGTATATCAAAGGAATTGTGCGTTGAAGACCACGTGGTGGTGCTATTAGTATTTTACTCGTAAATAACCTATGGAATAACCGCTTTTAAAGTGACAATCTGAATACGAGACATTAAATTTTGAATATTTTATCAGTGGAAACAATATTACCGTTCAAAGATACATGACTATTTACGGTAAAATATATATATATATATATAGTTTATTTCAAATTGAATTACCTATAATAATAAACTACTACATAAAAATGTATTTAAATCAACTGAACATTGTTGATATTTAAAAACATATTTTTACATGTAAATAGCTACTAGGTAAAATATGAAATGTCTAAAAATTTTAAATTCATCCTGTAGTATTTGGTCCAATCTTTTATTACAACCTTTATGCAGTTTGTTTCCACACAGCACCATTTTGGATAGTTTCAACTGGGTGATAGCATCTGAATAGGGAATTCACTGAGTGGTGTTCAACTTGGTGATGAAAGAGCTTAGGTAAAAACACTAACTAGAGATAATTTTCAGTGCTTCCAATTCAGTTGTGCTGATAATCACATCGACTGCATTTATGCTAGATAAAATGCAACAATATCCAACCGATTATTTGGTTCAGTCCAGTCTTGTCCATCTTTAACCAATGCCGCTTACATTTTTAGAAACTATCAACCAATCATAAAAACCAAAAACAGTACAACTTGGAAATTATTTCTTTCCAAAATACCTGTTGGCCAAACCATTTTTTCGCAAGTCTCGTAAAGCTTTCTCCAACACTTCCATTGTGCTTTCACTGTCTTTTGATTCTCTCCAAGCATGAAACATCTGAAAACATTTATCAGGTAAACTGTTGTAATTATAATTGTCCTTGTGAATTTCCTCTATTTTTTCATATTTAACTCCCAGCTTTCTTCCAAGTTGTTTGTAAAATATACAACAGTCTTGTGACAAATTATTAAGGAATTTGTCATCCGGATACCGAGGCTGTGTTTCATCCCATACACTGTTTGCTCCATCGGTAAGATCTGAATTTTCTTCATCACGGTTCTCCAACATTTTTTCATCAATGTCGTCAGTGCATGCTCTCTTGCAAGAATTTTCTACAAAATGAACAATACAAATGGTTTTATTTAGCTTTTCTGAAAAGTTAATGTGTCTTAATTGAAGTGGAAATCAGGCACATTCATGATCTGTCTGTCTAATGTCAATCCACGCTGTGTTATGTTTTGTATTGGAGCCCCGTTATTGCAGACTTCATCTCTGTGTGGTCATTCCAGCCATTGTGTGTAATATTTGTTTAGTCTACCTAAATTCTGTTGTCTCAATACTTCTCTTGCAAGAATGCATGCATAGTGATGATATTCACTTACAGTTATGATTTTATTCTGTAGTGGAAACTATGCAGCTTCAGCTTATATAAGGGACCATTCATTATTTATGGCCAGAGGTGGGCTGGTAATATCTATCATACACCAAAAAGAAACTTCTTGAACCCCTTATTTAAAAGACAAAAAATCCATGACCCCCCCTTGATGAAAATACAAACATATATCTAACTAGTCCTCTATTTCATATTTACATTCATATTTTATAATAAATATTAGCTTTGATAACATATATCACTGAACAAAGTATTCAATAGCAGGGGACACTCCCCCCCCCAACCTACTAGCATTTTTTTATGACCCCCCCTAAATTGCCTAAAATTTTGGATGCCCCCCCTACATTCTTACCAGCCCACCCCCGGCCATAAATAATGAATGGTCCCTAATTGGTTTATATGCTCAGTTCACCTTTAAACAAAAGGCTTTTCTCAACTAATAGTGTTTAAATTTAACCAAGAACACCCATCTTTGGGTGTTCGTGATAGGTATATGGGCATTTCTCAACAAATAGTGTTTAAATTTAATTAGGAACACTTATCTTTTTCAGATTAAAGTACAACATACAGAAGTTCCAGGGCGGAAGTATAAGAATCAGCAGTTTTGCCGTTTCAAATTAAGTTTCAATTAGAACATCCATCTTTGGGTGTTTTTTATAAGTATATGGGCTTTTCTCAACTAATAGTGTTTAAATTTAATCAAGAACACTCATCTTATTCTTTTTCAGATTAAAATACAACAAATATACAGTAGTTCTAGAGCGGAAGTATAAGAATTAGCAGTTTCAAATCAATTAGAATGGCTCCATAAACAACTCCATATTATGGGCAACTCAATATTATTTTTTTGGCCTGAAACAAAATTAATAAAGCTCTACTGTTAAACTGTTTTCCAGATTTTAGTACGACTTTACAACATACCTTCCATTTCTGTTGGAGTTCTTGCCACACAGTTATAGTCTCTTTTCAAATTGGAACCTACAATGATATTCAGGCGAATATACTTCCATGAACCTCAATATTAAAATATACCATTCGATAAATTTATTCTACGAAATAAACGCTTTTCAATTTCCAAAAAAAGTAAAATACATTTTTGGTAACTTTGGCTCTAGACGTTGATCACTGATCTACGACATGCATCACAGCCTGGATGGTGCTATTGGGATTAGGTCTGTGTCACATTTGTGGGTTGATTACTCATTACTGGTTACTCACTATGGCAAAATTGGCAATATGCTACAGTATACCTAACACCTAAGTTATTCTTTTTTGTACTGTGCATTCCAAATACATGTACTCACTATTCAGAGCATTATTCACATTATATCCATGTTGTAAATCATCAATAATTGCACTAAATAATGTTCCCTTATTGTATGCCTGCTTTTCACTTCCAACTACATGAACAGCCAATAGCTGCAGCTTCCACAGCACAGGTGACCCAGAGGAACCAGTGTTAGTATCTGCGACATAATACACGAAAGGATGTTCAATCCCAATGACTTTCTCATAGCTGAATTGTTTTGGCTTTCCTAATGGATGTTGGAAGATAAATATGTCATCGTCAACAACTGCCTGAGGTTGTGCCAAGTACTGAATTGGAAATATTGGAGGGTTTGCTCTGCTAAGTTCGTATTCATCGACACCAATAACTGTATAGTCCAGCACCTGTTCAGTAGATAATTAATATACAGTACATATTTAATGCATCACATGTGGAAGTCAAAGGGTCATCAAATTGATAATATAAACAACAAAACTGGCACAAATGCATTTCCAATGAATAAAATTGTATATGCAATGGAACTTATTAGCATGGTGGAACATGTCAATTGATACATTACCTGGTTTGTCTGGAATATTTTGTCTGGTATGAGTCGAACCCTCACTCCTTGATTTTCTCTTTCAAAGTGAAAAATAACAATGGCAGCCAATGCATCTTCTTTAGAGCTGATAACATGGTTGTTTGTGACTATGCATTGATATTCAATACCACATATTTTCGTCTTGGCATAGAAGCCTGACCCTTGCCTAATGAAATGAATAACTTAACTAATCACGAGGTCTTGAATAACTTAACTACTCATGGACAGTCTGCATTAAATGTCACTCCACATGCTCCCTGCTGTGTTTTTTAAGTTCTTCATGTTGCTAAGGGGTGGATTAAGTCCAGTGATTTCTATTTAAATGTGTGTTGTACTGTTAAGCCTGGTTTTCATAACGACGTAAGCGTAAGCATAAGCAAGCGATACCTTTGATGTGACGTAAGCGTAAAGAACGCAACGTTTTGATATTTCTTATGTCACATCAAAGGTTCTGCTTGCTTATGCTTACGCTTACGTCGTAATGAAAACAAGGCTTTAACTGTTGTATCGTTGTGAAGTGTGCTGTGTTGTGTTGTTATTGTTGGGGCCACATAATTGGAGTTCTTCTCTGTGGGCACCCCTGTCATTGTATTCTTTGTATTTATTGTGTTCTTATGTTGTCAATTTTGTCCTAATTTTTTGTGGCAAATCATGTAAGTTAATAAATAAATAAAAAGAGGTGAGAAATGAGAGATGCAGCTAGCTATTGCTAATGTTTTTGTGCTACCCTTGGCCCAAACTGTAAAGTTTGAGAATTGTGTGCCTGAGATTTATGAAATGCCAAAGAAAATATATAGAGGACATCAAAATTGTGTGCCCGATATCTCGTTGCTATGTGAAAGAATGATCGTTAATTGCACCCGAATATGAAGAAGTACTGACCAGTACATGTTATATGAGTTAAGCACTGTAGTATGTACATACAAATTTGTATGCAAACTGTGATGTTTTTTTGCTGCATGAGTTTCAGTTGGGCCTGTTAGCTCAGCTGATGGCTCACTTTGTGCAGGTTAATTTCAATCAGTTTTATGTCCCATGCAACCTTTTCTTACGTACATAAAACATGTTTGATGCGAGAGAAACGGTTGCACAAGACACAGTAAAACCAATCTACACAGTGTGCTATCGGCTGAGCTAATATATCTCGTGTGTGGTAGGCATTAGCCTGCTCTGCACACTGCCTTTCACACAGAGCAATATGAGAGACAGCTTGCAGATCGAGGAGGCTGATACTTGCATGATCTTGCATTTTCTTTTGACAAGAGCACACTGATTGCAGACTAACATTGATCTACCATATTCACGTGTTCGTATTGGCTAAATACAATTATTTTCGTTCTATGGTATTCTATTGTTGGAAACAATTATTCTCATTCTATTAGGGGAAGCATCCATACTCAACTTGCCGCGAGAAACGTCAATTTGACGTTTGCGGGTGTGTGGGTTATTTTCTTTGACGTTTTGCCCGTGGCAAAATGATATAAAGATGTTTCGTATAATTCTATTTGTAATATGCACTTTCATTAAAACTGATATACGCAACACAAACCAGCACAATATTTTTTGTAATCAAGGAATATACAAAGCAAACAACCTTCCTTATTTTGCCAGATGGTAAATTCAAAGTCATATATTTATATTGAAGGAAACATAATAAAAAATCTAGTATTCACCTTGTTTTTTTGTTGCCACGGATTAACGTTTCTAGGGTGGGTGGGTGGGTATGGAAAGAAACGTCAAATTGACGTTTTTGAGGCCCTGTTAGGGGGGTCTTGAATATACCTTATACCTATTATTAAGAGATCATTTATACCTTATACCTAAAATGGCATACACATTTATACCCAAAAGTATCCCAGCAACTCTTGTTTTCTTTTAGTAGCGTTGTACACTATTTCACCCCTTGCAAAAGTATTTACCAGGTTGTTTTCATTCTTTGGACATCACCTGTGACACCTGTGAATTTAGAGAGTCATTTTGCTCGAAGTTTCCAGTGTAGAAGCAAGAATGTGACAGTTTAATTGCAACTATAATCCGAAAAGCGTGTAGCAGTAACAGGGACGTAGCCAGGGGGAGCCGAGGGAGCCGCAGCTCCCCCCCCTTTCGTTAATAGAGAGGTTTAGCAAAGACGACACAACGCCATGACAACGCCAAAGCGAGGTAAGAACGATGTGGAAATGCCATGAGCAAATCTGGAGATGGGTAATCACGGCATTTTACGTCGCATTGACGTCACGTCTCTTTGCTAAACCTCCCTAGTATTTAATGCGATAGGTACGTCAAACCTATCATAATTATTAGTATCTGCAGAGCTCCCCCCCCCCTTTGAAAGTTCTGGCTATGTCCCTGAGCAGTAACACTTACAGATTTTATATTCTCACAAATACCGCGGTGGAACTTCAACTCTGCAAATTCAGGTTGAGGCTGTCGAGATATTAGAAGCGATCAGTATTGGTAACTATTGACAAATAAATGCTCCCAAATGCCTCGAATAGCTGACACAAAATGTCTTGTGGTCAGTTTTTGTTATACCTAAAAGTATAACGCCAGTGATCATTTATACTTTATACCCAAAAGTCTATCGTTATTTATACGTTATAACTAAAATACTTTGGATAAATATACCTTATACCTAAAACCCCTAACAGGGCCTCGTTTTTCGTGGCAAGTTGAGTATGGATGCTTCCCCTTACAGAAACAATTCCTTACTTTAACACACGTTTTCCTGGCAAGTCCAGACAGCTTGTTTTACAGCGAATCATACAAACGGCGTTTTTACATATAGTCAACTGTTCCGCGCTCATCAAGCCATCTCCTTCGTGCAACATAACTTCTTTTTTTTCTGCATTGTCAGCACCCTTTTTCCAACTCTTTTCTGAAGCCATATCGATCCACACCTCCAGATATATAAACAAATATCAGTGTGTATTGGCCGCGCAAAGAAATGCGTGGAAAAAGGCTGTAACTAGCATGTGTTTCCACGCGCGAGGCAATGCTCCACGTCAACATTCAAATTCGAAGATCATTTTCATCCTAGCTGATAAAATTTCTAAAAAGACAGTCTATATTTGCAATTTCCTTTAAAATGGGAGCAGGATCATCTGTGGAAGAAATACCAGGGGGAGGAACCGAAGGCTATCATGTCTTAAGAGTAAGGAACTAACTTATTACAATGTTTGGCTGACTGCAATCTCCCAGACACGAGTGGTCCTTTGTTGTGCACTTGTAAACAATCTTTTTAATAACATTTCCTTAAAATATTGCTGGCTTTCCCACGTTAACGGAATGTTCTTTGTTTTTAGGTGCAAGATAATTCTCCAGGCTATAAGGCTGGCCTAGAACCCTTCTTTGATTTTATTGTCGCCATTGAAAATACTCGATTGGTAATGGTACATTTAATTATGATTTTGTGGTGTTGATGTTTTTTATTAAATTATTACTGTACCAAAATTTCAGTCAATTATTAAGTATGGTAATACTGCAAGCTAAAATGATATCAAAGCTTTGTCTCACAATTTATACTATAACTTAAGTGATTTATCAATTTGTAAGTCGATACATACATATATATTAAGATTTACAGTCAAGTCCATAGCTTGCACTTTGTCAACTGCCAAACTCCATACTGTGTCCTGGTTTGAAAAATGTGCAGTTACAGGGTGTTAGCCAGAGTTAGTAAAATCCAGTTTTGACTGAAAGTGGGAATTTTATTTTGAATTTGTAATGTTCCACATTTTATGGTATTTTTTACTGTAGCAAACTCCCTGATTTACCGTCGAAATAATAGGTACAGAATGCATACACAGTCGCAAATTGTGTCTCCACTGTTTGCTGAACATGCCCCTCAACATCTGTTTTAAGCACACAGAATTTGCCACTGTGAGAGGAGATTGAGATGAGTCAAAATACCCTGCCATACTGTACTGTATAGCCCATGCCATTTAGGTATTAAATAGATTTTAAACTGCCACAGCTGTGCATGTCGAGTATGGTATTGCAACTGATGTAAGTACTTAGATATTAATTTTTAATATTATAAATCTCATTTATCAGTGCTTGTTTTGTATATTTAGGATCAGGATAATGAAAGCCTGAAAGAAATATTGAAAGCGAACGCTGAGAAACCTGTGAAAATGATTGTCTATAGCAGCAAGACTTTAAAAGTTCGAGGTTAATGTCAAGTTTATACTTTGGATAAGTTGTGTGGACAATGAGTAATTTGAATACAGATAAAAAAGACAGGCTTAACCAAGCTTTAAAATTCTGTCTTTTTTTCTGAACAGAAGCAAGTATCACTCCAAGTAATCTTTGGGGAGGCCAAGGGCTGCTTGGCGTGAGCATCAGGTTTTGTTCCTTCGAAGGAGCAAATGAAAACGTTTGGCATGTTCTGGTAAGTAGACAAGTTGATTTGAAGCTGCAAGAGTAATGATTGACAGCAATTTCTTAATGAGTGGTTTGTTTCCCCATAGGAAATTCAACCAAACTCTCCTGCAGACATTGCAGGATTCAGACCATTTACAGACTATATTATTGGAGCAGATTCTGTGCTGCATGAGGTAAGTTTTGTTCATTTAAATTATATATGTAAATTATACATGATGTATTGTCACAATCCTGCCCATCAAAATGACCTGTTTTCTTGCTTCATGAATGGAATTCGAGTAGCATGCTTAATTATCATATGACAAAAACCAGAGATAATTTGGTTTTATCAGTATAGGGTATCTACATTATTGTGACTGCAGTGTACATATTTATCTGATCTATCCATAGACTGAAGACCTGTTTGCACTGATCGAAAGTCATGAAGGCAAACCACTCAAGCTTTATGTGTATAATTCAGAAACAGATGGATGCAGAGAGGTAGAGCTGCAATAATATAACTATTTAAAACTTGGTTCAGCAATCAGGTCTAAAACAAACTGCAATCTTACAAAATAAATTCTGTTCTAGGTAACTATTACTCCTAATTTGTCATGGGGAGGTGAAGGAAGGTAAATAATATACATCATTCTTATATCTGAAACTGAAAAGTTTAAGTGGTCTTCAGTTGTCTAGTCATATGTATATCAATGCATACCCAGTATCAATTTTGTAAACAGAACCATTGTCAAGATGCCAATGTGTTAATAGCTGGTCAAACACGATATGTTTTTGTGTTTCACAGTATTGGCTGTGGTATTGGCTATGGATATTTGCACAGAATACCACTACGTGATGAAGCTCACAGGTCTAAAGAAGCACCGGTCATAACACCTGCATCTGATGGCTTTTCTGAGGTATATGTACAATAAATTAAGATAAGGATTTCAAATAACATGCAGTTATGCACCCAAATAATTCCAGCATTGTAGTACAACACCCAAATGTGGTTACAGACTCAGCCTTGTATTTAAATATTTGTTACAATGTGTTATATATTTGAACTCCTACCTTTCTAGGTTCCATTAATGGCACCATCAACCTCTCCAGCTACTGTGCCAGTACAGACAAATGGTAAGCCTAATGATCTGAAACACAATGTTTTGAGGATTTTTTTAAAGTTTTACAGTCATGTAAAAAGCTACACCAACATAATTGTGAACTGCGTATTTTTTCTTCCATTTCTCTGCATTCTTTCAATTATATCTTTTATATTTTCTCATATTTCTCACACAAGTCATGTACCACAGTTGAATGTATTTGAACAGTTGTTTCTACATGTCAATGATCACAGCTAAGTGAGACTGTGTTTTTGGAAACACTTTCTTGCTGTTATGGGGCAAAAGCAAGTTCTACATCCCTTATACGATTGTATTTGTCGGTATAAAGTCATCCTTGATTTGCTGTTACACTATGCAATTTGTCTCGCAATTTTTAAGATTTGACGTTCATTTTAAGGTTTGGTCCTATTTTCAATAGCGAGCAGTTATTCGCCGATTAACAGAAATATTGTGAGACAAGTTGCATGAGGGATGTTACACTGTGCAATGGCTAGAAAATATGTTGCAGCATTGCAGCAATCATTCGCAGAACCTGATTCTGCTTCGTGCAATGCTTCTTGCGACAAAAATGATTGCGAGGGCAATGCTTCTTGCAAAAAAAATGATTGCGAGGCATGTTGCGCTTATCTATGGTTGCACCTTGCAAGTTCGCTTGTGACTAGTGTGGCAACAAAATCCAGACACACGTTGCATCGTGTAACAGCACCTATAACCCCCATTAAGTTCTATTTTCCCTACTTCATTGTTTTGTTGCATTGCCAGATGATTATTGGGCTGAATTGTTTCATACCTGTACAAATGCCTCAATGCAAATTCTTTTCATTCTTGTAGGTCTTGAGATTGGCATGACGAATTTAAATCTCACTGATACGAACAAGAGTGGTCAAGTCAATCCGTTTGCTGCTCCATCGCAGGAGTCTGGTCATGCCAACCCTCTTATCACTGGCATGCCAACCATGACGTCACCCAGTTCGTCTGTACAGCAACCTCAGCCGTACAGTTCACATAAACGGTAAGAATATCACTACACCCACTGGTCAGTTTTCTGATCGCAATTGCGATAACCTCGAAGCAGAAAACCTAGTGAAATAGAAGGGAAGAAAATCAGTCATCGGTTTAAACAAGTTAAATTTTGTACTGATGAAACAAAATATGCCCAATTCAAACATTTCGCCCCCCAAAACTACCCTGTTAACATTCCTTCTTGGAAGAAACCGGAGATAAACCCACGGCATTCCTTAATTTCCTCATACTGTAAGTGTCCCAAGGCGTGCAGCCATCTCTTATGAAACTCTTGTCTAAATTACGCGTTTGAGTTTTCCGGTGATGAGAAAATCTCTTACTACTCGTGTTTGATTTACAATTGTATTTCTTGTGTGTATTTATTCATATAATGTTTCTTAACTTTAGCGATACAACACAAGCCTCTGGTTTAGTCAACGAACCGTTAAACCCCACCGCTTTAAGTTCACAGCTCAACCCAGGGACCATCTCCCCTGCCCCCGCGGTGCTACTAAACCCGTCGTTCAACCCCTCCGAGCAACCCTCGCTCCTCGCGGCCGGTGGTCCTACCGTGACTGCAAACCCCTCGCCGTTACTCACGGACATAACTGCGGGTGCTACACCCTCCACTTCGAGTGCCACCCTACCATCTGCAAGCATTCCCACGCTTGCGAACGTGGAAAGTCCGCTGACAACGAGTTAAACAATGGGACGAATGTATACATTATAACACACAATTATCATTATGCTACTTTAATATTATATATTACAACGTGTAGAGTAAGAACAGAAATTAAATTACATCTATATATACATAGATATATATTGTTCAATGCACCAAACTTACAACTACACAGCCAAAAATGAACAATCTGTTCTGGCCTGATGAAAACAGCATTGAACAATGTTTTCCTGCCCATATTGTTCAATGTTGTCAACAATACTGAACAAGTTGTTGAGCCTGAACTAGCCTGTAATCAGGTGTAACAATGTTGAACAATGTTGTTGACAACCTTGAACAATGTGGGCATCAAAACATTGTTGAATGCTGTTTTCATCTGGCCAGAAAAGGCTGTTCATTTTTTGCTGTGTACACAAGTAGACCACTGAATGTATAACGAAGAAACTGACACCTTTGAAATACAGGTTTATTACCTGAGCGAATGCATTCTCTATTCTCCGATGAGAGAATGAACTCTTTTTACAACAGTAACGATTGTCGTATTTGATACGCCTTTTATGTATAACCATGAGAAATAACTGTTAATTGTACGGTTAATTCGAGTTTCAGAGGTGTGTTTGTGTTCATGCTGACGCAAGAATTATGAAAAAAAGATGCGCAGTATTTTAAACTGAAGTTAATCTTTCATGCTTGTGAGTATTTTACACGTGCGTGTATGCAGTGTGTGCCAAAAAAGGCTGCCCTTGAAGTTAAGAGCTAGTGCCGCACGTTTGAATTCCCAAATGAGCCCACAAATGCGTAACTCTTTGCTACACAGAGATTTTCATGCACGCACTGCAAATTAATTGAACTTGTTCTGCCAAAATAACACGGAATGCGCTCATTAGGGCATTAGAACATTCAAATTCAGACGTCCGGCATTAGCGCTTGACTTCAAAGGGTAGCGTGTTTTTTTTTTGGGGGGGTGACACTGTGTGTGCCAGTGTGCTCTTGTATATAAGAAACTCAGGGGGATCCGTCAGTGGATTCAGCCTTCAAAAAGTGAAGCTAAAAGATGGCGTGAATTGAACAAGACGCTAGTTTGCTCGAGCTTAAGGGCGCTCTGCTCCTGGGTAGCCAAATAATTGATGCTAAATTTATTTTTGTAAATAAATTTCGACTGGATATTACACGGCGGGCGAAGATATAAATTTTATCTTCGAGTGATGAAAACAAATATGTCAAATACGAATGAATGGGTAAATCTCTTATCCAATGGATAGGTATATCCGACGCTTAAGACTGTGAGTTTTGCTATTTTGTTGCAGTTTTATTTGTAAACATGTTGTTCCCACGTTCATTGAGTTACAGCATTTGCTTTGCGCTGGCCACTCGAAAAAAGATTCAAATTGTATTAACATTAGTAAGCTTGATACTTTTCTGCAGATAGCCGCCTCGTATACGTATAGTCCGGCAGATGGGGGTACCAAAAAGCATGTTTACTTACTATATATATCGAGTGACAATTTCATTTTGGTTTTATCTTGTTCCTTTAAGGTAGGTAAGTATATTTCTGAATGTTGGCCGCGTTGAAATTTTTGATGAACACGTTTTTTACGATATTATTATATGAACACGTTTTTTACGATATTATTATAAAACTGTATTACTGTCAAAAAAGGTGATGTGTTAAGTTCAATTTTAGAAAAAATAACTGGCATCAACAGAAAGCTCGTAAAAAACTGAATATAAGTCATTTAAATGGCCACCCTAATTTTTCCGATTCTTAATGAGTTATCAGCTTTTGAAAGCATATTTTTATACTAGTGCCCAGGTTTTTTGCGCGATTTTAGCATTTTTTCGATAATTTGAAAACCGCTTGAAAATCGAGGCCTTTTAAATCGTATTTTTGTACTAGTGCCCAGGCTTTTTGCGCGATTTTAGCATTTTTTCGTAGTTTGAAGGATCAATAACTTGAAAACGGATTGAAAAATCGAGGTGGCCATTCAAATGACTTATATTTAATTTTTTACGAGCTTTCTGTTAATGTAAGTTACTTTTTCTAAAATTGAGCTTGAAATATCACCTTTTTTGGCAGTAATACAGTTTTATACTAGCAATACCGTAGAAAAAGAGCCCACAAGAAATTTCAACGCGGCCAACATTCAGAAATATACTTACTTACCTTAAAGGGACAAGATAAAACCAAAATGGGATTGCCCTCGATATCGTAAGCATATCGGCCTCCGTCTGCGGGACAGACGGCCAGCAGAATTGATATATAGGACGGGTTTAAGCTATGCCTGTGGCAATAATTGAGGGTTTAATTTGGTAAATCACTTATCGCTGAAATATTTTTTTAGAAACTTAATCCAGTGTTCATTACGTTCAACAAACAACGTTCATTACATCCCGAGGAGCTGAACGGAACACGTTGCAACTTGCTGGAGAGGAATTTGCATTAAATGATGTCAGAAAAAATTCTGTTGAAAATACTGATATTTTCAGCCTGGCTGCAGGGTTTTGCTTTTGGCTTAACGCAAAGCGACGACACGGAAAAGGTATTTGATTACTACAGAGTGTACCCATGTCCTAAATGACGATACATTACGCATACCTGAATAAGGTTTTTTATCATTTCCAAAATTGAACACTAGTAAGTTCTTAATTGTATGTTAGGAATACTTTTTTCCTAACTGAATGTTGGAAATATATTCTTATACAATACTTGATTTATATGATAAACAAAACGCTCTATATCGGGGATGAAGTCACTCGGATTAGGTTGCAATTCGGCATGGCTGGTTACCAGTATAGATAAATAGTAGTACATCGGAATTGATAGTAGCTTATAGTAAAATAGTACATCGGAATTGACTTTAGTTTAGTAAAATAGTACATCCGAATTGACAGCAGTTTAGTACAGTAGTACATGCGAATTGACAGTTGTGTAGCTAGCCGGACAATTTAGTCTGCTATGCCTGTTAGTCGGCTATGCCTGCTAGTCTGCTATACCTGTTTCAACTGCATTCGTTTCTTACAAATTATTGTTTGCTTTCACAGTCAATGAACACAAAAGAAAATAAGAATATCACAAAGCCAAATTTAAATCTCTCTAATTTTGCCTAACTATAGACAACAAACATTGACAGCCAAAAATTCCAAAAACTTATACCTTGTCATACCATAGATATAGCAATTTGTTTCAGAAAGGGTCGAATTAAATGCGTCTCTACTCAGAGGGAGAATTTTTGTCAGCCAAATCCGATTAACAAGGCTACAGTACGTTTCGTGTCATGATCAACAGCCTTGTATAATTTGTTTGATAAGCCGCGCTTAGTTTGGCAACATAACAATGGATCTTCGTTGAACGTTTGTGCATATGTTATACCGCATGATATGTTTGTGCGTTTATGCAGTAGATGCGTATGTCCTGGTGTGAGCGCAATATGAGCGATCAATCTTCACAGAGTAAATGGCAACTTGTTGCAGAAAATAGTCAAAATAGCCACACAGTCCGGTTGACAGTGTTTTCCGTCCTTGACCTTCATACAAATCACTCCAGGCAACTACTAAAGTATGGTACAGGTGGAATTTTGTATACAATATAAAGCCTGTGTGCTGTGAACTTAAAGTGTCTAGTAAACGATTTTCAAATCTGTTCAAATGTGAAAAGTTCCTGCACGGGGGAAGTGAGACCTCTGCCTAGAGAAGTCATGTGCAAAAATTGTCATGACAAGGAGTGATATTTAACCGCTTTTGGGGCGGGTAGAGGAAGTCACAACATGAAAATGTGTCTGAAAATCCGCCGTTGAGTCTCTTGTGCAACGCGGTGAATAAAACTCACAAAAAACACCATTATATCAAGAAAGCAATTTGGTAAATCATTTGTCACTAGTAAGAGTTAGATACCGAGAACGGAGGTTCTTAGCCAGATACAACCCGAGAGGCGTGACCCGAGGAAAGCATCCCGAGGGGCCGTAGGCCCCGATCGAGGGATGCTTTCCGAGGGCTACGCTCCCGAGGGACGTATCTGGCTAAGTGCCGACGTTCGAGGTATCTAACTGACTTAGTTCATATTCAGGAGGTAACAGGATAAAAACAATACTGAATGGAAATAAAAAAAAACAAAGCATGGATTAATTGCCTTGTGGGGTTTCAGTTTGGGATATTTGAATATATTAACTGTTCCACAGGGTGTCCCAAAAACCCCCCAAAACTATTGAAAATGATCTATTGTTAGAATTTCAATGAACCCACGAGTGGATAAAGTATTGACATAACCGCATAATTAATAGTAATACTCAGTGTTAACCATTTTTATACCAGACAAAAAAACTAAACCTACGAGTGCATATTAAAAATGCAATCAAATTTTATGCATGGGTTATTTGATTTAGAGAAAACAATTTACAAATGTAAATTCCTATGAGCAAAACAAACGTACTTTACAAAGATATTTTAATTTTTTAACAAGTGTTAGGGCAATCAAATGTTAACAATAGATCATTTTCAATAGTTTTTGGGTTTTTTTGGGACACCCTGGGACACCCTGTACTTTGGCGACTCACTTCATTATTCATCTTGTATTGCATTCGACTCGGTTAAAGTTCAACGGCAAAAGCGATGATGGAGAGCGATGACGAGTCATTTTATATTACACAAGATTCTTTTAGGAAAGATGTAGATGTAGATGAGAGTGATTTTGTTAGCGTATCAAAGACCAGATGTGTTGACAAAGCAGGCTGTTTCAAAGTCGCTTGAATGTGGGGGACCTTTGTTCGTCGATTTTGCAAAAGATGTAGTGAAGAGAAAGTGTGAAAATGTTGAGTCGGTCACAGAGGGAGCAGACAGGAAGAAATGCGGTGAAGGAAGTGCCAAGATTGTGAAAATTGAAATTAATAATTGTAGCGGTTGTGTGTTTAACTGGTCCTGATTAATCAGAGACATGAGATTAGTGGTTTTGGTCAGAATTTAAATTCTGAGAGTTTTGTGTGAAATTAAATTAGAATTTATTCTATTTTATTTTGTTATAGTGTTGAAAGGTGGCTAATTAAATATTCAAGGTATCTAACTCCATAGTGACCTCTTTTACAGGTCACTATGGAGTTAGATACCCTGAATTTTTTATTAGCTATTCAATTATATTCATCAACTGATCAACCCCACTTTTCCCTGGAGAGATATCAAATCCCTCCCCTTGCTTAAGAGTCTATGCCATATAAAACCCTATTGAAAACAAAGGAAACCGACTGAAATATGAACTTACAGGCTTTAGAGCGTAATTCAGCTTAGGGCATGCGTACTATTTGTTTCTCTAAACCGGTTTCCGAACTTGTTTTACTGACTGGTTTGACTCGTCTACGACCATGGACTGAGAAAGTGTCGGATTTGGGCAAAGGTCACTTCTCCTTCACTTCTGCCGTACAAATAGAGACCTATGTGGATACATGATTTGTCAATCAAATCGGAATCACATACGTATTTTATCAATGTAAAACAAATATCTTACGCATGATTTTATATTATTTTAGCTTCTATAATTGGAGAAACAAGTTCAAAGTCAAGCCTATCTGATTAAAAATCTTCAAAACCAAGTCAAAGGTAACCAGATAGCTTTTGCATTAAAATGCAATTACCTTGTTGAAAGGGAAATGCCATACATGCAAGAAATGTAACCCTGTAGACGAGGCAGAAATGTTCAAATTTCTGATGGTTTGTGCCGTTGTGCTTATATACAAGTTCAATTCATACACAGCTAAAAATGAGCATTCTGTTCTGGGCTGATGAAAACAGCATTGAACAATGTTTTGCTGCCCACATCGTTCAAGATTGTCAACAATACTGTTCAACATTGTTACACCTGATTGCAGGCTTGTTCAGGCTCAACAATACTGAACAATATTGTTGACAATTTTGAAAAATGTGGGCAGCAAAACATTGTTCAATGCTGTTTTCATCAGCCCAGAACAGGTTGTTCATTTTTTGCTGTGTATCCTTGCACTGACAGTCAGAATAGCTCTTTAAACTAAGGCAATCATATTGTATTTTAGATATGGAGCAGCGTATGGATAAGTTACATCCACCAGCGACGTGTTCAGCCTTGTTAAAAGAACATCCTTCAAAAAAAACTGGTACTTATTACATCTATCCTAAAGGACGCGGTTCATCGGGAGTGCTAGTACACTGTGATATGACGTCAAAGAATGGTGTTGGTGTGACAGAGATTGGACACGACGAAGAACGTGCAAGATATATCAGCGGATACGAATCTCCAGGTTCGTACAAAATGCATGTCAATTATGACATTTCCATGGAACATATTGTTGCCATTATGAGGCATTCCCAAAATTGTGAACAGTTTATAAAATATCAGTGTTATGCTAGCTTGTTATTCCGCGGAGGCTATGGTTGGTGGGTATCACGTCAAGGTTGGAGAATGAATTACTGGGGAGGAGCGGCAGTCGGCAGTGGAAAATGTGCATGTGGAATGACCAACAGTTGTGCAGGTGGGAAAAATTGTAATTGTGACAAGAATGATCGGGTGTGGCGTGAAGACAGTGGATATCTGACAGACAAGAGCACACTTCCTGTAACTGAGCTGGTATTTGGTGATACCGGAGCGTCACACGAGAAAGCATATCATACGCTGGGAAAATTGAGATGTTGGGGTTAGCGTCAAAATATGTACACTATGACAAGTAATATTATAAGCATTTTTGGTTAAATTGAAAACACTTTATTAATTAAAACTGAAATAGAATTTAGTTCCTTGTATGATTGCATGGTGAATATTAAATCAAAATCTAATTTGTCGAAACAAAGCTCTGCGATAATAAACTTACGTGGTGTTTCCACAAAATTATATTTTAATTTGAAATACAATTTGTCGGAAATAATTTTTGTTAGTGAGTTTAGTTTCACACACAACGCCGGTTTAAAACGTGTTTAAGTAAAACTTATTGAATTTAAATAAAACTTATAATAGATGACAGCACATTAGACACGCCATAATGCAAAGAAGAGAATAATTACTATTGTTTTAATGTATAATTGTAGATTAGACTTGAAAGTCTTATAAAAGCACGAGAAAATCGTGATCATATCTTACTATACTGCACATTGATTTCTACAAGGATAATTTGTGCAAATCATTATCTGATAAAAAAAAGTAGAATCCTAAGTAGCATACTATTGCAAATGCTGTCATTTGATTGGCTAATCTACTCGCTATCCATTCTTCGATAGACAGCGAGTAGCAAAACAATAATTTTCTCGGTTCATTTTTTTCAATACAAAGACAATTTTGTAGTATCACTTTTCACAATGTCGCTTGAAAATCAATTTCTTATCGGAAGTTCTATTGAAACAAGGCGGAGGAAAATGTAATTATTACAATTGCAGTGTTGGGACCAGTTAGCACAAAAGAACACGAACGTTAAAAGAGGACATAAGTACGCAGTAACGTTATCTCATAGAACCAAAACTGATAAAGCAGAACTTCTTCGGCATTTACATTGATCACAAGTTTTTTATCAGTCTTAAAGTATACGGAGTTTGATAGTAAAGAGGGGGGGGGGGACAAAGGAGGGGCATGTAGGTGCAACATGTCCTACTATTTTTATGCAGTTTACTGGCCAGAATAATTGCGGAACAGCTACTTCAGCGTTCCTATGCCAGAATGCACGCATAATGAGCATGCGTAACGCGACATGCATGTCGACACAAACTTCAAGTGGACCAACTCGATTGGCTCTTCTGCTCATTTTCCATTCTGTGTCTTAGTCGTGTTCCCTGGTAATATGCCGCGATATCACTATGTACTAATTGACTGCAACACACAATCCACTCGTACAAACTGTTTCTGACCCGAACGCCCTAGTGATATGATAATGACACATTGGATATAACGAAGCCTGATTTTTTTGTACTCACATACAATAGGAATTTTGCAAAGTCTTGAATTTAGAAACTGACTTATTCCTGCATTAGCTTGGTTTAGTTTCCTTATTATGTTGATCATCACTTCCAGTTCTAACCTCTTCCTTGAAATTCTTGCAAAACTTATCATTTGTAATTTATTCCCCTGTGCAAAATTCAAACTGGGTGTCTGCATAACTATATAGTATATTTGTGTAATATTGTAAATGAAGGCTGGTATTTGTCAATCATTCAGCTTGACAAGATATGTCAGAAGATCGTACACACTATAACTGATGATTGGCTACACGTATTCATTACGTCCTAAACGAGCTGAAGGTAGAAGTTAGAACTTGTTTGGAGACGAAATTTACAAAATGATGTCTGTAAAAGTTCTGTTGAAAATCTTGATATTTTCAGTCGCGCTGGATTTGGCTTTAGCTTCATCGAAAAGCGACAAGGTAGTTATGATGCATTTTTTTATACGATTTTTTTTACATTTTTACAATAAGCACCAATTTCCATAAAGTAAATCAGCTTGCAGAATCATTAGTTCAGTTAATATAGTTTGTTAGTTTAAGGTTTTATGCCAAGTGACTGATAGAAATAGAAAGTTAGCTTTCATCTTACAGAAATTGATAGTGCCGGAATATTCTAGGTATCTAGTTGTTTTAAAATGAACTGAAAACTTCATTAAACCAACATGTTCACGCAGTAAAAAGTAGTAAGTAGTGCAGGCAGCCAATCGCAATATAGCATTTGCAATGGTTCTAACTTTTTTGGGATCAACTTATTTCAAACATAAAATTCTTCAGTGGAAGGTTCTTCAGTTGTACCTATCTCGCATACAATTCCAATTGAGTTGAAAACCAGTTGAGTTGAGAAAGGCTGCTATTTGATAGCTTTCCTCGAATCAGGACAATGCACTACTCAAAGCCCAGTTTTTCAATTTGGCGTAACTGGTGTAAATATATCAAAGTGATGGGTGTGAAGAGTATGTACAGGAGTAGATCTACGCATAAGATGCCTAATTTGAATACAGCTCACAACAGAAAACATAGATCTGGGCCAATCACATCCTCGCTGAAGATGACCTTACAGCGATGTATATTCCAGTAGCGATAGATGAGTTGAAGACAGCAAGATGTGGATAGAAACGAGTTGAAAAGAGTTTTAGTTAATATTAGTAATCCAATTCATGTTTGCCTAATGTAAATTGAATTTGACAAGTGCGAAGTGTATGTACCGAGATTATAGTGTTCCTTCAGCAATAAAGTAAATATCATTAACAATTCAACACAAACTGAATGAATTATCACGGAATCAAATGCAACCAGGGTATTTATTCACCTAACGTTCTACAACATAATGTAAAAATGTTATAAACTGTAAAGATGCGAAAGAGAATTAGCCAAAATGCCAAACATGTAAGTTATTATGTGTTTGTTATTTGGTTTGAACTGCATTGGCGTTTTCAGCTAGGCTAGAAATTAAGGTAGACAGCTAGGCGGGTTAATCATATACCGTCATGCTAATCGATATATTAGCATGCTTTTTCTGCACTAGGTCCATTTCGCGCCCCCTTATGCTCGCATGCAAATTATCGATTGTAAACCAATCCACGAGTGACATATAGATTAAGTCATGCTCATTCAAGTGGACATTTATCTGTTAGTTGAAAACAATAGTGACACTACCGCCTTGGAGAAATTCCACTGCGTTGTAATAATCTATAACCTAACAATCGCGCGCAAAATGTTTTGAGACAGCAAGTATATTCTCCCCCAGCCCGCCTTCGCGCAAAATTGTTAAAACGATTTTGAGGCAAGGAGTTCTTTAATAATATGTTTTCAACATTGAGATGGAGGGGAGTAGGGGGGGGGGGGGGGAGGACAGACACGTGAAAAAAATTACGAAAATATGAAGTCCAATGTTTGCATGCACGCGATTGTATGTTCCTCGCGGTTACGAAGCACTTTCAATTTTACAATTGTTTCTTCATGCAGGGGCGATGAATGCTAGCATTTCTTACCTGAGATTAAGACCTTGGAGATATTTTTGGTTGGATATATTGTTCCCAGTCACCCCTTGGCGATTCCACGGACTACATGACTGACCTTTAAAGAATACATAAAAACATGGTGAAAGCTGCATAAAATGCGCTTGAAATTTTAGGTTTATCTCAATAATTTCTAATGCTTTAAGCTGTAAACGGTCACAGTAAACAAAGTACATTTACATCATATACCGGATATACCTTATTAATTTATGGAATAAATATTTAGTTTTATAGCATATAATTGTTCTTCTCAGGTTAAAACAATCGGCTGGATTGTTCATGAATTGTGCAAACTTATTTTTACCGTTATCCACTGTTTAAACTAAACGGCTTTGATACAACAGGCTCCAGACTGGCATGAGCTTATAATGGTTTATTATATTACTCTTTATATAAATACAATGGACCATTCCCTAATTAGACAAACTTTTAAATTCGAAAACAGTTTAGCACAGTTGGAAAGAGCTTCCTAAATTCAGTGAAATTGAAGTTTGGTGGTAAACTATTGTATACTATTGTATTACGCGGGAAAAACCGTTACCACTTTTCCACATGGTGATAGCGCCTTTCCGTGCGTAATACAAATGTATACAAAATTTGCAAACTTTGCAGGATTATATTTTCCACATTTTACATTATTTTGCAACCAAATTTGACAATTGTATGATAAGGAAATTTAGGATGCTCTTTCCGGCTACGCTAATTAATTTTCCGAATTCAGAAATCAGGGACCGCGGAGGAGGGGGGGGGGGGGGCGGGGGCCTTGGCCCCCCAATAATTTTTCTGTGATTGATTGAATGGGGGTTAATAGACGATTTGCATGTTAGACTAACTTTCAATCTAGGCAAGACTAACAAAATCTTTTACCATAGTTAAAAAAAGCATCCTAAATTTAGTAGAATTGCCAAGTTTGGTGGCGAAATGTTGTAAAACATGGAATATCATTTGTATTACGCGAGGAAAAAGTTACCAGTTTTGATACAATTTTAGCTGAAAAGTGGTAACTTTTTCCTCGCGTAATACAAATGTATACAAATTTGCAAACTTTGCGAGGCCATATTTTCCATGCTTTACAACATTTCGCCACCAAACTTGGCAATTCTACTAATTTTAGGATGCTCTTTTTAACTGTGGTAAAAGATTGTGTTTGTCTTGGCTAGACTGAAAGTTAGTCTAACATGCAAATTGTCCATTATAACCAGTGCTACTTGACGTTTTTCCAATAAATAGCGTTACAGCCCAGGTCAAGAGCACCCCATTAACATTTTGGCAGTGATTTTGGGAAAACGCACTCTGAAATTCAGCAAAAGGAGGCAAAAGGATTGGCATCGAAAAAACATACATATATTTTTTCCAATATTTACTAATAAAGAACGAAAAAAACCCCAACAATAAACATGAACACGTCGCAACTGCAAGATAGTTTAAGAAAAACACTTAAAAAATTAACAAAAACGGAAAAAGGTTGAAAAAGAAGAAAGCAAGAATGGGGGCTCGATTTTTGCCCGAGCCCCCTCCCCGCCCCTGGGAAGCTAATCATTCGGCCCCCTCAATCCAAAAATTGCTCCGCGGTCTCTGGAAATGTAATACGGAAATGGTCCATTGTGAAAAAAGTATGCTTCACCACTTAAATACTATATGAGGATCCACACGCTTTTAATGCCAGACATGTACTTCGTCCAACTGTCATGCATTTGACTGCTTAATTACTTGGCGTTATGAGCATCCGTACGTTCAATCTTCCGGACATTATATTGTACACAGAGTGATGATTTACATGATCATTTTCAGAAATTTTCAAAATGCAAAATTGGTCAACATCATAAACACATTGACAGAACCGGGCGAGAAAGATTGCTGGTTTGTACCGAAAAGATAAAAGGCGTTCCTCAATGGCAATTCGTTGAAGGTAAAGAATATGATATATTTAATTATAGACCACTGACAGTATTTTTTTATTGCATCATGTGAAAGAGCATGAATAATAAGCCGATTGGCAGTTCTATTTTAGTTGCGAAGCTGTTCGCAAAAATGTAGAATGTATCAATTGTTGATTCAATTCAGCAAAAGTTGTGACGTCATTAGTTCGTTACTAAGTATGTTTAAATGAGAATATAACTGAATGTAGCTCAGTCATTATTAAATTAAACTCAATGAAATTTTACATACATATACCACATAACAAGAAGCATTGAAAAACATCTCTAATTTTATTGCCATTAACATTGTCGCTCCGATGTTCCTGACACGGAATTTCTATAGCATGGTATATTAATCGATGTGGCCAATTCATTTCGAATTATTATCTTCCGACTGTACGTTAGGCATGCATACGTATAGCAGACACACGTCTGACATATAGATTATCCTAACCAGTTTCACTGTACCATTAAACATTCTATCAATTCCAGTTTTTTGTAAATAGCTAATTTATTGCGAAAGCTAACTTGTATGGTCTCAGAGAGGTTTAGTATAGTGTTAAAAATATTTAAACATGCAGAATATGTTACATTTTACAACAGGTAGATCAACACTGGGTGAAATATTCAACCCAGCGCTAGATTGTCCTGATATTGTTGATCAAATTCCTGAAGCTGAAGATGGATTCTACTGGATTGTTCTTCCTAATGGCAAGAAGCACAAGGTTTGTGTCGAAATTACGGGCACCAATCGGTAGCTACCAATTGTTTCGTTCTTGTTGAATAGGTTTAATTTTTTTGATACACTATTGAGACTCTACTCAGGTTATGTCAACAATAACCCGTTCCTATTGTGTTCCTGTTGGGCTCTGTTAAAAATCTTCTCCGTTGCAAGTTTGATATTCATCAGATTAATCTTAATAAACGTGTGCATGGAATATATTGCTGTTAAAATAATGGAAGTTGTGCATTGAATCGACATTAAACATTCAACTATGGCCAAAAGATGAAGAGATATCACATAAATCCAGCTCGCGTCTGAAGAACAGATCTAGATATTCCAACACATGAGCCTTTCACCGCTATTTCCCTTCGTGTTTGGCGATTCCGGTAATACTCTCTAACTCTCGCTCTTTTAATGTTGTTCGCGCAACACGTCAAACGCTCCATTTATCTTGCTGGGTTTTAAACAACTTTATTTAACCCAAATTGTTCGACGTCAGAACAGTGGTAATGCTGTTACTAGAATATGAGGTACTGCTTTC